>JAGFBZ010000489.1:0-600000 GCA_018398805.1 Hirundichthys speculiger
TCTCGAGCTGAGGCAGGCAGGTTAGGGTTAGATGGGTAGAATAGGTTAGGGGGCGGGACTAGCAACAAAGAGAGACGGAAGCCTGTGTGTTATTGTGGGAGAGCCCGAGAGCGCCTACCTGATGAGCAGCTGTGTTATTCTCCTGTACTGCTGTCTTTTATTTTTGGCGTGGTTACTGCCGACAGTAACCGGTTCTGGTTGAAATAAAGCGACAGCTGTTGAGCACCTTTTCGTCCGTTCTTTCTATCGCGTCCAGCGGGACGCTACAATATGTTGTCTTAAATAGAGCAGTTTCCGTTGGAAACTGCTGAACGTGTGATCCACGTATGGAAGCAGTATGGAAGCAGATTCAAGCGATGGTGTGTGGCGAAATTCTCAACGAAACTTTCAAGTTTATTAACTCAAAAACCTTTGTGGACACTTGGCTCTTTTATGAAAACTTTATTTATTTCATAATTTATTTACCCAAGGGAAAGTAGGCGTCACAAATGGAAAAGTTGCCGTTGGATGCGACGGCCGACGGCTGTTTTTGAAAACACTGTTAACCACGAGAAATAAGGGATCACTGTATGTCAGCTTTGCAAAGAACAATCAATATTCCACTATCTCTGCAAGCCTCCGCTCTCCCGTGGAACGGAGCGACTGAAATGCAAACATGGCCGCATGAACGGCAGTGAAACTCGACCCCTCGTGGGGTGCTTTAGTTTACCAGCAGCAGATACGGTCCCTTGGCCACCCAGTCCCTGGAATTTCCAGAGCCGTAGTCTTTTCCTGCCAGGATGATGAGAGGAATGCCATCTCTGTGATAGCGGTCGGCTGCTTCAAAGACGTCCAGCTGGCCGACAGACAGGAAGAGAGTATGTCAGCGAGCGCAGAGAACCACCTCAGAACCGACGCTGCGACTCAAAGCTTACAGGTTTGACAACAGTCCATCCCAGCTTGTGCACGACTGGCACACTGGCCAAACGAGATCAACTCCAAAGTCTCAGCTAACAGCTTTTTTTTTCTTTTCTTTTTTTTTTTAAAGCAAAAACAAACATATTTTCAAGTCCTTGAACCGTAAACAGTCCTTGCTCGGCTCTGATAAGGTTTTTACTCACTGCCTGGCCCGAGGGAATGTGCAAAGTCTTCGGTCCTGGTTTGCCGATGAATCTGTTTTGGAGCTTGATGCTGGCGAACGTGCCTCTGGTCATCACCGCGTCATTGCCTCTGCGAGCGCCGTACGAATTAAACTCCCGCGGGTGTCAGTCTGAGGCAAAAAAAAAAAAAAAAGTTTCTTCTTCTCATCTCTTGTTATACAAGATGCACTGCAGTAATTATATTTGACTTAAATCTCTCTTCCTGCATTTGATGCTTAATCAAGGATGAAAAGATGGACTAAGTCGTCCTCCAGCTAAAGACTGAGGCACAATGTTCAGAACTTCATGTGCATGATGGACAACCTTTGATCCAACATGTTGGACCCCTTCACTACTGGACCGAAATGTCACAATCCAGTGGTACCGAAATTAATTGGTTCAGGAAGTAGTTTCGTAACCTGAAAACTTTCATTAGTAGAGACGCGTTTTCCATGTAAATGCCCTAATCCGTTCCAAACCCCCCAAAATTCGAACATATATATTTTTTTAAAATAAATAATAAATAATACATAAAATTACACAAAAACCTGTAAGAAATACATGTTAGAACTAGAAAAGCACTCAGAGAGCACAGACCTCCACTAAACGCAACAATTATCGAAAATTTGAAAGTGATCCAGAATCCATGATTTCTTCTGGATCACACCCAAAATGAAATCAGTTCTTCCTTTTCACATTTCTGACAACTCCTGAAAATTTCATCAAAATCCATCTGAGTTATCTTGAACACAGACAGACAAACAGAGAGATAAACGTCGGCAAAAAACACAACCTCCTTGGCGGAGGTAAAAATTGTTTGTTTATCTGGGTTGCTGGGTTACGCTCATACAGACAAGGGGCCGTCCTAGCCAATGGGATGCCAGGAAGATGCTAAGCTATAGCCAATGGCAGAGCAGCTCGGACGCACCGCTTTCAAACCGAGATACAGAGCCGACAAGTATGTTTACGTTCAGTAAACTCTGGGAGCTGCGAGTAGCAGCGCTACTGTATTTTTGCCTTTCGTATCCTGAAATTTCTTTCGTAACAAGAGGTGATATTTTCCCGTTGAGGCATTTCATAACCTGAAAATTTCGTATGTAGAGACGTTCGTAACTAGAGGTACCACTGTATTTTGTCAGATCACCTATAGATTTGATTACAACACACACTCCCTACAGCATCGTTTTAAAGTCAAAACATTTATTTTTATCCAGAGATGCATTCATTTCTCACAAAGATCTGTCACTGCTTGTTGACAGCTCAGTACAGCACAGGTGCTCTGACAGATTTTATTTGCATGTATATTCATGTCAATGTGGAAACTACTAAGGACGGTAATCAAGAAACTGATCCTTCAGAGGAATTGAAGTTAGGAGGATAATGTTTACATCAATTCTCCGTATACAGGTCTTTAGCTTGGTAGAAGGTGTTCATCCAGTCTTCTTGTTAGTAGTTTCTGTTTCCTACATATTATCTTTTAAGTCTGTTCACTGTCACAATACAATCCACTAGTGCTGGGCAATATTGAAAAAATCATATATACGATATGGACTATTTTATATCATGATAACGATATATATCACGATATACCATAATAAAGTATGTTTTCAGTTATTCTCTGAGAAGTTTGACAAAAATGTCATTGCCTACTTTTCAACTTTATTTTGAAAGGACATTTAGCTGAACTGTCACAAACATACATTTTAGTGCGGCAAAAACAGGTAGGTACAGAGGTACAGTAGCTTTCACATTTTTTTTAAAGTGCACAACAGTTTCTGAGAGGAAAAACACATTTTTGGACTGAAGTTCAGCTATAAAAAAATAAACAAATTATTTTTCAACTTTCTGAAATCTGTAACCTTGTAGTGCAAAGTTTGCAAACCAATATAAAGTGTCTAAAGTAAACATCAGGGTTGAAGAGAACTCTGTTTAAGGCATTAACCATGAATAAAAGTGCAAACATAAAAGGCTACTTTGTAGAAGTAGATATGATTCTATCAAATTTATCGTTGCAGGTTATTCAATTACATATTTGCTGTAATAATTGATAAAATTAGGTTAGAAAACGATAAAAAACTATAGAAACGATAGAAGAGAAATGGCAGAAAGAAATCGTCCCCACGATATGTATCGTCATATTGCCCAGCACTACAATCCACTACACAACACCCCTCACACTTCACAACCCAGCACACACCACACACCACACCCTCACTGTCATGTCTCTTTAACTGTCTTGTCTTTAAATGTTTCACTGCTGGTGTTTTTCTAGTCCTCTCTAACGAAATCAGGATTTAAGATGTTAATAAAGGTTGTTAGAATTTACTGCCAGAGAGGACTGAAGGACACATTCACCCTTCACACTCCCACAAAAAAAAAAAAAAAAAAAAAAAAAAAAAAGAGGAACCGAAGTCAGGAACTGACCGTTTGCTCTGCAGGTACTTGGCGGCGGCGCTGACTCTGGCGATGCTGCCCGCTGGGGAGATGTGGTCCGTGGTCACTTTGTCACCGAGGAAGAGTAAGGCGTGAGCGTTTTCTATCGACTGAGGAGCAGGCACCTCTTCACTCTGAGACATTGAGCATTCGGGGAAAGACGGTGAGGCGTGAAGGAGACGGGGGCTGTGCAGGCGCGCGGCCTCGCAACGTTCGCCGCCAAGGTCGAAGGACTCACCAGTTTGCTGAAGAAAGGCGGCGAGCGGATGTACGTGGACTTGTGGTCCCACGGGAAAACGACAGAGTCCGGACTCTCGATGTTGCTCCAAAACGTGTTCCCTTTCTGGAAGAGAGCGCACAACGGTTTCTGTCAGCGGTTACTCGCTTCAGTTCAGCAAAGCAAAAAAAGAAAAAGCAAAGAGAACAGTCCGACGCTGTCGGCTGTGTCTTCGTCTCATCACCTCACCTCTATCCTTCCCCTGAGATCCTTAAAGACAGAGGAGATGACCGTGTCCTCTTCAATCTGCTGGACCTCCTCTCTGGACGGCCAGATGTCACTAAGATACACCTCCTTCCCCTCTGATGTCAAACCTGTTCAGAGAGAATGAATGAGCCGTCAGAACAGCCCTGTCGATGTTTCCACGGAGGGCAAAGATTCAAAACCACCACAAAACTAAGTAAGGAGACATAACAGAAGCTGTAAAGAGGAGGATAATAAAAGAGCAGGAGAGCTCTGAAGCTTGATCCTGTGTTTATGCACCACAACATTTCAAATAAGCACCATCCCCTCATTTCTACTTGATCTGTAGCTGCTACCTGCCGGGACACGTCACAGCGCTCACCCACTATAATCTGCCAAACTCCTAAAAGCCCCCGATGATCTGCAGCGTTAGGAGGAGGAGCTTAAGAGAGCACCTGCCTTACCTAAAGGCTCTTTCTCAAAGTCGATTCCCACAGTGCCTGCAATAGCGTACGCCACCACCAGGGGAGGGGAGGCCAGGTAGTTGGCGCGCACGCAGTCACACAGGCGCCCTTCGAAGTGCCTGTTCCCGGATAACACGCCGCAGGCCACCAGGTTGCCCTGAAGCAAGAAAGATGGTCAACACTCGAGTGACAGGAAAGGATTTAGGAGGCAAATAAATAAAAGAAAAAAAATGAAAGTCTGACCTGCTTGATTGCATCGACAACAGCTTCTGGCAGCGGTGCTGTGTTACCGACGCAGGTGGCACAACCGTAACCTATCACCTCAAACCTGTTCATGGAATAAAACATGCCAACCATTTAGACAGCTGTTGCGTCATCACGTTCAATCATCAACGTTTATCTGACAGGGAAAAGACCACACTCCTGTCTCTTCTTGTACTTGATATGTGTCGCCGATGCTATGTTTGCTATGAGACGATGAAACTACCCAGTCGGAACAGATCACATAAAAACTTAAAAGCTGCGTAGAAGAAATGAGAAAAAACAGAAAGAGCCATCGAGATTTTGAAAAACGGATCATTTAAAAAGTGCAGCCCATTAATCAGACCTGCCCCTGAAAAACACAGCTCAAAACCGCAAAAAATGCACGATGCCCGTTCAGCGAACCAAGAGGTTGACAGTCAAACCAGCAGCCCAACGGCCTCACTTGAGTCCGAGCAGTTCGGTGGTCTTTTAAGATTTGCTGCCACTTCCACAGATGGTTCTTATTTTGGTTTGGTTTCGATGTAAGATCACTAAATGAATTGCTTTGTATGATGCAGTAAGCAATTAAAGGTAGGGTAAGCAATTTCTGGATGATCTTGTATCTTAATATTTGACCCCCCAAAAAGAAACAATAGACAGAGAGTTAGCTCTGTTAAATATTGACGTTGCCCTTTTGAGTTTTTTTTTAATTTGGTTAAGTGCCTTTAAAAACAACAGTCCACCACACATCAAATCAGCGTTTAAAGATAAAAGCATTGGGTGCAGTTGAGTTTAAAACTGTTATTTGAAAGATACTGTGCGCTCCACGTTGTGGAACCGCTCCTCACACAGACCTCACGATTTAAATCTAATTTAGAAAATCTCATTTATCCAGCAAACTAGGAGCTAAAATGGCTAAAACTATGTACTGCACACTTACAGACAACTGAATGTAAATTAAACCGTCTTCATCCTGGCAAACGGATTTCTACAGTCTTCTTCAACAAGGCAACACAAACACAGAGCAGTTTCTAAATGCAACATGAACAGACATCGAGCGTCATTTTTCAAAAAGGAAACGTTTTATAGAGAACCCAACGCTGAACACACGAGTACACCGGTTTATCCAGCTGCCCTGGTGGACCTTTGTGTTTGTCGCTGTGCAGAAACATACCCCAGCTGACTAAAGTAAGGCAGGACTCCGCTGGTATTGAGGTAGTGAGTGACCATGCCGCTTCCAGGAGCCAGGCTGGTCTGAATGTAAGGCTTGACGACGAGACCAGCCTCTACGGCCTTTTTGGCCAGAAGACCTGTCAATGACAAACATTTGTTGAGCGGATATAAAGCAAGCAAAGAACTGCAGGGAAGTGTCATTTCATAAAACAAATTACTGTTAATTTTTTTTTCTGTACGATGCATCAGTTCAGTCCGCAGTAATACCGTCACTCCACTGATTAAAGCTGAATTAAGATATGACAGCCACGCCCCCTCTACTTCAGTCAGCCAATCCTGACGTGCCAAATCAGGATGTGAGACTGAGTATTTCAAACAAGCCTCCCGGAAATACTGTTAGTATTTGCTTTCACTAAACCTGTTTTTCAGTCCTTTCTGAACAAGTAGCTGATCCCCCCCGCCCTGTCACGGTGTGGGAGGTGTGACTACGACCATCTGCCCTGAGGATGGAACATCCTCTTTCTCCTGCTGGGTTCACTGGAACCAGACTAACCCTCTAAATGCTGTAAATGCTTGTTGGATTAACAGGCAGAGAAGGTAAATGTGCTCATGTTTATTGAGCCGTATCCTTTCTGGATGGTTTAAAACAGATAAAAAAGGCTGGCTGGCATCTGAATATCAGGTTAAACCTACACAAGTTCCAACTCAATTCACGCGTCGGAGCAGGTTCTTGGCTTCATTTCTGGCACATTAGCGCTACAGTCTAAACACTGAACTGGCGGGTATTCAGTCATTTAATCTGTCATTTACCTGCAGTCAGCATGACAGACGGGTTGCAGTTGTTGGTGCAGCTGATAACAGCAGCGATGACCACGGAGCCGTGCGCCAGATGGTACTCCTGACCACAATGCAGGAAAGGAATACGAGTCTCCTGCTTCTCCTTTGAGATGTGGAAGCCTTTAAAGCCCACCTGAGACCAAGAAAGTGAAAAGGATAGACGGCATCGGCATGAAGTGATGAAACTCTGAGCCTTCTTCCCAGCAGAAACCTGAAAAATTCACAATTTGTGCTCTAAAACACTTTACCTTCTCATTGAGACAACTCTGGAAGTCTTCTTTCATGTTGCTGACTGCAACTCTGTCCTGAGGCCTTTTCGGTTCCACTCACATACGGCGCCATGGAGCTCAGGTTGATCTCAATCACCTGGACAAACGTAACTGGCTTTATTAAGGCTCTGCATGTGAAGCATTACCCTGAACGTCTCTCTTCACAGCTGTGATGGATGTCAGAAATTCATGACCGCTTTTCTGGGCTTATAAAACGCTGCAGGGAAACGGCTCTCTTCTAGAAAATGATGGTGCGCGATAAAACAGCTTGGATTCGTGTTTGAAACTACCTCAGAGTAGTGGGGCTCTTCTGACGGTTCTTCATAGCTTCGGAAAAGTTTGACAGCCTTCATGTAAGACTCCAACAATTCAAGTTTTTCCTGGGTAAAATCTGGAACCATCCAAAGAGATATGGTGATGTCATTTCAACCGCCAATTATAAAACATATCAAAAACATCGAGCTTCCGACTGAAACGGTACCGAGCTTCAGTACGGGTTGACCCAAAAGTAAAATCAACAGAGGAAAAGAAAACCTGGAAAACTCACTTGTCTTTTTAAAGTGCTTGAGTGTGACTTGGTCGACGGGGAAGAAGCTGACCGTAGCGTTGTACTCTGGAGACATGTTGGCAATGGTGGTTCGGTCCGGAGCCGACAGCTGGGACACACCCGACCCGAAAAACTCAACGAACCTCCCAGCAATCCCAGCTTGCCGCAAATGCTGAAAAAAATCAACACATGATGGCTTTTAAGTAGGGCTGGGCAAGTAAACACGTTATTATCACGTTACCTTATTAATTCATTAACACCGACATTTATTTTATCGTGCGTTAACGCATGTTGCTCACATGCTTTTGTTCTGAAAAGTCTGTTTCTGGCTGCTGCGGAACCGGAAGATAATTAGCAGGTGAACATGTGGTAAAGCTAAAACAGACATGGAGAACGGTAAAAATCTGTGAACTTTACAGTTCAGGTAGCAACTCAGGTAGCAATATTAACAATTCTGTCTAAGAAAAAAGAAAATTCTGGACTGCAACAAAACTTTCTCGTCATTCCTCCATGTTCCATCAGATCTGCTCCATGTGTTCACTGTCCTGCTGTTCTCTAGCTGGTTACTGCAGTGCGGCTCCATCTAGTGGCACAGATGTGTAATGACAACAGAAAGTCCAGTCCTCCATTATAAAACAAATTCAGTCCTGTGGCCCGTTTTTTAATTTCGTATCGTAATTACGATTCAAGTCTAAAATTGAAATATTAAAAAACAGGCATTTTTTTCCTTTTTTTTGTAAAATGTAATAAAATGTCACTTTTTAATTTTTTTTTTTTAATTTTTGATTGACAATTGGAAAAATGGAATGGAAAGAATGAATGATACATGGATTGGTAAAGTTACTGAACTTTAACGTGGACATTTTCATTTTAAAGTTCTCCCAGATGGAGGATTCAACAGAAACAAGGTTATTTGTAACAACTGACAAGTTGAACTCCCCGTTAAAAGTTTTCTGCTGTTACCTCAGAAATTACCTGTTTTAATGTTCTGATTGTGGCCTCTAGATTGTTAGGATTTTGTTGGTAGACTTTTTTTTATTTTTCATAAAAAAAAACAGGATGACATTAATGCCCTGGCAGTGGCAATTATTTGATTTTGTGTATACAATGTGATTAATCGTGATTAATCAGGGAAATCATGCGATCAATCACGATTAAAAATTTTAATCGTTGCCCAGCCCTAATTTTAAGTTGTTTTTGTTCTTTCTTGTTGTTGCTTTAATGATTGTTTTCATTATGTAAAGCACTTTGTGTTACTTTTGTATGAAAATGACTTTATAAATAAATTTGATTTGATTTGGTACTTGATGCACTTTGAAAGGCAAGTTTAGTGTGTTTTAATACCACATGTAATGATAATTCAGTTCATTTGTATTTAGTTATGATCAAAAAGACTGAACTCATCCCACAGCTGGAGTCCACTGGTGATTTCTGTGTTCAAGGGGCGTAAAGATTAACTGATAGAAAATGGAATCTAATTTTAAACCTAAAAAAATGTAATAACACTGGTATGCAGACCCCTGCATCAAAGAAAATGAAGTGTCGACCTGGTCGATGGCCCAAAAAAAAGCAAGATTTTACTGCAGATCCTGCACAGTGAGTGAGATTTCTGCCATCGACAACATAAGAGTGGGTTCAGGCCGGTTTTCGATGGTCATGTCACTCCCTCCCCCTCAGTACGCAGCCTTGGGATCATAATGGACTCCACCCTCTCTCCTTTAAACCCCCAGAACATCAATCTTTAAATGTCTTTGACCGACTCTGCACCTCCGTCTCTCACGCCACTGCAGAAATACTCATTCACGCCTTCATAACCTCCAGACGCGACGGCTGTAATAGTGTTCTTCATGGACTTCCCACCACCAGTTCATCCAGAATTCAGCTGTCCCGTGTCTCACCCACAATCGCCCCCAGAGACCGCATCACTCCCTGTCCAGTATCTCATCCAGTCCAAACTCCTCCTCATCACCTACAAAGCCCTATATAACCTTGTTCCCTCCTATCTCACCGACCCTCTTCACTAGGGATGAAATTATGACGTCATCCCGATAACTCTGATATCACGACGAATAGCCCTGATAACATATATATATCTGTCAACACAGCAGTGTCTCGCTCCCTCTGAGCCTTGAATGACCGGCAATGAATGTTATGTTCAAGTGACGTTGGCATAATCAGAAAAACGATTACTCAGTAAGGAAAATCAAGAATACCCCCTCATGCCAGAAAGCAACTCGTTAACTCGGTCATAATTTTGGTAGTTGCTGACTTGAATTGATATTCGCAGTATTCTCCCACATGTTACACATAAAAAAAGAAAAAAATAGAAAAGGCTGAAAGAACAACTAGCAAACAAGGGAATGTCGGAATTTACGTTACACCTTGAATGCAGCCTGCAGCACAGCGTACTGATCACAACAAACATGGCAGCGTGGAACTTCATTAAAGTTTCAGAAAAAGATAGTTTGGTGTTTATTTGTGACGAATCCTCCGAGTGAATTCTACAAGGAGGGAAGCACAAGCTTTGAAATCGTGCTAACATGAGCTAATGGAAGCTAATACTAACTTGCGCAAGCCAGCAGCAGTTTCCTCTCCTCTCCCTCATTCCTCTCATCTAAAGCTTCCATGAGATTAAAAAATAAAAACTACTGAACCTCATTTACTTTAATTAAAGGTATTAATTTAAGTTAAACCACAAGCCAAAATCCTTTTTCAGTTTGTAATTTTGATGCATGTATTTCCATCAGTTCAAGGAGTCTTTATTTTTTTATATCAGCAAGTAATGCATCTTATTTAAGTTAATGTGAGATATCAAATAGGTTTGTTTGTTAGCTTTACAAAAATGTTTGAGAGGCTTGCCAATAGTTTTTCATTGGAAAAAATAAATATCTGTTCATTTAAAAAGTCAAAACTTGATTTTGTTCATAGTATTGATGTAATGATGGTATATGTGTGTTATCGGTTATCGGTATCAGCCTTTAGGAGCTGAAAGTTATCGGTATCAGCCTTTTGGAGCTAAAAGTTATCGGTTATCGGTTTCATTTTTAAAAAACAGTTATCATGCATCTCTACTCTTCACCGCCACCCCCCCCACCTGCCATCTCCGACCAACAGGACCAAGCACCGAACAACGTACCAACGTACCACAACACATCAGAAACGCCGACCTACTGCAGACGTCACATCATTAAAACCCACCTGTTCAAACTGGCATCCCCACAATCTTTAAGTCATTGTCTTTTATTTTACTCGTCCTTACTTGTTCTTTTCTTTTTCTGCATTGGTAGGTTTAGTAATAGTCTATATGTCTGACAACAATCACATGTTTGCTCTTGTACGAATCAATAAAAATAAAAATGATTTCCTAACCTTCAATTTAATGTCTGTTTAATAAACAGCTGTCCAACTTCACAACTGTAGAACAGACTTGTTTGAACTGACAATGGGAAACTTAATATCTGCCTTTAATCAAAGTTAAGAATTGTATCGGAATGGATCAAATCCAAAGGTTTCTCTCTGTATGTTTGCAGGCCAGAGTTTCCTGAGTTGCATGCTCCCTCCTCTGGCCATCCCAGCGTTTACCTCCACCTGTGTGTGTAGATGTGTTCGGGGTGCCAGTTGCCGTGGTGACCGGTGATCTAGTCCTCTGACCATCTCAGCTCAGTGCTGCTACCTGCATCTGTTTATATAGTCATTTCATTCAGTCCTTTGTGTGCTCTCCTCTCTCTGTCCTGTCTCTCCTCTCTTTTTCTTTCTTTATCCAGCTGGTCTTCAGCAGGAAGGTCCCCCCATATGGTCCAGGTCCTGCTCAAGGTTTCTTCCTCTTAAAGTGGAGTTTTTTTCTTGCCACTGTTTGGCTTAAAGGTTTTTTTCTCCCACTGTGGGAGTTTTTTTTTACCTGCCATTATCCTTGTTTAGGATTTAATATTATATTTTTAGTTAATGATCAGGGATGTCAACAGGAAATTGGGAATAAACAACTCCCCTGTGAATTTAAAGCTAATTGAGAAGGTATATATTTTAAAGTTGGTCATCATGGTGGTACTCAGAGAGCTGAACAGTTTCTCAGCTGGTAGGCAGTATTAAAAGTTTGGGAACCACTGATATGAGTCATAGATTCATTATTACTGCTGGTGGTTCTTTCATCACAACAATTTGATGGAAATTGACCTGAAATCGGCCATTTGATAGGTCTGGCGACATAATTACTCATTTTTTCAGCATTTGACAACCACGGGTCACGGTGAATCACCGGTCGCAGTGTGACTTTTTTCACCTCATTTTACATCGAAATTCTAGTGTTTTCATCCATCCAAACAGGAAAGGGAGAAGTAATATCAGAAAATGTGTGCTTCGGGCTTACTTTGACCATTTATTTGGCTGTGTAATGGCAGCTGATGACCCAGATTTTGTTGGATTCCCTGACGCTACGTCAAACAAGACAGATAGTGACGTCAGCCGGACCAAAGGCTCAGTGCGCATGCCCTGGTCTCAATCAACCAATCGCAATCGAGAATTCATGTCACGCCCACCACAGTCTCTGCTGGGTTAGGGTTAAGGTCATCGGATCATCTCTAGCTCGGCCGAGTCGGAGGTTCGTGGAGGGTACCCTCCCCCCCAAAAAAATATTAAACCGGATATACACGTATCTCAAAAATGACCCCCAGGATGGAAAAAAACTCAGAAATCCGCGGAAAATTGACATCCCTGAATGATATTTGCTCGGGGGTCATGCTCTGGGTCTCTGTAAAGCACCTAGAGATGATTGACATTGTAACAGATGCTGTACAAATAAAATTGAATTGAACTGAATTGAATTTGGTTTAAAAAGTCTAGCGTGCCTGAACTGTAGTTCTTGAGGAGAGACAGTGAGCTCAGGAAAGGAGGAGCGTTACCTTTGTGATGCCGAGGACTATGTCTATAGATGTGGTCAGGGGGTTGATGGAGCCCACCAGCTTACAGCCCACCACCTCAGGAAGGGTCAGAGACACCGGCTGGCCCAGCATCACGGCCTCCGACTCGATCCCCCCAACACCTGGTGGAGGACGGGAGCATTAAAGGCGATTCCATCTTAAATACAGTCCATGTAAGCACACAGTTTCCTCTTTCTGCTTCAAAGGATGAAAACGTCTTCAGAAACAGAGGAGTCACACATACTGAGAAACATTTACTTTACTGACCAGGGAGAAAAAACAAAGAAAAAAGCCAGTTACCCCAGCCCAGGATGCCCAGGCCGTTGATCATGGTGGTGTGGGAGTCCGTTCCCACTACACTGTCGGGGAAGATCACGCCGTCGCTGACCTGCACCACCCTGGACAGATACTCCAAGTTCACCTGGTGGACGGCGCCCACGTCCGGAGGAACCACGTTCACGTTCTTAAACGCTTTCGAACACCACTGTTTGGTAACAGAATGAAAAAAAAAGTGAACTCCCGCCTGAGCGTCCCATCCGAGGACCAGAAAAAAAATAACGCTGAAAACATTCAAGAGCTGTGACAGAAAGTCATAAACTAAACACATTTAACATCCCTGTAACTTTAATATTTTCATCTGGCTGTCCAAAGTTAGAAATATGGAACCACACAGACTTTTTTTAAAAAATGTTATTTCTGTACCTTAAAGAATTGAAGCCGCTCTTTGTTTCTGATCAGCTCCATCTCCTGATTCTTCACAGCCGTTTCAGTTCTGCAGAAAAATCAACAAAAACACATTAAGCTTCCCGAATAAAAACTTCTGATGCGTGCAAATAAATAACTCAAGCTGTTTGACCCGTATCTGACCTCTCTGGAAAATGTCGACAGACAGAACTATTCTCCATGTGACCATGGGTGAAAAATAAAAATAACACTCTGGGACAATTTGAAGACTGTAGGATATGTTCTTGGCTGAATCACCGAGCCTAAAGGCAGCGCGGCAGTTTAACGAGCGTTTGACAAGCAGGCTTACTCTGAGACGGGCTGCAGGTGGAACGGGCAGAGGAGAGGCGTGTTCTCGATCTGCTGGACAGCAGCTGGACCTCGGCCTGGGGACGCTGGCGGGTCGCTGCAGGCTACTTTGCTGCAGGAGCCCCGCTGGCCTCCACACTGTGGGCCGCCTCTGGCGGGAGGCCTGGCGGGAGACGGGCGAGAGGGAGCCTGGCTCTGGTTCGGACCGCTCCCTCCACCGGGGTTGGGAGCATTCTGTATGGCACTGTGGATGAATAAAAAATTAATCAAAACAATTGTGCCATAACGACAGTCACAACTAGGGCTGTAGCGATACACTAATCTCACGATACGATACACGATACGATAAATATCGATATTCATCTTACAATACATTTACATCAATTGCCGAAAGATTTTAAACGGACAGAGTGATTTTGGTGACATCTTGTGAGTGTTGCAATGACTTTGTTTGAATTAATTGAACTGAAAGCATCATTTACACATTATATGGCTGACAGGCAGCTTTAGGGTTGGGAATCGAGAACCGGTTTCTGTAGAGAACCGGTTCCATGTGTTTCAATTCCATGGAATTGTTTGGCAGTTTATCCAGCGATTCTCTTATCGATTCCAACCAGCACGAATCTCACGTAATTTACACAAGTTACGCACAGTCAATTCCAGAAGCTCATTGCAGTTGAAAACAACAATGGCACCCACCAGGTTCAAACGCTCCAAAGTTTGGCTTCACTTCACCAAAGAAAGATGGCAACAAGGCAACTAGCAGTCATTGTAAAGTGGAGATAACAGCGTCGGGAGGGAACACGGCTAACATGCAGAAACATTTGAACACACAACATGCGATAACGAGTGTCGTGTTTTTGACGCTTCGGACTGATGGATCTCAACCCAGCAGCAGTAGCCAAGCTAAGATCACCTCTGGTAACTCTGGTTAGTAGCTATCCCACTGCCTATGTGCTTCTTTGTAAAACACGCTATAACATTAACGCTATGCTATTAAACAAATGCCTTCTGCACTACATTTAGAAGATGACCGCGATGAGAGAGAGTCTGGCTGGTTCAGAGGCTGGAAGACATGATTATTTTACTGCTAAAGAATTGTTAATTCTTCATAGTATTTGTAGATTTGCACAATGAACTGTTCCGTTGTATTCGATAGTATTTATCTTTCTTTATTATTATTTTTGAGTGCTTAGTGAGCTCATATATCCTTTTAAAGGGGAGATTTTTTTTCATTTCTATTAGGAAATATCTGTTAGTAAAATGTTACACATTCTTGTGTATTTGCACAGTTACATATTACAACAGTTAACACGTTATCCAGGCTTTGGGCCTCTTTTGACCTCGCTGTTGAGTTTGTAAGGTCGTGACTTCTAGGTAAAAAAAATTGATGCTAATAAAACTGTTTGTTCTCCTTTTTCCCCAAATTAGAATCAATAAGAGAATCGATAAAGATTTGTTAAACAGTATCGATAATGGAATCAGAATCAGAAAAATCTTATCAATACCCATCCCTAGGCAGCTTGCAAATGCTGGACAAAATGAATAAAAGATTTGTTGAGAAAAATTGTTTCATTTATTCAAACAGTGCAAATTGTTTTAAAGGTGGGACACGGGGGTTTTGGAAGAAGAAGAAGAAGCTCAGAATATCGATACTCGTGGGCAAAAAAAAATCGATACTCGACAAAATATTGATATATATATTGCAGAATCGATAAAATCACCCAGCTCTAGTCACAATATTCCCAGTTTTCACTAATCCAATTTTTTAAATAAAATACTAAATAATCATATTAGTGGTCAGTTTTTTTTCCCCCCATGCTCTCATTAACTTCATCTGGTTGCAAAATAACTTAAAGAACACGAACCAAGAAGGTAAAGCCCACCATTTGTTATAGTCTATCTGTAAGGAGTGGTCTACGATGAGGTCCGTGGGGCATTTGGGGTTGACCAGACCAGGGTCCACACCATGTTTGGCCACAGCATCCCTCATGGCCGCCAGGTCAACCATGGCAGGAATACCACTGTTAAGAGAAACGAGAAGGACGCAACAGAAAAAAACTGTGCTTCAGGGATTTGTGGGAAATGGGGAGAACCCAAAGTTGCTTTGCAAAAAATAAATAAAAGAATCAATAAACCAACAGCTCGTGGACCTGTTTCACTTTTCTAATTCATCTCACTGAGTCTTCCGTCTCACAGCATTGTTGTGAACTCACGTGAAGTCCTGCAGAAGGACTCGTGCAGGAGAGAACGGCACCTCGGCTTTATTCTGCTGCAGCTGCCAGTCCAGAATATTCTGGATGTCTTCTTCTTTTGTGTAAAAGCCATCGCAGTTGCGGATTGCCGCCTCCAGTAAGATGCGGATGGATACGGGCAGCTTGTCTACAAGGCACAAACAAACAGGAGGTGAGGCCCGCAAACAAATGCGGATGCTTCACCGCTCGCGTTATAAAGCCGCTATTTGTTCAAATATGCTGCGAGAATTTGCAAAGTAAATGAGCCCCGCGTCAACGGAGGCTTTGAAATGTTATTTTAGAAGCAACTTTGGCCGACAAATTTGCAAGATTTCCTTATGACCTTTCACTTGTATGCATTTTATTTTAGCAATCGCTGCGTGGGCGTGGCCAGGCTGCCCTGTGCTCTGATTGGTGGGTTTCATCCTCTTTCATTTCTAAAGTTTAACTCAATAGAACATAAAGAACATATCAGATGTTGAACCTGAGACATTTTATTGTAAAATATCAGCTCATTTTGACTTTGACGGCAGCAACGCGTCTGAAAAAAGTTGGAACAGGGTGATGTTTACCATTGTGTAGCATCTCCTCCTCTTTTAACAACTGTGTGTAAACGTCTGGGAAGTGATGAGACCAGTTGATGGAGTTTGGTCACAGACCTTTACATCCGAGATGCTGTGAATCTTCAAAACACTCCTTTTATATCCAGTCATGTCACTGACGTGTTGTTGGTTAACCAAATTATGTGTCAAATGCTCCTCTACTGGTTTTTCATTTGCACTGATTACTTTTCCAACTTTTTTAAGTTTCAACATCTGATATGTATTTTACGTTCTATTGGGAATAAAATAATGGTTTTATGAGATTTGCAAATCATTGCATTCTGTTTTTTTGTTTTACAGAAAGCACCAACTTCATTATAACTAAGGTAGTAAAAAAAAAAAGCCTCAGATGAACAACTACAACAAACTACACAATGTCATTTATAAGAACAAATCTGCGATGCAGGAGCCGTGTGGTAAACACTAAGAACACCTTTATCGTGTCCTTATGGATTACAAGCGTAAGTAGCAGCCAGGCTTGTCTGGAACGATTGACAGCAGAGAGACTATTAGCAAAGACAATAACCTGGCAGCACGCTGAGGTTTGCAAAGTTACATCAAAACAACCAACAAGACTTTTAGACCAGTGTCTGTAGCACAGATGAGACCAAAGTCCATATCTGTGGCCATAAAGCAAAGCACCAAAATGCACAATTTGGTGAACACAACATGTCACCACAAATATCTTATATCAACTGTCAAGCACGGTGGTGGTGGAGTAATGAACTGGGCTGGCTTTGCAGCCACAGGATCTTGGCGCCTTGCAGTCAGTGAGGATGACCGTGAACTCCTCTGTATGTGAGATCGTCTGTCCCACACTTAAAGCTAAGCTGAAACCGGGTCGTGCAACCCATAAATCTACAACAGAGTGGCTGAAAAAGAAAAGTGCCAAGACGCTGCAATAACCCAGACAAAGTCCAGATCCCAACGTGACTGAAATGCTGTGGGACCTTAAAAAAGCAGCACATGAACAAATGCCAACAAACCCCGATGAACCACATTAATGTAGACGTGACGAAATAAAAGCCTCCAGACTGGTAACATCACACACGCAAAAAAAAAAAAAATACTTCAAATCATTGCTAGCACAAGTGCGAATCATCTGGTGTACTTCATTTTTCACACGATGCTCCTGCATTCTGGCTTCGTCTCTGTTTAATAAATAATGACAGTGTTGTACGTCAATTGTTCATCTGAGGCTCATCTGAGAGAGAGCATGTACTTATATTTAAATCACTGAACACGTTTCAGCAGCTGTTCTTGGACACAACCGCAGTACACGCCAACATATAAACTCTGAAACACAACATGCCAACAAATTTCTGTCGAACAAGCTCCTTTAAAACACGATATTTCACAGAACTCACCATATCTGGGATCGTTTAATTTCTGTGGATTGAAGAACTTGATCCTTCTGTCTTTCAGCGTGTCGATTAGATGGGAGTACGGGTGCTCTGCAGAGAAGATAGAAACATTTATATCACAACACAGCTCTAATTCCAGCCTTCGTGTTGAGAGTCCAGGAAACTTCCAGCTGCAGTCTCCACAAACGTGCTTTTATTTGGCTCAGCAGGCCTCCTTAGAGACTTAGTTATGAAAAGGACAGGGCCTAAAGAATATTTATGCAACTGACAGGAGATGTACATTCTTTCTTATTGCAAACAAGACAGTTAAGCATTAGTGATTACAGTCATTAACTGCTGTGCAGTCTGCCTTAAGAACAACCACACTTCAACGTCCATCCATCAACTTCCTCTGCAGGGGCAACAGTCTCAGTTAAGAGGCCCAGACCTCCTCCAGTTCTTTTGTGGGAATACTGAGTCTGTCCGGCGTGTTCTGGGTCTTTCCAGGTACCTCTGCCCAGTTGGAGACGCCTGAAACACGTCCCTGTGGATGTATCCAGGGTAGGGATGCACATGGTTAACCGTTTAACCGTTAACCGATAACAGTAATTCTAACCGATTAATACTAACGGTCAATTTTGTTTTTAAGCTACGTAATCCAATCAACTCATGGGGGCGTGTCGACAGGTGCAACAGGCCTCTGATCGGTCAATTCTACATCCACGTAGAAAAGAGCACGTCATCGAAGAAATGAGGAAGTACCCACATCTGTACGATTCTGGTTCTCCACGCTACAAAGACAGCACATATTCTAGTAATTCATGGAGGAAGATAGCGATGAATGTGGGTCTGGATACGGCCGAGACGGTGAGGAAGTGGAAAAACACAAGAGATATGTTTAGTAAGTTTAGCTAGTTCGTGATTGTCGCTCTTGCGTTGTGGCGTGGAATAACATAGCGGAGATGCGCTAGTATAAATCAAAAGTGACGGCGGCATCTCTGCGACAAGCTGACGGCGACACATTGCCGCGAGAGCATACATGGGGAAGTGTCCGCATGCGTCCACGACAACGCGCGCAACATCGCGGCAGCCAACCCTCCCGGACTTATTGGTTAACGGTTATTAATCGTTAAAGGGCGTCGCTAAACGGTCATAAAAAAAATCCAAAATGTGCATCCCTACTCCAGGGGGTGTCCTAGGATGGTCAAATATCTTCAGCTTAATTTCATGCATCCATTAACGTCAGAGGGGGCCCAGACCTCCCTCTCCAGCTCTTCCGGTGGGGCTACCGAGGCACTCCCAGGCCAGACGGGTGATATCATCTCTCCAGGATGTCCTGGGTCTGCCGTGGGATCCAAAAACACCTCCCCAGAGAGGCATCCCCACCAACTCAGCTGGCTCACTGGGTTCCCACCCCATCTCTAATGGAGACTCCAGCCACTCGACACTGGAAACCCATTTCAGCTGCGCGTACCCCCAGTCCTTTTCGTTCGATCACGACCCGCCGTTTGTGACCATTGGTGACGGTACGAACATCGATCGACCAGCTAGCAGAGAGCCATGCCTTTTGACGCAGCTCTCTCTTCGCCAAAACAGACAGTCCAGAGTAAGCATTACAGCAGACGCCGCTCTCTCCTTCCATCCCTCCCTCACTTGTCAACGACACCCCAGGATCAGTCGGATGCAGTTTGCTTTGGGAAGCAACCAAAGGTGCGGGCTTTTGGTGTGCTGACTCTCAGCAGTTTAATTCCTTCCATTTTATCTCAGGACTTTGCAGACTCAACAGGAGGTAGTTTGGGACAAATCCTGAGTGGTAAAATTGTAAAAAAAAAAAAGAAACTGTGTCAAAGACTAACCCTGCTTTTGTAGTCTTATGAATCTCGCCTCATCAATACTCATATTCTAACTTTAACTCATGTCATACTTTCATGACAATATTATTACACAGTAATTGCACAGAATAAACAGATTAGACCTTTAGTCATGCATGCAAACTATGAACCATTTTTATAATGTTGATTTAGAATTTTTAAAATTAAAAGGTCCTCAATGCACAGAAAAAGTCAAGACCCCCTCATGCTTTACTGCAAACTAAATGAAGACACACCCACACGAAACTGGTTCAGCAAAATACCCACAAGTAGATCATGAGCTGATGTGAAAGACATGATGGGGGTTTCCTATCGGCCTCATCTGCAGATTCAGAGCTCGAAACACTCCAGTAAAGTTGTATTTCAGCAGCAAACGCAGACAAGGACAAATGAGCTCAAGGCTGTAATTTAGCTCAATTTACCCAAGTAGACATTAAACAAAGCAAAGCTTTTATTCCTGATGAACATGACAGAAGGACCTTGGCTGAGCAATAACAGAATATGCATTAAAAATTGGGTTTGGATAAAATTATACCATAATACTCCAGACTGATTTCCTTGCACAAGTTCATAACTTTTGTTATAATGATGACTAACATCTTGCAAACCACCTGCATGTTTATGTTCATGCAGTAGGAATATATACAACATATGGTATAAATGTTAGAAAAGGTCAATGTGAAAGAGGAAGGAAGGAAAATAGACAAAACAAAACAGATTATTTGAACAATATAACAAAAGCGCTGGCTGATAAGTTGAAAACTCTTCCGGAGATACAGTATATCTCTTTAGGGAGGCATTCACTGATAAAACAGAGGACTTGTTGACTTAATGAAACCCGATTATTATTGTTAGACAGACTGAAGAAGAATAAAAAACCAAATGAACTCAAACATCACTGTAATTGTGGTCTATAGCCCCCTTTCTCTACATTTTACATAAAAACCCTAATCCCGAGTTGATATCCACAAGTCGACTTATGTTTTAACACCTCTTTGACTGTGATGTGTACTTTTATTTCACCTTAAATTGCGTGCTAAAGGCAAGATGGGCAATAAAGATCCAGGCTGCTCTAGCGCAGGTTCTTATCGTGAGGCACACTGGTGCTAAGTGCTTATCGAAGCTACCGGCTCCGCGTATTGGAGAGATAAGAAGAAAGAATGTGGTTAATATACAATATAAGCTCCAGCAGCGTTAGGCTAAAGTCGTGACATAGTGCTTGAAGTAAATACAACAACGTCTTTCGGTATAACCTAATTTCAAAGCTCTTGGTTAGCTGTTAAGGTAAGAATCACCAGGCTAGCTGATGTTAGCTTTTCTCTCTGACAGAGTGGGCCGAGAGACTCCGTGTAACGTTAATTTCCAACAAACCGTAGACCGTTCTAGAGCTAGAAGGTCTTTTTTTATTTATCCCGGGTTCTATCTGCTAGGCTTCAAGATGTACCTCATCACGGTTATCTATGTAGGTTCACAGAAGACAAGGCTTTACCTTTGATTGTGGTAGTGAGCGCCATGATGACTCCTGAAATCAACACGACTCGTTTGTCACTCCTGCACAGGCTGAGCGGGGACCCGCCAATCAGAGCACAGGTCCGTCCGGCCACGCCCACCCGGAGATTACTAACCAAATAAAAATAAGAATGATTGAACCGAAGGCGTTTTAAAATTAGGAACACACTCACACATTGTTTATACACACACATTGTAAATAATAATAATAATTATAATAATTGTAATGTATATGTCCTTGAAAAAAAAAAAAAAAAATATTATATATATATATAGATATATATATATATATATATATATATATATATATATATATATATATATATATATATATTATATATATATATTTTTTTTTTTTATTTTTTTTTTTTTTTCAGTTTGAATTACCAACATTATTTCCATAAACTAAATGCCAGAATAATGAGATTTAGAGTTTTACCCTCATTAAGATAGCTATCCCTTTAAACATTTTGGGGAAGCCCAGATGATGATGTCATGGCTTTGGAAGCTTCTGATAGGTTAAATAACAGCATTTGAGTTAATTGGAGACACACCTCAAACACATTGCTTCCGTCTTTGACATCATTGAAAAATCAAAAAGGTCAGCCAGGATATCAGGAAAAGAATTGTGGTGTGTCTGGTTCACTCTTGGGTACTATTTCCCAACATCTGAAGGGACCACGTTCATCTTTTCAAACAGTTATATGCAAGTATAAACACCACGAGAATGCCCACCCATCATACCACTCAGGAAGAAAACGGGTTCTGTGACCTAGAGATGAACGTGCTTTGGTGCAAAATGTGAACCCAATGTGCTTTTGTTTCAACCCCAGAACAGGTGTAGATGCTGCTGAAGCTGGTAAGAGAGTGTCATGATCCAGAATGAAGGGAGTCCTGTACAGACACTGGCTGAAAGGCCACTCAGCCTGAAAGAAACATTTTACTCCAAAAGCAGCATAAAAAAGACACATTACAGTTTACAAATAGACTTTAAATTTTGGAGATATCTCCTGTGGTCTGATGGACCTAAAATTGAACTGTTTGGCCATGATGATCATCGTTACATTTGGAGGGAAGAGGAGGAAGTTTGCAAGCCTGAGAACATCATCCCAGCTGTGAAGTACGAGAGTGGCAGCATCATGCTGTGGGGGTGTTTTGCTGCAGGAGGAGCTGATGCACTTCACAAATGAGATGGGATCGTGAGGAAAGAACATTATGAAGAAAAACTGAAGCGACATTTCAAGACATCATCCAGGAAGTTAAACCTTGGATACAAATGCGTCTTCAGATGGACAATGACCCTAAGCAAGACAAAAAAAAAAAAACTTTCAAAAATCAAGCTTTGCATTCTAAAACTTAAGTTATGCCTTGCAAGATTATGGTTTACTCCCTTTTTCTTTTAGGACTGGTTGAATTTTCCCAGCATAGATACACCTAGGTGCTGGATACATTTATCAGAGATTTTGTTTCATATTGACACAATAGCATCACACAGTTGCTGTAGATTTGTAAGATGTACATCCTTGATACAAATCTTCTGTTCCACTACATCCCAAAGGTGCTTCATTTTACTGATATCTGGCGACTGTGGAGGCAATTTGATTGCAGTGACGTTAACTTCATTTTCAAGAAACAGTGACATGGTGGAAGTGGCCATCAGAACATGGGTACATTGGGGTCATAAAGGGAGGGACATTGAAGACTCAAGATTCCTTCATTGTCATTTGAAACACCACAAAAATGCAGTACAGAATGAAATTATGTAGCATATTTTTCACTATTAAAACAAGATATAATAACACAATTCAGCAACAAGAATGTAGTGACAAAAGTGATTTATGAATAAAGTAATAAGAATACAATAAAAAAAACTACAATGAAAAAAAACTAAGATATGCTGTGGCATTTAAACTGTGCTAAACTTGTACTAAGAGGCCTAAAGTGTGCTCAAGGCTATCACCAGGATAAAATAACACACCAGTATGTGGTCAAATTATCTAATTATCTTCTCTCGGTGTAAAGCAGGGACTATTTGTGCACATCTATTTATCAAAGGGAAATGACATTGTGTGATCGTACTTGATGTGCAGCTTGATGTACTTCAATAATCAGCATAGCCTGAACAAAACCTACCATCTTCCCGGTTATGTTCAAAGAGTATGCAGGGGTATGTGACTAACACACAGTTTTGGAATCAAAAATGCTGGAGGTTTACTTAATCATGTAAGTGATTAAAGACTACTTCCTGGAATACCCCAATGGGTGTTTTTGCACTGAACATATATATGGGGCGCCGAAAAGGGGGTAAGGATACGATTATAGGGGCCCATGATTGAGGGGGCCCAGAGAGGCCCCTATATATATATATATATATATATTATATATATATATATATATATAATATATATATATATACATATATATATACACACAACCACAACATGTCATAAACATTTCGTTACCTCAGAAAACCTTTTGAAAAAAAAAAAAAAACATGGTACGTCTCCTTTAAGCGCTGTTACAAAAGTGAGGAGAGTCTGTGTCGCACTCGCGCTGCCTTCAGGACACCTCGGCCTAAATACACCTAAGTCGGGATCTTTCTAACTAACAGTTAGAAAAGATAATGCGCCTATAACGGAGGTTTTTCTATAAAGGATGGCAGGCAGTTTTCAATATAAAGCACATTTTGGGTGAAATAAAAATTCTTTCACCCGCTGGAAATTTTTTTATTTCACATTACATGTTTGTTGCTGTGCGTTTCCATCGGTCCCTGAATGCATCGTTATACTTAAAATAAACGGTAAACATCTTATTTTCACGAATTTAAGGTGTTTTCTGTTTGGATGTTTCCTATTGGTTTTATTTATTTTTTTCTTGGGTGGTTTTTGTAAGAGTTTATAACTGTTGGAGCAAAGCTCGGCCCATGACCTTTTACCTTTGACTGTTTGTTCTCAGCAGTAATGGACGAGAGACATGACCCTTGTAGCAGAACAGAACAGCTGAGTTTCACCAAACTGCTCCGTTTAGCAACGATTCTGGACGCTGAAGGTGGGCTGCGTATCCTCCGAGGTATTGTTATTTGTGTTTAAGTGTAAATTCGATCTTCGTCTAGTTTTTTTTAAATCATTAAATACGTGTCTCGTGTGTTGTTAGCGAGCTAACAAACAGCGTCATACACGCGACGTTGCACGTGCTTCCTCTTCGCGTCACCAGAATAATTAAGAAAACAATGTTTAATGGATATAAGATTAAGTGGTTGAGTACACGTGGCGGTGTTATAGTGTTGTTCCCAGTTGTTGAACAGTTAACGTCATGCCATGTTTTGTTTTAGCACCATGTTCCACAATCCATAAGGAAACCGTGAAAACTTACGTTAAAAAAAGGGGGATATAAGATTGTTAGGGGACGGATTATAACTATTTTTTCCTTTGCTTGAGAGCATATATTTTGGTGTTTTGAAGTGAACACCAAGTGAGAAGCTCTGACATAAGACAACCTTGTTGCTTTGTTTGGGGTCACCGCAGATTTCCGGAAACAAAAATACCACAGAAATGAAAAACAAAAGCACCGCTTTAAACTGTTTCTTTTACGCCTCGGCTCAAACATCTGGTTTCATTGACCAGTGTAAGCCCCTTCAGCCCGATCCTGTCCTCTGGGGCTGTTTGAAGTCAGTTTTATAACCTTATAATGTCCATTTCCGAGGCTCAGCAAATGCAGCATGATGTAAAGTGACATAAAATAAATTTGGGGAAGCTGGATAAATCTGGGCCCGTGATTGAACACTGTCCTACAAACATGAACGGCTCACTGAACGACAGATTTTCAGACCTAGATGGGCCCAAAGAAAGAGACAGACCTTATATATTTGATTTGATTTGGTATAGGTTTCACTGCAGACACCCCTCCATTCATCGGTGCACTGTTACAACACCGGCCTGTGACCTTTAAGTGTCTGTGGAAATGTGGGGTTCAGTGTCCTGCCGAGGGCCTTTCTGGCATCTAACAGTGCAGGGGATTGATCTAGCAATGTCCCTGTTGGAGGGAAACCAATAAATGTTAATTAAATGCATTTTAAAATAAAACATTTTTTAAATAAAACAAGCTGAAGTGTTGTGTTTAAATAATGCAGGGCTGTGTGAAAGTGTGTCCGCATGTTAATCGACTATTTATTCTCTTCTGGGGAAAAAAATGACCTATAATTGACCCATTTAATCAGCTAACAGATCAACAAATCTGCCGGTAGCGTTTGTGCTCGGCCCACGCTCCGAAAATACAGTTATAGATGCAAATGTGTACCCTTGGACCGCAGAGGTTCAAATAATGAGCTGAAGTAAAATAAATGATGGCGACGCTCACGTTGAGTTCCTGGCTCTTACAGGTATGATGGCTGCGGCAGGGTTGACGACGGCAGTGCTTCGGCTTTAGTGGGCCAGCGCTGCCCCGACTGGCACCATGCAGCAGAAAGGTGCCATCCAGATTATTGAGTGGGAGGACCTGGACAAAAGGAAGTTCTACTCCCTGGGTGTGTTCATGACCTTGACCACCAGGGCCACCGTCTATCCGGCCAGCCTCATCCGCACGCGGCTGCAGGTCCAGAAGGGGAAGGCCCTGTACTCTGGGACCTTCGATGCCTTCTGCAAGATCCTGCGAACGGAAGGTGTGAGGGGCCTCTACCGTGGCTTCATGGTCAACACCTTCACCCTGGTCTCAGGACAGGCGTACATCACCACCTACGAGCTGGTGCGCAAGTACGTGTCCCACTACTCCCCCAGTAACACGGTGAAGTCTGTGGTGGCAGGAGGGGCGGCGTCCCTGGTGGCTCAGACCATCACCGTGCCCATCGACGTGGTGTCCCAGCACCTGATGATGCAAGGACAAGGGGAACATTTGACGCGCTTCAAGCTCAAGCCCAAAATGATGCTCGCCGCGACGAAGCGCAGACCGACTTTCGGGCAAACGTGGGACATCGCGGTGCAGGTGTTTGCAGCTGATGGTTTCAAGGGATTTTACAGGGGCTACGTGGCATCGCTGCTCACTTATATCCCCAACAGTGCTCTCTGGTGGCCTTTTTATCATTTTTATGCAGGTAAGGGTTCAAACCGTTCCTTTTTCTGTAATCATCGCATGCAGCTAAGCGTGCAGATGTGCTTAATAAATCACATAAAACTGTACATGACAGCAGATTAGTACCATTCAGTTAAATGTTTAAGCCTTATATTGTTTGATATCCTTTGCTTTCGCAGAACAGCTCTCTTTATTAGCGCCCAGCGAGTGCCCCCACCTGATTCTGCAGGCTTTGGCGGGACCAATGGCAGCAGCAACTGCCTCCACCATCACAAACCCCATGGACGTTGTTCGTGCAAGAGTACAGGTGAGCACCGACATCCACCACCGTGGACATCAGACAGGCCGGAATGATGGAAGATGCATTTATTTATTCAACATCTCCAAGTCAGGATAAGATTAGGGCTGGGCAAGTTAACACGTTATTATCACGTTAATGCTACAATTTATTAACGCCGACATTTATTTTATCGCACGTTAACGCATGTTGCTCACATGCTTTTATTTTGAAAAGTCTGTTTCTGGCTGCTGCAGAACCAGACGACAATTGGCAGGTAAACAAGAAAAAGCTAAAACAGACATGGAGAAGGTAAAAATTAGATCTGCTCCATGTGTTCACTGTCCTGCTGTTCTCTAGCTGGTTACTGCAGTGCGGCTCCATCTAGTGGCACAGATGTGTAATGACAACAGAAAGTCCAGTCCTCCATTATAAAACAAATTCAGTTCTGTAGCCCTTTTTTTATTTTGTATTTTTGATCCAATTTAAAAAAAATATAAAATATAAAAATGGAAATTTTTTTGTTTTTTTGTGTTAGATTAGAAACTGAAAAACATAATAAAATGTCACTTTAAATTTTTAAATTTTTGATTGACAATTGAAAATGGAAAGAATGAATGATACATGGATTGGTAAAGTTACTGAACTTTAACATGGACATTTTCATTTTCATTTTAAAGTTCTCCCAGATGGAGGATTCAACAGAAACAAGGTTATTTGTAACAACTGACAAGTTGAACTCCCCGTTAAAAGTTTCTGCTGTTACCTCAGGAATTACCTGTTTTAATGTTCTGATTGTGCTGAGACACAATCATTTTTAGACTGGTTTTTTTTTATTTATTTTTTTTTATATAAAACAGGATGACATTAATGCCCTGGCAGTGGCAATAAGCTTTAATTTAAAAAAAAAAAATTTTTAAGATGAGATTTACACTAAATATGTGTTACTGACAAGTGCTGATGTTAAAAGGTTTGAATTTTATGATACTTTAGTTCATATGGCAGCAGAACATTTCAATAAATGTGCGTTTTACACTACTTTTGAATTCATTATCTGATTTCGTGTATACAATGCGATTAATCATGATTACAAATTTTAATCGTTGCCCAGCCCTAGAAAAAGGATGATGCAGGAAAAAACTGCAGTGATTTTACTTTTTACATTTATGTTGACTTTGACTGCTGGAAAAACAGCAGCAACAAGTCTGATTTAAAGGCTCTTTTAGAGCTCATGCTTCAGTCGTCCTCAGAAAGAAATGTAATTGACATTAAGGGTAAATTTAATTGATCTGCTCATAACTAAGATCAGTTGTCCTGCCCCTTCAAGGTGGAGGGAAGATCATCCGTCGTCGAGACGTTCAAGCAGCTGCTGGCAGAGGAGGGCGTCTGGGTGATGACCAAGGGGCTGTCGGCCCGCATCATTTCCTCCACGCCCACCTCGGTGCTCATCGTAGTCGGGTACGAGACACTGAAGAGGCTGAGCCTGCGAGCCGAGCTGATCGAGTCCAGACACTGGTGAAAGCTGGCGGGGGGGCGTCAGGAAGAAGTTTCTCAGCAGGATTCACTTCCACAGGGACAATGACGGACTTCTGTCGCTGGTCTTGGTAACTGCTCGGCTCTCCCGCTGGCCTTTTAGGGCTGCGTTGTTTTGACACGGACGGTTTTTCTGGAGTCAGACCCGTTACTGTGGAAGTTAAAATCTTTTTTCCGCCCAACATACTTGCCCTGAATAGACCCCCCCCCTCCCCCTTAGAAACCCGATGGGAATTCATCCAACGTGACCTGTCCTGCGTATTTTTTAAGAACACAGAACACCTCTCTGGTTTTAGTGACTGGCTTTGGAGGAGAGCAGCAGAACGTCAGGGTTTTTAAGTGTTGCAGTCCCTCCAGGAGATCCAAGCTTGGGAACATTTTCTGGATCAGCTGGACTCGAGCTTTAAAACTGAGCTGGATGTACGTGACGGCTAACTACGCGTTTTAATGTAAAGGTATCCAATGTGTGCCAATCTGCAGAGAAATGCCTTTGTCTAAAAGAAAAGTGTGAAGCTTGCTATCCAAGTGCATTCCAGTCAAAGGTGTAAAATGTAGAAAAAAAAATCACCTCAGCTTAAATTCAAATGACAGTGACTGGTTAAAGTTGTGCCACATAAGCCGAAACAAATACACCCTCCCCAAATCACGTAGCTCCCTCTAATGCATTCCCGTGTGTCCGATGCTTTTACGTCCGAGTCGAGCCGTTCAGGTTTCATTATGAATGTCACACATTCAAATGGTGTTTGGGCCCGTCGGTGCCGTCTACAGCAGTAACATTCAAGCGCATTTACCCCACAAAATGACACGGAGCTAGATTATAAAGAGGTGATGCACTTTTAAAAGAAAATTTAAAGAAAGATGGAAGCAACTTCCCTGTGCTCCGTTGTGTTTCAGTGCCAACTCCAGTTTAACTCAAGATGGGAGGCTAACTGTCAAAAACCACTGACATTAAAAACCCCAGAAGATCAGAGAGGATGGGATGATTTAAATGTGCAATTTATCTCTACATGGGCCACTTTTGCTGTAGGTTGTCTGTGCACGTTGGTTTTGCTGTTCAGACGATCAGGGATCGTAGGTTGTCTGATTTGAGCAGATGTCGTCGGAGAAAGAAAAGGCACCAGAACAGCACACAGAAACTTTAATGCCTCAGCTGCCGTCGGATGACCAGTCACGACACTTGAGGTACATAAACGAGGCTGCCGGAGCAAATCACTGCCGGAGCAAATCACCGCGCTCAGACGGGCTGCCAGGAAGCACATCTCTGTGATGCTGTGATTTTGTTTTTTAAATGTACTTATTTTTAAACATCACTTTCCTTTTTAAGATTGACTTCGTGGAAAGGGAAAGTGCTCGTTTTCTTTTCACTCTGGTGGACTGTAAAGCAGTGGAAAATTGCTCCAGTTTCTTCTTACACTCTGTGGACTGTATCATGTATAGAAAAATGTATGGTTTGGTTACACCTACATTTACAGACTGTCACGTAAAAGATTAAATAAAAAGTTCAGTTGACAGCTGATGAAACGTAATAAAGAAAAAGTCTGAATCATTTCGTTGTTGCGTCTCATGATTTGAGCA
Source organism: Hirundichthys speculiger (assembly GCA_018398805.1). Lineage (NCBI taxonomy): Eukaryota > Metazoa > Chordata > Actinopteri > Beloniformes > Exocoetidae > Hirundichthys > Hirundichthys speculiger. The sequence goes on from JAGFBZ010000489.1 coordinate 29,498, forward strand.
GACTGCAGTACACTGCTTGGTACACCAGGGGGAGCACCACTTCATTGGTTTCATGCACAGAGTTAATAGATGCATTCAAACTTGCAATTTCTAAGGCAAATTGACTGTAAAATTAAATTATGGGGGGAAGACAGCTGGTAGCCCTCATCATTGCAGCAATCCATTAAAACAAAGTGTCTCAAAATTATTGGGCGGCAAAACTGAGAAGCAGCAGTAATGAGGCACTAATTAATGTGAAAATTTTAATTAAAGGGCCAAAATTAAGCAACTGGTTTAAGAATACACTACAAAGCTTTAATTATTTCACCATCGTCTTATCTTTATTGGTTGCATTTTTGATCCACCTGATGGTCTTTGGATCTATTTACATCCTTTTCCTCTTTGACACAGTCAGCCTGATTCCTGTGGATCTGACTTCGGTGAACAAAAACGTGACGTAGGCAGAGCAACAGCCAGACGAGTATTAACACACTCAGAAGACTGGCATGCAGTGGGAGCAGTGGGAGAGGATGACTTGATTGATTTTGCACTAAAACCTTATTGATCAAAAGTGTGAGAGTAAACACGTGAAGAGCCCTGGTTAGATTGGTTTGGTATATTTCACGATGGAAACGGCTGTGAATGGGATGAGTGGCAGCGCGAAGTAAATGGACGTGGCTAATCCTCAGCAGTATGCTGCATTTTTCAGGGTCCACCATAAAACATTTGTTTTACTGTTAACTTAAAGAAAAAAAAAAACAAAAGTACAAAAACAAACCCTTTATTTGACCGTACTCGGCCAGTGCAAAACAATCATGACATTTACAGGAAGAGTCCTGCACACCCCATAGTTCATATCTGTGATTCAGACGGACAGCTGTGGGACTCCCCCCCCCGGTGGTCCGTTCTTCATTACATGGGGCAGTCGTAGATGTGGATGGCACGGTCGTCGCCAGCTGAGATGATCTTTGAGCCGGTGCTGTTGTACTTGACGCTCCACACCTGAGGACGACAGGAACAGAGAGGATGGAAGAGACGTTCACGTCCAGAACATTTATCCACTCATGACATTGAAGTATGTGCTAAACAGTACAGTATTTTATAGCAATTACTTTTTTTTTTTTTAAATATATGACGTGGGTCTGGTGGGCTTTACTGACAGTAGGGAGACTGGGAATGGGGGCAGAGAGACAAGTGTATTAACGAATGAAGTATTTTAAGTGCAACTCCATTATGAAGGCCAAGGACTGATGTCTAAAGAGAATACTTTTTAAAAAACAGAAGCCTAACAAGTCAAATGATAGTACAGTGATCCCGTATTTTTCGCAGTTAATGAGGACCAGCGCCCCCTCACGAAAATCAGAATCCCAAACTGGAGCCGGAGCCCCCCGAACCTAAATAATGGGGGCTAGAGTTTAAAATACGTTCAACTGTGGTCTTTCTGTTACCTTCACAGCCTCTGGTCTCTGAACCGTAGTAAAGAAACTGCTGGTATTGTGCTATTTTTGGCTCGTTATTAGCGGCTAACATGCTAACAACAACAAAACAAAAAGTCCGGTTTTCTCTGCATGGAACGAGCACTTTATTCTGTCACTGCAGGAACTTGTAACATCACACAGGTTGTATTGTTGGGCTCCTGTCGGTTAACAGAGAATGTAAATCTATACACGCTGGGCTGCTGTTGATGCTCACTACACTTTTCATCTAACCCCGTTTTCTTCTGCTGTCCCACAACACACACACTACATTACCCATAAGGCCACATCATTACCCATAAGGCTACCTTCTTTAAGGGGCCAGGCTGGATCACAGCATTTCTTCACTGTGAGAGAACGTGCACAACATCCTGTGATGTTTCCGCAATTTTTATTGATTTTTTATTATATTATGTATTTCTGAAAAATCAACGAATAACTAAAACCGCGGAATTTAAAGCGCGAATTGGTGAGGGATCACTGTATATTGGAGTAAAAAAAAGGGGCTTCTGTGTAAGTGAGCTGTTTAAGCAGACAGCCTACAAACAGGTTGGACTCCAGCCTGCTCCAGTTTCCTGTCACTCATCACTATAAATAAAGAATCGCTATATCAACTGTGCAAGTATAACTCTTCTTCTTTTCTGTTGACCAGTTCTCTTCACTATGCATTACGTCAGTGTACCTTGTTTGTCCTTTTATTGCAACACAATCCACCACACATTCATGTGCACAGAACAAACACTGCAGGAATCACCAGACCTCAGACACATCACTGTCTGTCCTTTTCTGTTTCACCATCAGTGACTTCAGTCCTCTCAGAAAAAACTTAAGGAGGACTGGTGAAGGACACAGTCACCCTCACTCACACCCACGCACGAGATAACTAACATCTGCTGCAAGATTAAAATGCATAAACATCTGACTTTAAAAGGTTTTGCCAAAAAAAAAAGCATCCATCACAGACTGAACACTGTAATAAAGCTGGAAACCAAATGAAGGCTGTAGAAACGTTCACAGCAGAACAAAGCAGAGCCGAGCAGCTAAACGGCTGAAAACTGTCCCTGTAGATGATCTGGTTTTGCATTTACATAATACAAACAATACAGCCGACACAACTGCCTCTGACCGTCTCTGAGGAGTGTTGTGCTACTTCAGAGTCGGAGATTTAATGGCGCCCGGGCTTATTGTTCATTTGTGCCTGGGCCGGAACCACAGTGGGACGGGTCGCTCTGTGACACTGGCCAAACTGACTTTCCCCAAATCCCCAAAGCAAATGGAGCAGATTGTCTCACAGCGGATTTAATTATATGAAAGCAGATGAAGAGCGGGAGTCGGCTTTGTCACCTGGTCTTGGTGATCGAAGAAAGTGTTGATGCAGGCCCTGGAGCTGGCGTCCCAGACCTTCACACTCTTGTCAGATGAGCTGAGGGCAGCAGAGGGGAGAACGTTTTACATGTCTTACACTTTTCTTCGGCCTGCACAGTTTATCTTGGCACCGTGAAATGGAAAACCTCCAATGAGCAACAGCTTTGGCTGAAATGACTTTTGCATATCGGGGGTGAAGGCATGGGAAAGTAGACGGAGGAGAATGCCTCTGCTAACTCGCTAATACACAACAGATTAGGGTTGATTTGCAGGTCACGACATCATCAACTGCTGAATGGGATTTTCTGTTCCAGGTCCGTCAGCGTGCTCACACGTGTTGCTCGTTTCGATGCAGAAGTGCTGCTTCTGAGCATCAGCACGGCATGAAATGACTTGTTTTGAGCGTTTTACCTGGAGACAAAGTGGGTGTCGTCTGGGGAGAAGGCCACGTTGAGGACCCAGGATCCGTGTCCGCTCAGCGTGCCGGCCAGGTTGGCGTGTTGCCTACGAAACGATTGCAGCCTGTTTGTTAAAGCAACCAACTACAGGACTTCTATAAATACTGGCTCTGATTCATGAAACGTGAGCAGAACGACTTTCTGCGTAAACCGAGTGCAGCGAAACCGTCGGCATTCATGAAATTAGTTGTTCCGAACTCTTGGCAGCTGCTAATGAAATCGATGCGCAGATTGACATGAATGAGAAACAATTTATAACTATTGTTGTAATTTATACCGTATATTCTCACTTTTACCTTTTATTTTTTTCTTTAAACTATTAATTTTTCCGTAGATGTCTTGAGAATCCTCGTCTCAGAAACTGAAAACAGCATAATATTGTAAACTCTAAACATTTACAGAAACAAATAAGGAACTTACACGTCATATATCTTGATGTAGCCGTCGTCAGACGCTGTGACCAGCAGCTGAGAGTCTGGGGAGAAGGTGAGGGATCGGATGGGCATGGCGTGACCTGCAGAGAGGAGGAATTCAAATCATTTATCTTAACAAACAGCACAAATTACATCTTTTCAAGTAAAAACCATCAGGTTCCTCTAGATCGATCGATCTCTCTCTCTCTCTCTCTCTCTCTATATATATATATATATATATATATATATATATATATATATATATATATATATACACATATATATATATATATATATATATATATATATATATATATATATATATATATATATATATACATATACATATACATATATATATATATCATATATATCATACACATATACTATGCGGCTCCTGCACTTCCGATTAGATACAAAACTGCATTTCGTTACCCTGTATTTATACATGTAATGACAATAAAGTTGAATCTAATCTAATCTAATCTAGAGGCCTCCTGTTCCTACTGTCAGTAACATCACTTTAGACTCTGGCAGAGACTGTGCATCACTTTACACTGTTTCACTATGTTACACGTAAGACCTTCACCCCGACCCGTCAGAGAATTAATGTCTGTATGAACGCGATGAACTAAACACCAGCAGGGTCACTGCAGGTCACGACGTAATACTAGTCCAGTGCTGGTGGGCCACAAGAGACTACGGCCCCGATCGTACACTTCTCCTTACTCGTTAACACTAGCTGCTACCCGCAAATTGCGGGTTTAGGAGCCTCCGCTAACCGTTAATGCAATCTTCCACTCCCTAAAGCCGCTACCCGTTATGCTGACTCCCTTACTCACTTAGTAGGTGTGGCAATGGGCGTGTCTTTTGCCCTTTCCGCAAACTTGGTATCTTGCGATCTCGGGTTTAGGGTTAAGGGTTGCGAGTGGTCAGACCACCCGCTACCCGCAACTTGCATGTGGCGCGTACAAGAGCGAGTCCAAATGACATCAATGTGCGTCCACCTGGTCACACGTGAACATGCACAAACAGCTCTACCTCCTGAATTAACTCTTGTATAAAAAGTGTGATCTGGCCTCAGTTGAACCCCTGAGAAAATGGCAGAGATTGTCTTAAACGGCTTGCTCGTCAGTTAAACCATAGACGACCAGAGTGTGTTTACTGGGAGGACACCAACTATCTGGGACTTTCAGGTAGCTGATAGGAATTGTCTGTGTAAAAAAATTTTTTATGTATATATCAGTGCAGAGGAGGAGGAGGAAGGAAGAGGAGGAAGCTCTACAGCAGAGTCCCAGACGAGCTGCACATGAGAGCTGCTCCGATCTGGATGAAAAGACGCTCCATAGCGGTTAGCAGGTAGCGCAACCTGCTCTTAAAGGTAATGGCTGCTGACGCACTGATTGGTTTAACAGGTGGAACGCCCTAACCACTCCTATGCATAATATAGCGGTTAGCGCAGGTGAGATAGCGGGTTTAGGGAGGTGGAAGATTGCGTTCTTTGCGGGGGAATGCCCCTCCCGCTAACCGCTATCCCTTAATAGCGGCTTTAGGAGATCTGGCGGAAGATCGGGCCCTAAGAAAGTAACGAGAGGGGATCGAGCAAGTGACCTGATGAGAGTAAAAGATGTAGCGCTTGTACTAATAAGTGTAACTTCAACTCCACATCAGCTGAGGAACCCACTCTGAACTTAAAACAGAGCCTTTCTCAAATTAACGCAGGAAACCAGTTCATTCCAAGATCTTCACTTCTGTATTTTAATAACAAATGAAAAATTAAGTACATTCATGTCTATGTGATAATGTGTTAAATTTTGCTTTATGAAGCTAAAGTAACTGTTATTGGATCAGTGCTGGATGTCAGCCGTACAGGTGTCGATGTTAAAACTACATCTTTTAAGACCGAACGTTAATCATTCAACCCACCTTCCAACGTGTGGAGTAGCTTCCCGGTGGCGATGTCGAAGATGTTGATGATTCCATCGATGGCTCCGCTGGCCAGATATTTTCCATCAGGACTCTGACGGGGACAGAACAGAATTAAACCAAGGTAAAAAAAAAATCACGGTTCAAGATGAACAGAAACAAGAATGACGCATTTTAACAATATTCTTCTCATGTGGAGGCTGAATTATGGGACACATTTGGCACCGACAAGTGAGCAGACGAGCTGGGAACCTGCTGTTTCTTACGTAAGCAATACTCAGGATGAATTTTCCTCGAGTGTCCAGAGAATATTCCTTCTTGCCGCTTTCCACACCAAAGATGTTGACCTTTCCAAGATGGTTTCCTGTAGCGATGTATTTAGAGTCTGGGGAGAAGGCGACTGTCCACGCGTCGACTGGAGCAGACAGGAAGACAGAACGGTGATCAAACACGTGAAGAACCATCGTTTATGATGCCAAGCGATAATACTTTTAATGCACCTGAACCTTGAGGTTTGTGTCTTCAAAACAACAAACAAAATCTTCGTTGCTCATTACTTAAGTCTATTTTTAAAACATTATTAATAAAGTGAGAAAATACAATGTTGAAGGAAATATGATTTTAAAGAGCTCTACTTCAAATCTAAGCTAAAACTCCAAAAAACCTCATAACTCAAACCAACTACTGAGTTTTTGCACCACCAGAAACCCCCCTAATATCCAGCTTAGCTATGAAATATGAAAAGTTTCACTCCTGCATCAAACTTGTTTGCATCAGCTGGAAACTCAAGACCCAGATGCTCAGGCAGCACTGAGTGATGGTGTGGAGCCGCAAAAGCGAGGACGGCTCAGTTGGTTTGTTTTTTTCCTCAACAGACCAGTCAGGCCACATTAATAAAGTTATTAGATATCAGGCGGACAGGCCTCAGGGAAGCACAGCCAAACACCAACAGCTAACTACTGATTAACATGTCTGCTCTACCTGGTCCCGCATCCATGGACTTGATTTGTTTCCCAGACTCCAGGTCCCAGAGACGGATGTGTGCGTCGAGGGAGCTGGAGGCAGCGATGGCGCCGTTGTGACTGATGTCTACTGACACCACGCCAAGCTGGTGGCCCTCCAGAGTCCACTGCAGCTCCAGCTTTTCATCTGACCTGAATAAAGAGTGAAACGTGGGGGATTAGAAGTGACAGGGTGTCGTCGGACAATCTCAGTTTCTAAAAAAAGAAGTCAAGCAGCTTTTTATGAGCCAAAAGAAGGAAGGAAAAAAGAACAACTTCCACACGCTCGTAAATTTCATCCTAAATCATCTAAAGCTCTTTCGTGCCACTTTATGGACAATGTGAAAATATTTAATTAACAAGTCAAATCAAAGTAACTTCTGCAGAACAAGACTTCTAAGGAAGTGTTATCATCCCTCCATCCCTCTGCTGGGGTCTGCAGATGTCTTTAGGTGAAAGCGTCTTAGTCCATTTGAACCTTTGCTGTTTTGTCAGATCATTAAATTAAAGTTTATTTCAGGAGGCAACACGCTGAATTGATGTTACACCAAAAACAATAACCTCTGATGTATCAGGGACACTTATAATTTTAGTGTTTCTATCAAATTTACAATATAAATAGCGTAAAGTACATATGACGAACCGATTTAGTCATAAGATTTTGAGGAAAGGTGTTAAAACTGACATTAGTCCACTACAGCCTCACTAGTGCAGAAAGGACACAAAGTGAGTGCAGCTGTCAAGTCGTCTTCGTCGTCGTCATCATCATCATCATCATCATCCTCTTTTTCTATTTAATTCTCCAGAAACAGGAAATGTTAAAACTCTTCTCTGTCTTCATAAAATAAACTGTGGCTCTGCTCTGTGGGATGAAAACAGAGCTATTCCTAAATTATCTTTAGATGACACAGAAACTTTGATCAGTTGTTTGTTTTATCGGTCGTGCTGCTGCTTTTCTTTAATTTCCAAAAGTATTATGAGATTATTTGGCAAAGTTGAAAAAAAGGTTAAGTCAATCTAATGTTACCAAAAAGAGAAGAAAGGCTACTGAGTGCAGTGTCGATATTATTAGAAATACCAGTGTAAAGCAAAAAGAAAGAAAAGAAACCAGCACGCACCATTTCCAGACTTTCACCATGTCATCCAGTGAACCTGTGACGATGGTTTCTGAGCCGTCCGCTTCACTTTTGCCCCACGCTGCTGTCCAGATGGCATCGTCATGAGCTGAGAGGAAAAACAAAGTGTTTAAGGTTCAAAATGAATGTGAGCATAAAACACGTTTCATCAGAAGGAAGCCACCTACACCGTTGAGCTTACTGTGAACAGGATGCCCATAAATTAAAATTAACAACTCATATCCTTCATCAACACTTCTTCCTGCCATCTGAGCATCTTCATGATGCTGATCTTCCTCTGAGGACCAGCATCATCAAGACCAACCTCCTTCAGTTTTCTGCTACCGACTTGAGAAAATGTGTTCAATAATTTGATATAAACACACATTTAGCGCTTTAGTCAGTATTTGTAGTAACAGACTATATATATATGGGAACAAACTCAGAATACGTCACAGTCGTGGTGGTCGACGATGAGCCCTTTATTTCATTCTACAGTAAATATGTAAACGAATAATACTCACCATGTTCTTGCTTGAACAGAATGCTGTACTGAAGTCAAAACACAAGTTTGAAGTTAGTCTTTGGTGAAACAAAACCGAGGCAGAATATGAGACCGTGTGCGTTTGTTGCTTACTTGAGTACTCATTGTTTTGGTCCAGGTAGAAGGAGACCCCGGTTAATTCACTTCAGCCTGAAACCAAGATGTGTTTGAATTAGGCACAGAGAGAAAACAATTGAAATACTACTCTCTGTCAAGACTGTCTTTAGTTTTATTTCCAGCAGGGTGGGTTATTGGAACGGTATTATAATAGACAGAGCAGGACATCACAAGCTGAAGGTCTGAAGACTTCATTGTGCTGAAACTCGATACACTTTAGACACATTTGCTCTCAGACAAGTGCTTTCGAGGAACATTTCAACAATTACATCACAGACGACTGCCTCAGTTTAACTTACAACATGCTGAACGCTCTGCTGTGACTCAGACTCAACACATTTTAAAGTCTTACTGCTAACCCTACCAGCAGATGCATTCAGGTCGACTGGCTACCTTATTAAAAGGCTGCACTGTCTGGCTGAATTCATGAAAAGTAATCTTCTGATCGAGCCAAACACCTTGAAACAGCCTTCGGATGCTGCTCAGATAGGAAATAAGCATCAAAGGTGTCCTGACAAGTGAGGGTCCGAATATTACGGGCATCCAGTTTTGACCTTTGGCCTTGTCCCCTGCACACAGGCACTCCTCCTTATTCTCTGAATCTTATTAGGAAAACCTTTCTGAAATTATCACACAATTCCTGGATGTAGTTTGTCACAGACTGATGAACCTCTGCCCATCTTTAAATGCTCATTTTATGCCCAGTCATGTCGCTGACTTGTTGCCAATTAACCTAATTAGTTGTCAAACGCTCCTCCATTTGTTTCTGATTTGCGACAGTTACTTTTCCACACTTTTGTTGCCCCGATCCCACTTTTTTAGAGATCTTATGATGCCATCAAATTCAAAATGAGATATTATTTTCCATGAAACGGTAAAATGCATCGGTTTTTGATATCTTATTAGAAATAAAATTTGGGTTTTTACTGCAGTCTGTTTTCATTTACGGTTTACACAGTAGATCAACTATCCTGGAACTAAAAGAAAGGCATTTGCCTCAACTTTTAATTTCTAAAATGTGAAGTTTGAAGTCAGCTGGTGGGAGCACCAAGTTCTTGGAAGAAGGGATTTTTCTTTGTTTCTAACTTCTTCCTTACATGTACATCGCTCCTTTTTAAATATATCAATTTAATTCCTGTCGTTTGGACCACCTAAAGCACAACTTACACCATATAAATAAACCCGCATTGCGGAAAATGCAGCGCGTTTAACAAAAAAAAAAAAAAGGGGGGGGGGGGGGAACTCACATTCAAACAGAAGTGTTTCAATTTTCGACAGAAACTATAAACGACAAATGTGCACGAAGTAAAGTAAACTAAAGTAACGCTGGCTAGCTCTTATTAGCCTGCAGCCGCTCATCAATACAATGTTACTATCAGTCTCAGCAGCGATGCAGTTATCACGCTGACAGCGCGGGTTAACTTTGCTGATATTAAACTAGTTATGGATAGTAAAATGCACCCACGTACCTCGAATATTCACTGATTTATCAAAAATTTCGGAGCTCATTGAGTTACAAGTGAAACGCCATGACAACGCGTGACGTAACTTCCGTCTTTTCGCTTCTTCTCTTTTAAATGGTAGTTGCAGACACGGCCGAGGAAGCTCACTGCCGCCTCCAGTGGCGACGAGGCGCGTGGCGGGAAAGTTTCGATAAAGGCACTGCTTCTAAAATGGTCTCATAGGACACGTAAAAGTTTGCTCTTTCTAATTTAATGTTTATTTTCATTTATAATTAGGCATATTTTATATTTTTTGAGCAAAACATAATTTATATAGAACTCTGCACCGTCTGGATGAACACATTACATACATTACATGCCTTTCCTGTTTGTATTGGTGCAACTGGTCAGCTTTGGTGACAAAAAGTGTTTTCAGATTGATTGTTTTTGAATTAAAGAGTGTGCGAAATGATCACATATTACTTCAGTTTGGACATTGCCACAAAATTTGATGACAGGAAAACATAATGCAAATTTGAAGCTAATGAAACAAGCAGATGCAAGAAACAGTCTCCCTGACTGGAATAATAAAAAACTGATCACCCAATGAGTTCAATAATTAGTTCACTGATTACATTGTAATGGTGGATTCATCACAGAGTAAATTTCCATTTAGTGTGTTCTGTTTTACCATTATAAATTTGCCTGCATATAATTATACTGTATTACAGGCACACACTGATATCTTCTGTGTTTTTCAGTTTTAAAAACATCTAAAAGGTCTACGTGGCTAAGAAAAATGATTCATAGACTACTGTATTTTGATGAGACTGCTATGCTTTGATTGAGATAATAACAGCTTCTAGTAAAACCTCCATGCAGCCGAGGAAACATGGAAACTTGCCTCAAATGACTAAGCATTTTAACATTCTGGCAGCTGCTGAATTAGCAGCGGACGCCACAGAGCTGCTCCCTCAAAAACATGCCTTAAAAGAAAATCTTTCAAAAAGAATTAAGAGGATGCAGTCGGCGTGTTTGAAACAACTTTAAGTGAAGCAGAAATGGGCATTTGCATAAATGAAGAGAATCAGCCACAATGTCCTGACAGCACAGGATCACAAAAGATGAGATGTGAACTATTTATAACACACGGAGAAGGAGAAAACTTGACTGGTGTAAATCTTTTAAAAAACGCCTCCAAAAGAGCTCTGATATTTAATGATGATGTCATGAACTTAAATCGTCCATATTTACTTCAGACAGAGTGGCAGATCTCTTTTTTTCTGCTGCCTGGTAGGCTTAACACCATGAGAAGACATCCGGTTTTTAGAGCTGAAGCTGTTGGAGAAATCAGGAAAATTGTAGTTCACTAAATGACCATTGGGAGCTGGCGCTCAAAACCTGTCAGTTTCCAATTAGCCTCCCATTTAAAAATTTCCAACCTTTAAGCAAAAAAAAACATATTCAGTCTGTAAACTAAAAGCTCCACAGCTACAATTCCCATCCATGACCACTGTACGAGGAGTACATTTTGATGGACCCATTAGTCAAATTATATTAACCCACAAATATATGCATAATTAGAGGTGCAGTGTTCTGAGTAACAGCTGCATCGTAGGCTGTTGTATCAAACGGCTAGCTGTCATCACTTTAGGTATGAGGGGATTTTGGTAAACTTGACTTCTGAGATGTAAATAAAGACGCATGTTCATTCTTATTTAAAAGGTAATATGACTTCTTGTGCTGTTACTTGTACTAACAGACCAACACGGGTTTACCTGCAAAGTCGAGGGGGACTTTGACGGTCCAAGACATTTGATCAGCGTTAATGTTAGGGATGTTCCTGACAATTAATTTCCCTGTCGACTAAACGAAAATTTTAATTAAGACTAGTCGACTAGTCTAAAAAAAAGATGCGCTCCAGCCTGGAAGCTATCAGTTTGCGTCCCGGTACGGTGTATTCGGGCTCAACATATTCCATTAGCTTCCTGAAGCCTTTACCTTCCACAAAGTTAAGTGGAAGCATATCTTGCGGATATGCTTCTCTCAGACCGGACGGGAGAACACGTCTCCGGGTAAACAATGTCAAATTGGCCTGAGTGTGGCTAGCCCCGCTAGCATCAGCAGCCGTCGTCTCGTGCAGATTAACATCCAAATGCTTGAGTGGAATGTGGTTGCACATTGCTCCAGTCGAGTGATTGTATGCCAGTTGTTTCTGACACAGTCTACATACTACCTTGTTTTCATTTTCCAGATTAAAGTATCGCCAAACCACACTGGTTTTGCGAGACTATCTTCCCACCGTGCCATTTTAAAACTCCAGTCTACTCGAGCATTGCCGCGAAGAGGGGGCTGCTGTCTGACGGCTCTGTAGCCCCGACTAGTGGCGGGCGGCTGTATGACAGTTAAGCGGCTTTGTACATTAATAAAACACAAATTGGTTTAAACGACTCATATTTCTGGTGCCGACTAGTAAGTGAACAGACGTTTAATCATTTAGACGACTAATCGTGCGCATTCCTAGTTAATGTATGGTGTTGTTATAGTTTATGTTAACACAGGCGGGGTGTGTATGTTCCAGCAGCTGCCAGACTTGCTCCTTCAGCCCATTCGTCGATTTTTGGATTAACCGGGTGGAGTCAGGACCTGCAAAGCTAAGAGCTCTGAAAAACGAGCTTCAAAGTCACCCTATGGATGACGTCATGGAGGGTTTGTCCAGTTCTTTTTGCAAAAACATAATTCGTTAAAAAAAAAAATCACCTTATCATGGTGAGACTTAGTGTTAAGTGTAATCAGATGATTTGTATTATGCCTTTATATACATACACAAAAATGGAAGCTACCCAGGAACAGCAAAATTGTGCTATTTTTATCCAGTAGGTGGCAGTAACGCAACCACTTCTGTGAAAGAAAGCAACAAGCCAAAACAAGCGATACAGATCACTCATTTTACGCCATTTTCTACCCTCAGACAACCTTGGTTTACTACTGCAATGCTGTGGAGTGTAAATAACATAGCCCCAAAGCAAAGAAGCTACACATCTATCCCTTCATGAATGACGTGACGGGTAAAGTGGCTGAAAGATCTCTACTACACGGAGAGGATGGAAAACAGTGATTCAGCGTGAGAGGACGGACGATACAGAGAAGAATGACAAATGAAATTCCAGACTACGTTCCTGTCATTTCAACTAGGAACAGGTCAGGACTGACGGCTACATGAATGGTGCTCCTGTCTACTTTGCCTGGAGTAACTGGAGGAAGAGACCGGCGCGGGGAAGACCGGAAAGACACGGATCTGCAAAGCCCCGGATGAGTGTGAGTGCTGCCCCCGTACATACGCGGCACTCTGGTAGCTTCTGTTGGATTAAAAGTACTAATCGACTGTACGAAAACACGCTAAAAATCAAAATAATCAACATTTTATCATTGTTGATTATTTAAAATATTATTTTATCAATAAATAACTAAATCATCGTGACTAAATCACACCTTAAAGCATTTTTGTATATAATGCTTCATAAAAGGAAGTTTGAGTAGAAGTGTGAATCACAAGTTTCATCACGACAGCACGTTACATCAATGAACTCGATGATAATTCGAACATTTATTGACGAGGATTGGATTGTTCATCATTAAATAGATGCATGGATGTCGGCTGATGGATCATTACAGCCTTAGTACTGAGTTAGAGACATCTGTGTTAGTGAAAGGGCTACTATAGTCTGCTCTCCATTTCTACCTGCAATGTGAACTGATGGCTCTGTTTTTTTCTTCCTACCTACCCAGCCATATAAGCACATATATATATATATATGATATATACTATATATATGTACAGGTTTATATATTACATATACATACACTGGACAGCAGGAAAAATGATGCAGCTATTTTCAGTTGAGTCATTCATCCACATTTCTCAAGATGCCATTATTTGGGTAATGAGCCTGTTGTTGCGGCATTAGCTGGGAGGAGCATGATGGCATCTGTTGTCACCGGTGCTGAACGGTAAAATGAAGCGCCGCGAGAGAAGGAAAACATAAAACGTACGACCATCAGACTGTTGGACTGTTGGACGGATGCGCCAGTTGTACAGAGCATTTTTCTTTTTTCTTTGAGATAAAAGCCAGTGTCTAATTCCAAAACGTTTAAGCTCAGGGGTCTGTTTCTTGGGGTCAGGAGTCTTCTTTGCTGCTTTTTAATCCCTCCTCCTGAAACAGAATTTTAAACTACTGTAATCGTGTCTAATTACACAACACAAAAGGCATTTCAAATTTCGGTGAGAGTATAAATCTTGCAAGACTACACAGAAACCACATCACATAAACTTTTTATATTTCTGCACGAAATCTTCAGAGGCGACGAGGTCAGTTATTCTTTGAGAAAAAAGGGATCATTTATCTTCGACCGACTGAACCGCTTTCACTGTGTGACCACTTCGTGCGGCGATAACTGCAGCGAAATGTTTTGAACCAGCTGCCGAGGAGCCTCAAGCCTGTTCCTCCACTCAGGATCGCTTCAGCTCAGGGGGTTTGGTGGGTTTCTTCGCATGAAAAGGTCACATCAGGTCCTACCAGAGTACTTCAGTTGAACTCTACGAAGAAGTATTCTTTTGTTGTCATACTTTGGCAGGGGTTGAAAGATGATGCAACTTCTTTCTGGAACTTTAATAAAAAAGAAAAAGAAAGAAACTACATCAAAATGGGATGTTGTATGAGGTTCCTTTGATCGTCCCGCAAGAAATGTTTTTCATGTAACTTTCAACAGCACTTTAATTGTGACAAAGCTCTTCAACAAATACATTGTCTACGTTGCCACTTCATTAGCGCCATCCACTCATTTACTTGTTGTCACAAATAGCTGATCAGCCAATCACATGACATGTGGGCGTGGTCAAGATGACTCGCTGCAGTTTAAACCAACATCAGAATGGACAGGAAAGAAGTGGTCCTGAGTATTTCAGAAACTTCATGCACATCCAATGGTCCGGGAAAAAAAAAAGAGAAAATATCCAGTGAGCGGCAGTTCCCTGGACGAAATTACCCAGTTGATGTCAGAGGTCAGAGGAGACAGGGCAGACGATAGAGAGGCAAAGGTAACTTGTATAATCACTTGTTATGACCAAGGTATGCAGGATACCATCTCTGAACACATCTCTGAAGCAGATGGACTACAGCAGCAGAAGACCTCACAGAGTGTCACTACCGTCAGCTTAGAACCGGAAACTGAGGCTACAATTCTCACAGGTTCACCAAAACTGGACAATAGAGGACGGGAAAAATGTTTCCTGGTCTGGTGAGTCTCAATTTCAGCTGCGGCGTTCAGATAGTCAGAATTTGACATGAACAACGTGAAACCATTGGATCCATCCTGTCTTGTATTGATGGTGGTGTAATTGTGAGGGAGGTGTTTTCTTGCACCCTTTAGTACCAGTTGAAAATGGTTTACAGTATTGTTGCTGACCATGTCAATCTACTCTGTGATCACAGTGTACCCATCTTACCATGACTAGTTCCAGCATGCATGATGATATACCATGTCACAAAGATCAAATCATCTCAAACTGGTTTCTTGAACACGAGGATGAGTTTACTGTAATCCAGCTCCAGTGGCCTCCACAGCCACCAGATCTCAATCCAATAGAGCACCTTTGGGATGTGGTGGGATGGAAGACTCGTCATGGATGTGAAGCCAACAAATTGGCAGCAGCTGTGTGATGCTATCATGCCAATATGGACCCAAATCTCAGCCCTAATATATATGTATATATATATATATATATATATATATATATATATATATATATATATATATATATATATATATATATATATATATATATATATATATATATAGATTAGGGCTTTTTTTTTTCCTTTTAAACTTTAACAGTGTCATGAAAACGGCACTGATTTCATCCAGGTTGGTATCATTTTGTAGATATAAGTATGCCAGACATTTCGCAAGTGTCATCAACCCTCCAAGCTCAGTGAGTGTGGCTAAAACTCTCAGGAACAGCGCTGAATGTCGTTCTGAGTACCTCGCTGCTGCCGTGGAGTTTAAGGACCGTCAGCAAATTACTGCGGTCAAGCAGCAGCCCCGACAAAATACACTAAGAAGCTGATGAATTAAGCCCCCAAAAAATACGGCAGCATTGGTGGACTTCCAGTTTTCAAACTAAAGGCTTAAAAAAAACTAAAGCAGATCCCCATGACCCTGTATAGGACAAAATGGGTATAGATGATGGATGGATGGATAAACAGAACATTAAAAAATGCAAATAGGTGTGATTAATCACGAGTTAACTATGAAAATCTTGCGATTAATTGCGATTTAAAAATTTAATCGACTGATCAAATGGCAAATTTGGTGGTTTCACCTGAGCATACCTGCATTAAAACATCTATAAAACTGCTCAGGTTCACCTTCTTAGCATCTAATTTTGTACAGTTACCCATCAGATATTCCTTTACTAATTCCTAGATGAAGTGGGCTACTATCCTATGATTCAAGGATGGATTTTACTCTTTTGTTTTTTTAGGTGGTGAAAAATATGTATATTTTCTACTGCGTTTCAGGTGAATTTAAATAACTGTATATGCGTTAGAATTAATCAGACTAATGATATTGTGATATTGTTAGTAATACTGTTGTATTACATGTAATATAACGGTAATATTACAGTCCCACAATGTCAACGCACCACAACGCGTGTGTACGCACAGGTGAGGGCAAACATGTCCGGTCAACGGCCTGAAAAAAGCATCACTTTCCAACAGGAGTCCAACGAAACACGGAAAGCATCATGATTGGGTTTCCCAGCGGCTTAAGGCCTAATTCATACACGCAGTGGCCTCTCCGACCTCATAAGTCCTCTTTGACCAGCTCTCAGGCAGATGAAAGAGACCACCCAGTTTTTTAGCTGTCCGTCAAAAACTACGGAGACCCTACGAATAGCGCAAACCTCTGATTGGTCCGCTAGCTACATCTATATCGGAATCACTATTCCGGTTTTCTGATGTAACAACATCACCATATTTAATAGCTGAAGTGCACCTCTTCATCCATTTCCCTCTGAGGTCGAGCAAGAGCTGAATATTCCCCTGTCCTCTGCCTCGACTCTTATATGCCATCCTTCGCAGTCGTCTCCTCTTTCGATGTTTCGACAAAAGCAATTGCTGCTAAATGCTGATCGGTTCCAGCGGCACCACAAGTTGCTCTCTGCGTGTCGGCATTCTTCACTTGCGTGTGTCTTTGCGCTGCAGCCGGGTCGTAAATAAACAATCCACGACCTTACGTCATGGGAAAGTCGGCTGGTCTTCGGAAAAACGTCACGCTCCCCATTGTTCTGGCGGTGTATTGCTTTGCAAGGTTCACCAAGCAATGGAGAACTCCGAAAGGTCCCCGTCTCCATCAAGAGAGAAGAATCATGAGGTCTATAGTCTGTCCTCACTGTGAGCTACAGTCCGACTCAGCGATTGAGAGCGGAGCGCAGGGAAGCACCACCCGCTTGGGTGGATTCGTGAGAGATTACGGGTTTACCCCAAACTTTTCAGATGATGTGACAGTTGTGCAGGAATCTGCTGATTTAAAGATGTATATCTGGCTGTGCCTTCTTCTCTGTAGAATTATACTTTTAAAAAGGATGAACGTGTAAAAGAAATGTATTGCATTTTATTTACAGCTGCTGCTATAATTAAATGCCCCCTCCCATCCACCCGCAAAAACACTGACTCCCAAACATGATTCAAGGCAAAATTCCTCACAATGGCCACGGTTACATGATGTTTTTTAATTCGGAATTAATTATTCTGAATTAAATAATTCAGAATTAAACTATTTTCCTTCGAGTTTACATGGAAATAGTAATTCCGAAATTGAGGTTTACATGGAAAACACGTTTGATCAGCTTTATCCAATTCCGCTTAAGGTCTGGGGATTGGGAAGGGTTCTGATTGGATGGGGGGGGGGGGCGGACGTCTTCACGTATTTACGTCTACGGGAAGAAAACAAACTTACTTCATTAGCAGCAACATGGAGGACTACATTATTAGCATCCTTTTTAGATTTGTTTTGATTTTATTTTTGAAGCAGCAGCACGACATCATGTCGATGATTTTTTCGATGAAAACAAGCCCAGCGCAGAATATAAGCGTCATCGCGACGGACGGGCAAGGGAACGAGCATGCGCAGAAAGACAGGAATTAATTTAAAGCGGAATGAGTGTAAACATGACCGCGGAATTATTCTATTGGGATTTAAAATCAGAATAAACCAGCCACTTACTTCAGAATTAAGTTTAATTCGGAATGGATATTTCCATTTGGAATTAGGTGTTTACATGGTAATTTTTAATAATTTCAAATAGTTTTTAATTTCAATTCTTAATTAAAGAGGAATTAAACTTCCCATGTAAATGCACTGATTAATAGCAACAAAGCTGACGTGCGTCACAACAAGAAGGCAGACGTACAAGAAGCTCACAACGCAGAGAGGCTCTTCGGCATCTTTTTCTCACCCAGAAGAGATTTTTCCAACAAGCCTCATACGCCCCCGTGTGGTCAGATTTTGTGTTGCTGCACAGGGTGGCTTTAAAAAGCAGTTTTAAAAAGAAACCATACAAACAAGTTAAGCTAATAACAAAAATCGGGAGAATTAGATGATCACAGTAGACCAAAGTACAAGCTTTTGAGCGTCATCAAACTTTTTTCTTTGCCGCTAATGTTTAACTAAGCAACATTTTGCTTTCATTCTGTCCTAAACCCCCCCCCCCCTTTCTTTGTTCTGCAGATAAAAAGGTGTCACTGTTAATGAAAGGCTAGCTCATGAATAAAAGCATTTGTTGACATACCACCGGTATTGAAATACTTTCTAAAAGAGTGAAATTAAGTTTTCTCATCAAGTCCATCTGCTCTGCCGTATTAATGGACCGAGCTGCCAGGGGGGAGGGACCTCCTCTGCCTCCCATCAAAGACAACAGCTATAAAGGAGCTGAAGGCAAGACTGCAGCCGGCGGACTGAGACGCGCAGGCGAGGCAGAGTGCGTGCCCGTGTGTGCGTGAAAGAGACAGAGAGTGAGAGAGCCTCCGCCTGTGCGTAAGACTGAAAAAAAAAAAAAACCAAGTAAGACACTTGGGTGTGAAAGAGAGGCTGAGCCCAGAGCAGAGGAGACAGGAGCACAGTGAAGAAGGAGGAGGAGGAGAGTCAGAGACACCAGAGCGTGGAACAGGTTCCTTCTGCAGCACCTCGTCGCACTCATCCTCAAGCAGACATGCCCCCCAACTTTGCCGGCAACTGGAAGATGAGGAAGAGCGAGAATTTTGATGAACTTCTCAAAGCTCTGGGTAAGCCCTCTCTCCCGTCGCCTTATCTGCCCCAACAGAATGAGTCTTTTTCTTGTGCTTTTGGGGGGAATGACATGACTCCCCGTCACATCGTGCTGTTGAGAGAAGCTCCCTGGGAACTGCAGGCAGAGATGCTGCTGAGGCTGCGGGGAGGGTGGTGGTGGTGAGGGGGGGCTTTTTACAGAAGATAAGGAACAGTTGATGCTGAATTTCATCCTAAACAGACCTGGTATTGTTGCATGAACAGAGGGGGGGGGGGGCACAACATTATTCATGTTAGGCATCTAAGTAGGCCATGCATTAATGCCAGGGGAGGTCTGTGGAGCCCAGTGTCCTTCTCTCTTGTCTCTTTTTTTTTCTTTAACTCCACTCTTTGTCATCCTTCTTCATCTTCGCTGACGGTTGCGGTGGTTTGGGCTCGGACCCGTTTAACTGGGTCACTCAATTGTGTTTCAGGCGTTTCGTCACGCCAAGACACAGAGGAGGAGACGCCGTGAAGCGCGCCGCGTCTTGAGAATAATGTGGAGATTTGCAGAGAGCTCTGGAGCCTCTCACACCAAACTGGATTAGTTTTGAACACTTTAGATGTAAATAGTTCAGATTTTTTAGAACAAAGTAAACAGAAAAAAAAAACATTTTCTTTATTTAGTAAAGTTAAATAAACAAAAGAAACCTCCATCCGTACTAGAGGTGAGTGATACTGGGAATTTTGGTATCGGTCTGATACCAAGTAAATACAGGGCCAGTATTGCCGATACCGGTACCAACACCGATACTTTTTCATATTAAGCCTGATCTATCATGAAACTGCTGACGTTTTGGCGTTTTTGTGATTTTTGTCTTTGGATTATCTTGTTAAAACCTAAGATAACATTTCGGCAAACTTTATAGGTGACAGCAAAATACTTTATTATCACAATTAACATTTTGTGTAAAAATTGATTGGAGTTGAATTGTTATGTTCTTAATGTTTTTCTGAGTGGGCGGGCCAGACTGAGTCTACCTGCATGCCTGTTTGGTCGACATCGCTGAGCCATGTGATGATGCAACAATAAAAGATGAGATGGGGGGTGGGGGTGGGGGGCACAGTGACAGCGTGTCACAGACTTCAATGAATTCTTAGTGTTGTGGGAGAGAAAAAAAGTTTGAGTATCGATCTTTTAACACGAGTATCATGCGATATCAGTACCAGCATTGGTATCGATATTATCGATATTTGGATCGATCTGCCCACCTCTAATCCGTACCTCAGAGCTCATAAAAACAAATTGAGAGACGTTCTCCGCTTGTTGGTGGAGCTGCTTCTGAATTGGAGTGAACTTGATTCACCCGAAGACACTTTCGCCAGCACATTTAACACCTCTCCGGGCCCCCGGTACCCTGCTGCATTTTATTTCGCGGGTTCACAAGGCAACAGTTCCTCTGATCTGATGATCTCCAGTCCGACGGAGGGGGGTAGAAAAAAAAAAAACCCGACAGAGTTCAGAGCCTCCTCCAACACATTAACCTCATCTCCCTGTTGGCGATTACATAAGGGCCAGATCAAAGAGGGAGCTGATAGGCGACCCGAGCGGATTCCAGCGCTGCGAGGCCGCCACTTTCCATCAGCGTTGCTCTAATTATCTGTTGACCGGGAGGAGGAGGAGGAGGAGGAGGAGGGAGACTGGTTAGCCAGAGGACCGGTCAGACCCAGAGCCCGCGAACAGAGAGCTGCCATGTGCCTGTGCGCACGCGTACACCTAACCCTAACCTAACCATAACCCTAATCCTAAACCCCTAACCCTAACCCTAGACCTAACTCTAAACCCCTAACCCTAAACCCCTAACCCTAACCCTAGACCTAGCTCTAAACCCCTAACCCTAAACCCCTAACCCTAACCCTAACCCTAACCCTAAACCCTAACCCTAACCCTAGACCTAACTCTAAACCCCTAACCCTAAACCCCTAACCCTAAAACCCTAACCCTAACCCTAGACCCTAACTCTAACCCTAACCCTAAACCCTAAACCCTAACCCTAACCTAACCCAACCCTAACCTAACCTAACTCTAACCCTACCCTACCCTAAACCCTAACCCTAACCCTAACCCTAACCCTAAAAACCCCTAACCCTAAAAACCCCTAACCCTAACCCTAGACCTAACTCTAAACCCCTAACCCTAAACCCCTAACCCTAACCCTAACCCTAACCCTAACCCTAACCCTAACCCTAACCCTAACCCTAACCCTAACCCTAACCCTAACCCTAACCCTAACCCTAACCCTAAACCCCTAACCCTAACCCTAACCCCCCTAAAACCCCCCTAAACCCCTAACCCCTAACCCCCCTAAACCCCTAAACCCTAACCCTAACCCTAACCCTAAACCCTAACCCTAACCCTAACCCTAACCCCAACCAAACCCTAACCCCCGAACCCTAACCCCCCAACCCGAACCCAACCCCTAACCCTAACCCTAACCCTAAACCCCTAACCCTAACCCTAACCCTAACCCCCTAACCCTAACCCTAAACCCCTAACCCCCTAACCCTAACCCTACGCAAGAGTTTCTGCTAAATTTGATGGGAAATTTGCCCCTCCCCCCAGAAAATGACCCGAGTCAGTCCGGACACTCGGTCAGTGATGCTTCACGCGCTTCTCTTTCAAAAGCCCATTCATCAGCTGACTCAGACACACTCTGCGGTTTGAATACGAAGATAATCTAATTTCTTTGGGAAAGGGCAGGCAGACTTCCAGCCTGAGTGACGCTCACGCATATTTGTTGGTGTAGAAACTCGCGGCGTGGTCCCCCAGAACAAGGGTGGGGTCAAGTCCGCTGTCACTTTGCTGTGTTTTTAATTGTAGGCGTTAACCAGTGGGGTGATCTTCAGGGAAGATTTTATTTCAGACTTGACACAATATTGGCTGTATGCAAATTCACCTCTTTAACCAGGGCAGTGGAAAAAAAAAAGGAAAGGCATGCCAAACACCCCCTCGACCCCCACAAGCCTCATCAGGATCCCCATCCTCGAAACACTGGGACAGTAGGCGAGAGGCAGCACTAACCCGCCCTGACATCCTCGGGAGTTTTTGGATATTTCCCTTCCGGACACGGCTGAATTATAATCCCTCACACTGAGCCCGGTGGGAAAAGAAATTCCACAGATTTCTCCCAGTTTTGGGGAATAGTTGGGTTTTCTGTCACAGCCACAGACACTTTATTGTGCTTTTTTTTTTCTTACTCTGAAACAAAACACATTTCTAGCGCTCGCTGGTTAAAATCTGAGTGGTTGCTTTAACAGACGCGCCGACGCGAGTCTCACCATCTCTGAGGTCCTGAGCTGATAGGGGCTGGCATGAGAGCCTGGAGGGGTCTAAATTTGGGTGGGGTGTGCACTGGAGGACCCTTCTTCCTTTGTTCGTGCCGCAGACGGTAACGCCAACACAACAGATGACACAAAACCCGCCCCTCTTTCGCCTCTGCGTTGCCTCGATTTGTAGGTTTCATTATTCTGGAAAACAAATCACAAACAAACAAATTTCCCCACAAATAAGCTGCAGGCTCATCTCATTTCTTTCTCGAGTGTCTCACATGTCTCTGAACTCTTTCACGCATCCACCTTTAGCCTATTTTCGTCCTTCTCTCCACACCTGTCGTTTGTGATTACAGATTATTTTCTCCGGTATTACGCAATCTCTGTTCTGCTTCTGTCTCCGACAGCTGACGAGCGGGAAATGAAGCAAAAAAGCCTCTCCCGCTACGTCTTTTTTCTTGAGGAGGCAGACCTCCAAGTAACAGAAACATCCAGTCAGCTTATTCTCTATTACAAGTTTTTAACTGAGCATGCTGCCATCACTAAGTTGCAAGTGAAGATTGATGGTTTCTCTTGGGTAAAGGGGACACTGAGAGCATATACAGGGGTTGGACAATAAAACTGAAACACCTGGTTTTAGAGCACAATCATTTATTAGTATGGTATAGAGCCTCCTTTTGCGGCCAATACAGTGTCAATTCATCTTGGGAATGACATATAGAAGTCCTGCACAGTGGTCAGAGGGATCTGAAGCCATTCTTCCTGCAGGACAGTGTCCAGGTCGCTACGTGATGCTGATGGAGGAAAAGTTTCCTGACTCGCTCCTCCAAAACACCCCAAAGTGGCTCAATAATATTCAGATCTGGTGACTGCAGGCCAAGGGAGATGTTCAACTCAATTCAATTCAATTCAAAATACTTTATTAATCCCCCGAGGGGGAAATTAAAGTTTCAGTACACCAGGAAAAATCTGGTGTACTAGGGGAGCTGCTAGTGTCCAGCACTCCTTTTCATGCCCGGTCCTGTGGTCCGAGTGCTAACTCCAGTTAACAGCCGTTAAAACAGTTAACAGCCGTTAGAACCAGTATATCTCCAAAACGATGACAAGTGAGATATCTCCAGGTCAGAGGAGGAAATACCGATGAACCAGACCATCTCCCCTGGGAAGACCGAGCTCCATTCAGTCCGGTGAGCGATGGAGCCGACCGTCCCAGAGCCCGGTTCATCATGAGGACCGGACCAGGCCGTTGTCATCTCCCCCCCGGCGGTGCTGGGCCCCACCAAGTCACCAGACGGCCCCTGCCAGGTCAGCTGACCCATCTGGCGTGTAGACAGCGGGGGGCAGCATGCCGCCGCTGCTACGTCGGGGCTCCCGTCCGGACTCCGTGACGCTGCAGCCCGGATCCAGTGGCGGTGGTTGCCGCGGTAGCAGTTCAGGACTACTTAGCTTAGCTTTCCCGAACCGGCCTCCAGCGACACCGTCCATGTCCGCGGTGGCAGGTCTCCACCAGCTGTAAGAGGAACGATCTGCCCCCTGCAGACAGGATGTAGACATCCGACCACAGATCACTATAAACCGGGCACAAATTGGAGCGTCCAGCGGCCAGCGGCCAGCGTCCAGCGTCACAGGGATAAGTCCCGATGCAGCAGCAAGAAGCGTCCATGCCAGGCGTCGTCCGGGCAACAACTTCACTTTCATGTTCATCAAACCAATCTTTCACCCATCTTGCTGGGTGTATTGGTGCATTGTCATCCTGATGCACGGCACCACCTTCAGGATACAATGTTTGAACCACTGGATGCACATGGTCCTCCAGGATGGTTCGGTAGTCTCTGGCAGTGACGCACCCATCCAGTACAAGTATTGGACTAAGGGAATGCCATGATATGGCAGCCCAAACCATCACTGATCCACCCCCATGCTGCACTCTGGGTATGCATCAACTGTGCTCTTACCCTGATTAGTGAACCTTCACACTCTGCTCTTACTGGTGCTGTGTGGAACATAATGAAGATTGGCCACCAGGCTGGTCCGTTGTCCAACCCCTGTAGTAGTGCCTGAAGTCATTATCAGATCAAATACTTTGAAATAACGAGTTCAGCCTGGGTTTGAAATCATCCCATTCAGTGAGCCGTTCAGACTTGCAGGTACTGTGACATCACAGACCCAGATCAAGATCAGAAGAGAATAAGCCAGACGGTGCATCTATTCTGCACCCAGCTGCACACCTCGTTGCGTCTGCCGCACCTGAGAAAAGGGCGGAACAAAGGTATAAAGCTGGATTCAGAAGATGCATGCCCTGCAGAGTCAGGTCAACGCCTTCAAACCTGCTGCTGTGAACAGAGCTGTGAAAGCATGTTGAAAAGGGGAGCTTTTATACTGCATGATGGGCCGGAACATGTCTCTTTTAAGAGACCTCTAATTATATGAGATGTTTTTGTCCAAATGGCACTGACTTCCTGTGATGACCCCTGACCCCTTCTCAACCTGGTCTCTGTTCAGGCGTGAACGCCATGCTGAGGAAGGTGGCCGTGGCGGCGGCCTCCAACCCCCAAGTGGAGATCCGTCAGGACGGCGAGCAGTTCTACATCAAGACGTCCACCAGTGTGCGCACCACCGAGATCAACTTCCACATCGGGGAAGAGTTCAACGAGGAGACGGTCGACGGACGAAAGTGCAAGGTAGAGTCGCTCAAAGAGTTGTGGCAGACCGAGTTTTAGAGCCAAAACGAGGCTGAAGCCTGAACCTCAAAGAACCGAGGCTTTTGTGCTCGACGGTTTCCGCTCTTTGAAAATTAAAACTTTGGTATTTTGCATCTATGAAATTGCGCCGACGGATGTGCACACATGAAACGAAGAGAGAAATTACAGAAATGTCTCTGTGGTCACTTGGTGGGTTAATTCCAGCTTTATTTCCCTCTTTTTATTGTATTTTTTTCCTGTCCTTTACTAATCATGCTGTTTTTTTCTCATCATTTTGAATCCTCAGTGTTTTGTTTCTCATCCAAGTCATTCTTCAGCCTTCAAACGTTAAACAGTTTCCTCCATCAGAGGCCCGTCCCTGTCCAGGAATCCTTTTAATGGTTCAAACCTCAGCTACGAGACGAGACGTCTCGTTCTTCTCCTTCTCGCTCTTGTTTCAGTTCAGTTTCACTTCAGATGGTTTGCAAAGCGTCGGTTCAGAACAAAAACCCCGCCGAGGCACTTTTCAATGCAGTCCAATTAGATACGCTTCACCGTCTCTCATGCAACAGTCTGCTGCACGTCTGTGAAACCTGCCGCATGTGGTTGAAGCTCCAACCATGAATTATTTACAGTAATCTGTTTTTGGGGATTGTGGGAACACAAGAACACTGCAGCCACTAACCCCTAATGTGAGGATGGAGACCTTCTGAAGGATGATTTTAAAGAAAATTCAGGGGTCAGACACGCAACAGCTGAGACTTTAGTGAAGGATTAACTGGCGTTCTGTGTTAATTTGCCATAAAATTTGAATCTGAACTTCATTTCAGCCACAAAGCCACAAAAGAACCATCTTCTGATGTGGACCACACTTTGCCATAAGGAGATCTCAGAAGTGACATGATCAAGCTTGAGGCGGGAAAGGGATATAAAGAGCATCCATCGGCCCACAGTCAGAACATTTTCCATAAATGGAGACAGTTCAAAACTGCTCTTCCTCGAAGAGGGCACCCAGCAAAGGCACAGAATAAAATCATCACTGAGCTAAAGAAGAACCCGTAAATAAGAGTCTGTTATGTGTATGGCGCTGAACACGAATGCTTCTAAAGTTTTCCTCTAAAGTTATCTGTCAGGGTGGATGTCTGCCAGCTGAAGCTTGGTAAAGGTTGGCTGATGCTGTCATGGTTTGCAGTGATGAGGAAGGACCCAAGAGCAGGAGTTCCAGAAAAGCAAAAGGTTTATTGAAAAAAAAACACAAAAATCCAAAATGCAAAAGTCCAAAATACAAAACACAAACTTAACTTAAAGTCCAGGAAGAGGACAAGAGGGGAAACAGGCAGGACTGCAAACATGTAATGCGACTCATGGACCCACGGCGGACAGAGGAAAATGACAAGACTTAAATACACAAGGGATCAAACGAGAGGCAGGTGCAGGGAATCAAGGTAACGAGAGGAAGGAAGCAAAGCAGAAAACAATGAAGACAGGACAGACCTTTCAAAGTAAAACAGGAACCACTAAAGACAAGGAGAGACGCCAACTTGACAGACACAGACTAGAGGTCTTCGGAACAACCCGAAAACCCAAGGATCTGACCTGACCCGAATCGGGTCTTGGGTCCATTTAAAAGACATGACTTCGGGTTCGGGTCGGAATCGGTACAGTTAGTCTCAGGTCCGGTCGGTGCTCTCTGACAGGCTGGGTCCACGTTTACTCAAGAGAGGTAAAGATATTGGCGGTGGCAGCCAATGTCAGGACTCGGGGCAGTTAAATTATTATTAATTAATGTGGCATGTTTGTCATGAAACAACCATGTTGCCGTAGCGTGTTATTAGCGGTTTGCCCGGCAGCTGTAAAGCACAACGGATTGCCAACATGACAACGCTGGATGAGAGAACATATTCAAGACACGTCCTGACCGGTGTAGGCTATTAGTGTTAGCAGTTGCTACAATTAACATATGTATCTACAAAGAGAATAACGACGTGGATTTATTGTTGTTTACATCACGTAGCCTATGGAGCAACTGAACCGGTAGAAGAAGACAACTTTAGGTAAGAAAATCAAGTTTTATTAAACGCTAGACAACTTTTAACATGAGCAACTATGGGCTGGATTGTCTTGGTTCTATTCAGGTAACTCGGTTCGGTTCATGGTGGGAAACTAAAGACTCGGCTCGGTTCCGGGTCCAAATATTGCGGGTCCATTCGGGTTCGGACCCCCAGACTTATGATAATAGCTCGGGTCGGGTCGGTTTCGGGTCGAATTTTCACGGGTCTATTCGGGTTGACTTCCCATGAAAGTGGACTTGTGAAGACCTCTAACACAGACACACACAGCTGTCATGGCGAACCAGGCCATTACAGTTGCAGCATCAAAATGAATCTAAGCATCAAAGAAAATCCACCATGCAGTGGCTTCAGGAAAAAAAAAACAAAGAGAAAATGAGTGTCGTGGAGCGACCCGCCAGGATGCTGTGGACTGATGTCAACAGAGCCGTTCACACCAGACGCACAAATGCATCAGAGCTGAAGCCGTTTCTGGAGAAAGGAACGTTGTCCAGAGCTCCCAAACGTGCTCGCTTGAAGGAGCCAAATTTCAACCAGCTCTCAACTCAAAGGGTTCATTTATTTTTTGATCCTCCAGTGCTGTAGATGTTCAAAGGATATGTTCAGTACAGTGGTACCTCTACTTACAAACATACGAGATTTTCAGGTTACGAAATGCCTCAACGGGAAAATATTTCCTCTTGTTACGAAAGAAATTTCAGGATACGAAAGGCAAAAATCCAGTAGCGCTGCTACTCGCAGCTCCCAGAGTTTACCGAACGTAAACATACTTGTCGGCTCTGTATCTTGGTTTGAAAGTGGTGCGTCCGAGCTGCTCTGCCATTGGCTATTGCTTAGCATCTTTCTGGCATCCCATTGGCTAGGAGGGCCCCTTGCTGTATGAGCGTAACCCAGCAACCCAGATAAACGAACAATTTTTACCTCCGCCAAGGAGGTTATGTTTTTGCCGGCGATTATCTGTCTGTCTGTCTGTCTGTGTTCAAGATAACTCAAAAAGTTATGGATGGATTTTGATGAAATTTTCAGGAGTTGTCAGAAATGTGAAAAGGAAGAACTGATTTCATTTTGGGTGTGATCCAGAAGAAATCCTGGATTCTGGATCACTTTCAAATTTTCTATAATTGTTGCGCTCGATGGAGGTGCTTTTCTAGTTCTAACATGTATTTCTTACAGGTTTTTATGTCATTTCATGTATTATTTATAGTTTATAAAAAATATATGTTCGAATTTTGGGGGGTTTGGAACGGATTGCGGCATTTACATGGTAAACACGTCTCTACTTAAGAAATTTTCAGGTTACGAAACTACTTCCAGAACCAATTAATTTCGTAAATGGAGGTACCACTGTATTAGTTCATGGGCTGTCAGTTTAAGCACTTAGCGTTCACCTGTTTTTATGACTGAGATGAAAATCAGTAAATCAGGTTCCACAGTGGTCTCCTACTTTTTCTTGCTTCTGTATTTGAGTCATCATGCAGGTGTGACTCAGGTGGAAGAGTGCATTGCTGGTATTTGCAGAGTTACAGTTGAATCCCCATCATCTTTCATCCAGAAGTGTCATTACAGTTGGAGTATAGTCTTTGACATATGTCAAACGCTTCTCCCTCTGCTAAACCACACATTCAGCCAATGTGAAAGTCAAACCTGCTCGTACGCAGAGCCTCAATTTAAATATCTGCATCTCATTTGCTGCACCGAATCCTTTAAACTGTCAGCATCACTTAGCCTGCTGTCAGGTGTCTGCACTCAGGTCCTCCGAGGTCCTCATCTGTTATTGTTCTCCGGTCGGTAATGAAAAATTAGTGTTTCGTTGCAGCCCCACTAATTGGCATCATCTTCACGTCTGAGGGGAAAGATTAAGAGGCAGCTCGACTCAGATAAGAGTTTCCCTCTGAAGCTCTTCGGGCCCCGAGGGGCCAATTCTTTTTCATCCTAGACACTGCTATATGCTTTTGCATTTTGGAAAGCAACACAAAGGACTAAATATGTAGACTGCACAACAGAAAAAGTAAAACAGCAGTTTGTCAATCTGCTTTTTATGCAGAGTAAAAACAATAAAAGAAGGTACAACCCTGATATAACACGCATGTCCTCTGACATGTAACGAGAGTAAACTGGTTTCTTAGAAACGTCAGATATGATCTCAGCACTGAGACAGTTACACCAGCTGTGGATCAAACGTGAAGACTGCACAATTCAATAAAGGAGGAGGCAGATCGATTGAGCTTGATAAGCTCCACCTGGAAACAAATTACGATGACCTCTCCAGCACTGAACTGCTTTTAATTTCTATAAAAGCCCCATAACAGCTGATGATCACTAAAGACTACTTTTACTGTGTGAAGGTGCCAGTGTAGACTACATTACCTAAACTATTCTCTCACCTGCCTTGACTCACATATGAGCTTTAGCTCCTCCCATTCCTCATCAATATGACGTGGCTCCATCTTTGCAGCTAGAACAGCTTCAACTCTTCTGGGAAGGCTGTCCACAAGGTCAGACATCTCGGCTCCTGGATGGAAACAATCAACAGCATGTGTTTAAACTTGTGATGTGAGATGTCCAGAATTCTATCTGAACGTCTTGAAGAAGAACACCAAAGAGAAGGAATGCAAGATCCCCCCCCGTCTAAAGCTATAAAAGGGAAAGAGTCCAATAGTTTTGTGTGCATTTGTCCTCAAAACATCTGTGGTGTTGAAAACAGTGTATCACCCGGCCGATTAAATATTCTGCATGGTATATTGAACCTTGTATTAATCTTGGTGTATTAAACTTTCTATTTGTCTTTGCTTTCAGTCTCTTCTTGACACCAGATAAAAGAACACGAAAAAACTTTACAGTAGCGTTATGTCGAAGCTTTTGACTTTGTAGTCACTTCAGACCACCCAATTACATGTTCTCAAGCAGAGAAATAAAATTCAGAATATGTTACTTTAATACAGTTTTATTAATGAAAAAGTAACACAATATATTGCCAAAAGTATTTGCTCACCTGCCTTGACTCTCATATGAGCTTTAGCTCCTCCCATTCCTAATCAATATGACGTGGCTCCACCCATTGCCGCTAGAACAGCTTCAGCTCTCCTGGGAAGGCTGTCCACAAGGTTTAGGAGTGTGTTTATGGGGATTTTGGACCATTCTTCCAGAAGAACATTTGTGAGGTCAAACACTGATGTTGGACCAGAAGGTCTGGTTCTCAGTCTCTGCTCTAATTCATCCCAAAGGTCTTCTATCAGGTTGAGGTCAGGACTCTGTGCAGGCCAGTCAAGTTCATCCACCAGACTCTTCCATTCATGTCTTTGTGCACTGGTGTCCAGTCATGTTGGAAGAGGAAGGGTCCAGCTCCAAACTGGTCCCACAAAGTTGGGATCATGGAATTGTCCAAAATGTCTTGATCTGCTGAAGCATTCAAAGTTCCTTTCACTGGAACTAAGGGGCCAAGCCCAGCTCCTGAAAAACAACCCCACACCATAATCCCCCCTCCACCAAACTTTACACTTGGATCAATGCAGTCAGACCAGTACCGTTCTCCTGGAAACCACCAAACCCAGACTCTTCCATCAGATCACCAGATGGAGAAGTGTGATTCTTCCCTCCAGAGAACGTTCCTCCACTGCTCTAGAGTCCAGTGGTGGCTGCTTTACTCCACTGCATCTGACTCTTTCCATTGTTCTTGGTGATGTCTGGATGGATGCAGCTGCGTCAACATGGAAACCCATTCATGAAGCTCTCTGCTCTGTTGTTGAGCTGATCTGAAGGACACATGAAGTTTGGAGGTCTGTAGTGATTGACTCTGCAGAAAGTTGGTGACCTCTTCACACTATGTTCTTCAGCATCCTCTGACTCCGCCCCCTCAGTTTACCTGTCCTACCACTTCATGGCTGAGTTGCTGTCATTCCCAAACACGTCCATTTCCTTATAATACAGCTGACAGTTGACTGTGGAATATTTAGGAGGACATTTCACTACTGGATTTGTTGCACAGGTGTCATCCTATCACAGTTCCACGCTGGAATTCGCTGAGCTCCTGAGAGAGACCCATTCTTTCACTAATGTTGGTAGAAACAGTCTGCATGACTAGGTGATTAATTTATACACTCTGTTGCAAACAAACAAAAGAAGCCCTCCAGTCTACACTTCTGTAACTTGAAGTGAAGAAGTTAAAGCTTCCCACTGATTTTTTCACTGTTTAGTTGAATGTAGCATCAGCTTAACGTGACATAGCAACAAAAGAATACGGTTTAAGCAAAAGCTGGATGTTGTGAGGTAGCGGCGGGGCTGACGCGTTACCCGCGCTGACGGTTCCCTTCGGTCGTAAAGCCGGCAGAGTCGGCTGATAAACCGGCTTCTCAACTGCCTTGGTTCACATTTGCGTGCAGTGAACAGGGGGTGGGGGGCACAGCAGAAAATAATTGAGGAGCACTGGGTTAGATCAAAGCAAAATCTTTGTCATGTTATTTGACAATAAACCGATTCTGATTCTGAAAATTACACATTCCAGCTTCTCACTGCTCTGCTGCATATTTAATGTTGAGGGGGAAAAAAAGATCTATTTGGTGTTGATTTTCTTCATGTGGGAATCAAACGCCAGACAGAAGCCGGACCTGCTGGAGGCAGAACCCACTGCCACTGGAGCATTGGCTGAATGAGACTGGGTGATGGTGGGTGAGGCTGGGAGATATGGGTGATGCTGGGTGAGGCTCTTCTGTGGAGTGCTGGCAAAGCCTCTGGTGGAGCAGGTTGGCAGACAAGGCCAAAGTTGGTTTTGGCCGAGTTCAGCTGCGCCCATGGTTAAGAGGATTACATGCTGATCTGTGGCTGGCGTTGAGCGGAGGACTGATTAACGCCGCTGCGAGGTTAAAAAGCTCCGGTTAATCTGAGCGAGTGCGCTGGGATCAGGTGGGGACTTCTCACTTTCAAGGCGATGAGGTGATAAGGTGCTTCCTGTCAGATCCACAGGCGACAGGAAAAACAAACCGCTGGGCTTTGGCGCAGAGTGGAA
This sequence comes from Hirundichthys speculiger, assembly GCA_018398805.1. Taxonomy (NCBI): domain Eukaryota; kingdom Metazoa; phylum Chordata; class Actinopteri; order Beloniformes; family Exocoetidae; genus Hirundichthys; species Hirundichthys speculiger. Next base: position 61,724 of record JAGFBZ010000489.1, read on the forward strand.
GTCCTAATGAGGCGGTTATGCAACAGCTGTGATGGATGTGGGCGCTTGCTTTAAAGTGGCAAAACCTTTATTACAAGAGTCATTTCGTTTTGGCCCGCTGAGGCTTAATTCACCATCTGGGGCGATGCACATTTTTCATCTGAACAAACTCCATATGAGACCGATGCAGCTCACCTCTGGGAAAGAGACGATCCCGTCTGGCTGCTATAGAGACAGACTTTTGGCGGCGGGGCTACACAGAGACAAATAGGGAGCAGACTTGTTAGTGTGAGTGGTGCAAATGTAACGCTCAATAAAGTCTTGAATAATGCATCGGTGCAATCTACAACTGTCATGTTTTCGTGAGGTTCTGCCACCTTGTAGAAACTAGAGGCAAATGGATTAAAGGTAGGATCCGTTTTTAGGACCGCGTGGCTTTAAATCAGTTGTAATTTTGTTTGCTTCTGACAGCGCGTCATTTAGCACGGAGAGGTGGGAACAGGCCTGCGGCGAGCAGCGGCGTAGTCGGCTGGCAAAACTGATTCTTTTGAGATGATCCTAATGCTCACTGAGAGCTTTGGGTTCAGGGCCGAGAGGTTCCCCATCACTGCTGCAGCGCTCCTCGTTTTGGTTTACAATGTTATTCACAAAGACAAACAGTCAATAGCAATGATGCCGCACTTACGAGCCTCTGTGCAGCATTTAATTCTTTATTCTTTGTGAGGAAAAGTGTTTCAAAGGTTAAACAACATTTGAGCTACAGTGATCACTGCAGCTTGGTTTCAGCTACGTTCCTAAAAGTCCACTGCTCTGGTATGTTTTCAATTTCCAGTTCCTCACATACTATTGATTCCCAAAATGTTCAAAAAGATTTAGTGGCAAACGTTTGGCTGCGATCTACAAAGCTGCCACTGGATGTCACTAAATATCACTGGCAGCTAGAGGTCTTCACGGGTCCACTTTCATGGACCCGAACCCAAATGGACCCGTGAAAATTCAAACAGAAACCGATCCGACCCCAGTTATTATCATAAGTCCGGATTCTGAACCCAAATAGACCTGCAATATTTGGACCCGGAACCTACCCGACCCAAATCTTTAATTTCCGACCACGAACCGAACCGAGATACCTGAATAGAACCGAGACAATACGGCCCAAAGTTGTCTAGCGTTGAATAAAACTTCTTACCTAAAGTTGTCTTCTTCTACCCGGTTCAGTTGCTACATAGGCTACGTGATGTAAACAACAATAAACCTATGTTGTTATTCTCTTTGTGGATACAGATGCTATTGGTAGCAACTGCTAAAGCTAATAGCCTACACCGGTCAGTACGTGTCATGAACATATTCTCTCATCCAACGTTGTCATGTTGGTGATCCGTTTTGCTTTGCAGCTGCCGGGCAAACAGCTAATAACACGCTACGGTAACACAATTATTTTACGACAAACATGCCACATTAATGAATAATCATTTAACTGCCCCGAGTCCTGACATTAGCTGCCACCGCCAATATCTTTACCTTTCTCGGCACGCACCGACTGGACCCAAGACTAACTGTACCGATTCTGACCCGAACCCGGAGGCACGTCTTGTGAATGGACCCGAGACCCAATTCGGGTCGGAGCCTCAGGTTTTTGGGTTGTTCCTAAGAAATCTACTGGCAGCTCTTTGAGAAGAGACATGTCCTGCCCTTTAACCAAAGCTTGACACCATTTCCTGAGGTCCTGATGAAATGTCTGAGAGCTGTCAGTGTTCTCAGCTCCACTCCACCCCCTTCCTCTACAGCTGAGTTACGGTTTTGCTCCGCCCACTTCAGAGGTGCAGCGCATGCAGCAAACTACGAAACTGGCCGGAGACTGAGGTGGGAAAGCAGGACAATTCTACTCTTATCTGGATCTATGATATCACAGCACTGTAAAAATCTGAACAGTTCACTGAGTGAAAAATGTTCAGACTTTCAACCAAAACGCAACCAGACAGCTGAAGCTAGCCAGTGATATCAGACATTTGGGCGGGACTGTTTTAAAGCATGGGGCTTACTCGCGAAACGAAAGGAAGGAAATTTGATTTGGTTGTTTACGCTACGGCAAAGGTATGTCGGGACACCTGCGGTTGAGTGTTGAGCGGCTGAGTAGTCACTGGCGACTTTAATCAGCAGGCGCTAAATAAAACATGGCGCTAATGCTAATTCCCGGTTGTTCCCATGGCCTCAGTTCCTTCGCCGCTGTTGAAGTTTGGGTTGCTACAGTCGCTGAAGGAGGTAGATGATGGCCCGGATTCAGCTGGCAGAGGCTCTTCCAGGTCGCTAAACGGGGCAACAGAGTTCGCTGAGTAGCTAGCGCCCTGAGTCGAGTGACACAGTTCGTAGTACAGCCAGTCCAGTCGGTTTCTGTCCACGAGCACTGTGGTCCAAAACCCGGGTGGTTCTTTTTCCTGTGTGTCTTCAGCTTGCTTGTCACTGGGCTGGGGATTCTGACAGCAGGCCTGAAGAGACGGCCGTGTGGACTTTGTATCCATCCTCGTGTCGCTGTCACGCCTATGCACAGCATCAGTCCCCAGAGCATTCATTTCACCCCCATTTACACCACTGATTCCTCCCCCCAAGGCGAAACGGTGGCATAACAGCTGCCGAACAAAATGTTAAAGCGTTCTGCCTCCGTGCCGTTCACACGGCACATCTCGATGGAATAAAGGTGCGATAGGGCCAGAAGGAACCGGCTGTGTGAGTGTAGCTTTTGAGTTGATGGCCATTTCGGACACCCAGTCATGTGATTTCAAGCACAAACATATTTCTTCAAAATATGTCCCCTTTTAAAAGTTCATACAAACTTGATCGTATTAATAGGTGGCTTTCTATGGGTGTAAGAGAGGCAGAGCTACAAGAGCACAACACAATAACAGACAGATGACACAACATAAGATAGATGACTTGAGTCAAAAACCCACCAGTTTATCTAAATCCTTTAAGTCCTGTTTGATTAATGCTGTATGAAATTTTGTAACATATTCTGAGCAATTTATCCAATATAGCAAATAATGTTTGGCCCACGCAGCTGAATAAAAGAAATTAAAAAAAAACAAAGTCTGGTGAAAAACAAAGTTTCACTTCACTGTAAGGAAAAAGCTTCTGTGAAACTGACGAGCAAACATTTGACAAAAGAGTAAAACTGTGTGAAGGGAGAAAGCCCACTATTCTGGTCTCTGAATGAAAACCCAGGAAGTGAGATTTGGGAAAATGTTTGCTTTGGAAAAGCAATAAGAGCCTGAGCCGATGCCGAAGAGAGAATATGTTAGAACTAATCCCATGAATCCATCTTGAACCCAGATGTGTGTTTGTATGAGCCCTTTGGATAAATGAAGGAGAAGAACTTGTGAACGAAACAAAATCCATTCAAGTCAGACACGGAGACATACTTATACTAAAATATAGCTATAGCTGACTGTCTGCGCGGCTCTGGCTGGATAAAAGAAAATTAGAAAGAGGGAAAAAAGCATCTTCGACAAAGCTGAAGAAAAACCCTGCTGTTTTTTCCAGCCTGTCAAAGACTGATGATGGCAGCCTGCAGAGCCCTTTTGATATGGTGATTAACAATTGTCTATGAGAGGCTGAGACTGCGGCCGCAGCCAAACATCAACAGCACCATCTTTAAGTACAAAGCAGCATAAACTATCAGACAAAGTTGTCTGGAAGTCATCCTACAAATATTCTAGCAGGCTAGATGATACTGGAAAGATTTCAGAGTGTTTCAAAGACAGCCCTGCCAATAGCAGTGAGCTTTGATCAGCTCTAAGCTCTGGAGAAGCTTAAGCTTCTTTGAGAGAAGAACGCAGTTGACTATTAATGAAGATATTTCAGCTGTGTTAAATGTGTTGTTGCATCTGGTTAAGTGATGCAACATAACCAGAGCCAGACAGCAACGCAGACAGAAAGTGTTTGTATATACACACATATATAAAGTCATTGGAGACTGCCAACATTACAGTAATAAATTACCACTTATTTCAGACCTTTGAATTTGTTTTTCAGGAATCATGTAAAACATGACAAGCAATGATCAGTCATAGCATCTGCAGTCAGATATAAATGCATCTATAGTATTTGATACACACTTAAGTTTATCCAGCTCAAATCTTTCACATCACAACCATCTGCTGTCACCACTGGTGTGCCCCAGGGCTCGGTCCTGGGCCCCCCCCCCCCCCCCCCCTTTTCATCATCTTCCTTCTTCTCCTTGGCCATATTTTCCGTAAATATAACATAAATTTCCACTGCTATGCGGATGACACCCAGCTCTACGTCTCCAATAAACCCACTCCCAACATCCCACCCTCCTCCCTCACTGACTGCATCACAGAAATCAAATCCTGGTTCACTTCAAATTTTCTCAAACTCAACAGTGACAAAACAGACGTTCTCCTCATTGGTACTAAATCAACGTTATCCAAAACTGACAGCTTTTCTCTCACCATTGATAACTGCTCTGTCCTCCCCTCCCCTCAGGTTAAGAGTCTGGGTGTCGTTCTTGATAGTACTCTATCTTTCCAGTCTCACATCAATAACGTCACCCAGTCTGCATACTTTCATCTGCGCAGCATTAACCGCCTTCGCCCCTCCCTTACCCCCCCACACCACTGCCATCCTCATTCACAGTCTCGTCACTGCCTGCCTGGACTACAGCAACTCTCTCCTCTATGGTCTCCCTCACAAATCCCTCCATAAGCTCCAACTGGTCCAGAACTCAGCTGCCCGTATCATCACCAGAACCCCCTCCATCCACCACATCACGCCCACTCTGCCACAACTACACTGGTTCCCCATTAAACACTGCACATCCAGTTCAAGATTCTCCTCTTAACATTCAAGGCCATCCATAACCTCGCCCCTCCATACCTGTCTGACCTCATCTTTGTTGCCACTCCCTCCCGTGCCCTCAGATCCTCTGCTTCCACCCACCTGTAGGTCCCCTCTGCCCGAGACCAGGAGTTTCAGGTTGGTTTTGGAGCTGACTGCAAGAATAAGGAACAGCATATCTAAATGCCTCTTCACCCGTCTCGGTTTGGACTTTAGTTACAGCCTAAAGAATCAGGTCTTGTGAGCGAAGACTGTAACATTTTGAAGAATGTATGTCTGCAGATAGAATGGGAGAACACCAAGAATAGCTTTGTAAATGAATACATGCCAGTACATAAGTCAATGGCAGGGTGAAGTAGAGCATCAGACCCGAGCGTTCAACGGTGAGTTAAAGCTTTGTGACGGACCTCAGAGCTCCGTGGTTGACTGTGTCCAGTGTATGTAGATATTGTGAGGAAGCATGGACATAAATCACGTAACCACAGTCCAACACAGACATAAAAAAATAAAGTCTTTTTCTGGCCTTGAAAGAAAGGCAAGAGTTGATTCTGAAATGTGACTTCTTTCATGCCACTGTTGAATCTGTCCCAGACGATGAATCAACTTAGACTCTTGGCTCTAAACCTGGTGCTCTTGACACCAACCTTAACCCGTGTCAAAGCTAGCTTATGTCATCTGGACCATATCTGGCCCAAATCCATTGCTTTCTGGGTTTATACCAACTATTCAAGGAATGTTTTTTTTCCCGACAGAAATAACGGCTCTAAATTAGCTCAGTTTGCACCACCTCTTGTCACTGGGGATCAAGACAGTACCGGGGAGGTTTCTCACAGTCAATTTTGCATCTGGTCAAGGCGGAAAGTAAGCATGCAGGCCCAAACGGGTCAAATATGTCAGAGCTTGATGCCACCAAATACTGATTGTGTCTGCTAGAGCCACGTGCACGCTCGAAAGTAGCAGTGATCTAAAGCAGGCTGCTGTGGAGCCTGAAGGACTGACCTGGAAATGTCACTTTAGCACCTTTCACATAACAAACTGTTAAATGTATTCATGTTGTGCATTTAAATCAAGGCTAAGTTGTCTTGTATCAAGGTATTTACCCCCAGGAATACATGACTCACAACACGCAGTGAGTCACACGTATAGTCACTGAACTGCTCGCTGGATTTGTTACGTTTGGATAAGAAAGCTATTTTGCCCGGTGCCTTGTGTTTTTGCTAAGCTAAGTAAGCCCAGCTTATTCTTTTATAAATAGAAACAGACATTAAGTTGATATTTTTTCACTAAAAAGACTTTAAAGGAGCAAAAAGGTGTATTTCTAATCATGTTAAGTTATCCTTAAATAAAAGGAAGACCAATGATGGATGACTGAAGGTGAAACTCTTTTACAAACCAATTAGCACCCAGATGCAGGAGACAAAGGAGGCACAAGTAACGAATGAGAAAAGAACGATTCTGCGCTATATATCGATATTTTATTTCCCCATAGAGTATCATTTTTCAGCCGCGGGGTATCAATATTCTAAGCTTCTTTCAAAACCCCTGTGTCCCACCTTTAAAATCTTGCAAGCAATAATTTGCACTGTTTGAATAAATGAAACTATTTTTCTCAACAAATCTTTTATTCATTTTGTCCAGCATTTGAAAGCTGCCTGTCAGCCATATAATGTGTAATTGATGCTTTCAGTTCAATTAATTCAAACAAAGTCATTGGTCCCTTTAAAATCTTTCGGAAAATGATGTAAATGTATTGTAAGATGAATATCGATATATATTGTATCGTGAGCCGAATATCGTGCATCGTATCGTATCGTGAGATTAGTGTATCGCTACAGCCCTAATGCATAGACAGGAAGTCCAGAACAAAAGACAAATACTGACCAAAAGATCCAAATAGTAAAAGCAATAGGGCTAAGGTAACAAAACAGACGCACTGGCTGGGAAACGGGACAAGACAAGACAGTCTGTGGTCACAGGGGTGGAGGAGCTACAAGTGTGAACAATCAAGAAAGGTGGAACAGAGCGAAGTCGAGCCAGATCTTCCGGACCGAGAAACCGACTTTAAACCAAGAAAAACATGCAAGAAACACAAGAAATGGAATCCAGAACCAGAACAAAAGCCATAACACATACATGCCACATGGGCCTTAAACCATGTTGGGTCCAAAATGATCCTTTCACAGGGTTCCATCAATGTTCATGATCCATCTTAGGTCATCAGATACATAAGTATTCTCCATAGCACGCTTATAGATGCACCCTTCACTCTACACATCAGTTAGGCAGCTGTGGTCCAAAGCGCAATGACCTAGAGTTGATTTTCACATACAGTCGGAGTAACAACTGAGGCAGTAGGCCATATGGGAAGTGACCTCGTTACTGATCCTGAAACGGCTGTACTTATTTGTGCATGGTTGATCGTCCTATAGCGCTGCTACGCGGCACAGAAGATGTCGGTCATTCTGCATTTCCCATCTCGTTGTCCCTCCCCACGCAGAGCCTCGCCACCTGGGAGTCGGAGAACAAGATCAGCTGTAAGCAGACTCTGGTGGACGGTGACGGCCCCAAAACCTACTGGACCCGAGAGCTGAATGGGGATGAGCTCGTACTGGTAAGCACAGTTATCTTCTCTTGCCTCACAGTTATCAGTACAGAAAAAAAAAAAAGATTATAAACAAAAAAAAGCACTTAAGATGAAGAAGTTATCCTAAAAGAATATGAGCTGAAAGGTAACTCTTTGGTTTAGTATGATCTGCCCGTTCTTTAACTGTTCTCACGGAGACTGGGGCATTGAGCTGGGATTTTCGGGCAGCTAGTGTGCTCTGTTTGAGAAGTGGTTCATGAAAACGAGGTGGGGAGTGTATGAAGTCACCCTGGAGATTCAGCCGTTAAGGAAATGAGAGAGCCTGTTTCCCAAGAAGCTGCGCTTTCAATCCACCCCGTGGAGAGATGTGAAAAGAGAACAAGGGCAGCTGCTCCGCTGACATTGCAGTAATGCCCTCTGTATTTAGCCAGATTAATATGTGCAGGAGTCAATGGGTCTAAGGCCCCTCCAAGCATGAGCAGGGGAGCACTCGAGTACTGAGGCGCAAGACAAACAGTTCGCGGGGACTCAACAGCTATCCCCTCTTTACTCTCAGTGCTCCCACGCTCGGCTCTGTTGTTTTTCCGAGTCTTTTACAGTATGAATGCCTACAAGGAAAAGGCTTGAAACAACAATAAAGGAGGTTAAGATGCCTGAAAAGTTAGTACAGGATGTTTATGTAGCTTAATATCAGAGGCCGGACGCAAGTATTGATTAAAAAGGAGGGGAACGGCTCTAGTTAATGCTTCAGTGAAGCTCCTCCTGGTTCGGGCCGAGGAGCTGGGAGGACAGAGCACATTAACTCCTCTGTGGTGTGTGGGTGATAAAAGCATGCTGCCCCTCTGGTGACACTGAAGCCTTCCTGCCCTGACCGAGGGTGATCGAGCAGAGCTGTGATATCGGCTCGTGGACGTTTTGTCTCTCAGCTCTTCTCACGCCACGGCTCCCTGCGCACCACAGTTAAGTTCTGAATACTTTGATTCGGTAGAAAAAAACAAAGCGCAAGAAGTCGTGTTTATCCGCAGCATTGCAGTCATGTGCATGCAGCTTGGACAACGCCAAATAAGGAAAAAGAAAGAAAGAAAAGTGACCGTGCAAGTGATTTTTTACATTTTCTTTGATTTTTCTGTCTTTACTGACAGTCTGAACTAGAGCTGAGCGATGTTATCGATATTCTAAGCTTCTTTCAAAACCCCCGTGTCCCACCTTTAAAAGCTTGCAAGTAACAATTTGCACTGTTTAAACAACCTTTCTCAACAAATCTTTTATTCATTTTGTCCAGCATTTGCAAGCTGCCTGTCAGCCATATAATGTGTAATTGATGCTTTCAGTTCAATTAATTCAAACAAAGTCACTGGAACACTCACAAGGTATCACCAAAATCACTTTGTCCCTTTTAAATCTTTTGGAAAATGATGTAAATGTATCGTAAGATTAATATTTATATATATCATATCGTGAGCCGAATATCGTGTATCGTATCGTTTCGCGAGACTAGTGTATCGCTACAGCCCTAGTTTGAACCCAAGATATTTCATGTTTTCTCGTATCAGCTTCATGTCATTTGTTAGTCCACATTCAGAAAGTTGTGATAGTAAAGCTTTTACCACTTTGTAATGTTGACAGATCTTCCTATTACACATAAAAGGCATTCTGTCGTCGATGATACCAAGCAATGAAGCATTTCAGTTGTTATTTTGATACACTCTTCCTGCAAACTGGTTTTAAGCTGTACAACACCACAGGACTGTCTCTAGTGCATTTTATTTTTTTAAATTTCTCCACACATTTTCTGCATGAACAGGTCAGGACTGCAGGAAGACGAGTCTAGTCTCTTCTTCCTCATTGATCCCTTTGTAATATGTGCAGGAAGTGGTTTGTCTTAAACAAAAATGCACAGACATCCCGGGAAAAGATGCAAACTGGAACGCAGAGGGAAGACTAAATACTTTTGAGCATTAGAGCTGCCATCACAGAAGCTGAAGCTACCTCTGCCAAGGCAAGCAATGGCAGAGCCTGGTTTTTGGTCTTTTTGCTGCCTGGACGGTCCTTTTCATCTTTGGCCTGGAGTGAACAGCTCTGATTTCTTCCCAGAAATGTCCAGAATACTGATACACCTGACTGCAGCACACATCTCCACAGTGATGGGACGCGTCTGAGTCCAGAGATGTCAACAAGGACCAGGTTGACACAAGGTTTCCTTTTTGCTCGGTAAAGTTCTGAGTGCCATTAGTGAATACAGCTCCATGCTGTATAAGGCCTGACACTTGATGGTGCTTGTTAAATCAAACCATGTAATCAGATTGTCTGTGGACCAGTTGAGCAGAACTGTGGCAAAACACAAGTGTGGCGGAAAAATAAAAGGAAACCTCAACAGAAAAGTGCCCCAAAGCACCGCAGCCTCCTTTATTCCAAACTGGAGTAAATTTAGAGCCACCAACAGACACTCCAGATCTTTATGTGCAGTCAAACTGAGTAATCTGAGGACCGAGGAACCTCTGGCAAAGAGGTAACTGACCCACAAACCATCATTTTGAGTGAAATGAAGAGTCCAGTCAGAGCTTCATGGGAAAGGGAGTCATTCCTCAGACGACGAGAGAACAGAATGTGACGAGACGAAGATTGAACCACATTTCAACTAAGCGTGTGGAGTAGAGGTCTTCGAAACAACCCAAAAACCCGAGGTTCCGACCCGACCTGAATCGGGTCTCGGGTCCATTCAAAAGACGTGACTCCAGGTTTGGGTCGGAATCGGTACAGTTAGTCTCGGGTCCGGTCGGTGCTCTCTGACAGGCTGGGTCCGCGTTTACTAGAGAGAGGTAAAGATATTGGCGGTGGCAGCCAATGTCAGGACTCGGGGCAGTTTAATTAATTATTCATTAACGTGTTTGTCATGAAACAGTCGTGTTGCCGTAGCGTGTTATTAGCGGTTTGCCCGGCAGCTGTAAAACACAACGGATCTCCAGCATGACAACATTGAAAGAGAGAATATATTCACGACACGTCCTGACAGGTGTAGGCTATTAGCGTTAGCAGTTGCTACCAATAGCATCTGTATCCACAAAGAAAATCACGAGGTGGATTTATTGTTGTTTACATCACGTAGCCTATGTAGCAACTGAACCGGGTAGAAGAAGACAACTTTAGGTAAGAAAATCAAGTTTTATACAACGCTAGACAACTTTGGGCTGTATTGTCTCAGTTCGGTTCGTGGTCGGAAACTAAAGACTCGGGTCGGGTTGGTTCCGGGTCCAAATGGTGCGGGTTCATTCGGGTTCGGACCCCTGGATTTAATTGTAATAGCTGGGGTCGGTTTCGGGTCAAATTTTCCCAGGTTCATTCAGGTTCAGGTCCATAAAAGTGGACCCGTGAAGACCTCTAGTATGGAGAAAAGCAAATGCCGAGCATCACCTCTGTCATCCATCCCTGGAGTTAAACACGGTGATGGCAGCGTCATGCTGTGGAGGCATTTCTCAAGGACGGGTGCTCAGACACATAATTAGGGAAAATCTTTTCTAGAATACTCAGGATGTTAAGATAGAAAATAATAAGACAACAAGACAGCAACTCCAAGATAACGCAAAACATCGACAAAAAATATTTATCATATGTCTCAACATGTGGTGATCATTAGATAAGTAATTAAAGCAGGATTAACACCTCTCTAGAGAGAAAGAGGCATCTCTGCACTCAGAAAACCTCTCTGTCTCTCCATGGGACATGAAATCTGACAAACCGCAACAGACGCCGTCTGAATCTGAATCACAACCGGGTTTAAAAAAAAACACTCCCTGACACACGGACAGTCCAGCAGTTGCAGAGGCTCGGCCCGACACTCTGAGGAGGATTAGGGATCTCACAGCGACGGTCCGACAGAGAGTGGTGGCTCACGCTGAAAGAGTGTGGAGGTTTAGTCTGGAAATACATTTAGGAGTCTAGTGGTGTGGACTCTCATAAGACGATTCTGAAATCTGTATATAACTCAGTTTTTAAGAAGTTTCTGTTGGTTTCATCATCAAGCAGGCTGGCGAGGATGGATCACAGCATCTCTCTGAAGAGGACATCAGAAAAAGAAAATCAGATTTTCTGCACTTGAGTCTATATTTGGACGTCTGAACTGACTGCTAACTTGAAAAGTCCAACACGGCACAACTTTTTAACTTTGTCTGGTGCTGTCTAAAGTCCAAAAAGCACAGTTTAGGTGGGCGGGAAACTGTGACATCACAGACCCAAACAGGAGCATAGTTATCAGGCTATCCCACCTGTAAGTCCACCGGACTTCAGAACCATGCTGACTTCGCTCTACCATTGAAGTGGTTGGTGAAAAGATTCAACAGATTTGAAAAGAGGCCCGCAGGGGAGAGGGGCGGAGTCTAGTGGCTGACTCCTCCCCCTAAAAACATCAAGGCGTGGTTGTAAACAGGGCTTTTGTTGTGTATCTATGTGGGACTCTGACCACAGCAAGATGATGAAAACCTTTGGAAACTGTGACATAATACATATCCATCATCATTTTGATATTAAGTTTTCTTCACGGCGAACCAGCCAGAACCTCAAAGTGTTTACAGGGCAGGGTTAACTTATGTGGTCATAACACAGCATCTTTAAATGTTGGTCCAAAATGGGAAATAAATTTATGTTTGTGTAACTCAGCGGTACTTAAGTGGAGCATAATTTAAAAATTATAAAAAATTACTGCCCCTGTGGTTGAGAGCCTTTTCTAAAGTAACGACCAAATCAAAAAGTCCAACATTACTCAGCCTGGCTATTTGGTTTTGGCCCACCTGAGACTGGAAATATGTCATCCAGTGAGCCATTCAGATTTTTGGGGGATTCTGTGACATCACAGAGCCAGATCAGAGTGAAATCATACACCTGTGGTATCTTTATCGCCACATTACGCTGAATTTGCTTTTGAAATGTGTAAAACAAAGCTGTAACTCTGTTCTCAAAAGAAGCAGACCCTTCAGTGGAAAGGGGTGGAGCCATGTTGAGTGGCTGACCCCGCCCCCTAAAAAAAAAACCCCGCTGCTGTTGAAGACACATCCAAAAAGGGAGCTGCTGTACTTCTTCCTTAAATCTGTCAATCGGGATTTGTTATGTTTAAAATGTCTTCTTGTTGGATTCATTAGCAGCTAAACTGACTCATCTCCTCTGTGGATGATGGGAAACCTGTGTGTGTTTTAGGTGTTTACAGACTTGAAAGAAAACTTTAAAAGAGGAGGCTTACCGCCTCAGACGTCTGTTGGATTAAAACAGTAGGCAAGCAGATCCATCAGATGACTGAAATGCTAAATTCTCTCTGTTTCCTGCAGACGTTTGGGGCCGATGACGTGGTGTGCACAAGGATTTACGTCCGGGAGTGAAGCTCTCCAACCCTTCTTCTGGACAAAACATCATTCAAACCTGTCGTGCTAACTTGCTAACATATTTACCAAATATCCCATGTAATCAGTCAGCATTAGTCATAGCCTCCACGCACAGTAGTGACGTCTCTGTAATCTGGCTATTTGTAGTGAACATCGTGTCCGTAGTACCGTAGCTGCCCATATACGCAGCCCCTGTGCCAGCCGCCAACCTAGAGTTTAGTCATCTGTTGCATCAGTCAAGTGTTCATGTTTAATGAGAGCAAAAACAATAAAAAAGAAACTATGGAACAAATGATATCTAAGAGTCTTTCTTGTTTATACGTCCTGCGGGGCTCATGAGGCATTGCTGTACCCCAGCTAACCGATGTGTATGATCTACGGTCCAACTGAGCCAAGGGCCAAGGAAAGGAGGTTTACACTTGCATGAGATGGTTTTTGCTGGAGATTCAAAAGAGGATTATTTCACAAAGCTTTTAGGTGGCGGTCTCGTCTCGAACCTGTGCAGGTTGCAATGAAGTCTTCAAGACGATGGAGGCATCCTGGTTTCAGGATGGTTTCAGCTAACAGGTCAGAGGTCGTCCAACAGGACAACAGCCCAGAACACACTGCTAAAAAGCACAGAGAGTGGATCATAAGAAAAAACCGTTGGACTACTTTTAAATAGGCCTTTATGAGCCCTGATCCTTCTGGAGATTTGTGCTGAAGGTGGAATAAATAATGACTGGTAGGGTTAGGGCTAGAGTTAGGCTTAACTTAATTTAACTAAGAAATATGTCCAGAACAGTCATGGTTGAAAGCATAAAAAGACACATAACACATCAATTATCCACAAAGAAAACCGTCCTGCACAGACATGGGCTGTGAAAGCCACCCAAGGAAGAAGCCGTCACTCTAAAAGCAACATTTGAAAAAAGCCAGATTGGTACAATGCACACAGGGACAAAGACCTCCATTGCTGGAGACATGTCCTGTGGTCTGATGAAACTGAAACTGAACCGTTTGGACATAATGACCATCGTTCCATCTGGAGGAAACAGAGGGGAAGCTTGGAGACTGAGGGGCACCATCCCAGCTGTGAAGTACGGGGGTGGCAGCATCATGCTGTGGGGATGCTGCAGGAGGGACTGGTGAACTTCACAAAATAGATGACATCATGAGGATCGAATATCATGAACAAATATTGAAGCAGCACTGTGAGATCGCAGCCAGGAAGGTGAAGCTTGGGTGCAGACGAGTCTTCCACATGAACAATGACCCTAAACACACCACCAACTTAGCAAGAACGTGGCTTAAGGACAATAACATTAATGTTTTGTAGTGGCCATCACACAGCTCTGAACTCTGGAAAGGCGGTCTACAGTCATGGCCAAAAGTTTTGAGAGTGACACAAATATTACATTTTCACAAAGTCTGCTGTTTTTATAGAGTTTTTATATGTTTTTGTCAGGTGTTTCTATGTTATAATGAAATACAATCAGAAGCATTTCACCAGTTTCAAAAGCTTTTATTGAGAATTACACATAATTCATGCAATAATACAATATTTGCAGTGCTGACCCTTCTTTTTCAAGACCTCTGCAGTTCTCCCTGGCATGCTATTAATCAACTTCTGGACCAGATCCTGACTGATGCCAGTCCATTCTTGCATAATCAATGCTTGGAGTTTGTCAGAATTTGTGGGTTTTTGATTGTCCACTCACCTCTTGAGGATTGACCACAAGTTCTTAATGGGATTAAGATCCGGGGAGGTTCCTCGCCAAGGGTCTAAAATCTTAATGTTTTGTTCCCCGAGCCATTTTGTTATGACCGTTGCTTTATGGCGAGGTGCTCCATCATGCTGGAAAAGGCATTCTTCATCACCAAACTGCCCTTGGATGATTGGGAGAAGTTGCTCTCCAGGCAAGATTGTGAGAGATCCCACTCCCTTGACTGACTGAAAAGCACTCCCACACTTGACTGGTCTCTGGATGCTTCACTGTTGGCATGAGACAGGACTGATGGTAGCGCTCACCTCGTCTTCTCCCAACAAGCCTTCTTCCAGATGCCCCAAACAATCAGAAAGTGGATTCATCAGAGAAAATGACTTTACCCCAGTCTTCAGGAGTCCAGTCCCAGTACCTTCTGCAGAATACCAGTCTGTCCCTGATGGTTTTACTGGAGAGAAGTGGCTTCTTTGCTGCCCTCCTTGACACCAGGTGGTGGCCCATGACTGTACAGACCTGAGTAAGTCCCACCACTTCTGTCAGGACAAATGGACCAAAAGTTCCAGCAAACTGCTGTGAGAAGCTTCTGGAAGGAAACACAAAATGTTTGACCCCAGTCAGGCAGTTTCAAGAAAATGCTACCAAATGCTAAGGAAATGTATGTAAATGTGTCTCTTTGAAGAAAGTAATAAAAATCTCTCTCATTATTCTGGCACAACTCTGGGAATCCAAAATGACCCAAAACAGGAAAAGTTTAGTCTGATTTAATGTCATGTGTCTTTTTATATGCAGTGCATTTGGACTTCTGGTTTTATGTGTAAGATGCGTGAATTTATACAACTGAAATGTTAAAGATAAAGCAACTTATAAAGCAACCACCAGTCTCTGAGGAGTTTACACACACTTCCCTACCTCTGAACTGTCTTTGAAACGAACCTCTGGCTGAAAAAACTCCACATCCCATCCTGATCCTCCTCCTCCTCCTCCTTCTCCTCCGCTGGGAGCTCTCACTTCTATGAGAGGCTGGCCTTTGTGTATGGTGCAGCGCTGAAGCAACAAGATCAAAGACCGAGCTGAGCAACAAGATAAGATTCAGCAAATGCAGTCCAAAGCTTCCAAGCAAAAGCCCTCGTCAACCCGACTAACGGCATAAGCTGCACTTTTATGTGAGCGGACTAATTACTGAGACAGACACTGAGCTTTCATTCCCAGTGACACTGACTGAAATCCTCAGAAAGACTCGGAGACGTTTTCATCTGGTGGGATAAAATGTATTTTTGAAATTCAAGGTGGAATCAGAATGTGTCAGAAATCGGGAGCTGTCCTCATGTGACTCGCCCCCCAGGACTCGTCATGTGGAGGACGGGATATCGGAACCAACGGGTGCGGGAGAGCGCTGTGGCTACTTCATCCATCTGACCTCTTTCGCTTCACCGACCTTCCTCACTGTGCTGCCTCCCATTTCACGAACCAGGTGATCAGATGAACTCGGAGAACTCACACCTGTCATGCAATTTCCAATGAGCAGGAAGAAACGGCAGCAAGAACAGAGCTGGTTTAATGAATTAAAGAAGACATGCTTTGGTAATAATATCACATGAAAACAGTATAAAGCTCTCTTTTCACCCATGTCCTTACAGCTCCTTTTGAATCAGCTGGTTTTAGGAGCTGGAATCAATCACTCGCCTCACCCTTGTCCCCATTTCGTCCGGGTGCGGTGCATCTTTTGAAATTGGTGTTATAGCTTTGCTCCACCCACTTAAAACATCTGGGAACTGCATCATGATATGAAGTTGAGTGGACATAAGGATGGGGACGCTGGGTAATCCTTCTCTGATCTCGCTCTGTGATGTCACAGAGTCCTTCAAACCTGAGGAGCTCACTGAACGACACATTTTCACATTTTGGTGGCTCCAGACAAAGTGACAAGGTAGTGTTAGGATTTCAGAATTAGCTCAAAAGTTTAGCGCACGTCAACTGGTTAAAGACTAAACTTTTATGGTCCTCAGGAATGCTGCAGTGTCCACATTCTGTTTTCCCAGTTTCCTGTTGTCTTATGACCTCCTGACCTGCTCCTGTAATGTGGGAGGCATCTCAGACAAACATATTTGAATGACATCTCGGCTCCTGGATGGAAACAATCAACAGCATGTGTTTAAACTTGTGATGTGAGATGTCCAGAATTCTATCTGAACGTCTTGAAGAAGAAACACCAAAGAGAAGGAATGCAAGATCCCCCCCGTCTAAAGCTATAAAAGGGAAAGAGTCCAATAGTTTTGTGTGCATTTGTCCTCAAAACATCTGTGGTGTTAAAAACAGTGTATCACCCGGCCGATTAAATATTCTGCATGGTATATTGAACCTTGTATTAATCTTGGTGTATTAAACTTTCTATTTGTCTTTGCTTTCAGTCTCTTCTTGACACCAGATAAAAGAACACGAAAAAACTTTACAGTAGCGTTATGTCGAAGCTTTTGACTTTGTAGTCACTTCAGACCACCCAATTACATGTTCTCAAGCAGAGAAATAAAATTCAGAATATGTTACTTTAATACAGTTTTTATTAATGAAAAAGTAACACAATACATTGCCAAAAGTATTTGCTCACCTGCCTTGACTCTCATATGAGCTTTAGCTCCTCCCATTCCTAATCAATATGACGTGGCTCCACCCATTGCCGCTAGAACAGCTTCAGCTCTCCTGGGAAGGCTGTCCACCAGGTTTAGGAGTGTGTTTATGGGGATTTTTGGACCATTCTTCCAGAAGAACATTTGTGAGGTCAAACACTGATGTTGGACCAGAAGGTCTGGTTCTCAGTCTCTGCTCTAATTCATCCCAAAGGTCTTCTATCAGGTTCAGGTCAGGACTCTGTGCAGGCCAGTCAAGTTCATCCACACCAGACTCTTCCATCCATGTCTTTATGGACCTTGCTTTGTGCACTGGTGCACAGTCATGTTGGAAGAGGAAGGGACCAGCTCCAAACTGGTCCCACAAAGTTGGGAGGATGGAATTGTCCAAAATGTCTTGGTCTGCTGAAGCATTCAGAGTTCCTTTCACTGGAACTAAGGGACCAAGCCCAGCTCCTGAAAAACAACCCCACACCATAATCCCCCCTCCACCAAACTTTACACTTGGATCAATGCAGTCAGACCAGTACCGTTCTCCTGGAAACCACCAAACCCAGACTCTTCCATCAGATCACCAGATGGAGAAGTGTGATTCTTCCCCCCAGAGAACGTTCCTCCACTGCTCTAGAGTCCAGTGGTGGCTGCTTTTCCACTCCTTGGATTGTTCTTGGTGATGTCTCTGTTGTTGAGCTAATCTGAAAGGACACATGAAGTTTGGAGGTCTGTAGTGATTGACTCTGCAGAAAGTTGGTGACCTCTTCTCACTATGTTCTTCATCATCCTCTGACCCCGCCCCTCAGTTTACCTGTCCTACCACTTCATGGATGAGTTGCTGTCGTTCCCAAACACTTCCATTTCCTGATAATACAGCTGACAGTTGACTGTGGAATATTCAATTCAATTCAATTCAATTCAATTTTATTTACATAGCGTCTGTTACAATGACAATTGTCTCTAGGCGCTTTACAGAGACCCAGAGCATGACCCCCGAGCAAATATCATCAACTAAGATTATATAATTAAATCCAATCAATGATAATGGCAGGTAAAAAACTCCCACGTAGGGAGAAAAAAAACCTTTATACCAAACAGTGGCAAGGAAAAACTCCACTTTAAGAGGAAGAAACCTTGAGCAGGACCTGGCTCATATGGGGGGACCTTCCTGCCGAAGGCCAGCCGGGTAGAGAAAGAAAAGAAAAGAAAGAAAAGAGGGGAGACAGGACAGAGAGAGGATGGAGGACAGAGATAGGAGAGACACAGATGACTAAATACAATGACCATATAAACATAAACAGATGGAGGCAGCAGCACTGGGATGAGATGGCCAGAGGACCAGGTCGCCGATCACCACGCCAGTCGGTACCCAAACACAAGTGGAGGAGAACCCCGGGATGGACAGTGGATGGAACTGCAAGTCAGCATGAAACCCAGGAAACTCTGGCCTGCAAATACACAGAAAGAAAAGGGGGCAGAAACAGCACAACAAAACACAGGAAAGCAAAGAAAATGGAGCACAGTTTCAGTAACAGGGTGCTCCCAAATAATTATACATGAGCTGGAGGAGGAGGAAGGGAGGAAGAAAGGGAAGAAAAAGGAGAAGAGCAGTGGAGACACCACTCAGCAGGTCATGTTGGTGTCCCCCTGTAGCATAGGCCTATAGCAGCATAGCTATGACGAAGCTGTGATTAAGACGAGCTACTCTAGTCTCACTACTACAACTATGGCTATAACTATTAGCCCCTACACACTATAGATTAGACTAACTGTAGGCTTTACTGAACAGAAATGTTTTCAATTTAGTTTTAAAAATGGAGATAGTATCAGCCTCCTTAACCCAAACTGGTAGCTGGTTCCATAAAAAAGGTGCCTGGTAGCAGAAGGCCCGTCCTCCAAACCTACTTTTAGATATTCTAGGAACGACGAGTAATCCTGCACTCTGAGAGCGGAGAGCTCTATTAGGAGCATAACATGCTATCAAGTCTTGTAAATAGCGCGGAGCTAGGCCATTAAGGGCCTTATATGCGAGAAGCAGAATTTTAAACTCAATTCTAAATTCTATTATATAAATATTTAGGAGGAAATTTAATGACTGGATTTGTTGCTCAGGTATCATCCTATCACAGTTCCACGCTGGAATTCACTGAGCTCCTGAGAGAGACCCATTCTTTCACAGATGTTTCTAGGAACAGTCTGCACGTCTAGGTGCTTAATTTTATACACCTGTGGCCATGGAAGTGACAGGAACACCTGATTCTGATCATTTGGATCAGTGGCGGCTGGTGAAAAAAAATCTTGGTGGGGCTGGTGTGCCAACATTTTTCCCTGCCTAATCTAGCATAAGCATTAAAATGAACAGTCGGAAAATGACAACAGGTCCACAATAATAATTTAATTTCAGTTTCCAGTTTCAAATAAGAAGTAACAATTTACAGCTATATTAGACTTTATGCTATCAAATACTATACAATAAAGGGGTAAATTGTCCCTCCGGAAGGATGCTGTGCAGCCTCTCCAATAAGGCTCCAGCTGTTGAATCCACACAGCTGTTGGGTAGCTTGATGAATCAATAGAACCGTTCCTGTATATTGTTGGGTCCATCAATGTACCTCAGTACCAGGACTAGCTGACATTATGTCCCCACATTGCTTATTCAAAAGCATCACAAATTTAACACAATTGATTGTCTTGGACACAATATTACGGTTTTTATCTACCTCCTTATTGTGCCTTCTTTCAGTAATGTGGTGCCCATCATCTGGCTGCGTTGCTATGCTAATCTTTCCGAGCACAGCTAGCTTTACGCAGTTTTCCATGTGAACTTTGGATCTCTCATGTTTCTTGAACCGTTCAGAGGTGCTTTAAGTCAGTTAGTCCAGTCTTTGTCCAAGTCCAATCACATCTGTCACTTCTGAAGAGGATACAGGGGAAACAGAAAAGTGCATTAGCTGCTCCACAACCTGCCAGCCACGTCTCAGGGTTTAACCAACTCTGACAAAAACTCAGTTTGTATGATTTACCTTTCTCCTTCGTTTACTGGAAAATGTTAATTTCAGGCTTGTCGGGTCCCAGCTCCTTAACGAGAAGTTTTTTCTCCGTCGTCCGTCTCACAAAAGGGAACATTAATATTGATATTACCGAATTAGGTGAAGCTGCTCTTGAACTCCAGTTGTCGCCATCTCTCTTCCTTGTCGCCGTATTTTTTTTTTCTCGTAGGACAGAGTCTGGGAGTCGCTCTACGAAATAAAACTACCGCTGGCCCTTCACGTAGCTCTAGCTCATAAACCTTCACGCATTTTACGTAGCTGTTGGGGCGACATTTCCAGCGCCCCATCGGCATTAAATTTGGTGACGTTGATAGGCCAATTATCAATCATTTTTCCCTAGCAACCATAACCGGATTGGCTATTTAGCTGCAGGTCAGGGGCGCTTTGTCGAGCGCCCAGTGAGAGAATGACGCACTGTAGGTCGGTGGAAATTCACTGTTTAATGAGTGTCAGTTAGTTGTTTAAATTATTTAAATCGCATGTAGACACACACATACTATTAATTAATCTGATGCTGATCAAAAAAAATAAATAAAAATAAAATAGAATAAATATTTTTTCCCCTCCACAGCTGGTGGGGCGGCGCCCCAGCGTCCCCTATGGGCCAGCCGCCTCTGATTTGGATGGGTGAGCAAATACATTTGGCAATAAAGTGTATAACAATGAAGAGATTTTATTTTTTGACTGTAGGAAATGACAGAAAACGTGAAATCTACGACGTGGCACTCAGATCTTTCAGGTCTCCAACTGGTTGGAGACGGATGGGAAGACTGGAAAACTACCCCAAACTACCAAACAAACCAGCAGTTAAGAGGGAGAAAAGGCATTAAGTGGTTCTATGTGAAGCAGTCAAGGAAAACTGTACAACGGAGTGGAACTAACGATTTTGTTTCTGGCTTCAACAGCCAGTTAAAAATAAAATCTTAAAGCTTTCTGACGTGCCCCCAATTGCCAAAAAACAGTTTGATCAGTCGTTCTAAAACCGGACCGTGATGCAGCACATTATCTGATTCTCCGTCTGGAGACTCAGAGGTCCTCTTGTTTCTGTCTTCCCCGTTTCAACACTGTAAAGCTGTTCAGAGCGAGTGAAGGAAAATACGTGCAGACAAATGTGTCTGCTCCGTTTTCTTCCATGTCCCTGTGATGGTGATGTGAGACCAGAACCCATGTCCCCAACATGCACAACCCATCTCCCCTTACATCCACATACCCATGCACACAGAGACCATGAAGATGCAGAAATATTCTGCAAAGAAAAGCCAGTTTTTAAGGGGCCCTTGCCCCCTGCAGGAGATGTTTAGGCCCAGCCAGCCATCCGAATTCTCTTCTTCTTTGATACAAATTATTCAATTCAATTCAAATTCAAAATACTTTATTAATCCCCCAAGGGGGAAATTCAAGTTTCAGTACACCAGGAAAAATCTGGTGTACTAGGGGAGCTGCTAGTGTCCAGCACTCCTTTTCATGCCAGGTCCCGTGGTCCGAGTGCTAACTCCAGTTAACAGCCGTTAGTAGCCGTTAAAACAGTTAACAGCCGTTAGAACCAGTATATCTCCATAATGATGACAAGTGAGATATCTCCAAGTCAGAGCAGGAAACACCAATGAACCAGACCGTCTCCTCTGGTAAGACTGAGCTCCATTCAGTCCAGCGAGTGACGGAGCCGACCGTCCCAGAGCCCGGTTCATCATGCGGACCGGACTAGGCTGTTGTCGTCTCCCCCGGCGGTGCTGGGCCCCACCAGGTCACCAGACGGCCCCTGCCAGGTCAGCTGACCCATATGGCATGTAGACAACTGGACGGGGGCAGCATGCCGCCGCTGCTACGTCGGGGGCTCCCATCCCGGCTCAGTGACGCTGCAGCCCGGATCCAGTGGCGGTGGTTGCCGCGGGTAGCAGTTCAGGACTACTTAGCTTTCCGAACCAGCCTCCAGCGACACTGTCCATGTCCACGGCGGCAGGTCTCCACCAGCCGCAAGAGGACCGATCCGCCCCCTGCAGACAGGATGTAGACATCCGACCGCAGATCACCACAAACCGGGCACAAACTGGAGCGTCCAGCGTCCAGCGTCGCAGGGATAAGTCCCGGAGCAGCAGCGTCCATGCCAGGAGTCGTCCGGGCAACGAATTATTATCCGGATTCAGCTTTGATTTCCAGGTGGGTTGAACTCCACCTAACCCTAACCCAAATGCCTTTCTCTTGACCTAACCCTAACCCAGAGGAAGGAAGCATGTGATAGACGCAGAGCGAGAACCAGACCGGTGTCAGCAAAACGTCACGTGGTGGAACGGGAACAGCAGCGAGTGGCTGTCGTCGGCTGTTTGTAGCAAAAGCTTCTGCAGCTGTCTTGGTCGTTTTGAGTGGTGGCTCTTGTACACTCCTGCACGAATCACTGCAGAAACTGCAGTGGTGGAAATGTCTGCGAACTGTTTCTAGAAGTTAGAAAAAGAAGTTAGATTGACTTATTGTTATGCCACCTGAACCGCAGTATGTGGCTCCAGAAATCTCTTCACTGGTATCCTTAAAATGGTATTTTTTTAATCAACTAATTTCCTAGAAAACAACTGCAAAGTGTTTTGGAGAATGTTGCATTAATTAATCGATTCCTTGCATGTTAAATTTTAGCAGAGCTGATGCAGATTGTGGAGAAACGCCTGATGGAGTCGACCAATGAGAGCGGGGGGGGGGGGGGGGCTCCCTCAGGAGACACGTGGACGAACGCCGTTTCCATTTTCACTCGAGAAATCTGTCAGTTTCAAGTCGAGGTTCTTGTTTCCAAGAAGCTGGAGATTTACAGAATAACTTGAACGATCTACAAGCGCTGGTCTTTGGACGTGATGCTGAAAGTTATTTCGCTCTTACTTGATCTAAACAGTGTTTTGGTGGCGCTCAGGGACTGATTGATCGTCGGCTGCCTGAGCCAAAATACAAATCTTTCTACTTTAAAAAAAAAACCTTTGGGAGCTTAATCAGGAAGCTTCCACTGAGCAGGTGCACCGCACATGAGCCAGCGAGCCTCGCTAACGCGCCGCAGCCTCACCCGCCTCGTTCTTCGGGCGAGAATGGCGAGAAAGTGGCACGGCACCGCGAACAAAAAAAAGCAAATCTGTCTTCGTCCGTCATGGCTGCCAGGAATTAAAAGGCCTGTCCTTTCAACACTCCGCCTCGTGAGGTCCAGCGCAGCGGCACGACGACCGTTCCCATTCCTCAATGCCAAGACCCCAGGACGAGGCTGTGCCAGCCCTGCTTTTTGACCTGGTATCCAATGAAAGAATGAGTTTCCTCCTGAGTGCACTACAATGCTCCGGCGAGCAGAGGGCCGGGGCGCGCGCCCGCTGCGGTGTTAATTCAGTGACGAGCTGCCGTTCAGATGGCAGACCCAAACAGATGAATGAAGGGATTGTTGTCTTTTTGTAGAGGAGGAGGGGCTGGAGGGGGGGTCCTCCAGGCATCAAACAGTGGAGACTCTGTGAGTAAACTGGAGTACTGCGTCACTTCCTTAACAAATAAATCAAAAGTTCCCCCTCTCTTCTCCACTTGGCAGCCTACTTTGGCCCCTCCAAGGGCCCAAGTGGTTTTTAGTTTTGTGAAAATTGTTTGCTGGCTTTTCTGTACAAAACAAACAAAAAAAAACCCCAGACTAATTAGTGCGCACTCAAAAGTAATTTCAAGTTTCAATCAACCAATGTCTCATTGTTTGATTCGTCCACTTCACAAAATGATAATAGATCATTGAGTCTGGGTGGCCCATAAAAGCACAAAACAGACTCAGAAGGCCTGATTTGGTTCAGGTAAGTGCGGGTCCGGGTCCAGGGTTTGGTTCAGCTTGACCCGATGCGCTGGGGTGTGAGTGAATCTGTGACAACAGGGCGACAGAACTGTAAAGATTTACAAGAGCTAATGACTAATGAAGCCTCAGACAGCGCCAGCACGGCTCATGCGGAGGCGTTAGCCGGGGATTTATGGATGACTGCAGCTGGGTTTGAGCCTCGCCTCAGCAGGACTCGCACTCGGCAGACAAAAGGAGCGGGAGAGGCGCTGCCCGGGCAGAAGCAGCCAACCATGACGGCAACACTGAACGCAAGTCAGGTGAGGCAAGAAACATGAGGTTTCAAACAAGCATCCAGGTCAGCCGTAAACGACTGGAGGACAAACAGAAACACGTACCGCTCACGTGTCCTTTTTGAGGGTCTGGATCTGGGGTTTTGCACGGACACGCTCGAAGAAATGCCCGCGACCTGCGGTCCTTTTGCCTCAAGTGTTTCCCGTCATTTTGCAAGAAATTTTCATGACCGAAGGTTTTGATTGGGGACTAATCTTTTTTTCTCTCTCTCTCCTGTTATAGAACAGGCGTGAGCCGTTAACTCGTTACTGGAGCTTCTGCAGATCAAAACATTTCAAAATCAAAAGTGAACATTCATTATTAGACCTAATGAACCTAATGAACCACCATTAATACTTGAAGGGTCTGTTGCTATTTAGGAACCAGGTCATTCATGTATTAATGAATGAATGGGCAAATTAATGAATAAATGAATGAATGCTTTAGAAGCTACATTGTAACTGACAAGTTGCTATCAAATAAAGTCATCTGTACAAGTTAATGCTGCCTCTTAATATCAAATATGTGTGTAAAAACATAAGCTCAGACAAACGGCATCATACAGTGATCCATTATTTTTCGTGGTTAATAAGGACCGGTGCCCCCCCACGAAAATCAAAATCCACGAACAGGAGCTGGAGCCCCTGAGTCTAAATAATGTCTTTAAAATGATTAAAAAACTGAAAAAAGTAGCGAGACACTGCTCCGAAACAAGACGAAGGCTCAACTGTGGTCTTTCTGTTTCCTTCACAGCCTCTGGTCTCTGAACCGTAGCAAAAAAACCGCTGGTATTGTGCTGTTCTTGGCTCGTAATTAGCAGCTAACATGCTAACAACAACAAAACAAACAGTCCTGTTTTCTCTGCATGGAACGAGCACTTTATTCTGTCACTGCAGGAACTTGTAACATCACACAGGTTGTATTGTTGGGCTCCTGTCGGTTAACAGAGAATGTAAATCTATACACACTGGGCTGCTGTTGATGCTCACTACACTTTACATCTAACCCTGTTTTCTTCTGCCGTCCCATGACACACACACTCCATTACCCATAAGGCCACACTATTACCCATAAGGCCACCTTCTTAAAGGGGCCAGGCTGGCTTACAGCATTTCTTCGCTGTGAGAGAACGCGCACAAGATCCTGTGATGTTTCCGCGATTTTTTCTTGATTT
Source organism: Hirundichthys speculiger (assembly GCA_018398805.1). Lineage (NCBI taxonomy): Eukaryota > Metazoa > Chordata > Actinopteri > Beloniformes > Exocoetidae > Hirundichthys > Hirundichthys speculiger. The sequence continues at coordinate 87,160 of JAGFBZ010000489.1, forward strand.
TTTTTATTATTTTATATATTTCTGAAAAATCCACGAATAACTAAAACCGTGGATCACTGCATTACTTTCTTAAATATGCTTTCTTTTTTTTTGCAAAGAAAGAAAGAAAGAATCATGTGAGCAGTACCAGATACCTCCTTCAGCAGGTTTGCAGACCTCTATGAAAGCAGATATTTCTGCTGTTTGCCTCTCTGGAGTGTTCAGGTGTTTTTTTTTAATTCAATGCCAAGAGGGAATGACATCATCAGTGGTCTTAGAGAAGCAACTGTTGCTGCTCATCAACCAGGAAAGGGCTCAAAGACTTGGGTTCAAAGTGCTACTGTGAGAAAGATTAATACAGAATTGGAAAAGGTTGTTGTCAGTCTGGACAGGAGGAGACATCCCAGCCAATGTATCCCAAGGTCAGATAATTTAACAGTCAGAGAAATACAAAAAAGCCCCAAGAGCTACATATCCGACTCCACGCGCCTCACTGAGCATTTTATATGTTAAATGTCCTGAGAGCAGAATGAAAAAAGATTGATCAATTATGGTTCGTTCCGAAGGGTTTTCCAGGAGAAAGCCTCTTCTGTTTAAACAAAACCATGGCATCATGACTGAGGCTCACAAGACTGCCTCTGAACAAACCACAAGACTTCTGGAACAATGTGCTATGGACAGATGAGACCAAACTGGAGCTGACCGACCTTAACCCCGAAAGCACCGTGTTTTAGAAAAACAAAACACACTCCACTGTCAAGCACGGCGGTGGAGGAGTGATGACTTGGGCCTCAAATGTGAGGCCATCTGCCTGACTGCAAAGTCCTGACTTTTACTATGTTTTTAGTAGGGCTGGGCAAGTTAACGCGTTATCATCGTGTCAACGCATTAATTTATTAACGCTGACATTTATTTTATCGTGCGTTAACGCATGTTGCTTACATGCTTTTGTTTTGAAAAGTCTGTTACTGGCTGCTGCAGAACCAGAAGATAAATGGCAGGTAAACATGCGGAAAAGCTAAAACAGACATGGAGAATGGTAAAAATCCGTGAACTTTACAGTTCGGGTAGCAACTCAGGTAGCAATATTAACAATTCTGTTTGAAAAAAAAAACTTTCAAACCCCTTTGTTCAAGACGATTGTATCATTCCTCCATGTTCCATCAGATCTGCTCCATGTGTTCACTGTCCTGCTGTTCTCTAGCTGGTTACTGCAGTGCAGCTCCATCTAGTGGCACAGATGTGTAATGACAACAGAAAGTCCAGTCCTCCATTATAAAACGACCCCCATTTTTGAGAATATGATTTCTAGATTCAAATATCGTCCTATCGCCACTTGTCAGTGGTTATTTGTAACAACTCCCAAGTTGAACTCCCCGTTAAAAGTTTCTGCTGTTACCTCAGAAATTACCTGTTTTAATGTTCTGATTGTGGCTCAGGATTTTGTTTGTAGACTTTTTTTTTTTTTAATAAAAACAGGATGACATTAATGCCCTGGCAGTGGCAATAAGCTTTATTTCATTTTACATTTTTTAAGATGAGATTTACACTAAATATGTGTTACTGACAAGTGCTGATGTTAAAAGTGTTTGAACAACAAATGTTATGACACTTTAGTTCATATGGCAGCAGAACATTTAAATAAAAGTGACCTTTACACTACTTTTTAATTCATTATTTGATTTACTGTATACAATGCGATTAATCGTGATTAATCAGGGAAATCATGCGATTAATCACAATTTAAAATTTTAAACGTTGCCCTAGTTTTTAGTTTTTACACACACACAAAAAAGATTAAAATAAAGGGTACTGACCTTAACACGTGACTGAAAGTGTTTTCATCTGCTTTCAACACAGCGAGATGGCTGCAACTAAAATGCTGGACCAGTGTGTGATGCCTCTCTGCACAGCTTCATCCATTTACACTCTGTGATCACGCTGTGCATGGGACTCTCTCAACAGAGCCAACATATAAATGCGGAGCTCATGTTTTCCGTGGTCGATGTTTAGGTCTGGCAGATGAAAACAAGTGACGAGTGATTTATCAGTCAGGAACCAATTGGTACTGTCCATAGAGCCAAACACTGCCTGATGGCTGGACAAGCGCCCCCCCCCCCCCCCACTGACGGTGAGCACGAAAATGCACTGCATGAGTTTACATGTACTGGATCTGAACACTGTGGGAGAATGGGAAAGGTCACGTTTAGCCGAGCATGTGAATACAGTCATGTGAAGAAGTCGGTAATTTTAAATGTCAAGCCGTAGGGAAAACGCCTGGTTGGGGAAATTAGGTAAATACAGCCTCAGATGAACATGGCAATGACAAAATGCAAAATAAAAGAAAGATGATGTGGCGGGCCTGCTGGAGCTTCTCCCAGCTGTCTTTGGGTGAAAGGTCACCAGTTCACCGCCGGAGCATCAACAGCACATGTTCACACTCACATGTTCAGTTTAGAACCACCATCAGCCTAACATGCATGTTTCTGGACTGCCCCCAGTTCATTAATGTTCGCTGACATTAATTTCTGCACAGCCGTCTTATGATCCCACTGCAAGGTTTTGATCAAGCTGAGATCTTTGACCTCAACTTTTACTATGTTGTGTATGGATAGGAAAAACTTCACTTCCCAGAATGCCATGTGTTTAATCAGGGGCTATATAAAGGTAGAGCACCCCCTTTTCTTCTCTCCTCAGTACTGCAAGGTGACACAGGAAGCCTACCTGTATGATGATGCAGTAAGTTAATAAAGTTCTGATTAATGTTCAGCACTTCCACCTCCGTTTCCTTCGATGTATGTATGCGTGCCCCCACTCGGACCCAAACATACTGGCGACGAGGATGGGATGCTTAACCACGACTTTGAAAGCGGAACGAAGATGCTAGAACGGCAATCCCCCCGGCAGGTTGGTGGCACCGCTGTGGGGTGGGGGGGTCTTAGGGGCTGGCAGAGGGGGGTGGGTGGTGCCTGGGCGGCTCATGGGTGTTGCTGTCGGGGGTCTGGGTGGTTGTGTTGATGTGGTGTCTTGTGTGGGCCAACCGGGTCGGGGACCCTCTTGGTTCTGCTCTTGCACCATCATTGTGGGGGAATTTTGTGGGCATTTTTTATTTCTTCTTTTTTGGGGGAAACATGTCCATTTAATATTTAGATTTATTTACAAGAAGTTCTATATGTTTCAAAATTGTGGTTATTCACATGTGTCTGTGTATATTGATTTATGCATTTATCCATTTGCAGATACAAAGATTGATGATAGTGTTAAAATTGTCATGCTTTAAAAGATTGTTTTGACATGTCTGGAATTAATCGAATCTAAAATGTCGCTCTTAAGCCTTAAGCCATTTCTGTGTGCGTTTCAGGTCTGACCTTGGGTGAACTTGCTGATACGTTGGTTGCTGGAAAGACAACTGTGACTAATCTCTCTCACAGCAGAATTAAGATAAGACCAAGATAGTTGCTGATGTCCTTCCTGCTTGGCACTGTGTTATCACTCACCTGAATGCTCCAGAGCATCCAACTACTGCTTTCATAGAGGTGCTCACACATGCTGATGATCAGTTAATCAAGTGCAAGGGTGCTTGTTTTTTTTTTTTTTTTTTGATTTAGTTGTTGTTAAATAAAGAAAAAAAAATACTTTGTTTGAAAATGTACTTACCTAAATTTAAAACCTAGTATAGACAAGGTGAGTTTTTTTCTTTTATGTCCTGACGTGTAAAACTTTAGAAGTGAAAGAGCATGTGCTCTCCTTTTGGCATGACCTTATATATGTGTGTTGTTGGGTGGGGGGTTGTCACATTAAATTACCAGCCGTGCTTTGTGCCTCTGACATCCCCAGTTACTTTCATCTTGTGATATATTTAGTCACGCTCAAGTCTCAATAAATGTCACTCTCAGGAGGGGAAACACACACTTTCAGAGCACTTTCCCAGTTCAACTATGTACGAAGTCCTCCTCAGAAAAGAGAGAAATACAAAAAAAAAAAAAAAAAAGACAAGTGCAAATGTGGTGGTTATGATGACACTGGGAGTGATGGTAATAATGCTGTAAAACATAACCATCTGAAAATAATTTCATGCACAGGAAAACCCGAGGGTATGGCTGGTTGGTGGTACATTTTCAAACCAGTATGAAAAAACCTCCATTACACCAGCTGGCACTGGTTTGCCTTTTGCAGCTCGAAGCGCAACGATGTTGCACCGAAGCAGCGACAGATTTGAAAAATGGCTGCACTCGAAAACAAGGACAGAACGCCTTCTGATCGCAACTTCAATACATTTCAATCTTGTGTGATGGAGTCCAAAGCACTGATTTATTAATTACCCACTGGTGAGTCCAAGATTTTCTCTTAACATCCCCCAACAAATATAAATCACCTGCTTTGATGATTATTTGGTTAAAACTCTTTGCTGCGACCCAGAGTGTCACCTAATTAAAATTCAATAATGACACCAGTGATTCTTAACATGGGTCACAGGGTTCAGTTTTTTTTTTATGTGACTCAAACACACATTTGACATCTGAAATGTTTTTGGAATAATTCTGAAATGATCAGAGTGACACATAATCATAAATGTAATAAATATTATAAATTATCAGAATCATGAATAAAATCTTAGACTGAATTTGTAGATCTTCATTCCACTGTGACAGATTTCAGACGGCAGACACATCTGGGACTAATTCGGGTCATTATCACCACTTATTGCTCAGTTACCACCAGAGCGAAGGCTGCGTGGGCCAGATGTACACCAACGTTTCTGAACTGGGCCGAGCTTGGGCTTTGTCGTGTGTTGTGATGCGGTGGCGTGGCCTAAAAGCCCAAAGAAAATGAAGAACTGGTCCCTGTCTGGAAGTCAAAAAGCCAAGAATGGGTCAAAAAAACTGCAGATATGGGCCAGGTTTGGGGAAAATGCTCTTTGCTATCTGGGAATCAAATGCTACTATCCTGTGTGGTAGCTGGAAGAGCTTCTTTAATGTTCTATAATGATGGACGGATGCTAGTTCCCCTCCTAAAGCTGGAAGCACCAGGCTGCGGCCACACAGGCATGCCTTCAAACTGGGTTTGTGCTGATTTTACTGATATCATATACAAGTATTTAAGGGCTCAATGTTGAATATTTTCTCAAAAATCCAACATACATGTGGCAATACCACTTCTGACCACATGGGGCATCTACACTGCTGTGTTGATAAAAGAGACAATACCATCAGTGGCAGTGCTAATGCCAGTACTAATGAGTGAGGAGTGTATCGTCCCCGTCCTGGGGGGAATCCTAACAGGAAGTAGGTTTTTGATGCAGTTCCTCGACGGACCACTAGGTGCCGCCTCCAAAGCAGAACAAATCCCCGTTGGCCTCCATGTTAAAATGCTTATCTTTGCAGCAGTAATAAACACATTTACAACCTGTTATGAAAAACGGTTTTGCTCTCTATAGTTCGGTAACATATTGTGTCACAACTGTCTGTTGTTTGCACAGTATCATGGTCTCTGATTCTACCAACCTCTAAAAACTACATTTGATAATTTTTTTCTCCGATAACTCAACACTGTAGTTGGTAATTTGTAATTGAGCACTTAACATCTGGTTTCACAGTCACACTTTCCCCTCTGGGTTTGTTATTGTCACTAATCACTGGTTCATCTTCAGCTTATTAGCCTATTAGCTTCTTAGCATGGCCTCCTCCTCTCCCTCTTACTGCTCAGTGTGTGAAAAGTTTAGCTATTACTTTGCCTCCTTCAAAATGGTAAATGCATAAAGTGTAGTTTGTTCAAAGTTTTGAAGGGGAGACTCAATGACTAAGCGGCCCAGTTCCATCAACTGGACCACAGCCCAGTAAGTGCGGTGGGTGGACCTGGAGTAGCTGCTGCTAGCAGTTCCCCTGCAGCATCCAGGCAGCCGAGAAGTCAGGCGGGCGGGGGTGACGGCTCAGAGGAAGGGTAGAGTGGGAGTGATGTCTTCTGTTTATGGCTACAGGAGAAAGAGTATGTTAGTTTAAATGAGTCCACGCCGTCTGGTTATATCACAGATATTCCCTGAAACACTGGCCGATGTGGAGGAGCAGTGGCCATCTATAAATCCAGCCTACAAGACAAAAACCTAAATATGATTATGATACGTTTGAAAGCCTCACACTTAGCCTAACCATCCCGAGCGTGAAATGAGGGAAGCCAGTTTTGTTCTTGGTAGTGTACCGCAGTGGTGGAGCTACAGAGGGGGCCTGGGGTGGCCCGGGACCGGGAGGGCCCGGTGAAAGACAAAGAAACAGACCTCTCCTCAGGCATCAGTCACACTTTGCGCACTACTGGATTCAACAACTTCTGCAAAAAGTATATGTGCTACGTACAAGGTTATATATAGGTTTCTCCAGCCAGAATGAGTCATGGTTGGTCAAAAAAATGTAAGACTGACTTTGGTCATGTAGGTTTCTACAACACAGTGAATTAAATGTTGTGCTGCATGGCTGGCTTCATGTTCACTCTCACAGTTAACTTTACAATGCGCACATTTACAAGTGGATCACCAGTAAGATCTCCAAATGTATTTTGGGTAAAATCATCATCAACAGCCGTCCATCAGCGTCATCATCAGTCACTAGTCAACAGAGTTTACATGGTGCAGGGTAGGTGGATCACAGATTAATCTAATCATGAGTGGCAGTTCATACAAGCATAAAAGTGGAGCAAAAAAAAAAACATAAAGAAAATGAAAAAACTAAAAAAGCTGGATACATATCCTCCTGGAGATGAACCTAACATTGTTGGATGCGAGTCAAGCCCACCAGAACTGGCACCACAGTCAGGGAGCCAGATTTTCAGGTACAATTACTCACAATCACTGACACTGAAAACAACATGTGAGTTAGTAGTAAACTGTTGATGTGGTTGTTATCGGAGTAGCCTAAACCGCCTAACGTTATTATTAGGGGCCAGGTAGCCTAACGTTATTATTAGGGACCAGGTAGCCTAACGTTATTATTAGGGCCAGGTAGCCTAACGTTATTATTAGGGACCAGGTAGCCTAACGTTATTATTAGGGGCCAAGTAGCCTAACGTTATTATTAGGGGCCAGGTAGCCTAACATTATTATTAGGGGCCAGGTAGCCTAACGTTATTATTAGGGGCCAGGTAGCCTAACGTTATTATTAGGGCCAGGTAGCCTAACGTTATTATTAGGGACCAGGTAGCCTAACGTTATTATTAGGGGCCAAGTAGCCTAACGTTATTATTAGGGGCCAGGTAGCCTAACATTATTAGGGGCCAGGTAGCCTAACGTTATTATAGGGGCCAGGTAGCCTAACGTTATTATTAGGGCCAGGTAGCCTAACGTTATTATTAGGGACCAGGTAGCCTAACGTTATTATTAGGGGGCCAAGTAGCCTAACGTTATTATTAGGGGCCAGGTAGCCTAACGTTATTATTTAGGGGCCAGGTAGCCTAACGTTATTATTAGGGCCAGGTAGCCTAACGTTATTAGGGGACCAGGTAGCCTAACGTATTATTAGGGGCCAGGTAGCCTAACGTTATTATTAGGGGCCAGGTAGCCTAACGTTATTATTAAGGGCCAGGGAGCCTAACGTTATTATTAGGGGCCAGGTAGCCTAATGTTATTATTAGGGGCCAGGTAGCCTAACGTTATTATTAGGGGCCAGGTAGCCTAATGTTATTATTAGGGGCCAGGTAGCCTAACGTTTTTGTTGTTCTCATGATTTGTTAGACTTCATGTCGGTTTTGTCGGGTTACTCTTGTAAAAAGGCTCGTACACCGACGTGCTCAGAGTTGGTATTTATTAACAGCAATGGAAACACATCAGGAGAAATTGGCACTTGGTACCGAGCAGAATGAATGAATGAATGAATAAATTAATGTGACGTCACATCTGCATACCGCCGAATATATTTTAGAGAATATATTATGCCATAATACTACAGGTTTGATTGATTTCAAAATGACATGGTCGCTCTTCGTGGAGTTGAACTCTTACTATATATATATATATATATATATATATATATATATATATATATATATATATATATATATATATATATACAATCTCTCTATTGTGTTGCTGCTCCTCAGTTTGCTTCAGGATTCAACAGATGCTCCCAACATCCTCCTTCAACACATCCCTCCATCCTGACTTTCCTGCCTGTTGCTGAACGCAGAAGGAACAGAAATTAAAAAAAAAAAACTCTGAGGAAGGATTTTGCTGCTGTTCATGTCTCCCATCTCATCCATGTTCCCCGAGCTCCTGCAACAGGAACTCACCAACAGTGAACACACTGACAGTGCAGGAGCGTACCTGCCCATGGCGTGTGAAGAACTTGAGGGGATGAAGAAAAGAAGAATAGAAGACATGTCAAGTGGTTTCTGAATGGCCTTCTGCATGCAGGCAGAGATGTGAAGTAGTTTGGAGCCTCACAAAGGACTGCAGATGGGTATAATCTGTGCAGATCTTTCGTCCACTACCCATGGTTACCCGTGAAGGGATAGATGTGTAGCTTCTTTGCTTTACAGCTTTATGACGTCCACTGCAGCAGCGCAGTAGTGCACCACGGCTGTAACAGGGTGCACTACTGCGCTGCTGCAGTGGCTCATTGAACACAGCAGATGTACAAAGATGTAATGTTTGAAGGCAGAAAATGACATAAAATTAATGATCTGTACCTGTTGTTTTAGCTTGTTGCCTTCTCGTGTCTGAAAAAACCCACAAATGCAACACCAGCTTGTAGATGAAAAAAAACCAAAAAAAAACACAGCATCAGTTCACATATTCAGGCAGCTTCTGTTGGTGACGGGTGAGGGCGCCAGGACTGGGTATAAAAGAAGCAACCACCAAAGATGGGTTTGAGGAAGTTAGATAATTTTTCCACTGTGCAGCTTTAAGTTTCTTTTCTCTCTTTTGCTGCAACCCCGAATACCGCAACCAAAAATAAACCAACAAAGATTTCTGTTGGCTTTTATCTGTTTGCAGATTTGAACAGGATATCCTGTTTTTTCCTACCTGCTTAATTTCGCAATTTGTATTTCAGGTAGACAACATTTACCAAAATCCTTTTTTTTATGTTGATGTAGGAGCAATTTAGTGTTTTTACTGAGCTGGAATTCAAATCCTTCAGATAAATAAAATACACTCAGTTTCCTGTTTCATCCTTTATTCTCATCAGCTTGATCATTCACATTTGATTAAAAAATACAATTCAGTTTGCGGTATAATATAATGGTGACATGTGTACAAACCTTTCAAGACATATTTAAGCACAGAGAAAACACCCAGGATGCACTGAAAGGAAGCTTTTTAGGCATAATGATAAAGAAGATGGACGTATGTTCATATGTTGAGCACTTCGGTTGGTGTTTCCTTTAACAGCAGCTCTCTGAGAGCGCGTGTTGCACAAAAAACACAACTTTTTTTAAAGTCACATTGGCTCACTGAACACAGCAGATGTACAAAGATACATTTATATGCTAGACATGCAAAAAAAACAAAACAAAACAGGCCTTCCCGCTAACAGGAAGGCTGATTTTTAAAGCTCCTTTTCACATTTTTGTGACACCAAAACAAATATTTTTGCTGCAGAATGTAAAATAAAAAGGAGAAGTTAGAGCTGGCGTTGTGAGGGCAGCACAGAAACAAGGAAATGTGGTGGACAAGTCTTCACACGGAGAACTTTATCCTCTGTATCCGTAGTCATAACTCAAGATCTTGATATGACGGGCGGCCTGTGCTGCTGAAACGCTGACTATAATGATGGTGATGATGACGAAGAGGGACATCAGGACCGTGGCCACGGTGTTGAGGCAGCAGGCGGTGGAGCCGTAGTGCCGAGCACCATCCAGATCTCCAACTATCTTCCGGTCTCTGGCCTGGAACATAAAGAGGTCACCTTCAAAAACGCTGACTTCAGTCTCATCGTCTCCTGCAGTGCTTTGTGGTCTCTTGCATCAGCAGATGGAAGTGAAAACTGAAACTTACCTTGATGGAGAAGATGAGAGCTGCCAGTCCGAGGCAACAAGGGTTTCCGAAGACAAACCACCAGAGAGACCAGACGATGTGGTCCTTGGGTTGCTCGGTTGACATGTTGACAGTGGTGTACTGGACCGCCGTCTTCGGAGCCTCTGGATGTCCGGGGAGCAGGTCGTGCTTCTGGTCGTCCAGAGGAACGGCCTCAGGTGAGTAACCTGCTAGGTAACCTGCTGGGTAACCGGGGTTCATCATCCTCAGCTCTGAAGTGGTGCCTGAACGAGTCTGCTGAAGTGAAGTGATGATGCTCACGGTCGCTGATTTCCTTCTTCAGGACGTCTGAGGTTACAAGTCTGTTTTTTTTCCACTGAACACCAGAGCAGTTAAAAAAAAAAAAAAAAAGAAATCAAACATGACACGCCCACTTGCAGTTGCTTCATCAAAAACATCACTTTCATTTTTAATACCTCCACCAAGGAGGTTCTGTTTTTACCAGCGTTTATTTGTGTATCTGTCTGTGTTCAAGATAACTCACAAAGTTATGCATGGATTTTGATGAAAGTTGTGAAATTTTCAGGAGTTGTCAGAAATATGAAAAGGAAGAAACTGATTTCATTTTGGCTGTGTAGGACCCCTCTTCGGATTTTATTTTATTAATTAAAGCATTGCTGGAGGGAGGGCCCCTCACTGTGAACCCTCACCTAGATACCAACACCACTGACCACATCTGGAAGCCATGAGGACTCGGAGATGTCCCCGTTACCATGACAACGCTAAGCCGAAGCTATAACTTTCGTTGCAGAGACACTGGAATGCAGCCGAATGGAGATAAACCAGACCTTCAAAGTTGGAATGCACTCAGACTCTCACAAGAGTCATAAAACCCCCAAGGATGCTGCGCATGAAGGAGGGCCAGACAGAAATCTCTCACTTCTGAATGAACAGACGATTAAAAGTTGATATAACCAGATAACTTTACAGGACAAGCAACTACAACTGATTTCCTTAAATTGTTATAACTCAAGAGAATATAACAAACAGGATCATATAAAAGAAAGACTGTGAAGTTGAGTGGAACTGGTTAATATTATTTTTGTGTTAGATTCGTGCCATCATAACCTTCTCTTCCTAAAGGCATTTCTGAATGTAAGGTTAAAGTATTATCTTGTGATATAACTGTGATATTCATGTTTGTGATGTTTAGTTAACACACCCTGATAATTAGCCAACTGTTTAAATGTGTTAAAATCTGTGGACTACAAAAGACCGCATGGCGAGGGGAGACAAAAGGACCCTAAAACTACAACCTCCCACCATGCTTTGCTCTGCGTTTATTGCTTTGTGATCCAGCGGGAGAATCCCCGTCTCTGATTGGACAGGGCACTGACCGAACCCTCTCATTTTGCATAAACGCTCATTAATATTCATCAGTACATAAGAGGACGACAGCCTCTACTCTTATGCTTTTTCTCTCTTCGAGCTCTTCAACCTCTTATGCTCTCTTCTGCCTTTTTTCCTCTCCCTTACGTTTTCATAATCACTCTCTTTTGAAACCTTTCCCTCCTTTTTCCATTTTTATTTTTTTCTTTGAAACTTTTGTGGCGCGGACAACACCCTGAAATCATTTTGGTTGCTTCATTTTATTTTCATAAGTTTGATTTCGCTTCTGCACATTTTTTGTTCTCATTTTTACAGAATCTTGGCTCACGAGCCGCATTGACTTTTATAGAACGACCACTAAAAAAATCGCAACTAACAGACGTTAGTCGTAAGTTTGATAACAACTTTTCTTTTGTAAGCCTTTACGTGCGGCTGGAGTGTTTAAACCCTTGACGTTTGACACCCCAAAAGCCCCACGCCTAGAACTTTTGCCAACTCCCCAGAGTTTTGCATTAGTTTAACAATTTAGATTTTTTTTTTGCTCCGTCTTTTCTTTTGGGGGCTCACGTCAACCTTTTTTTTGATGGGCAATCGAACTCTTTAACTGCCGATTCCTGCCGATCGGAGTCCGAGGCCACGGGACCGACTCGCCTGCCCAGACGAAAAGAAAGCGGTACGACCCGCCGAGTCACGCGCTACGTCCGGAGACCTCCAGAGAGCCATCGACCAGACACGGTTCCCGGAGAATCCACCCCGAACTGTGTGCAAACCGATGCGCCAACGACAAGTAAGCGCCAGACTTCCCCCGGGGTAAGGCTGAAACAAAATAAGATTGTGTCTCCCAAGTCTGTCCACGGCCCAGACGGTTCGTGCGTCACGGACCACGTCCGGACCACACTTCCCCATTATTCGGCAGCTAATTAGTTCGAGAATTGCCCCTCTTTATTAATTTGTTCACTTTGATAAAAGATTAGCTATTAGCAACCCGTTCGTACCCGCCATCTTTGTTATTATGTTTCTCTTCCTTCCTTTCCTCTCTATCGTCATTTCCTGTCATGCGCTATAGCCAAATATGAAGAATTCGTTATGTTGATGTGCATTTTAGATAGATAAATGTCTTATATGTTTTGTGTTCTTGTCTGTGTCTAAATAAATGTTGTAAAACGTATTAGCGACTCTGATGATTAATTTTCCAGCAGCCAATCCAACTCTTCAAGAACCCACTAGAAATTGTGACTCATTTGCTCTTTAATTTTTCTGTCTTTTAAAGAAAGCCGGTGGCACCCTAGGCAATTAGTAAATATTAATAAATTACACGAGTCCTCCTACAGCTGTGATCCAGAAGAAAGGGATTGACAATGGGAACCTCTATCAGATTTCAAAGGCTGATCCGGATCTGATCCAGAAGGCGGATTTTATCGCAATCTGTAAATCGCTGTATGGGAGAACTGTTGTGCTTGGCGGAGTTCTGCGCTCTCAGAGTGCTTTTCTAGTTTTTATTGATAAGGACAGAGAAATGACTGGATGACAGAACAGGAAAAAAGCTCAAATCAGGGTGGAAACTGCACCATGCAAGTTGCTCAGCCATAAAGTGAGATCATCGGCCCGATCGTACACCTCAGGATAGCGGGTAGGGGTAGGGTAGCGGGTGGTCTGCTATCCTTAACCCTGCAATCGCAAGATACCGAGTTTGCAGAAAGCGCAAATGACACGCCCATTGCCACACCTACAATGTGAATAAGGGAGTCGGCAAAGCGGATAGCGGCTTTGGGATAGCGGCTACTGACGCACTGATTGGTTTAACAGGTGGAACGCCCTAATCACTCCTATGCATAATATAGCGGTTAGCGCAGGTAAGATCGCAGGTTTAGGGAGGTGGAAGATTGCGTTCTTTGTGGGGGAACGCCCCTCCCGCTACCCGCTATCCCTTAATAGCGGCTTTAGGAGATTTGGCGGAAGATCGGGCCCAACATGTCGCGTGCTGCCGTTTCCTCAAACAAAACTTGAAATCGATAGTGTCTTCTAAGGCTGGGAATCTGGAATCTGTGAGGTGAAAAATGTGGAAAATAATCCCCAACTCACTCACATTTCCTAAGAAATGAAACAGTGTTACTGAGGCTGCAGGAGGTGGGCCTCATGGGTGTGGAAATACAGATTTCCTGGTCACATGTGATTGCATAAAGCCCTCAGCATATAATGAAACTATTTTGACCTCGGCGTGTTGCTGCAGGTGCGGTCGGTGGACGTGTCGCTGCTGAACTCAGCTCGAGCGTGACGTCACTCCCAGATCCAGCTTCTAACTTCTGAGGTAGAGGGAACGTTGTGGCAGGAAAGCATATCTTCAAACGTAACCCCCTGAATAACCACGTTATTGCACAGTGCACAGTGAGAGCAGCACAGCTGCCATCACCTGACTCCTTTGATCGCTTTGTTCTGCTTGGAGAAACAGGAAATAAAGCCTCCTGCTGGACGAGTGATGTTTTTGGTCCTCTGAGGTTCCTTTTTTAAAACCTCTTCAGTATTTTGTGGTCACTTGCAGGAGTTCGGCAGATGGAAGTCAAAGCTCCTGAAAAACTCACTTACCCTGGTGGAGAAGATGAGAGGGGTTCCATAGAAAAACCACCAGAGGGACCAGACCACGTGACCACGTGACCACGCGCGTCATTCTCAGTAACCTGCTGCTGGTTAATCTGTTGGTCAATGCTGTGAGAAGAGCGTCCAGGGGTTGAGGGGTCGGGGGCCACCAGGACAGGATTTTTGAGCCAAAAAAAAAAAGAAAAGGGATGAAGGAAGTTTGATTTTAGTGAACAGGCCAGTGGAGGACATGAAGACAGACATCAGCAGCAGATCTTCTGCCTCCACCTGACCAAAGTCTGAGCGATGAATCCACAACGGGAGGTTTAAAACTGTAAAGTCGTGACTGTGGAGCACTGGGGCCCAGACAGAGGGGCCCTTTGTTTTTTTCCTTTCAGGAATCTGTAGTCAACTTCCACAGACTTACGACGACGAAGCAACAATTGGACAGAAATTCCAATATAAATACAGTGGTACCTCCCAGACAGAGGATTCAACAGAAACAAGGTTATTTGTAACAACTGACAAGTTGAACTCCCCGTTAAAAGTTTCTGCTGTTACCTCAGAAATTACCTGTTTTAATGTTCTGATTGTGCTGAGACACAATCATTTTGTTGGATTTTGTTGGTAGACTTTTTTTTAATCTTTTTTTATAAAAACAGGATGACATTAATGCCCTGGCAGTGGCAATAAGCTTTATTTTATTTGACATTTTTTAAGATGAGATTTACACTAAATATGTGTTACTGACAAATGCTGATGTTAAAAGTGTTTGAACAACAAATGTTATGGCACTTTAGTTCATATGGCAGCAGAGCATTTAAATAAAAGTGGACTTTACACTACTTTTGCATTATTTGATTTTCCGTATACAATGCGATTAATCGTGATTAATCAGGGAAATCATGCGATTAAAAATTTTAATCGTTGCCCAGCCCTAGAAATAATAAAACAAACCAACTGGGTGTTATTCTACTGTTATCTTAATATGACAAGTGTCACCTTATTTGTTGGCCCTTTACATTAGTATTGGAATGTAGCTTTTAGTCTTGTATGTTGATCACAGTTGTGATTAAAGGTTTGGGTGGACCACAGAGATTTTTCACATTTTAAATTGGGCCTTGGTAAAATGAAGTTTGGGAATGGCTGAACTACTGTATATATCAGGATGAGCAGGTCACACTGTACTTCCTAAAACTGCACCATGTCATTTGTACCTTTGAAAGATCTAAGAACACCTGATAGAGAGCGCACGATTACTCATCCAGTCAGTTCTAAGGAACTCCCTTCACTTTAAAAAAACTAAAAACGTTTTTCTGACCACTGAGACTGCCAGGGCTGGGTCTGTAAAACCATCTGTACATCCTCACCTTGCAGGGGTTACATAAGAGCATCAGACTAATCCTTTTACAGAGGAGAGAGGAGCCTGCAGCAGGGGAAATGCTTTCTCATCATGGAGACAGATCATCCTATAATGCACACGTCTCAGCCGTGCATCCACCGCCAGACAGGAAAAATAAAAAAAAAATCCTCTCATAAACACTCAAGCTCCTGGATGCTGCAGGCAGAAATCACCCACAAAGTTGAAAGACAGTCTGTGGAAGATGACTGATGAGTTTTCTGTTATTAATAGCATCTCTGAATCATACTTCTTATTCTTTTTTTTTTTTTAATCTGTTAGGCTTTAGATCTTAAAAAAACATTCCAAAAATAATTCTCAAATCAGAAACTTCTACCTTATTAAAGCAGGGCTACAGCTATTTTGCGTTCACATAGTGAAAACTGGCCGTCATGTGGTGAGGAGCTGCCCCACCACGATGTACTACAAGGACAACGTCAGTGAGTAAAAATGCCCGCTGAATCCTCTAACGCTTGACAAACAAGAGTAATGAGCAGGGATCCGCATGGTTACTCGGTAAGTTAATTGCTCCGCGTTTCAGGTGCCAAGGCCTCCAGGCTTGACGGACAATGGCGTCTCTGTAGCGGCGACAATAGGTTTGCTCTTTGAGTTCAGAAGTTGCGGAAGTGCCGACACTGGGAAGCTGAAAGCTGCTGAAAGCTGCTGAAAGCTGGAGAGCGTGCACTCCAAGGAAGTAATCACGCAGAAGAGGTTTGGAAGAGGGGAAAGAAAAAAAAAAGTCCTCTCTGGCGCTGCCTTTGAGGAATTCATTGTTGGAGCTGGCAACGGGAGGCATGGGAGGCTCTGCTGGCATGTGTCGACCCGACTCCTGGTCAGGACCGCGGCCCTGCAGCGGCCAAGTCACTTAAGGTTATGTGCTTTTATTGATCTCTGGACCAGCGAAAGAAAAAAAAAACACTCATGGTTTGACATTAACAGTCAATGGATGATGTTGAAATGAGTGAAGGTCATTTCGAAAATCAAAATCTGCGAACTGGAGCTGGAGCCCCCCGAGCCTAAATAATGTGTTTAAAATATGATTAAAAAACTGAAAAAAGTAGCGAGACACTGCTCCGAAAGAAGACAAAGGCTCAACTGTGGTCTTTCTGTTACCTTCACAGCCTCTGGTCTCTGAACCCGTAGTAAAGAAACCGCTCTTTCATCTAACCTCATTTTCATTCTGCCGTCCCATGACACACACACTACATTACCCATAAGGCCACCTTCTTAAAGGGGCCAGGCTGGCTCACATTTCTTCGCTGCGAGAGAACGCGCACAACATCCTTTTTCTTGATTTTTTAAAATATTATATTTTTTTGAAAAAAATCAGCGAATAACTAAAACCGCAGAACTTAATTGGCGAGGGATCACTGTAAATCCAAACTGTGCGTATCCTCCAGCGCAGCAGCATTGTGTTGAGCGGTGCGAGAGATGGGAGGCGGCACTTCAAACCAGCAGGGTTGATAGAAGACGACGGACTTTTCTATTTGCCACATTTTATCATAACAATTAACTTTTATTTCTTGCATTTTATCTACATTTTTAATTCCTTTTTTTTTTTTTATCAAAAAACTGTTGATTAACTTTTTGCATTTTTATTACTTTATCTTTTTATTTCCTCCTGTTTTAATGTAATGCTCTGTAATGCTTATGTAAAGCACCTTGAATTGTCTTGTACACGAAATGTGCTATACAAATAAACGTGCCTTGCCTTTAGGCTCCTCAAGACCAAAATGCTTCAAAAGTCCACAAACTCATGTGTGATGTCATGGTAGCGACGTTCACAAGTAGGGGTGTGAAAAAAATCGATTTGGCAATATGTCGCGGTTTTTTAGTCGCCCAATATAATATCAATTTTTCAGCTCCTAATATTGATTTTTTTAGGAAAATTGTTTAATTTTCAAATTTAAATTGTTAAAAATTTAGATGTGCAAAAACACTAATAATAAACAAAAAATAGGTTGTTTTGAAGCAAATAGTTTTGACTCAATTTGTCCTCTGAATGATCAATATCATCTGATGAACATAAACAGCAACTTGATTTTTCATCTCTACTTTTAATTTTGATATTAACTGGGTAGAATATCGCAATATATCGTGATATCGTGATAATATCGTATTGTGACCCAATTAGCATGATACATTTCTTATTGGGAGGTCCTTGCCAATACTCACCCCTATTCACAAGGTCCACCCTTAACAGCGGTTCACATCCATCTGGTTTCTGGAGTTCTGGGAGAGGAATGTCGCTGCTCAACAGCTTTGCGTCGTCTTGGGGGGGTCCCTGGTTTTTCATTTTGCCCCAGTATATTTATGAATGAGTTTTGACTCAGAGAAGACAGTTTCATCTCTGCGTCTTGGTCACAATGGCTTCTTCTTTGCACCAGACGACAGACCTTTAACCTGCACTTATGGATCACATGGCAGACTACATCCTTAGTGATTTCAAATGCAGTGATTTGTTTAAATGACTTAATCATGCCTGTTTTTTTTTTTTAATGTTATATATATCAGATATATCAATGAATATTATCTACTCTGAGATCCTCAAAAGTCTAGTAAAACTCCTTCCTGAATAGGGGTGAGTGTTGGCAAGGACCTCGCAATACGATATGTATCATGATACTTGGGTCACGATATGATATTATAACGATATCACAATATATTGCGATATTCTACCCAGTTAATATCAAAATTAAAAGTAGAGATGAAAAATCAAGTTGCTGTATATGTTCATCAGATGATATTGATCATTCAGAGGACAAATTGAGTCTAAACTATTTGCTTCAAAACAACCTATTTATTGTTTATTATTAGTGTTTTTGCACATTTGAATTTTAAACAATTTGAATTTTAAAATTAAAAAATTGATATTAGGAGCTGAAAAATCGATATTTTATTGGGCGGCCGAAAATCGCGATATATTGCCAAATTGATTTTTTTTTCACACCTCTATTCCTGAAATCGCTTCTCAATTTGCAGACTGATGAATCCCTGTCCATGTTCATTCATGAAAGTCTGCCTCTCCACCCGTCTGTTTCTACATGTTCACGTCACTGATCTGTCGCCAATAAACTGGATTAGTTGCTCCAAGTGTTTCTTTTTTACCACCACTTACGTTTCCAGCCTTTGTTGTCCATGCCCAAACGTATTTTCTTGTCTTCTTTTTAGCTCCGTTGCTGCCATCGGACTGATAATGAGGTAATATTTTTCATAAACTTAAGACTCAGTTAAACATGAATACATTTTGCAGACCTGGAAACAGGATGAAGGTCAGCACTGTTGCCTCACAGCAGGAAGGTTCCTGGTTTGAACCTTAGCAGGTCTTTCTGTGGGGAGTTTGCATGTTGTTACCGTGCTTGCGTGGGTTTCCTCCCACAGTCCAAAGATGTCAGGTTAATTGGTGGTTCTAAATTGCCTGTAGGAGTGATTGTGAGTGTGTGTAGTTGTTCGTCTACCTGTCCAAGTGAACCCTTGCCTTTTACCTGGAGAGAGCTCGGATAGACTCCAGCAGATCCCCGTGACCCTGCAGAGGATTAAGCAGCCATAGATGATGGATGGATGGATGGATGGATCGAAACAAGGTGGTGCCGTGAATTTTCCAAAAATGTGTTTTCAATTATTGGGACAGTACAGAAATGTAAGATAATGTAATCTAAAATGTTCACTGGTTAAATAACTCATAAAGCAGATGCGTCTATAGGCTGTAAAACAACAAATATATTTGGCTTTTAAGTTGTTGGTGATACATTTTAGGATATTTAACTTCATCTCACCTACTTTAGGTCCAGATCAACTCAGATTGTGTAGAATTATTCTAAAGCAGGGATTCCCAAAGTGTGGGCCGCGGTCCCCTGGTGGGCCGTCGTGGTACTGCAGGTGGGCCAAGAGAGGTCATTAAAAATAAATGTTTTAAATCCTCAATTTTTTTGGAAATATGTTTTTAATTACTGTAAAATATTTATAACCTGATTTAAAAAATATTTAGAAATAATAAAACAAACCAATTGAGCGTTATTCTACTGTCATCTTACATTAGTATTGGAATGTAGCTTTTTGTCTTGTATGTTGATCACACTTGTGATTAAAGATTTGAGGGGGCCGCAGAGATTTTTCACATTTCAAATTGGGCCTTGGTATTCTGAAGTTTGGGAATGGCTGTTCTAAAGTCTTGGTGATATTATTTATTTCAGTCTCTTTATTAAAATGCAAACTGAATCTGGACTCTGTGGGCATGAATCTATTGATACGAACCAAGTCAGACAGTTTAAAGGCACTGTTTGGTGTAATAATTCAACTTAATATACAGGCCGGTAACCAACTGAGCTAACCGGCCAGCAAATATTCACTTAATATCCACTCGATTCATGTAATAACTCAATTCAGCGTTACGGGCTGGTTAGCTCAGTTGGTTAGAGTGTGGTACTAATAACGCCAAGGTCGCGGGTTCGATCCCCGTACGGGCCATGAAATCTGTCCAGAACTTCCCCCCGTGGATCAACAAAGTGTTTCTGTTCTATAATATATATTTATTTGTCACATAACTTATTTTTTTAATCACAATGCACATTCTGTACGCCCTAATTCAGTAAATATGTATAACAAGACTGTACAATCACAGAATATGACTGTTCAAAGCACCTTTACTGTATAAAGCACCTTAACTGTATATACTCTTACCTATTTTTTCAGAATCAGAATCAGAATCAGAATCGTTTTTAATCGCCAAGTACGTTCACACATACAAGGAATTTTGTTCCGGCAGGTGGTAACACTCTCAGAGTAAGAAAGGAATATGTAATAAGAAAAACAGGATATGTACATCTATATACAAAAGTAAAAAAGAAAGTTAAAAAATAGAATAAAATAAAATAAATAGGTAAGTAAGTAAAATAGTATGTACAAGGGTGCAAAGTACGCAAGACAGTATAAATGATTTATGAACTGTTCATTAAAGTGATGGCAGTGGGGTAGAAGCTGTTTTTGAGTCTTGTGGTTTTGGTGCGCAGGGCTCTGTAGCGCCTGCCGGAGGATGGAGAACAGGTTGTTTCCTGGGTGGGCGGGGTCCTT
Source organism: Hirundichthys speculiger (assembly GCA_018398805.1). NCBI lineage: Eukaryota > Metazoa > Chordata > Actinopteri > Beloniformes > Exocoetidae > Hirundichthys > Hirundichthys speculiger. The sequence goes on from JAGFBZ010000489.1 coordinate 107,529, forward strand.
GATGATGTTGGCTGCCCTCTTCCTGGTTCTGGAGCAGTACAGTTCCTGGATGGAGGGCAGGGGGGCCCCAGTGATCTTTTTCAGCAGTTCTAACTGTGCGCTGCAGTCTGTTCCTGTCCTGCTGTGTGGCTGCTCCGAACCACACGGTGATGGAGGAGCACAGGACAGACTCGATGACAGCTGTGTAGAACTGGATCAGCAGCTCCTGAGACAGGCCGTGTCTCTTCAGCTGGCGCAGGAAAGAACATCCACTGCTGGGCCTTCTCCAGGATGCAGTGGATGTTATTCTCCCACTTCAGGTCCTGGGAGATGGTGGTCCCCAGGAACTTGAAGGTCTGGACAGCTGACACAGGGCTGCTGCTGATGGTGAGGGGGAGCAGTGGCGAGGGCTGTCTCCTGAAGTCCACTGTCATCTCCACAGTCTTGAGCGTGTTCAGCTCCAGATTGTGCTGACTGCACCAGAGCACCAGCCGCTCGATCTCTCGTCGGTATGCAGACTCGTCCCCGTCCTGGATCAGGCCGATGACGGTGGTGTCGTCTGCAAACTTCAGGAGTTTGACAGCTGGGTGTGTGGAGGTGCAGTCGTTGGTGTAGAGGGAGAAGAGCAGTGGGGACAGGACACACCCCTGGGGGGCGCCAGTGCTGACGGTCCGGGTCGCTGAGGTGACACCTCCCAGCCTCACCTGCTGGCTTCTGTCTGTCAGGAAGCTGGTGATCCACTGACAGATGGGCAGAGACACGTTGAGGTGGGAGAGCTTGTAGGAGAGGATTTCAGGGATGATGGTATTGAACGCCGAGCGGAAGTCCACAAACAGGATCCTGGCTTAGCTGCCTGGGGAGTCGAGGTGCTGCAGGATGTAGTGCAGTCCCAGGTTGACAGCATCGTCCACCGACTTGTTTGCCCTGTAGGCAAACTGCATCGGGTCCAGCAGGGGTCCTGTTATGTCCTTCAGGTGGCTCAACACAAGTCTTTCAAAGGACTTCATGACCACAGACGTTAGAGCCACCGGTCTGTAGTCATTCAGTCCTGTGATGGAGGGTTTCTTGGGGACTGGGATGATGGTGGAGCGCTTGAACACGGAGGGGACTTCACACAGCTCCAGTGAGCTGTTGAAAATCCTGGTGAAAACAGGAGCCAGCTGGTCGGCACAGGCTTTGAGACAGGAGGGTGACACTCTGTCTGGGCCTGGTGCTTTCCTGATCTTCTGCTTCTTGAAGATCTGGCTCACCTCCTCAGCACGCACTCTGAGTGGGACCGGGGGTGCAGGTTGAAGTGCGACTGGAGGTGTGACGGGGGTATTCGTACTGCTGGTCTGGATGAGTGGTGGCTGGGTGAGGGCTGTGAAGTTGTCCCTCTCAAATCTGCAGTAGAAGGTGTTGAGGTCGTTGGCCTGGTCTTTGTTTGCCTCGACGCGGGGGGAGGGTCTTTTGTAGTTGGTGATTGTCCGCAGGCCCCTCCACACTGAAGCAGGGTCGTTGGCTGAGAACTGGTTTTTCAGCTTCTCAGAGTAGCTTCTCTTAGCTGCTCTGATTTCCCTGTTCCCTGTTTTTCGGTGTATATTTTTGTTTTATATTCATATTTTAGTATATATTTTTGTTTATATTCATATTTTATTTTAATTTTATGTTCTCTACTAATTGCACTACATGTTAAATTTCTTCTGTTTCTTATTTCTTTTATTCTTGTAAGAAGCACCTGCAATGAAAACAGTTTCCCCTCTGGGATCAATAAAGTATTTCTGATTGTGATTCTGATATTCAGGGAGTGTATGTAAATGTCTGACACTGAAGAAAGTCATAAAAGGTCTCCCTCTCATTATTCTGGCATACAGTAAACAGAAATGATTTAGGGCCACGACCCAAACTTGGGCCGGCCCGCCAGCACTCCCCTGAGAACCACAAAAAACTTTCAGTTTTTGCATGTGTGGGCCACCAGACTGCATGCAGCTTTCGACCGCGTGGTGGCGGTAATGAATGACCCAGTTGTTTAACAAGCGCCAATACGCAGAGAAGAAGTGGCAAAAATGGATATGTTTTTTAAAAGCAAAAATGAAGACGAACGTCTTGCCAACCCCCCACCCAAAAGACAATTTTTTTTTAACGGAAATACAATCTCGACTTCATTAAATACGGTTCCGTAAATGGAGGAACAGAGGCAGTGCCAAAAGCCCAGTGTGTGGAGTGTGAGCTAATGCTGTCCAATGAATCCCTCTAGCCCTCAAAACTACAGCGACACATAGAGGCCAAGCACCCGACTCTTGTGGAAAAACTGGTGGAATATTTTAGCTATCTGGTAGCCAGACGTGTATGGAGCCCTGTTTGGGTCATAATTCAATGAATAAATGAGTCTATTATTATGAAATGCAGGTGTTTATTATTATGAAATACGTATCCATTATTATGAAATGTTTCCCATTATTATGAAATACATGTTAATTATTATGAAATATGTCCCATTATTATGAAATATATGTGTATTATTATGAAATGTTTCCCATTATTATAAAAAATGTAATTATTATGAAATATATTTTTATTATTATGTAATCTTAGTTTAATTCATAATAGTTTATTTCAGAATTTTATTTAAGAAGGAGTTTTTACATAATGGCTTCATTTTTCATTATGAGTTTTACATAATAAGGACATTTTGCCACTGGGCGGGACCAGTGGTTGACCTGCACGCTCATTGGCTGATCCTTCTCCATTCTACGCTCTGACATCGACTAGTTTTGGCCATGAGGTCCTGTTAGCAAGCGGGCCGAGGCGCCATCAAGGTGCGCTCCTAGTCTGATTGTAGCTATGACAGCTTGGACTGAGCTACGGGAAACCTTGACGTTTCTTAGTCGATGTCAACTTTTAACCGTAAACTGAGGTGCATTCTGCCACCTACTGGCCTGGAGTAGATACGTTGCACCTCTCGCCCACTATCAATATTCACTGTTCTGTTGCTTATGCCTGAATGAAAGAGCAGCCAATCACATAAATGGCTCCGCCCTCTCTGCTGTGATTGACACACAAATCATTCTTATGAAAAACGAAACCATTATCATAATAATGGGAAATATTTCATAATAATAAACATGCATTTCATAATAATGGGAAATATTTCATAATAATAAACATGCATTTCATAATAATGGGAAATATTTCATAATAATAAACGTCTGTATTTCATAATAACAGACTCATTTATTCATTGAATTATGACCCAAACGGGGCTCCATAGATGTGTGACACAAAGTAAGAAAGTTTATTTAATTTGAAAATAGATATATATATTATTTGAATCCATTTTTTTTATCGCCCCCTTTTATTGTTTGATTATATATAGTTTTTTTTATTAATTTAAAGTAAACTTCTAATATTGTTTTTTATTATTATTATTATTAAAAAGCCTGACTTGATCCTTGAATTTTTTTCTTGTCGCAGCTTGATTTGGTCCAGGAATTATCAGCCAGTTTGATACAGTATGTGTGCAGGTTTACATACGCATGTTTAATAAAAGTATTTGTGATAATCCCATTTTATCATGTCATTTTATTTGATAAGGTTTTTGCTTGTTAAACAGTGAGTGGATTTGGTTTATTATTGAATACAAATCAAACATCAATTAAACCTATACAGTGTTGATATTTCATCGGCCCCGGGACCACTTTGTACTAAAACATTGGGCCTCAAGGTCAAAAAGGTTAAGAACCCCTGATTTAGGTCATCTTAACTGACCTAAAACAGGAAACGTTTAGTCTGATGTAAAATCAGACAGTCTGAAAAAAATAGGTTATATCTCTGCTCAGGGACAAGTGTAAGAAATTGCATATATATTAAACACATTATAAATGTTTTACTGCAATGAAACTATGAGTTTTTTCCCCTGAGAGACTGTAATTAAGATAGTACAGGTGTTAGAATCCAGACGATTAGGTTTTTGGTCCTGATTTACGTTTGAAAAGGAAAAAAGTGAAAACCATCAATGAAAACAGAACTGGAGGAAAGTAAACTGTGATGTTGGTGGATGGCGCACGTGCGCCACCTGCAGGATGTGAATGGAAGCGGCGTCTTGGACCGAGCTGTGGGGTTATAATTCAGAAAATGACACGTGTCCGGGGTGCACAGCAGCGGCTGGGACAGGCCCCGAACCCTGAACCTGAACAGCAGGAAGCTGTGACGGGATAACGGATGAAGTGATCCAGTTTCTGGAACAGCACCTGCTGATCTAGAAGCCGTTTATTCCTTCTAAAGCTTTTTAACCACTATTTACATGTCAAACGATGCAGAATGCACTTTAAAATCCATCGCATGGTCATCGTGAAAGGCATGAAAATACAAGGGTTGGACAATGAAACTGAAACACCTGATTTTAGAGCACAATCATTTATTAGTATGGTGTAGAGCAGGGGTTCTTAACCTTTTTGACCCCGAGGCCCAATTTTTTAGTACAAAGTGGCCCGGGGCCCATTAAATATTAACACTGTATAGGTTTAATTGACCTCACTCTCGGTTTGATTTGTATTCAATAATAAACCAAATCCACTTACTGTTTAACAAGCAAAAACCTTATTACATAAAATGACATTATAAAATGGGATTGTCACAAATACTTTTATTAAACACGTGTATGTAAACCTGCACACGTACTGTATGAAGACACCGAACAGGATGATAATTCTTGGACCAGATCAAGCTATGACAAGAAAAAATTCAAGGATCAAGTCAGGCTTTTTAATGATAATGAAAAAGATCAATATTAGGAGTTTACTTTAAATTAATAAAAAATCATATATATAATTAATCAATAAAAGGGGGCAATAAAATAAATGCATTCAAATTATATAAATCTATTTTTAAATTAAATAAATAAACTGCAAATGAAATAGAAAAAAAGTGCAAATTTCGAACGTAAATGCAAACATTTAGAGTTGCTGAGTGACACGACGGACCTTTTCTGCATCTGGAGCCCAATTTCCTTCCTCTTAAAATGTTCCACCAGTTTTCCCTAGAGGTGTTGGGAGCAAGGTGCCGCTGTAGTTTTGAGGGCTAGAGGGATTCGTTGGACAGCATTAGCCCACTCTCCACACACTGGGCTTTTGGCACTGCCTCCATTTACAAAACCGTATTTAATGAAGTTGAGATTATATTTCCATAAAAATGTTGTCTTCTGGGTGGGGGGGCTTGGCAAGACATCCGTCTTCATATTTTCTTTTTAAAAACGTATCCATTTTTGCCACTTCTTCTCTGCGTACTGGTGCTTGTTAAACAACTGAGTGACGCATTACCGCCACCACGCAGTCGAAAACTGCACGCAGTCTCGCGGCCCTTGCGGCCCACAGGTGCAAAACTGAAAGTTTTTTGTGGCCCTCTGGGAGGCGCTGGCGGCCCAAGTTTGGGTCGCGGCCCTATGGTTAAGAACCACTGGTGCAGAGCCTCCTTTTGCGGCCACTGAAGCCATTCTTCCTGCAGGACAGTGGTCTAGTCTCTACGTGATGCTGGTGGAGGAAAACGTTACCTGACTCGCTCCTCTTAAACGCCCCAAAGTGGCTCAATAATATTCAGATCTGGTGACTGCAGGCCAAGGGAGATGTTCAACTTCACTTTCATGTTCATCAAACCAACCTTTCACCAGTCTTGCTGGGTGTATTGGTGCATTGTCATCCTGATACACGGCACCGCCTTCAGGATACAATGTTTGAACCACTGGATGCACATGGTCCTCCAGAATGGTTCGGTAGTCTCTGGTAGTGACGCGCCCATCCAGCACAAGTATTGGACCAAGGGAATGCCATGATATGGCAGCCCAAACCATCCACTGATCCACCCCCATGCTGCACTCTGGGCCTGCATCAGTCTGGGTGGTCCTCTTCTTTGGGGCTTCTAACTCTCCCAGATGTGGGGAAAACAGTAAAGCTGGACTCATCAGAGAACAATACATGTTTCACATTGTCCACAGCCCAAGATTTTAGCTCCTTGCACCATTGAAACCAGTGTTTGGCACTGGAACAAGTGATCAAAGGTTTGGCTATAGCAGCCCGGCTGTATATACTGACCCTGTGGAGCTCCTGACAGTCAGTTCTGGTGGAAACAGGAGAGTTGAGGTGCACATTTAATTCTGCAGTGATTTGGGCAGCTGTAGTTTTATGTTTCTGGAAACAATCCAGGTTAACACCTGAACATCCATTTCAGACAGCTTCCTCTTGGGTCCACAGTTAATCCTGCTGGATGTGGTTCTTCTTGGTGGTATGCTGACGTTACCCTGGATACCATGGCTCTTTATACATCACAAAGACTTGCTGTCTTGGTCACAGATGCGCCAGCAAGACGTGCACCAACAATTTGTCCTCTTTTGAACTCTGGTATGTCACCCATGATGTTGTGTGCATTGCAATATTTTGCACAAAACTGTGCTCTTACCCTGATAACTGAACCTTCACACTCTGCTCTTACTGGTGCTGTGTGGAATTAATGAAGACTGGACACCAGGATGGTCCAATCTAGCCATGAAACCTCCCACACTAAAATGACAGGTGTTTCAGTTTGTCCAACTAGGGGTGTGAAAAAAAAATCAATTTGGCAATATATCGCCATTTTCGGCCACCCACTATCGATTTTTTAGTTCGTTGTAATGGTTACTTAAATGTACAAAAACACTAATAATGAACAATAAATAGGTTGTTTTGAAGCAAATAGTTTTGACTCAATTTGTCCTCTGAATGATCAATATCATCTGATGAACATATACAGCAACTTGATTTTTCATCTCTACTTTTAATTTTGATATTAACTGTGTAGAATATCTCAATATATTGCGATATCGTGATAATATTGTATCTTGACCCAAGTATCACGATACATATCGTATTGCAAGGTCCTTGCCAATACTCACCCGCATGTCAACCCCTGTAGGTCCAGTACTCCCAAACTATTTCTAATTGATCGAGCTTACCTTCATTTAGAGCTTTGTGCTGCTTGTAAGCGTTGACTTGCGCCAATTAAAGCTGTTTCCAGTTGGGAGGAAACCTGCCAGCGTTCGGTGTGTGTGTCCGGACGAGTGAACACAGAAATCATTAGCTGAGCGATAATCGATTATTTTAGAACAGTGACTCCCAAAGTGTGGGCCGCGGCCCCTTGGTGGGCTGTCGTGGTACTGCATGTGGGCCGTGAGAGGTCATTAAAAATAAACAAATATGTTTTAAATCCTCGATTTTTTTAAAATATGTTTTTAATTACTGTAAAATATTTATTACATGATTTAAAAATATTTAGAAATAATAAAACAAACCAATTGAGTGTTATTCTACTGTCATTTTAATAAGTTTCACCTTTCAATGTTGACCCCTTACATTAATACTGGAATGTAGCTTTTAGTCTTGTATGTTGATCACAGTTGTGATTAAAGGTTTGGGTGGACCACAGAGATTTTTCACATTTCAAATTGGGCCTTGGTGTTCTGAAGTTTGGGAACGGCTGTTTTAGACAGTTGATCCCGACTGACGCAACTCGTCACTGCTCAGCTGGCACGAAAAGAAAGCAAAGGACTCAAAAACGACTCCACAAAAAGGCCGTGTAAGCTACAAATGTGGTTTTTATTATTACTTTAAATAATGTCTAAATAAAGGGACTAAAGACATGCTCATGTGACTTCTTCCATTATCAAAAATATGGTGCGGGTTGAAGTTTGCAGCAGAGATCTACCCAGGGAGAGGGAGGCGAGCATCCCAAGGCGAGACAGCCTGAAACGTTGAAAAGAGTCCCACCATCACCTCGGACGGTTTACGCTCGCCAAAAAAAAAGGGAGGCAGTGATTTATAACCAACCAATCGTCACATTCTGAGGAGAGAAAAAAAAAAACACCTTTTTTTTTTTCCTTATATAAAAACTGAAAGACCTGGATACATTTCTACTTTTCCCCATATTTTTCAAACTACAGAAATTAAAAAGCAAAAGACGTAAAGGAACAGACAAAGGGGGCAAACAAAACCGGCTATTCCAATATCAACTCCCTTTGGTAAAAACGGTAATAAACGGTCTTGCGTTTGTCTTTTTCATATACACACTAACTTTAGCCGTTTATCACTAAAGTCCACGGTTAGCTTGGGAAGTTTTACTAGCACGACAACACAGATCTGTCATAAAAAGTCTGAGACTATTTACAGTGTATTTACAACATGAGCGGCGTGTGGACAGTCCTCCCGGGATGAGACGAGCGTGTGTGAGTGAGTGTGTGTGTGTGTTTGTACAAGCTGGTGTGTTGGCAGAGGGCATCTAAAAATGGTTGACGTCCAGGGCGGCGAGGATCGTGTGTGTTTATAGAACTATATATAATATATATACACAACACAGACACTGGAATACATGTCAGTACCTGACATTCACGAGCTATACAACTTTACAGTCTGAGACCGAACGGTGTTGTGAGGCTGATTATTATTCTATACATCAGACGCCACAGTGCTTCACCGCGTTAGCCCCGCAGAACGGGTCGGGGCTCAGGTGCGGTTTCTAATAATGCTGCCGTGTGTTTTGGAAGAGGAAACGTCGGCGCCTCCTTCTGTCCGGCGACGACGCGTGGATTTGTGATTTGGCCAATGACGCAGGAATGTTCGGAACCAGATCTCTCGAGACGCGACCGAGCTCCCCTCCGGACCTTCTCGTGAAACTTTCCTAAATAAGTGCACTTGTCCATCGCATTGTCTTCCACGAATACTGCAGAACTATGCTCTTCGCTGTGATTCCTGCGTGACTATATATATATTTTTTGATTTGATGGAACTCTTGGATGGCTTCGGGGGGGCCACACAAGTCGAGTAAAAAGCTAAACCGAGGCTCCGTTGTGATAAAAGTACAAAAAGCACCACTATCTCCCGGGGGGGCTCGCCGCGCGTCGCCGAGCCCAGTCGCGCCGGCTCGGAGGAGTCGGTGGCATCGCTCCAAAGTGCTGGTGAGAGCTCGGGTCTGCGACTGGAACGAGACCATTCCGAGTTTTGGCACCGAAAGGCCCTGTGGCAAAAAACGGGCCCAGCTAAAAACGCTGGTAAAAAAATCTGTAATCCTGCCGCCGTGGGTGCAGCTACACACAGTAGCTGGCTTCATTGTGCTCCCGTATTGACCTTAAAAACACATTAATAAGCCCTCGTCCCTGATCGTTACTGTTGGCTACGGCGCCTTGCTGGGCGCGCCGTATTTGACCCGGTATTTGTTGATGTCCATGCAGTGGAGGACCTCCGGGTGGCGGGTGGTGGTGCAGGGCAGCAGGCCGTCGCGCCCCTCGCCCATCAGCCACTTGTTGGTGTCGGCGCTCATGTCGTGGGTGACGTGCTCTTTGACCCAGGCGTCCACCCAGGCGTTGAAGCGCTTGTGCAGTCGCGTGCTCACCCTCTCGTGTGACTGAGGGGGGAAAAGACAGAAAAAGAAAATAGAGGGACACTCGTTTAACTTTTACAGCGATCGGAGGGATTTTAACACAGACGCAGATGGAAACTTGACATTTGAATCGAGTAAACAGAAGTTCAGTTTATGAAGAGCAACGCTAACAGCGAAGCACTGTAATAAGTGCCTAGCGACTGCGCTGGCTGCAACTCTGCATTAAAGCTCCCTTCTGTGGCAACTTAAAGGCCGAAAACGTCGGCTGCGACTTCCTCCCAAAAAACCTGCGAAATGTCACAGTTCCATGGATGGTCCTGCCTTCACATGAAGCCACAGTGTGACATTTTAGAAGTTCAGTTTCACTGCAGAGAACTCCTCTATTGACAGCAGGAGATGGTTAACGCAGTTCAGTAAACCGGGAGCAAGGAACCAAGGAAGCTTTTATAGCGTACAAAGTTAAATTACTACCCACAAGCACCTTTAAAGTAACAACAAAACTTTTTAGATCCACTACAGATGTGGAGTTTCAGGCTTCTTGCTTGGTCATTCTCTCCTTTTCTCTTCCATCATGTCTTTCTTGGGTCCTTTGTCATCTTTAGCCCTACGTCCACTGCAGCTCTGAGCTAGCTCCATTTCATAGCCATCAATGATGTGTGACCTGGTGCTGTAAAGTGACGACTGAAGTTATTTTGGGATGTTTCTGCCAAAAATAGAGACAGAGGATTGTGGAAGGTAGAAAATGATCTTTGAAAAATGATCTAGTATTCCTTCAAATTAACAGAAATTAATGTTTTATAATAAAAATACTCCTCAGTGTCACTTTAAGGCTCATTCAGCCCCCTTTTACGCTACAGGCTTTGAAATATCAGCAGATCTTTGTGCTGTTCAGACTGCAAGACTGGCTGAATTGTAATCAGGAGTCTTGGGCCGAGATCGTACACCTCCCGCTAGCTGCTACCCGCTAACTGCTACCCGCAAATTGCGGGTTAAGGGAACCTCGCTAACTGCTAATGCAATCTTCCGCTCCCTAAAGCCGCTACCAATTATGCCAACTCCCTTACTCACATTATAGGTGTGGCAACCCGCATGTCGGCGCTAACAAAAGCGCGTCTAAATGGCATCAATGTGCGTCCACCTGGTCACACGTTAACGTGCACAAACGGCTCTACCTCTCAAATTAACTATTGTATAAAAAGCGTGATTTGGCCTCAGTTGAACCCCTGAGAAAATGGCAGATCGTCTTAAACGGCTTGATCACCAGTTAAACCATAGATGACCAGAGCGTGTTTACTGGGAGCGCACCGACTATCTGGGACTTTCAGGTAGCCGATAGGAATTGTCTGTATAAAATATTTATATGTATATATCAGTGCAGAGGAGGAGGAGGAAGGAAGAGGAGGAAGCTCTACAGCAGAGTCCCAGACGAGCTGCACATGAGAGCTGCTCAGATCTGGATGAAAAGACGCTCCATAGTGGTTTGCGGGTAGCACAACCTGCTCTTAAAGGCAATGGCTACTGACGCACTGATTGGTTTAACAGGTGGAACGCCCTAACCACTCCTATGCATAATATAGCGGGTAGCGCAGGTGGGATAGCGGGTTTAGCAAGGTGGAAGATTGCTTTCTTTGCGGGGGGAACTCCCCTTCCACTACCCGCTAAATAGCGGTTTTAGCAGATCTGGTGGAAGATCGGGCCCTAGGAGTCATTGAGTTGTTCACACTATGTGACTAATCATGGTATATGCAGGAATCCTAAAGTTGAATTTACTACCTTTTACTACCTTTTTTACTACCTCCCCAATATTTTTTACTACCAACACAACATCGATCAGCGGCCTTTTTTTTTTTTTTTTTTTTAGCATAAACATAACCCACCAACTTGACACTTCATAAAACAAATGACAACAACCATACGTGAATAAAAATCAATAAAAGTGTGTCATGTGTCACGTGGATATCCAGTTGTTTTGTTTTTCGCCGCCTGGTTCAGAGACTCATCGAACATGAGTAGGGCCCTATGAAATCCGTTTTATTTTTTTCTCAAATTCCGTTTTGATTTTTTTCATTTTCGGTGTTTTTCGGTTTTTAATTTTTGAGAATTTCGTTTTAAGCATTTTATGCAAATTTAACCCCAATACAGTATATAAAATAATGAAATATAGACAATTTATGCAAATATAACTGTAAACGTTACTGTTATCATACTTTTAAACATATTGTGTCCAATAAAACATTCATTTTATGACAAAGAAAAAAATTCAAGAAAAAAAAACTAAAATAGGTCAAATCCATTTAAAGTGAAAAAAAGAAAGGAATTTCAACAGCTGTAAACTAATCATTTTAGCCTGTTTAATTTATTCTGTTATCACACATAGTTTGTCATGACGTACCTGACATTTTTCAGGTACGTCATGACAAACTATGTGTCTGATAACAGAATAAACTATATTTACTACAGCTGATGTAGATGCTATGAAATCCAAAGCACTGAACACTGGTTGTGTGTCAGTGTGATTTTTTTCTTTAGGGTGTTCCAGCTGTTACAGCCTCTTTGTGTTTTGATCAGTGAGGGATTCTCGCCTTTTTATGTTTGTGCTTTTTCACTCGTCCAGTGATCCTCGCACGTATCTTTTCATGTCCATTCAATCGTGTCCTGGCTAAACTAGCAGAACACTGAATCACCAGACACATAATAATCTCGGAGAAACTGCTCTGTTCTGTACCTGGGAGACAGCCGGTAGTTCCTTCGCTTCTTCGCCGGTTTCTCAGGTGGCCGCTTCGACGTGTTTTTTTTTTTTTTTTTTTTAATTAATGAGGAAAGCGGGGGCAGAAGGCGGAGAAGCGCGCAGTGTCCCAGCTTTTCGTGACCCCCGTTGGAACATTTTCTTGAAAGAAAAGTTCCTTTCGGGCCGCCCCGGTAGAGCAGTGGTTCGGGCAGGCGGCCCAGGTACAGAGGCTACAGTCCTCGTGCGGCTAATCGCGAGCTCGACTCCCGGCTTGTCGGCTCCTTGCCGCGGGTCTTCCCCGTTCTCTCTGCCCCCCTTCCTGTCTCTCTCCACCATCAATACAAGTCACTAGTGCCAAAGAAAATCTTAAAAAAAGAAAAGTCACTTTTAGTCCGGAAGAAAAAAAACAAACTTTTGCGCAAATTGCTGTTCTGTTCAGTTCTGTTATATTGCGCATTTAAAGTGAATTCCGTTTTTAATCTCCAATTCCGCGATTCCGTCGGTGATTCCGTGATCACGGATTCCATAGGGCTCTACATGAGTACAAATGGCCCTGCGTCATTTACGCTTTTTATGAGTAGCTTCTTAAAATGTGGCGCAATGCCAAATCGAATCATGTAGGAAGTCTTATCCTTGCCACAAGCGAAGCTTTTCGCGATGTCAGAGTCACTGAACATAGTAGCGAATAATTCCCCAACCCCTTCATTGGAATTATAAGAATGGTGGTTTGCCGCGGCATTCAAGCACCACAGGATTTCAGCTCTGAGAGCCGACGTTGGTACCTGGAAAGTCTGCTGTCTATCCGCTGCAGCTGTAGTGGTGCTACTAGTCGTGGTAGACCTACTGGTTTGCTGCGAAGGCTGTGTGTGTGGAGTTTGATGCTAGTCTGTGCATGGCTGAACATCGAAATAGGGAGCTGCTCCCGCCGCACCCGCATCCTCTGCTGGTGAATGGACGACGCGCTGTGCGACTTCACCGCGGTAACGCCGTTCCATGTCAAATTTATTGTTTTTTTGGCACACACCGCAGAATGCTTCTCTGTCATTGCCCATGACCGGCTTAAGCCAATCTTTAAAACAACGGGTCATCGAGCCAAGTCTGTGAAAACCTGCATTTCCCCATTTTCCTCGTATTTTTTTCCCGGAGCAGAGTGTCAACTAGCTAGTCTCGGGGACTCTGCTAACGTCATACACACGTTAGATTGGATCAATCCCACAAGCTCCACTCTGATAGGCTATCAACACTCAGGTCCTATATACCGTATATATATATATATATATATATATATATAATATATATATATATATATATATATTTTATTCATGAGATGAAGTTAAACACGCAAACAGAAATATTCAGAACAAATGGAATATATTGAGGTGGAGATGAAAAATTTACTACCAGGTCAAATTTCGTTTGTTACCTTTTACTACCTTTCAAGGGCCTTAATTTGGACCTTTTTTTTTTACTACCTTTTACTACCTTTTACTACTGCGCGGACACCCTGCTAATGCACAACAGGATCTGATGGTCACGTGGTCGCCCAACTGGTCTCCAGTCCAAGTTTTGGAGATGGCTGGAAATGAGGTGTCACCACATGCCAACCAGGAGTTAACTACTTCAAAATGGACCAAAGTAGGAAATGAGCGGTGTTCATAACCCACACACACAAAAAAAGACAAGACAAAAACATGGATAACGGACTGGATTAGCACATGCAGGCAGGGAGGACTGTCTGTGCTACAGAGAGATAATTGTGAGTAAAAAATCATTTGAAATGAGAAAATAGTTGCCCATTACTGGCTGAAGCTTAAATGAGGTGTTACAATCCACTGGCAATGGCTTGGCATCAAGCTGGTGAGCATCTCTGATGTGTCTGAGTACCAACTGGTGACCGCTGACCCCTCCCTGATTTGCCCCTGACCAGTCTGCTGCTAAATCTGGCTTAAAACTGTGCAGTGTGAAAGTGGCTTAAACAGAAAAGGCCTGTGTTCCTTAATGCCTATTTAAACTTGACAAAATAAGTAAAGATATAAACATATCTAAAATGAAGAAATTTTATGATGCACCCACAGATAGTACTATTAAATGCTTTGATAAGAGTTTTCATTCAATGCATTAAAGTTAACAACTATAATAATGAGTTTGAAAAAGTTCAGTGATCTTTGAAACAACCTGCTGAGCTTCTTACTGCTGCAAAGTCTGGATTTTCATTTACTGAGCCACTAATATGAACTGGATTTATAGGTTTACAGTAAAATGGTCAAATAGAGCAGCAGAATGTAATTACTCTCAATATTTTTTACTAGGGACGCATGATAACTGTTTTTTAAAACTGATACCAATAACCGATAACGCACACATATACCTAAGATCATTACATCAATACTATGAACAAAACCAAAAACAGTTTTGACTTTTTAAATGTACAGATATTTATTTTTTCCATTGAAAAACTATTGTCAAGCCTCTCAAACATTTTCTTAAAGCTATCAAACAAATCTATTTGATATCTCACATCAACTTAAATAAGGTTCATTACTGACTGATATAAAAAATAAAGGCTCCTTGAACTGATGGAAATACATGCATCAGAATTACTAACTGAAAAAGATTTACACTTAAAGGATTTTGGCTTGTGGTTTCATTTAAATTAATACCTTTAATTAAAGTAAATGAGGTTCAGTAGTTTTTTTTTTTAATCTCATGAAAGCTTGAGATGAGGGAGAGGAGACTTGCTGTTGGCTAGCTCACGTTAGCATTAGCTCACATTAGCACGATTTCAAAACTCCATGGAAGCTATGGTTACGTTTCAGGTGGCTGATCAGGTTTTACGTATTAAAGTTTGTGCTTCCCTCCTTGTGGAATTCGCTTAGAGCATTCATCACAAATAATCAGCCAACTATCTTTTTCTGAAACTTTAACGAAGTTCCACGCCGCCATGTTAGTTTGTTTTCATCAGCACGCTGTGCTGCATGCTGCATTCAAGGTGTAACCTAAATTCCCAAGTTCCCTCGTTTGCTAGTCGTTCTTTCAGCCTTTTGTATTTTTTTCTTTTTTTATGTAACATGTGGGAAAATACTGCGAATATCAATTCAAGTCAGCAACTACCAAAATTATGACCAAGTTAACAAGTTGTTTTGTGGCATGAGGGGGTATTCTTGATTTTCCTTATTGAGAAATCATTTTTCTGATTATGCCGACGTCACTTGAACATAACATTCACTGCCGGTTATTCAGGTCTCAGAGGGAGCGAGGCACTGCTGTGTTGACTAAAATATATATGTTATCGGGGCTATTTGTCATGATATCGGACTTATCGGGATGACGTCATAATTTCCTGTTCGTTATTGTGCACCCCTAATTTTTACATTTCTAGAATCTTTGGGCAAAATTTCTCTCTCTTAGGCTTCATAAAAGTATTGATGAAGATTATCCAGCTAATATGAGACCGTCAGGTTGTCAAAACCTTCAAACAACAAACTCAAAATACAAAGTACCTGGTGAGCTCGCGTCAGGGCAGTGCGTCGATACATGTAGTCCTCGGACTTGAAGACGTAGACCATCTTGTAGGAGTTGAGTTTGAACATGCACTCCATCTTCTCCTTTTCCAGCGATTTCTTGCCCCCCTCGCTGGCCTCCTTGTCCATCTGCTCCCGGCCCTTCTGGTACTTCCTGATCCGTCTCAGGTTCCTGGGTGAGAGCGCAGGCTTAAACTGAGGAACGCGCCTCCACAAACCGCTAACATTTCATTCAAGTCAAAAAAGCCAGGTTGGGACATCTCACCTGGGAAGAAACACGGGTTTCTGAGCGAGGTGCTCCCTCAGCTCAGGAGTTGTGGAATCTGGATTTAAGTAGCGTCCGACGTAATCGGACCAACGCTGCAAGGGTTGGGGAATTATGGGGAAGAAAAAAAAAAACAAAAAAATGAATGCAGATACGAGGTGTATTTCCTCTTACTTGACAAAATGTTCAAACATTGTCACTTTGCTGAATATAAACGCTGGGAAATACAGCGGCGTCGAAGAGAAGAGACAAACATTTTACAGGTTATTATGGTAAAGGAATTTAAATGACCGGTTTAATCCTCTTGGGAGCGAAACAGAAAGGGCGTTTAAGAGAAGAAGAAAGGCAGTGTACTGTGACTAAAGCTCTTTATCCGAGGCTCTGTATCGGGTTTCTTACCTCAACCTCCATGGGCTCGTCTGAGTTCTCCTCTTCTGTGTCGAGCAGCTCCACTGTGAGCTGTACCTGCCCGCCGTTTCTCAAAAACATCACCTGAGGAAGCAGCAGGGACGACAATGAAAGTCAAACACGTTTACGGTGTGACTAGAAAACCTGGCTCCTTGCTGAAAGTAGTAACCCTCCAGTAATCTTTTTCAGAACTGGACTGAACTGACAAACCAAGATAAAGGACCAAGGAACAGCCAAACGACTAACCCCTAAAAGCTCAGGCTTAAACTGCTAGCCAAGTTCACCTGCTGCTATTTAAATGGAAGTGCTATGTTCTTTAGTACTGAGACTGTTCAACAGTCTCAGTACTAAAGAACATAGCACTTCGTCTATGGTTTAACTGGCGAGCTAGCAGTTTAAGACGATCTCTGCCATTTTCTCAGGGGTTCAACTGAGGCCAAATCATCCTTTTTATACAAGAGTTCATTCCAGAGGTGGAGCCGTTTGTGCACGTCCACATGTGACCAGGTGGATGTGCATTGATGCCATTTGTACGCGCTCTTGTACGCGCCGACATGGGGGTTGCGTTTGAAGAAAAATTTAAGGGGTTTAGCAAATAGCCGTTCAGTTCTGTTATATTGCGCATTTAAAGTGAATTCCATTTTTAATCTCCAATTCCACTATCGCGGATTCCACAGGGCCCTACATACCCAAGAACAGAATTCAAATAAAAACGGTATAAACCGAGTGGAAACAGACTCTCCTATCAAGTACAGTTCCTGAACTTTAATAGTCATTTCCTTCATTTTCATCGACTCTCATCACACGACCCGACCCCTCCGGGTGTTACCCGGCGGCCTCAAACCTCACAGTCGTACCTTGAAGCAGTTCTCGTCTGACATGAGCTGCTCGGCCTTCCGCTGGTAGATCGCTTCTGCGGAGCTCCTCGAGGGCTGTGTGGACATGGCCCCGCCGCTGGCCCCGTTGGCGCTCTCGGCCAGGTAGAGGTCCGTCACCTGGACGCAGATCTCATCGCTCACTATGTGCTGGAGCTGAGAGAGAGGGAGAGAGAGAGACACTGTTGGCGGTCGAACCACGACAGACTCCGACAAATCCCTTGAGGGAATAGGTGAATACCTGCCGGACGATGCTTTGGATGAGCTTGTCCATGGTGAAGGCGATGTAGGCGTGGATGGTGAACATTTCCCTCAACGAGTCCTCGTACTGAGAGGCTTCCATGTTTCCGTCCAGGAGATTTCGAACCATCTCCAAGAAGGCTGAGTAGTAGTCTTCAACTTCAATGTCCACTGGGGAGCAACAAGGGAAACGACATTTCTTTTCCAGCAGCAAAATGCAAACAAATATGATATAACTAGGGATTCACGATAATTATCGACCTGATAACTATCGGGCCGATAACAGGAAATTATGACGTCATCCCGATAGGTCCGATTTCATGACGAATAGCCCCGATAACATATATATTTTTGTCAACACGGCAGTGCCTCGCTCTCTCTGAGCCTTGAATGACCGGCAGTGAATGTTATGTTCAAGTGACGTCGGCATAATCAGAACGATTACTCAGTAAGGAAAATCAAGAATACCCCCTCATGCCAGAAAACAACTCATTAACTCGGTCATAATTTTGGTAGATCATAACTTTAATTGATATTCACAGTATTTTCCCCCATGTTACACATGCAATATAGAAAAAATAGATAAGGCCGAAAGAACGACTAGAAAACGGGGGAACGGGGGGATTTACGTTACACCTTGAATGCAGCATTGCAGCACAGTGTGCTGATTTAAAAAAATAAATAAAAACTTGACGGCGGTGGTATGGAACTTTGTTAAAGTTTCAGAAAAAGATAGTTAGCTGGTTATTTGTGACAAATGCTCCAAGCGAAGGAGGGAAAAATAGCACAAGCTTTAATATGTCAAACCCGATCAGCCACCTGAAACATAACCATCGCTTCCATGGAGTTTTGAAATCACGCTAACGTGAGCTAACATGAGCTAACGTGAGCAAGCCAGCACCAAGTCTCCCCTCTCCTCTCTGCTCCTCCACATCATCTCTCTCATCTAAAGCTTCCATGAGATAAAAAAAACCCCAAAACTACTGAACCCCATTTACTTTAATTAAAGGCATTCATTTGAATGGAACTACAACACAAAATCCTTTAAACGTAATTTTTTGTTATTTTCAGTTTATTTACACAGACAAGTCTAACTTGTGTCAGTACATTATGACCTGTGCATTATTTTTCATCGTCATTGAGGAATTAATTTTTTCAGTTAGTAATTCTGATGCATGTATTTCCATCAGTTCAAGGAGCCTTTTTTTTTTTTTATATCAGTCAGTAATAAACCTTATTTAAGTTAATGTGAGATATCAAATAGGTTTGTTTGATAGCTTTATGAAAATGTTTGAGAGGCCTCCAATAGTTTTTCATCGGAAAAAAATAAATATCTGTTCATTTAAAGAGTCAAAACTGTTTTTGCTTTTGTTCATAGTATTGATGTAATGATCTTAGGTATATGTGTGTGTTATCGGTTATCGGTATCAGTTTTAAAAAACGGTTATTGTGCATCCTTAGATATAACACGACAGGGATTGTTCACGAGGGTGCGTTGTCACTCACTGGGCTCCTTCAGTCTCAGCTGGATCGCCGGGTTGTCATTTTTGTCCTTCTTGAGTCCCAGAACTTCCCTTTCCCAGTCCCGTTCTCGGACCTCCTCCTCTATCTGACGCTCCGCCTGCCCGTACAGCCGCAGCAGCCGCGAGCACAGCGTCTGGTGCAGCCGCAGGAAGATGTACCAGTTGTTGTTGACGAAGAACAGGTTGTAGGCGTCGTCGCAGCCGCGGAGCTTCTGCGCCGCCGTGTTGCCGAACAGCAGCTTGGACTTGGAGGGGCTCCGGCTGCCGGGGACGCCGTTGTGCTTCTTGGACGCTCCCTCCTCCAGCTCCATCTCCTCTTCGTCGTCCTCCTCCTCGATGTCGGAGAGCTCGCCGCGCTGGGAGAACAGCATGTCGGGGATGAAGTGGTAGATGATCTGCTTGATCTTGTACTTGTCCTCCTTCTGAATGCTGGTTTGCCTCTTCACGTGGTGGATGATGAGCGCCGCCGCGTCCTCCAGGATCTGGCTGTCCTCGTAGGCCAGCGTCAGGTGAGGGCCCGTGAGCGGGGTGGCGTTCTCCTCGGACGCCTGCTCCTGGCGCTGCAAAGCAAAGGCGATTCAACCCTCAGCATTCTGGGACGCCAACGTCAAAGCTTTTTAAAAAAGCTGTATACATTTATAAAATCGCAGAGACAGGCAGAAAAAAAAAACATCACCTCATCGTAGATGCTTTCGATTTCATTTAGCAAGGACTTGGATCGAAGCACTTTGGTGTCGTTCTGTTTGAAGTTGATGCCTTGGTGGTCCAGAGATTTGAGGTAATACTTCTCGTTCTGCTCCCTCCAGATCTTGTTGAAGCCTCGCTGGGCTTCCCGCCACTCCTCTTCCTTTGTTTTTAACCTGGAGATAAAAAATTAATAACTTCCATTATTACAGAGTCTAAATGATGTTTTATTTTGAAAAATGACCAGATTCTCTCCATTACATCCGTCTATGACTCTTGACCCATGAAAAGACTTTAAGACTCGTGTCTCGGTCACGAGATACGTTTAAACCCCCAAGCTGGCAAAATGAGTAAAAAATAAAGTGTCTTTGCGCGGAGAGGATGTTACCAATGTTCTGTTGTTACCAGGACGCTTCTAATAAAGTTGCACATGAATACACAGCAGATTTACATTTATTATAATTAGAGCTGGGCAAGTTATCGTGTTATTATCGGATTATCTCATTAATTTATTAAAGCCGACATTTATTTTATCGCACATTAACGCATGTTGCTCACATGCTTTTATTTTGAAAAGTCTCTTACTGGCTGCTGCAGAACCGGAAGAGAATTGGCAGGTAAACATAAGGAAAATTTAAAACAGACATGTAGAGCTGTTAATTTAAGGAACTTTAACGTGGACATTTTCATTTTAAAGTTCCCCCAGACGGAGGATTCAACAGAAACAAGGTTATTTGTAACAACTGACAAGTTGAACTCCCCGTTAAAAGTTTCTGCTGTTACCTCAGAGATTACCTGTTTTAATGTTCTGATTGTGGCTCAGGATTTTGTTTGTAGACTTTTTTTTTTGATAAAAAACAGGATGACATTAATGCCCTGGCAGTGGAAATAAGCTTAATGTTATTTACATCTTTTAAGATGAGATTTACGCTAAATATGTGTTACTGACAAGTGCTGATGTTAAAAGTGTTTGAACAACAAATGTTATGGCACTTTAGTTCATATGGCAGCAGAACATTTCAATAAAAGTGCATTTTACACTACTTTTGAATTCATTATCTGAATTTGCGTATACAATGCGATTAATTGTGATTAATCAGGGAAATCATGCGATTTATCGCGATAAAAAATTTTAATCGTTGCCCGATTAATCGTTATAATATATAGAAAATACCTCCGATTTTATGCCGGTCATATCATTTTATTTTGTTGTTCGAGGTCTCAGTTCAACACTTACCTTTTTAACACGATGGGGACGGACACCGCCGGGTTCTTCTTCAGGCCGTCGATGATGTCGGACGCTTTCTCTCCGTATATCCTCTGGATGGCCTTGCGGTGTATGACCTCCGAGGAGCCGCCCAGCGTGTTGTCCAGACGAAACTTGGCCTGCTCCTCCGCGGACATGCGGGACAACTTCCGCTGCACCGTCTCCAGGACCTTGATGGTGGCCAGGTTGGTCTCCAGCACGACGTCCAGCTGTGTCGGCAAAAACGCATCCGCTTTACAATCCAAAGTTTTCACTTTGCCGTAAGTTCAGTGCCACGGACAAAGACGAGCCACAGACAAACATCGGAAAGGGGCGAGGTGAGGTGGGAGTGGATCTGCTCACCTCAAAGCGTTCGTCTTCACATCTGTAGATATGCTCCTCGTACTGAGTCTTTTTAGAGCTGACAAATGTGGAGTCTTCAGACCAGGAGGGAAAAGAGACCCAGGTGTCATTCAAGACCTGGACGAGGCAGAAATAAAAAGGAAAAAGGAAATCTGAGCACAACATTTTATTGAAACAAACAGATTTGAACTATAAAAAAACTTTGAGAAAGCATGGAAGTTTAAAATAGAGTTCTCAAGGCGTGGGGCCCCTCATTTGTGCCTGAGCGCCCCCATCTCAGCCCTGACGTTTCCAGCGCCCCCCTAAAGGTTCACACCGCTACCATTGAGAAACCCTATTTTAGATGGTGAGATGACTCTCCTCATCGCTGATACGCCATTCAAACAGACGCTGGGAGCCACTGGTTGAGCGCTAAGGTGGTCTAAAACATTAAAGTGGGCACAGCTCGTGACCCAGCAGCGATCCTTTGATGAGTCTGAGCGTTCAGCACGGCGTCAGGCACGTGAATAAAACGTGCTCGTGAGCAGGTCCGCTCAGATATTCTGCTTTTTCAGCAGTTTTGCTCCCCAACCTCAAAACTCCGCTCAACGTCAGATCTGGCATCCTGTCGGCCAGGAGAGTTTTAAAAGGGTCGTCTCACCGTAATTCCAACCGCAACGACAGAAAACACGTTCTCAGACTGGAGAAACGCGGGGCCACTAGTCCCCATTAATTTCGAAAAATAAGGGATCACTGTATATCGTGATAGCGCGATATTGTAATAAAATCGTATCGTGACCCAAGTATCATGATACATATTGTATTGCGAGGTCCTTGCCGATACTCACCCCTATATATAAACCCCGGTTTATTAAACTGTCAGTGTAATTAGTGGTCTTTTTGGACTCGGTTTTGCTATTATTTTACATGGAAGATATTATGAAGGTACGTTAGTATTTTGAGTGGATTTGTAAGGGACCTCCCCGTCTTCCTGCATCTCTAAAACCCCCCAAAACTGTAACAGAGTCACGTTTAAACCTCCTGTTGTAACAGGCACACGAGCGGGGCTCACGTCTTCTCTCTCCCGACGTGTCACAAACTGGCAAACGATCCAGTTTTATGTCTGAGAGACGCACGGTTCTCCAAACTGAGGGCGGCGTCTGCTGCAGGCCGGGTACTGGCACTTCACACAACCTCACTTCCAAAACCGAACCGTTCCTCTGAGGAGACTCTGACTGAATGAGCTCCTCCACAGGCTTCGCTTCATGTAAACTGCTGCCAACAAGGCCCCGATGTTTCCACACTGGATCGATCGTGAAAGAGATTGATTTCATCAACGTGCCTCCCACTAAGACACCGAGCCGGACGCTTTAATGGAAGAAAACACAAGAAGAGGCTTCCCTCTCTCACCTCTTTACAAAGAGGAGTTCTTCCAGTACACTTGGGCTGCTGGTAGCTTTTGGGCAGAGCTCTGTAACTGGAGCCGAGCCTCTTACAGGAAGCATAATCGATCTCCATGGCGATGCCCTCGGTGGCTCGCTCCTTCGGGTACGTTTCGATGTGGGACATCTCCCGGTAGCCCAGGAAGTTTTTGAACCAGTTGAAGAGCTCGGGGAATTTTCTGCAAAACAGAATTGAGCAGGAAAGAAAAAGAAAACACAAGGAAACAAAGAGTTGTTAGACGCCGAGTTGATTGTGGAAATCTGACTGGGACGACTGGGTTCCTCACCCTAAAAAAGGCAGCACCAGCTGCACCAGTTCAGCCCTGGAGATCACCTCCTGGTTGAAGATGACGAGACAGCGCAGGAAGTTGTCGTAAGCCTCCGTGCTTCGCAGGGCTTTCCGCACCTGAAACACAGATTCGACCGCTCAGGGTGCAGAAAACGTGTAAAAGCTTTTACGAAAAAAAAGCACGAAGAGATGCAACTGAGATTTTGAGAGAAAATGTTTCTTCACTTGAAGCATGTTTTTCAATTGTTCTATGTATTGATATATGATTCAGAAATAGGGGTGTGAAAAAAAATCGATTTGGCAATATATTGCGATTTTTGGCCACCCAATATATCGATTTTTCAGCTCCTAATATCGATTTTTTAGGATATTTTTATTCTATCTATTTTATTTTATTTATTTATTAAATGTGCAAAAACACTAATAATAAACAATAAATAGGTTGTTTTGAAGCAAATAGTTTTGACTCAATTTGTCCTCTGAATGATCAATATCATCTGATGAACATATACAGCAACTTGATTTTTCATCTCTACTTTTACTTTTGATATTAACTGGGTAGAAGATCGCAATATATCGTGATATCGCCATAATATCGTATTGTAACCCAAGTATCATGATCAACCATCGTAGCATGAACTTGCCTTCTCGAAGAACAGAGATTCGGTGCCGGCTCCGTGCTTACTGGGATCAGCCGACGACGGGTCTTTCAAATTCAGCAGCTTCGGCTTCTTCTGCAGCATCAACAAAACAGCAAGTAAAAGAAACGCAGGTTCGTTAATCGTGCCGTTGGGCGTGAAAAGCAAAAGCTGCGAGCGTCCGGCGGCGTGCGAACCTTGACGGTGGGCGTGGCTCCCGGGGTGGGGTGGCGGCGGATCTGGCAGCCGTTCTGACTGGGCCTCTGCTTGTTGTTGAGCTGCAGCTTTTTCGTGGTGAAACCGTGGTCGTTCCGCACGGACTCCGCCTTCTCGGCCGTGGTCTTGTTCAACAGCTGCGGTGGGGGAACGGACAGCGGTGGTTAAGACAGCGCTGTTTAAACACAGACGTGCTCAAGCCAAAAAAGCTGCCAAAGAAGGCCACTTGCTGTACTTTCACTCTCCATTGTGCTCTTACCTTTAAAAGCTTGCAATCAACAATTTGCACTGTTTAAATAAATGAAACTATTTTTCTCAACACATCTTTTATTCATTTTGTCCAGCATTTGCAAGCTGCCTGTCAGCCATATAATGTGTAATTGATGCTTTCAGTTCAATTAATTCAAACAAAGTCATTGGAACACTCACAAGATGTCACCAAAATCACTTTGTCCCTTTAAAATCTTTCAGAAAATGATGTAAATGCATTGTAAGATGACTATCGATATATATCTTATCGTGAGCCGAATATCGTGTATCGTATCGTATCGTCAAACCTGAAGCACATCTGCTGTAAAGGGCTGTAAAGTGGCCGAAGCTGATAAAATCTCACCACTGAGCTGTTGGCGTCGGGGAGAAACTGGCCGAACTCCGAGAGCAGGTCCTCTTGGTTCTTGAACAGCCTGGCTACCTGAGCGTACACTTCCTGCTCGGTCAGAGCCGGCGTGTAGTTCCCGCCGGCCTCTTTAGCGTTGCGCTGCTCTTTCTGTGGTAAACAAACGGGAGAATCATTAAGAAATACATCAGTCCCACAACAACAACAACAAAAAAAAAACAGATGTTTTGAAGTTCAGATGTACGTCCCGTTTAAGATCTCCGTGAACCACTGACCTGGTACGTGTGGAGAATCTCTAGAAAGGCTTTGTAGATGTCTGGCTGGCCCTGGAAGCGGTTCTTTATCTTGTTGACGTAGTTGATGGCGTGGTTGAACTCCACGGGCTGGTTGTTCTGCAAGGGCGGGCCGGTGGGGGTGCCGCTGATCGGAGGGTGGAGCTGCACGGGTGGCGAACGGGGAGAGGTGTACGCTGGGATGGACGGACTGCTCTGGCTGCTCGGCGTCAGAGCCTGGGGCTGAAGAGGCTGCGGTGAGAAAGGGATGCTTAAACACTCAAAGTAATCCAAAAACAACACTTTTCTCTGTTAAACTCCGGGAAGACGCCATCCCGTGAGGCGTCCAACGGTCCCCCCCTCACCTTAGTCATCTTGGCAGGGGTGGGCTGCGTGAGAACGGCCGGGGCGGTGGTGGTCGCAGTGGGCGCGAGCTGGGACTGATGCTGGGTGGCTGCTCCCGTTATGGGGATGTTCTGGACTGAAATGCCGTGCGGGGTGATGTGGTGGATCTGACCGGGCGTCGTCACGTTGACGAGGTCGTTGGTCTGGACTTCAATCTTGTAGCCCGGCGGAAGGAAGGTGTTGAAGCCCATGATGAGGTCAGGGTGGCCTTTGAAGAGCTGCGAGACTCTGCTGATGACCCCCGGAGTGTCGATGCTGCGAACACCGGAACAAAAAGAGAGAGTCGGACGTGCTGCCATACCTCGGTTCCAATCCGTTCGTGAAGTCAAATAGCTTCCTTACCTTTGGGACTTGAACTCTTTCATTATATCTAGAAAGTCATTGTAGACCTGAGGTTGGTTGCCAAACTGTAGTTTCACTTGATCCAAATAAGATAAAGCGTCTTCCACCTAACAAGAGAGGAACAGAGGGCACAGCCACTTTCATCTACAAGTCCAGTTAAACCTATTTCTTTCCCAGCAGAGGCCTAACTGAACCAATAAAATAACATTTGTAGAGCACAGATGTGCTGAAGTTGTTTTTTCCGGTACGATCCAAATATTCCGAACTTTCATCGTGTATGAAAACAGATGAACTCTGATGAGGGTTGTCACTTTACATTGGGAAGGAGTCACGGTTTTAAAGCTTTCAAACGGTTGCTGGATGTGATATATCATTTGAAGGAGTATTTGAATAATTTTAGGAAGCATCGTCTAACTCTCACAGTCTTTACTGTTGGTAAAATCAAAAGAAATCCCCCTGAATCACTCTGGTCATCTCTAGAGACAGCTACGCATCACTTTCTGGCTCTATGTCAGTCATCGACAGTGACGAAATGACCTCAGAGAGCGACAGAGGTAACGAGTAGAGTTGAGCGATTTTATCGATTCTGCGATATATATCGATATTTTATCGTGTATCGATTTTTCAGCCGTGGGTATCGATATTTTAAGCTTCTTTCAAAACCCCCGTGTCCCACCTTTAAAAGCTTGCAAGCAACAATTTGCACTGTTTAAATAAATGAAACTATTTTTCTCAACACATCTTTTATTCATTTTGTCCAGCATTAGCAAGCTGCCTGTCAGCCATATAATGTGTAATTGATGTTTTCAGTTCAATTAATTCAAACAAAGTCATTGCAACACTCACAAGATGTCACCAAAAACACTTTGTCCCTTTAAAATTTTTCAGAAAATGATGTAAATGTATTGTAAGATGAATATCGATATATATCGTATTGAATATTGTGTATCGTATTGTATCGTGAGATTAGTGTATCGCTACAGCCCTACAAGCGCTGTTCAAAGCTTCTCCGGCATCTATGGAAGGCTTTGAAGGTGATCTGGCGTAGGGGGAAGGTAGCCGACCAGTGGAGATGTGCTGAGGGAGTTTGGATCCCCAAGGAGGAGGACTCGAAAAATATCAACCAGTTTCGGACCATCTCACTACTGAGTGTGGAAGGGAAGGTGTTTTTCAGCATCGTCTCCCGAAGACTGACCGAGTTTCTCCTTAAGAACAACTACATCGACACCTCGGTGCAGAAGGGTGGGATCCCTGGAGTTCCCGGCTGCCTAGAGCACAATGGTGTAGTCACGCAGCTCATTAGAGAGGCCCATGAGAGCAAAGGAGAACTTGCTGTGTTGTGGTTGGACCTGACTAACGCCTACGGGTCCATCCCACACAAACTAGTCGAGCTTGCGCTACACCTACACCATGTTCCCAGCAAGATCAAGGACCTGATCCTGGATTATTATGATAATTTCAAGCTCAGGGTCACTTCTGGGTCAGTAACCTCAGACTGGCACCGCCTTGAGAAAGGAATAATAACAGGATGCACCATCTCCGTTGTTCTTTTTGCACTGGCGACAAACATGGTGGTCAAGGCTGCTGAGGTGGAATGCAGAGGGCCGCTATCCAGATCAGGTGTTCGACAGCCCCCCATAAGAGCCTACATGGACGACCTGACCATCACAACAACATCAGTCCCCGGGAGTAGATGGATCTTGCAGGGATTGGAGAGACTCATTCTTTGGGCCAGGATGAGTTTCAAGCCAACTAAGTCAAGGTCTATGGTACTGAAGAAGGGGAAAGTGGTGGATAAATTCCGATTCTCAATCTTAGGAACGGTCATTCCATCGATTACGGATAAACCAGTCAAGAGCCTGGGAAAGCTCTTTGACTCCAGCCTGAAAGACTCTGCTGCTATCCAGAAGTCTACTGAAGAGCTTGGAGGGTGGCTCACTAAGGTGGACAAGTCCGGTAGATTTAAAGCCTGGATCTACCAGTACTCCATCCTTCCTAGAGTCCTGTGGCCTCTCCTCGTGTATGCAGTCCCAGTAACAACGGTGGAGTCCTTTGAAAGGAAGATCAGCAGCTTCCTGCGGAGATGGCTGGGTCTTCCTCGCAGCTTCAACAGCGCTGCCCTGTACGGGACAAGCAACACCCTGCAGCTACCCTTCAGTGGGCTCACTGAAGAATTCAAGGTGGCACGCACAAGAGAAGCCCTACAGTACAGAGACTCCAGGGACTGCAAGGTGTCATCAGCCGGGATAGAAGTGAGGACAGGAAGAAAGTGGAAGGCAGAAAAGGCAGTGGAGGTGGCTGAGTCACGCCTACGGCAAAAGGCGCTGGTTGGTGCCGTGGCAACAGGGAGAACAGGATTGGGCTACCTCCCAAAGACTCCAGTCAGCCAGGCCCGGGGGAAAGAGAGAAACCATCTACTCCAGGAGGAGGTCCGAGCAGGCGCGGAGGAAGAGCGAGTGGGCAGGGTAGTGGGACTCCGGCAACAGGGGGCATGGACAAGATGGGAGAGCGCCTTACAGCGAAAAGTTACCTGGTCCAACATCATGCAGGCAGACTTCCACCGCGTCCGCTTCCTTGCGGCAGCAGTCTACGATGCCCTTCCTAGCCCAGCAAACCTCCACATGTGGGGGAAGAGCGAGACACCCACCTGCTCCCTTTGCTCCGGAAAAGGCTCCCTGGAACATCTTCTCAGCAGTTGCCCAAAGTCCCTGGCTGACGGCCGCTATCGTTGGCGCCATGACCAGGTACTCAAAGCAATTGCTGAGAGCATAGCCTTGGCCATCAGCACTACCAAACACCATCACGCTCCAAAGAAGGCAATCTCCTACATCAAAGCTGGAGAGAGACCTCGCGCACGTCCACAGACAACAACGGGACTCCTCCACACAGCTCCTGATTGGCAGCTGCACGTTGACCTGGGAAAACAACTGAGATTCCCCCAGCACATCGTAGCAACACCTCTACGGCCAGACATGATCATTATCTCAGAGGCTTCAAAACACCTGATCATGCTGGAACTCACAGTGCCCTGGGAAGAGCGGATTGAGGAAGCCAACGAAAGGAAACGTGCCAAGTATCAGGAGCTGGTGGAGGAATGCAGGGGCAAGGGCTGGAGGACCTTCTATGAGCCCATAGAAGTAGGCTGCAGAGGCTTTTCAGCACGCTCCCTCTGCAAAGTTCTTGGCCGATTGGGAATCACAGGGGCGGCCAAGAAGAAGGCCATTCAAGCCGCAAGTGAAGCTGCAGAGAAAGCCACGAGGTGGCTGTGGCTGAAAAGGGCAGATCCGTGGGTTGCTACTGGGACACAAGCCGGGTCTTGATCACCCCGGCTGGGTCGCCTGGGCGAGGGTGTATGATGTTGCGAGACCTGAAACACCCTATGAACCCAGGATACATCACTGATGATGTGTCCCAGTGCATCCAGGAGATGTATCTTTCAAGCCCTACCGGACACACATCAGATTTTTTGGGAGGGAAAGGAAAGAAAGAGAGAACAGGAAACTGGAATGAAAAGAACCTGGTCTTGACCTGGAAGGTATATCGTATCATGAGCCAAATATCGTGTATCGTATTGTATCGTGAGATTAGTGTATGGCTACAGCCCTACCGGACACACATCAGATTTTTTGGGAGGGAAAGGAAAGAAAGAGAGAACAGGAAACTGGAAAGAAAAGAACCTGGTCTTGACATGGAAGGTATATCATATCGTGAGCCAAATATCATGTATCGTATTGTATCGTGAGATTAGTGTATCGCTACAGCCCCAGAGTGAATCTCGGACACTTCTGTAAACGTGATTCAGTCCTCGTCCTCTCAGGGGAACCCTGTGAGCTACAAACGGCAAAAAGTCCTTTCTGTCGCTTCACTCCACATTTCCTCTTGTTTTCACTTGAACCAACCGCCACAAAACAACGACAGATAACACAAACAGAAATGGGAATGACATCAACAACGACATTCATCGGGGAGTCTCAACCAGCACTTCTGAGGTGCTGTAAAAAATAAAAATAAAAACAACACAGCTACTTCCGCTGCGTGTTTTCCACATTAAATGTTTTGTCCTCGACCTAAATGTCATGTAACACTTCCAGTTGTGAGACGCCGCCTCCTGCCGTGAAATGAACATGCAAATATCAACAGCGGAGGAAGTTTAGATCCAGTTCTCCACAAGTTCTTCAGAAGTTCTCTGGTCAAGTGTGAAAACGGCTCATGATAATAAGAGACTCCACGATCGTTGGATTTAAACTGAAAGTACACAACAAGAACAATTTTTCCCATTTTATTTGAACACACTCATTAAACATTCAAAGTGCTGAAAGAGCAAAAAACTAAATAAAATAAAATAAAAAAAACCCCTCAGACTAATTATTTCAATGCAGGCTAGTAGGAGTTTGGACAGCTGAAGTCCAGTTGATGGAGGTGTGGTTTAGAGCTTCTTTGATTGACACCTAAACATTATAGGTTTGCCTCACAAACAAAACAGACAACTCTGAAGACACGAGATCAAGTCGATCTGCACGAGTCCACTGAGCACTACCGTACGAACATTTTTGACCAGACGTGGTGTTCATGGCACGACACCACGAAGAGAGTTGGTGCTCCTCAAAAAAATAAAAATAAAAAAATTGCTACATGCCTGACATTTGTCAAAGAGCACCCAGGCAACATGCGGTGCTCTGGGAAACGCTCTGCTTAGAGGACGGATCAAACATAAGCGAAATGCCATTACAGCAGTGAAACACGGCGGAGGAACCATCATGATCGGGGTTCGCTTGGCTGCCAAGGACCTGGACGACCTCCCATAAATGCAACTAAATCCCCTACAGCAGTGATTCCCAAAGTGTGGGCCGCGGCCCCCTGGTGGGGCGTCGCGGTACTGCAGGTGGGCCGTGAGAGGTCATTAAAATTAAACAAATATGTTTTAAATCATCGAACTTTTTAAAATATGTTTTTAATTGCTGTAAAATATTCATGACATGATTTAAAGAAACATTAAGAAGTAACAAAACAAACCAGTTAAGTGTTATTCTACTGTCATCTTAACTTAATATGACAAGTGTCACCTTATTTGTTGACCCCTCACATTAATATCAGAACATGGTTCCTAGTCCTGGATGTTGATCACAGTTGTGATTAAAGATTTCGGTGGGCCGTGGAGATTTTTCACATTTCAAATTGGGCCTTGGTGTTCTGAAGTTCTGGTTGTTTTGCGTGGGACGTAAGATGTGGGGGGGACTGACCTTGAGCCTCTGGAACTGCTGGTGGCCCTGTGCGGAGGCTGGCGGAGCCGCCGTGTGGCCGTGGCCTGGCATCACCGAGGGCCCGTGGGACTGAACTGCCGGGCTGTGGTGGTGGGACCCGGTGTGGACAGCTGGGCTGGGAGTGTGGCCGTGCCCGCCGCTGTTCTGGGCAACGGGGGGGACCTGGGAGGGCAGAGAGCGAGATCAGAAGCTTGAAAACAAACGTGCGCTTAAACAAACAGAGCGTGCTGTACCTGGTATCCCTGGGGGACGGAGTACTGGACGCCGGCTGTGGGCTGCATGTTGTCGGGCACGGCTTCATACACGGCCGGAGCCGGGGCCGGGGCCGGGGCCAGGACGCGATGCTGGAACGCCTCTGTGCTGCCAGCGAGGCGCCGCTGCTGGGACGCAAAGACCGTTTCCTGATCCTCCAGACGCCGCTTCATTCTGAACTCATACTCGTGAGAGCTGCGAGACCTGGAAATTAAAAGTCATGTTGTCTTTTCAAGGTTATTTCACCAGACACACACAGTGTCTGACCACAGATCTAATGAGACGTCTGAAGCTTTTAGCAGCACAAAGATGCCAACAGGTTCGCGGAGATCAGCTTCCTGGGACTGGACTGAGTTATTAATAAGAAATAATTCGACAGTGCCATTTTCAATACACTTTTGTTGCTCAGGAAGTTGCTCAGGAAATGATTCTTCTCCTCAGATCTTGATGTATCGAGTGTAATATTTGATATTCGGTAGAGTTGAGCAATTTTATCAATTTTGCGATATATATCGATATTTTATTTCCCAGAGAGTATCGATTTTTCAGCCGCGGGTATCGATATTCTAAGCTTCTTTTAAAACCCCCGTGTCCCACCTTTAAAAGCTTGCAAGCAACGATTTGCACTGTTTAAATAAATGAAACTATTTTTCTCAACACATCTTTTATTCATTTTGTCCAGCATTTGCAAGCTGCCTGTCAGCCATATAATGTGTAATTGATGCTTTCAGTTCAATTAATTCAAACAAAGTCATTGGAACACTCACAAGATGTCACCAAAATCACTTTGTCCCTTTAAAATCTTTCAGAAAATAATGTAAATGTGTTGTAAGATGAATATCGATATATATCGTATCGCGAGATTAGTGTATCGCTACAGCCCTAATATTCGGCCCTGATTCTGTCTAAATAGCTGGATGGGGTATGAGATGATGTGACGCCACCATGAGGCCGATCAACTCTAATTCATGAGATGTCACATGTCAGCAAAAGTATGTGAACCCCTTGGAATTACTTGGATTGTTGGAGTAATTTACCGTAAAATATGACCTTCATCACAGTTTATGGGAAATCAATGCAGAAACTGAGGAAATTTATATCATTTTTATTGCCACTGTATTTTCATGATAAACTCACAGCCGTTGTTTCTTTGTGATGATGTCTAACATTTAAATAAGGAAGATATTCAAGTCCAGCTTGATATCTTTATTCTATTTCACACATCAGTAGTATCAGACCGTTATCTGTGTTTTTCCTTTGACTTACTTTAAAATCAAAGATACTAGAATCAAAGATTAAAAACGGCATCAAAACATCTCAATGTCTAGTTGGGTCCAAGTTTTTAGACAAAGAGTTTTTATGATGTTTCCTCTTTCTTCAACTGCAATTATTTCAATGGATTTGAAATAAAGCAGTCAAGATGTGATCAAAGTGGAGACTTTCAGCTTTCACTAAAACATGGCATTCACCATTTAGAAATTAGAGCCTTTATTTGAGCCACATTTTCAGGGGGCTTGAAAGTATTTGGGCCAGATTCGGTCCTGTCCCTCATTACTTCCAAGAAAAAACATGAAGCAGATCAAAGGTCTGGAGCCGATATCTGGTGTTGAGTTGGCGCTTGGAAGAACATAAATCTGTAAGGGATACAGCAAAAACCCACGGTGTGGCCAAAACAACAGTTTGGTACGTTCTTAAAAAGAAAGAAATCGCTGAGGGGCTGAACAACATCAACAGGTCTGGAAGACCAGCTCGGGCAGACGACTGCAGAATCCTTCACTTAGAGAAGAAAAACCCTCCAGGACGTCAACAGAAGTCAAGAATTTGCTGGAGAAGGTAGACGTGTCCTTGTCCTCATGCATGTACATACAGAGGGTTTCCAACAACTGGTGACGTTCAAGAGCAGGAAAGCCAGATTAGACTTTTGCCAGAAAACCACATGTTCTGGAATCAGATTCTTTGGACGGATGAAACCAAGATAATCTTCTATCAAAACGATGGGAAGAGAATAATCTGGTGAAGGAAAAGAACAGCAGATGATCCCGAAACAGACCACATCATGTGTAGGGGTAAGTATTGGCAAGGACCTCACAATACGATATGTATCATGATACTTGGGTCATGATACGATATTATCACGATATTGCGATATCACAATATATTGTGATATTCTACCCAGATAATATCAAAATTAAAAGTAGAGATGAAAAATCAAGTTGCTGTATATGTTCAACAGATGATTATTGATCATTCAGAGGACAAATTGAGTCAAAACTATTTGCTTCAAAACAACCTATAGTGTTGTTTCACATTCAAGTATTCACAATGTGTCTAATACATGAATTTTCCTTTTTTAAAAAATCGATATTAGGAGCTGAAAAATTGATATTATATTGGGCGGCCGAAAATCGCGATATATTGCAAAATCGATTTTTTTTTTTCACACCCCTAATCATGTGTCAAACATGGCGGAGGCAGTGTCATGGTATGGGCGTGCATGGAATAAATTCACAGGTGTTTAATGATGGGGTGAAACTCTCTGCTCACACTCAGTGAAACCCCAGAAAACTGACAGGACTGGGCCTCACAGTGCAGACGGATAATGGCCTGAAACACAGAGGGAAAGACACTCAAGACTTTCTGAAGGTGAAGAAATAAAATACCCCTCAATGGCCATGTCAGCCACCTGATCTCCACCCAACGCAGTGTGATTTTCAGCCACTGAAGACAAACGTGAAGGCTGAAAGAGCTGACAGCGAGCAGCTGCAGTGAAGGTCTGGTGAAGCATCTCCAGGGAGGAAACCTGGTTCTTGGTGATGATCTCCATGGGCTCCAGACTCTGAGCAGTTACTGACTGCAAAGGATTTCATCCAAAATGACCGTTAGGTCACTTTGTTCAAAAACTTTAGAGTCCCTTAAAATGGAGGTACTTTTCTTGAAAAGACAGTAATTCCTAAAAGGTAAATGCTATATTTTTTTGGGTGAAACCTCTTAAAATAAAGCTGAAATTCCACACTTAGATCACATCTTGATTTTTTCATCTCAAGTCCACGGTGCCGTTATACAAAGATAAAAATCGTTAAAAAACATAAAGAACTTTTGTAACTGTCCAAATACCTCTGGACCCATCTGTATATTGTTCTTACTATGTGTGTTTTGTTGTTCTGTTGCTCTTAGCTGCTGCCTGTATTGGCTCGGGCACTGTTGAAACAGAGATTTTAAATATCAAGAGGTTTTCTCCCTGGTTAAATGAAGATTAATGAATAATAAGTCATTTTTTTGGTCCATGATTAAAGAATACACGGTGTCCCAGAATTAAGCCACTTTCCTCATTAATTCCTGTCTCATTCATAGTTGCCAAATCTGCTTATTTTTAAGCGACTTTTTGCTTCTTTTTTTCCCTGAAATCACTTGAAATAATTAGTAGCTGTGGGTTGCAATATCTATTTATTTATTTTTAATACGGTGGCTTGATAGAAACAATTGTTTTCATTACAGATATGGCCTCAGTTAACAAATCAATTGACAGTGTAAACTCACTCTCCCACAATCCAGCTGCACCTCCTGAGGATGACACACTTCCTGTGATAACTGTGTATCATTTATTCTGTTGATATAAAACAAGTATTTCATTGACCCCAAGACTGTTTTTTTCCCGAAAATATAAGTTCTAATTATTATGTTTATTTTTGGCAACAACTTGAAATTTAAGTTAAATTAACAACGAGAAATTTCAAAATAATTAGGAGTCAAGAATTTAATCTGCTAACATGTTAGGTCTGGGTTCATTCGGCGCTTGTTTGTGATGGTGTGGGTGTTTATTTGTCTCGTGATCGCCGGAAACGCTGCTCTCGTTCCACCCCCCCACCCCAGAAAGGTGTTCAGTCGCTTCAAAAAACCCAAACAAACAACAAAAAACAAAACAAAACACAGAAATACAAAAAAAAAAAAAACCAAAACGATGATGTGATGTTTTCGTGGATCAAAATGGGAACATGAAGTGAATGTACCACTGGCAGCCTCTGCAGCCAATGAAAGGGAGGCGGTCTACGTCACCGGCGCAACAAACAGGTGCTGTGGGAACGTGGAAGCCCGTCTGCCATTCACAACTTCCTCCAGTCTACACACCAGCAAACTTACGGTCATTTGAATGAACGGCTTCTCCAAAAAACGACGGAGCGAAACGCCCGGTCGCTGAGAACACACACACACATACACATACTTTGAGCACTCGCAATGCCCTCGAGACACAATGACAAACTGTATGGCGCCGTACGCGGCTCGAGCGCTCGCGCTCCGACGGACCGCGGAGCTCCGCCGAGCCGTTTCACCTGACCACCCGTAGCTGTGTCAGAGGAAAGAGCCGAGCCGAGCGTCCGTGTCGGGAGATAACACCGGCCCCAGTCGCTATAGTAACGTCACGGCCGCCTCTGACTTCCACACGCTCCCCGGACCGACAACACGAACCCCGCTTCGCCGTTTACGGCCTAGCAGCGCGAGCACCGACGTCGAGATGCCCGCACACCCGCCATTTAGAGCGTGGCGCAGGAGACCAGCGAAGCTCCGTTTCTAGCAGGTAAGCATTGAAAAGCAGCCGTCTCGCTGAGTAACGACCACAGAGCAGATCGTGCTCCGCTTATATGCATGTATATATATTTTAAATAACTTCACCGAGAAGTTGTTTTGTCAGCAGCGGTTCTCAGCTGCCAGTTAGCTGCTAGCTAATGTAAACAACATGGATAGTCCGGGGCTAGGGGAGAAGCACATGCAGGTAACTGGCTGTTGGTGTTAAAACAGGGTATAAATACGCCAAGAATCGGCTGTTGATTTGTTGAGCTGTTCGTATCGAGTGTGTCTGTGAAAGAATGGCTCGTGAGGAGACGCCGATCTCCCGTACGAAGCACTTAAAACGTCTGCTAAACCAGCTAGCTGTGTTAGCCTACTGAATGAATTCAGCTGGACTCACCCCTCTCCCAAACAGCAAGCAGAAGTCCGCGGGTGACGATCTGATAATCCGTTACAAGTGGCTGAAAATACGCGAATGTGGAGGGTATGTGTAAAGCAACTTTGCGGTCGGCGTGTGACTTAAAATTAACAATTCAAGCAGCGGCTGCAAAGTAAAAATCTTCTCCCGAAGACAGGAAAACAATCCCCGCTCGGTTAGCGGCAGAGGTGGGCGGGGCTCTGATTTAAAAGGGCCCGCCCCAGGGTGAGCGTTATTGGTCAGTTCACTCCGAGGTTCCGCACAAGGGCGGGGCGACGAGTTGTGCTGAGAATTTGAACTGTCAAGGATTTAATGCACTGTAGAGTGCACTGGTGATGGTAAAGTCGGTCGTTCTAAGTGATGCTCTTCATCAACGACGACTTTCTAGTTACAAACACGACCAAGGAGGCGTTTTTAAACAAGTACTTGATATTAATATTGTAAGAGAAAAGATTGACCTTCACATATATTAGTTTTTTTCCCATATGAAGAAAACAGAAAAATGTCCAACTGTTTACTTGAGGATGTTTTGAAGATACTTAAAAAAAGCTTGATCAGAACCTTTCTGACAGAACACATTTGAAACACAGTTGAAACCACAAGTTTACATACACTGCATACAATATTATTTTTCTCACTGTCTGTCATTAAATCAGACAAAACCTTTCCTGTTTTAGGCCATTGAAGTTTTAAAATATTTTTCTATTTGCTAATTGCAAGTACAATGAGAGAGAGAGAGATTTTTTTTAATTACTTTCTTCAAAGTCAAATGTTTACATATGTTTCCTTAATATTTAACGTTTTGTTGAAACTGTTTAGTGTTTCCTTCCAGAAGCTTCTCATAATAGTTTGCTGATATTTTGGTCTATTCCTCCTGACAGAAGTGTTTTCTCAGGTGTGCCCACTAATTTTCTATAGGGTTGAGTTCAGAACTTTGTGATGGTCCCTCCAGAACCTTGACTTTGTTGTCCTGAAGCCTCTTTGCAACTAATTTAGCTGTATGCTTTGAGTCATTGTCCATCTGAAGACCCATTTGCAGCCAAGCTTTAACTCCCTGGCTTATCTCTTGAGATGTTCCTTCAACATTTCTTCATAATGTTCTCTCCTCATGATGCCAACTATTTAGTGAAGTCTACCCAGTCCCTCCTGCAGTAAACACACCCACCATGATGCTGGGACAGGTGGGATGGCGTTCTCATTCTCCAAACTTCCCCCTTTTTCCTCCAAAAGTACCAATGGTGATTATTTCCAAACAGTTCAGTTTTAGTTTTATCAGACCAGGACATGTCTCCAGAAATGAAGGTCTTTTGTCCATCTGTGCAATTGCAAACTGTAATCTTGTTTTTTTTTTTTTTTTTATCCCAGCTTTTATTTTATTAATTTGTCGGCCTTTATTTAACCTGGTTAGTTCCACTGAGATTAACACCTCATTTACAAGGGAGACCTGAGCCCCTAAGGGCTACTTAGAGTCATCACTGTGGGCAATCAAGAGTCGCCAATTACCCTGACATTCAAGTTTTTAGACTGCAGGGGGAGTACCTGGAGAAGCCAAACAAGAACGTGAAATGTTTTTTACTTTTATGTTACTTTTGGAGTAACGTCGTCTTCCTGGCTGAGTGGTCTTTCAGTCCATGTGGGTTCAGCATCTTCACAAGGTGTTTTTCTTTTATTCTGGGGTTGATTGGCACATTTCACACCAAAGCACGTTCATCTCTGGGACGCAGAACCCTCGTGTCGCCCTCCTGATCGCTATGATGGCTGGACATTCCCATTATGTTGATATTTGCACATAATTGTTTGAACAGATGACCGTGGGACCTACAGACATCTGGAAACTGTACCCAGGGATGAACCAGACTGGTGGAGATCCACAATTCTCTTCCTGATATCTTGGATGATTTCTTTTCATTTTCCCAGGGAAGCGTGTTTTGGGAAATATCTTAAAATACCTCCATAGGTGTCTCTCAAATTAACTCAAATGCTGTCAGTTAACTCAAATCTTCCGAAGCCATGACATCATTAACTGGGCTTTCCCAAATTATTAAAAGGCATAGTGATCTCAGTGTCAGTAAACATTTGACTTTGAAGAAAGTAATAAAAAAAATATATCTTATTACGTATTCTGGTATTTAGAATGCAGAGGTATTTCTAAACGATCTAAAACAGGAAACATTTAATCTGATTTAATGTCAGTGAGGAGAAAAAAAAGGGTGGCGTCTTTTTACTGCGTTTATAAACTTCTGCATGCGTGCGCGCGCGTGTGTGTGCGTATAGTATGTAAGAGAGAGAGCAATTACGAACTGACCTTTTAAATAACGCATTTGTTGTGTAAGTTTACTGCTGCTCAGATATTTTGCTCTTTGATAGTGAAACATGAGATGCTGTTTCTTCACGTTTTAAAAGGACCAAATATCTGCAATCTTTCTCCATATTCAGCTTTTATTTAACACTTTTCCATCATGAGTGTCAACCATTGACATCCATGTGTCAATGTCAGTAAAAATGAGTGATGCGCAACATCTCTCAGCACCAACTTGCTTGTGGGGGGGAGAAAAAAGGAAGCTCAACACTGTAAACTACAGCGCTGAAGAAAACAACTGGCACCGCCACCGAGCATGTGGTTGAGTAATTACAGAGCAACACAAACAACGATGGACAAATATAAACACCAACAACGTATGTCCCAGACGTAGGCGGTGGAACATAGAACCACATATCACAATTGATGACAGATTTTCTCCCAGAATATCATTTACTATGTACACCATAGCTGATGTCATTAAAATCACAGACGTGCTCTGCAAATACTGCAAATTACAGCAGGCCTCCAGGCATTATAGTTCTGTCCAAACAGGATATTAGTTACAATTTATTAATTTTTCTTTTCCCCCCCCCTTGTTTCTTAGGCTGGTACCCGGCCCCATTTAGACCTGGTATTACCATCCATCCTGGGTGATCCAGTCACAGCCGGACATCTCCGATCCCTGCCTGTGCCAGGTGTTGTGCATCGTAACCACTCTTGTGGTTTAGGAGCATCCCAGAAGTGACTTGTCTGCCCCGTTCTGCTAAAGGTGAGTGCTGCTCATCCATGGATGAGCTATGTCAACTTGCACAGCAGATCAAGCTGGCAGGATGTAAGTCGCAACAGTGGAACAGAGAATCTTGTCCATTTTCAAGATAAAAGACAGCGCAACAAGCAGACTGCTGCAGCAACGTTGTGTCATAACCAGCAGTGGTTGGCACAGGTAAATGGGTCAGAGGGTCTCAGAAGAGATTAACCACAGATGAAGAGAGGCTCATTTTAGAAGTCAAAAAGCAGCACATTTTATGCTTCTTCATTGGTTGTTTGTCTCTTTCATTGTGCAAATTACTGCATGATCTCGTGACTATCGTGCTATCAAAACGTTAGATACGTGAGATTATGAGTTTACCCTAACTGAACAGGCGGTGTTGGGAAGTGCTCTGCTTATGAAACAAACCTGTTGCAGGTCCCCAGCAGCAATATTTCACCATGGAGTTATTATAGTATAATATTAACACTGATGATAGGCATCGGAAAAATAGTGAATTAACACAGCGCAGGAGCAGCAAGTTTGTCTGACCTAGCAACAGTAACTGGGGAGGGGGCGGCGCTTACCGAAAGGTCAATTGTAACTGTGCTGTGCGTTGGTCCGGACCACAACAAATGTGATTGGTCTGCTTGTTAGACTTACTTCTAGTACTACTTAAAAAAAGAAAAAAAAAACTTCTAGTACTACTTCATTATCTTTTTCAGGTCAGGTAGAACGATAGTTTGTTGCAGTGTCTGTAAAAAATGGCCGTGGCTCAACATTAATCGGCGCTAAAACACTAGTAAATGTTTGACGTACTATATTTGCTCTGTTGCTCTGTGTTAACTACGTGAAGATAAACAAAAGGAAGCTCAGAGCTGCAAGCTACAGCGCTGCAGAAAAGAATATGCATTTCCCTCCAGCTGGCGGTGGAATAGTGATGCAAACAACACACACACTTCCCCCACACGTGTTCCCCAAAGTCATCTTTCCCTCCGTCCGCCTAAAAGATGGACCGAAATCTATCCACATCTACTTCCTGAAGCATGGTATCACGTGACTTTGTGAGGGGGAAGGACTCCGCCTTCGCTCCCGCTCGCCCCGCCCATCGATCCGTGACGGAGAAACTTAACAGCCAATCGCTGCGCGGAACCGACATTACAAATCCCCTAAAAGGTGGAACTTCCAAAATAAACCATCGCCCACGACAGGCGGAGCTGCAGCCACCAGCCCGGGATTCCTCCGTCCAGCCCGAGCGGAGGAATCAGCACACACACGCGGACCCACAGGCGCGCACCCCCCCCCCCCCCCCCCTATCCCGAGTGGTTTCCCTTTTAGAATGCGTTCATGCTCGAACGCCAATTAGATTTAAAAATAATAATAATAATAATGAGGCTTTGAACGCATGTATAGCTTGGTTTATTAGTGGGTTTTTAAGTTTCGTGCAGAAGCATGCAACACAACCAACTGCGGGCTCTGGAGCCCCTCCTCCCCCCCTGAAACACCGAGTGGTGCGGCTGCAGGAACTAGCCCTCGCAGCCGTATCGACTCCGGCTCGCACACTCCAAACAAAAGCGTCCGCGCCAGTAAACCGTCTCCTCCGCCTCATGAGGCGTCCGCGCGAGCGTGAACGGACGCGGGGCGGC
Organism: Hirundichthys speculiger; assembly: GCA_018398805.1. NCBI lineage: Eukaryota > Metazoa > Chordata > Actinopteri > Beloniformes > Exocoetidae > Hirundichthys > Hirundichthys speculiger. Next base: position 148,128 of record JAGFBZ010000489.1, read on the forward strand.
TGCATCTCTCTTTTCTTTTATTTTCTTTCTTTATTTATATATATTTTTAATCCTTTAAACCTAGGCGGTAAGAGCCGATCCAGCTGCCCTTTCTAAACAATGCCAAAGTCAAACGGAAAGGGAACTACGCGGCGTGGAAACGTCGGCACGTAGCCGCTTTTCCGTAGAAACAAACCAACATTAAAAAAAAAAAAACAACCTGCACGAGCGGACCGCCGGGGCTTTTCGACGCGCAATATTCTTTGTTTACTTGAACGGCGGCGGGGGTAAAATGTCTAACCTGTCTCACCACAACAACCCCCCCCCCCCCCCCCCTGCACTACCGATCCGTTTCTGCGAGCAGGCGTTACATTCTCACACAACGCTGCAGACCGAACGGTTCGGCTCGCGCACAACCTCGTCTCCACGCAGCCCCCCCGGAGACAGTTTCACTAATGGATATCATCTACCACGTTATGTTTCTGGCTGTTGAACAAGCATTAAAAAAAAAAAGGAGAGAGAAAAAAAAGAAAAGACCCCCCCCCCCCCCCCCCCCCCCCTCGCTTTTCATTTGGATCAAACGGATCGACCACCGACAGGATCTCGAGACTCTTTCGCAATAACCGCCCGCTCGTTTTTAAGAGCCACGATGTGTATATTATTTAGTTTAAGCAGCTGTTACATACCCGAGAAAAGACTCCTCACTCCCGATTCGTGTTTGTAACAAAATAGTTGGACACGCCCCCCTCCGCTCTGATTGGCGCATAGTACGAGACACGTCACTTTATTTTGAATATGACCCGCTAAAAAACCAAGGAAGCGCCACCATCCCACAGTCGCTGAAACACGGCCAGGCCCGCTGCAGCTCCAGGATGAGCCTCGGGCTTTGACTGAAATGGGATGGAATTTGAGAAAGATTATGTTTTTTTGTACCTGAGAGGATGTATTTGTGTCTGAGGTGACGACTAAGTCAAAACATGTGTTGACTCGTGTTAACGTGCTGATTACTAGAGGTGGGCAGATCGATCCAAATATGGATACTAGGGCTGAGCAACGATTAAAATTTTTAATCGCGATTAATCGCATTATTTCCCTGATTAATCACGATTAATCATATAATGCATTCAAAAGTAGTGTAAAGGTCACTTAGTGCCATAACATTTGTTGTTCAAACACTTTTAACATCAGCACTTGTCAGTAACACATATTTAGTATAAATCTCATCTAAAAAAAAAAAGTAAAACAAAATAAAGCTTATTGCCACTGCCAGGGTATTAATGTCATCCTGTTTTTATAAAAAATAAAAAAAAAGTCTACAAACAAAATCCAACAAAATGATTGTGTCTCAGCACAATCAGAACATTAAAACAGGTAATTTCTGAGGTAACAGCAGAAACTTTTAATGTGGAGATCAACTTGTCAGTTGTTACAAATAACCTTGTTTCTGTTGAATCCTCCGTCTGGGAGAACTTTAAAATGAAAATGTCCATGTTAAAGTTCAGTAACTTTATCAATCCATGTATCATTCATTCTTTCCATTTTCAGTTGTCAATCAAAAATAAAAAGTGACACTTTTTTGAAATTTTTCATTTTAATCCAACACAAAAAAAACGAGAAAAAAAAAGCCTGTTTTTTTTTTTTAATATTTCAATTTCAGACTTTTATCAAAAATACGAAATGAAAAAACGGACCCCAGAACTGAATTTGTTTTATAATGGAGGACTGGACTTTCTGTTGTCATTACACATCTGTGCCACTAGATGGAGCCGCACTGCAGTAACCAGCTAGAGAACAGCAGGACAGTGAACACATGGAGCAGATCTGATGGAACATGGAGGAATGACGAGAAAGTTTTGTTGCAGTCCAGATTTTTTTTGTTAATATTGCTACCTGAGTTGCTACCTGAACTGTTAAGTACACAGATTTTTACCGTTCTGCATGTCCGTTTTTAGTTTACCTGTCAATTCTTTTCCGATTCCGCAGCAGCCAGTAACTGACTTTTCAAAACAAAAGCATGTGAGCAACATGCGTTAACGCGCGATAAAATAATTGTCGGCATTAATAAATTAATGTGTTAACGGATAATAACGCGTTAACTTGCCCAGCCCTAATCGATACCAATGTTGGTATTGATATCGCATGATACTCGTGTAAAAAGATCAATACTCAAACTTTTTTTTCTCTCCCACAACACTAAGAATTCATTGAAGTCTGTGTCTGACATTCTGTCACTTAGTGCGTTTATATGGGAAGTTTAATTCCTCTTTAATTCAGAATTAAAATTAAATCAGATTTAAAATGATGAAAAATTACCATGTAAACACCTAATTCCGAATGAAAATGTCCATTCCGAATTAAACTTAATTCCGAAGTTAGTGGCTGGTTTATTCTGATTTTAAATCCGAATAGAATAATTCTGCGGTCATGTAAACACTCATTCCTCTTTAAATTAATTCCCGTCTTTCTGCGCATGCTCGTTCTCTTGCCCGTCTGTCCTGATGACGCTTATATTCAGCGCTGGGCTTGTTTTTGAAAGAAAATCATCGACATGATGTTGTCGTGCTGCTGCTTCAAAAATAAAATCAAAACAAATCCAAAAAGGATGCTAATAATGTAGTCCTCCATGTTGTTGCTAATCAAGTAAGTTTGTTTTCTTCCGGTAGACGTAAATACGTAAAGACGTCCGCCCCCCTCCTATCCAATCAGAACCCTTCCCAACCCCCAGACCTTAGGCGGAATTGGATAAAGCTGATCAAACGTGTTTTCCATGTAAACCTCAATTCAGAATTACTATTTCCATGTAAACCCGAAGGAAAACAGTTTAATTCGGAATTATTAATTCAGAATTAAAAAACATCATGTAACCGTGGCCACTGTGTCCCCCTCCCCTCTCGTCTCGTCTTTTGACGTTGCATCATCACGTGGCTCAGCGGTGTCGGCCAAACAAGCATGCAGGTAGACTCAGTCTGGCCCCTCCCCCAGGCCTGCCCACTCAGAAAAAAAATTAATAACAGAACAATCCAATCAATATTTACACAAAAATGTTAATTGTGATAATAAAGTATTTTGCTGTCACCTATAAAGTTTGCCGAAATGTTATCCTAGGTTTTAACAAAATAATCCAAAGACAAAAATCACAAAAACACCAAAAGGTCAGCAGTTTCATGATAGATTAGCCTTAATATGAAAAAGTATCGGTGTCGGTATCGGCAATACTGGTCCTGTATTTACTTGGTATCGGATCGATACCAAAATTCCCAGTATCGCCCACCTCTACTGATCAGCCATCTGACCGTTGGGCCGCCTCATTGTTGCTGCCGACATCCGTTTATATAAGTAGTCACCTCTGTAGTTCATGTACTAAAAATGAACCAGTCAGCATATAAGTGCATGGACTTCTTAGTTCTAAAGTTATTAAATAATATTTATTTATACTTTTACCAGCGCGGTCTCCGCTATATTATTCCACGCCACAACGCAAGAGCGACAATCACGAACTAGCTAAACTTACTAAACTTATCTCTTGTGTTTTTCCACTTCCTCACCGTCTCGGCCGTATCCAGACCCACATTCATCTCTATCTCCCTCCATGAATTACTAGAATATGTGCTGTCTTTGTGGTGCGGAGAACCAGAATCGTACAGATGTGGGTACTTCCTCATTTTTTCAATGACGTGCTCTTTTCTACGCGGATGTAGAATTGACCAATCAGAGGCCTGTTGCACCTATCGACACGCCCCCATGAGTTGATTGAATTATGTAGCTTAAAAACAAAATTGACCGTTAGTAATAAATCGGTTAGAGTTACTGTTATCGGTTAACGGTTAAACGGTTAACCATGTGCATCCCTACTCCCCAATAATAGCGCCCCCAGGACTTATTACTTTACCCACGGCGTGTGCCCATGTGCACCAAAAAGATTTATACTCTTTCATTAGAGAGACATCTGTCTTGATAGTTGAGCATATTTATAGGAAAAACCTTATTTTCCTACGAGGGAAAAATAATGAGATGGAACCAAAATAACTGTTAGCAACTATAATCAAGGTAAAATGTTCAGTTAGTCATGATATTGATTTGAAGTCTCACCCAGCCCTGGAATGGTTTAACGCATGTATCACATTATTGCACTGAAGCTCACGGTAATGAGTTGTTATGCGTCTGCGTAGCAGCTACGTACATTGTTAGCGTTGATGCTTGTCCGTTGTCGGTTGCGTCTCGCTGTAATTACACCCCTCAGACACCAGGTGGCGGTGCAGGTTCTTTTCTGCTGCACTGCTGCTTCCAGGATTAAGCTTTTGTTGACTTCTTATATTTAGCTTAAGGTAACAGTTGAGCAAATAAATCATCTCTTATGTTAGTTGGAGCTGATAAATGTTTAGCATCAGGCATTATTACCAACATGAGCGGAACATACAAAAAAAAAAAAAAAAGATATCCACTGATTAAATCAATAACAAAGGAATTGGGTTCAACCTGTCAATAAAGTCACAATTGCTGCATTTTTTGCATTTTCTTCTTTATGCCTGTAAATAAATTTTGTAAAAGTATTAAGGACACAATGGTTTCAGGCCCTTTTTCCAACTTGTGCAGGTCGTCACAGAATGTTTTTAAACAAATATTTACTTTTGAAGTTTTTAGATTTTGCCTTAATTCAAACATTTGGGCATCTTGTGGGTTGAATTCACTAAAACAAATTAGTTTTTTAGCACAGCACATGTTGTTGAAAATGGTCCAGAACAGCGTTTCCTGTTGAATTCTTTCACTTCAATTATAAATGCCAGTTTTAGTAAATGTATTTTGTCTCGATACTTAAAGGCAGAAGTTTCAGACGTAAACCTTTGATTGTAATCTGACACAGCGTAGACTAGGACATGTATTTTTATCTGTATGATCATAGACCAAAAATATGTCATTGTCAATTTTGTTATTAACAGATGTCATTTTATTAAAAGAGAGAAAAAAAATCCAGCAGTGGAACTGTTTCCCATGAGGACACTGAGCATATCTGCCTGTCTGCATGAAAAGATGAGATCAATGTGGAACCCAAATGTAGCTGAGTCGCACTTTCAGAGAAATCTACAGCCGCGTGATAGAGGGAGCGCTAATTTGGCCTGAGGACACCAGAACACGCCTCAAAATCAGCATCGCTGAGAGAAGAAACACCACACGTACCACACGCTCCTGAATCCAGCTCCCAGCATGCCTCACTGGAGCAGCCTTGCAGCTTACCAGGATCGCTTTGTGGGATTTTCCTTTTTAGTGCTGTTGATTGCACTGCTCATTTTGGTGTAGTGGTAAACCCCACTGTCTTTGTAAATTCACTATTTGGGGAGCATATAGCAGCATTTGAGGAAAAAAAAAGAAGTGCAACCACTACGGTCTATTTTGGGAGTAAAGTGGTGCTTTAGGAAATGTAGCTGTCGGCTGAAAGGACAGGTAATCAGCACTCAGTCCGGTAAATGGAGGGGACTAGAGTTTAGGTTGGATTCTCTGTGAGAAGATTAGATGGCTTCAAATCTATTGTGTCCAGTGTGCACATTTATCAAGCAGTGAAATAACAAAATGTTGTCTTAATTCACATGTTTATTCTCAAATTTTAGTTGTTCAGCCTTTGACAAATACTTAGTGGCATATGTAGTGGCCTTTATTTTCTGTAAGAGCCAGTCTGAGCAGGTCGAGACACTGGCAGCGAACTTGGACTGTAAGAGAAGCCACGGCCTCCCAGATGCTGTCCAAGGATGTGGATAGTTTTACTTTAATGTGAATCTCACCTTTGAGGAGGACCCATGCGATCTCAATCAGACCTCAGTCAGGTGTGGAAGGACGCTGGGTCGTATTTCAGTCATCTGCTGTGGTCCACCAGACGGTGGAGCACTTGGATCCATGCAACCAAGTGTTAACTTGCATGAATCTCTTTAGGGCTGCAAACGTTTTCCTCTGACGCTCCAGATATCGTATGTATATAATTTATTTTTTAAGTCATTTATTTATTTTTGGACATTGTAACACGCAGTGTGTAGCGTTACTTATACTCTGCAGCAAATCGAGCCTTTTGAGGCTCAAACCACCACTAAAGGCGCCAGAGTGCCACCTACATGCGTTGTTCATGGCTGCAAGGGCAGATCGGATCATTTAGATCTGAGTTCACGGAGGACGGAAGACCAGTCAACAAGTGGTTGACTCCACCTGTGAAACTGGCCGCCACAAACAGAGCTGCAGAGACGTGGTCAAAAAGCGTTTAGCTCAGAGTGACTGTGTCCATCTTTCCATCCTGCGCCGTTAATACGCCGTCTGTTAAATGGAGCTTTCATCCAGGTTGGCCGTACCTCCAGTTGTCATCGTCTGATCGTTGAGTCTTTGTTGATGATTAAACTCTCATTTAACATGGATTGAACTTCTCTCCAGTGTATAGCTGATCTTCACAAGTTGATTTTCACACACGGGTCAATCTCATGAGCTCTGCTTTTAAAGATAGCCGTGGTACCGGATAATGGCTCAAGCACGAGAGTAGGGGTGTGAGAAAAAAATCAATTTGGCAATATATCGCGATTTTCGGCTGCCCAATATAATATCGATTTTTTTTATTTGTGTTCTCACTTACAGTAGTTACAACGCTTTCAATGTGTTGTAATGGTTACTTTGAAACATCTACAGTAGTTTCAAAAAGAAACTTGTTGCACTTGATGATGGCAGTGTGTAATGCCTGCAATATGTATGCATGCACAGGCATTTTATTTTCATATGATCCGTTCAGATCAGTGTTTAAACTTACATGATATGAAAAAATAATTTCTCCTATTTTTGTGCATTGTCAGTAACTCAGGGTTCTTTATCCTTCATGTTCTCACTTACAGTGGTTACAATGCAGTCAGTATGTTGTAATGGTTACTTGAATGTGCAAAAACACTAATAATAAACAATAAATAGGTTGTTTTGAAGCAAATAGTTTTGACTCAGTTTGTCCTCTGAATGATCAATATCATCTGATGAACATATTCAGCAACTTGATTTTTCATCTCTACTTTCAATTTTGATATTAACTGGGTAGAATATCGCAATATATCGTGATAATATCGTATCGTGACCCAAGTATCATGATACATATCATATTGCGAGGTCTTTGCCAATACTCACCCCTACACGAGAGCGCTGACCTTTTCGACCTGAAAACGCCACATTCATCGATCGGATACTTGGAATACGAGGAGCGATGGATTCACATGGAAACTGCAGGACGTTCGGACCGAATGAGTTCAGTGAGCCAAGAATCACAGCTGTTGAAGTGTTGACGTCATTTGTATTTAATACAGTATAGCTTGAATCAATAATTATACGAATAACATAAGGGATTATAACAGAATATAAAATTAACATAGATGACTGTAATCATGTGAAAACAGATGCTGAATATAATACAAAAATAAAATGAAGCACATTTTGCGTCTATTGTTGAAAGGACTCATTTCTAAAATCAGACTACACGGGACTGGCAGACATCAAGGAACGTTCAGGAGTCAACAAGCCTCGGTCTATTAACAGATGGCAATGAGTGTAAACTGTCACTAGGGATGAAAACAATGTAAATCAAATCGGTTTTGAGTTAGAACCGAATAGAACGTCACAATAAATTACTATTTTAACCCTCTAAGACTCAGAAATGTAATTCCACTGAGGTGGTAGAATGGATAAAGTTCTTACAGGTGATCTGGGATCATTTTGACTCTTTACGCGTACAAAACGTGTATCAAAAGGAGTGTTTGTGCAGGTGTTTCAGCTCAACCGTCGACGACTGTCAGTCGATGCAAAAGTTGGAGAGTTCACGACCTCTGCTTTCATAGAACTGGATCGGCACTTGTACAGTATATTTATGGCAAAATAGGCAAACGATAGAGGCAGAGGCCGTGAACGCTCCTCGTTTCATGTGTGTTGACAGTAGTTTGAAATTGGTGGGTGGCAGCGAACCTGAAGGCGATGTCAGGTAAGTTAAAAAAAAAAAGAAAAGAAAATAGTCTTTTTAATGGGCAGTCTATACACTCACAAAATTAAAATGCCCTGGGTTTGTCTGTAGGGACTCTATCCATACTAGGGTTAGGGTAGAATGACACTTCTGAGTCTCGTCAGAGGCTCGGTCGGTTGAGCTTTATGTTAGTCGAGCTCTTGGTCGGTTGAACTCTTGGTTAGTTGCGCTCTATGTTGGTTGAGCTCTATGTTAGATTAGCTCTTGGTCGGTTGAACTCTTGGTTAGTTGCGCTCTATGTTGGTTGAGCTCTATGTTAGATTAGCTCTTGGTCGGTTGAACTCTTGGTTAGTTGCGCTCTATGTTGGTTGAGCTCTTGGTCGGTTGAACTCTTGGTTAGTTGCGCTCTATGTTGGTTGAGCTCTTGGTCGGTTGAACTCTTGGTTAGTTGCGCTCTATGTTAGATTAGCTCTTGGTCGGTTGAGCTCTAGGTTGGTTGAGCTCTCGGTCGGTTTAGCTTTCATTTGGTTGAACTCTGTTGGTTGAGCTCTATATTAGTTGAGCTTTCAGTCGGTTGAGCTCTATGTTGGTTGAGCTCTATGTTAGTTGAGCCCTATGTTAGTTGAACTCTATGTTGGTTGAGCTCTATGTTAGATTAGCTCTTGGTCGGTTGAACTCTTGGTTAGTTGCGCTCTATGTTGGTTGAGCTCTTGGTCGGTTGAACTCTTGGTTAGTTGCGCTCTATGTTGGTTGAGCTCTTGGTCGGTTGAACTCTTGGTTAGTTGCGCTCTATGTTAGATTAGCTCTTGGTCGGTTGAGCTCTAGGTTGGTTGAGCTCTCGGTCGGTTTAGCTTTCATTTGGTTGAACTCTGTTGGTTGAGCTCTATATTAGTTGAGCTCTCAGTCGGTTGAGCTCTATGTTGGTTGAGCTCTATGTTAGTTGAGCCCTATGTTAGTTGAACTCTATGTTGGTTGAGCTCTATATTGGTTGAGTTCTATGTTGGTTGAGCTCTATGTTGGTTTGTTGAACTCTATATTGGTTGAGTTCTCGGTCGGTTGAGCTCTCGGTCTGCCATTATGCTGCAAATGTATATTCCGTTCCAACTCAAAAGTGTTTTGTTTTGTGTAGTTTTGCTCCCCAACTAAAGTGAACACTCATTGCCATCTAATAAATAGAGGAGGTTGATTTAACTCTGGAATGTTATATTAAAAAAAAAAACAAAATGCATCACTACCAGCAAATTCAATATGAATTCTGTAGTAAAGAACACAACATAATGCAACATATGACACACAGACGCAACTTTTGTACATGTATTAAAAATAATGGCAAGACACTGGGACCAGATGAGAGCTCTGACGACAACCACAGCCTGTAGAACTGTAAAACTGTTAAACACAGTAAGACTGAAAATGCGTTTCTGACTCAAGTGACCAAGAAGGACTTTAAATGGGGTGATGGGCACAGATTTGTGCTTTTTTTTTTTTTTTAACACAACTACTTATTTGTTTCTGCTTTCCCCAGTAAAATCCTCTTGATTTGTCCCAATAAAGCTCTATGCAGATGCTTACAGTAAATACCACTACATGTTTCAGAGTTATGCTTCACTAAATGTGCAACAGTCAGATTATCCCAGCATCATACCTAGAGCAACAGAATCACTGCGAAGTTGAATTTGTCCTCCCATCCCAACGCCACAACGACCAGTCTCAAGAGTACATTGGAAATAATTCAAAGTGCTAAGATGTGATACATGTTTTGAAAAGAAAAGAAAAAGTATTGCACTACTCATGAGGTCTTAACTCCTGACTTACGAGGATGCATGTTTCAGCGGCGTCGTCACCGCAGCACGGACTGAAACAAAAGGGGACGTTGCAGCATGTTGCCGTACGGCTGAGGCGGCCATTGGCTTTTGATAAGGCGAGATGGTTCTGGGGTTCAGTGGACTCATTTTGGAGACAAAAACAAAAGAATAACTTGCACGGGGAGTATTTGAGGAGTGATCAAAGGAAAGACGTAGCAGTCATTTAGGAGTGACTGGTCTGATACGGAGCTGGATGTGCTTCAACCCTCCTTCACTGCCGTTCACTGCCACTGAGGACGACGCGTCATGTGATCATCATCAGAGGAAACCGGCGGTTTCTTAGCTGAGCGCTCGTCACAGTTATGGCGTCTGGGAACAAACCGTAGTCTTGCCTTTATGCGTTTAGCGTGACGCCACTGCGAATATGAACCAGCACGTACCATCCACGTGACTTTTACGGAAAATCAAACTACAGCGAGTTCCCGTTTTCAACGTGAACGGAAGGAGCAAAAAACTGCCTCGTTGTTGATTTGGAGGTGATATTGTGCTGTTTTTAAAGGAATGTTTCAAAGGAAGGATGGTGATCTGGGGTTACTTTGTTTGGGCAGGTTGAGTGTTGCCGTGTTTAATTCTCTGACGGCACGGGCGCAGTCCGGGACGACGAGGCCAGGACTCATCGGGGGGGGGGTGGGGGTCATCTAACGGCAAAGGAGTGGTTCAGGGAGTGTTGCGAAAAAGTTCACACAGGGGTCCAACTCTCTCATCATCCTCCCCTCGGAGGAAAGAACTAATGCAACTGTCGGTGGAAATAAATGTTGCAGTATTGCATAAGCTTATCGTAACAATGCCACAGTAAATGTGCACCAAAGCTGAAGGTGACACAGCAAAATAACAGTGACTTTTTTTTTTTTTTCTTGCCAGGCAGTGAGTTTATGTATTTGTCCAAGAAAACATGAAACAGCCACCACAGCTCCAGCTCAGCCCTTGTACAGGAACTTATTAAGACTCGGCGGCTTTGCGTTTGCCATGAAATACTTTATTACTCTACAGCAGCAGTTAAGAGGATGTGGTGGAGCTTCCTTGGACTGCGATGGCCATGTTCGTGTTAGCGATTAAAAGGTATATTAGCTGCATACAATCTTAGTTTGGGGTGAACTACCCCTTTAAGGTCCCACTATTGACAAATGAATAAATTAAAGATTAACATTACCTCACTTCATCCCAAGTGTCTGTCCACATGTCGCAAAAACAGACCGTCACATTGTCGGCAGCCACAATATTATCACATTAAAACATCGTCAAGATTTTTACTGTTGCTGCTTGCTTTTTTTTTTTTTTTTTCTTTTGTTCAGCTAATTGAGATTGGCTTCGTCTCAAAACTCTTCAGAGTGAAAGCCCGTTTTTTCCTGGGTTGCGTGGTCTCACGACTGGCTCCTGCAGAAAACGTCGGCGTTCGTGGACGGGTTTCGAGACTTCCGAGTCGAGGCTCACTGATTGGACGGGAGCAGGCCCTGCCTCTGGGCGTGCTCCAAAATGGCGTTGTAGCAGAAGTAGTACTGGTCCGGGGTTTGGATGCTGAAGGCCCTCTGCGTTCTCATGCGCCGCACCGTCTGGTACACGTTGAGCGAGCCGACGTCCTGGAGCTGGGACAGACAGATGTCCAGGGCACAGAAGGTACCTGCCAGCGACAGAGCTCAGTTAGCAGCGACACTCGACAGTGTAAGACGTCAACCTTATAATTAGAGCTGAGTGATTTTATCGATTCTGCGATATTTATCGATATTTTATCGAGTATTGATTTTTCAGTCACGGGTATCGATATTCTAATTCTTCTTTCAAAACCCCCGTGTCCCACCTTTAAAAGCTTGCAAGCAACAATTTCCACTGTTTAAATAAAATAAACTACTTTTCTCAACAAATCTTTTATTCATTTTGTCCAGCATTTGCAAGCTGCCTGTCAGCCATATAATGTGTAATTGATGCTTTCAGTTCAATTAATTCAAACAAAGTCACTGGAACACTCACAAGATGTCACCAAAATCACTTTGTCCTTTTAAAATCTTTCAGAAAATGATGTAAATGTATTATAGGTAGGGCTGGGCAACGATTACAATTTTTTAATCGCGATTAATCGCATTGTATACGCAAAATCAAATAATGAATTCAAAAGTAGTGTAAAGGTTAATTTTATTTAAATGTCTGCTGCCATATGAACTTAAGTGTCATAACATTTGTTGTTCAAACATTTTTAACATCAGCACTTGTCAGTAACACATGTTTAGTGTAAATCTCATCTTAAAAATGTAAAATAAAAATAAAGCTTATTGTCACTGCCAGGGCATTAATGTCATCCTGTTTTTATTAAAAAATAAAAAAAAGTCTACAAACAAAATCCAACAAAATGATTGTGTCTCAGCACAATCAGAACATTAAAACAGGTAATTTCTGAGGTAACAGCAGAAACTTTTAACGGGGAGTTAAACTTGTCAGTTGTTACAAATAACCTTGTTTCTGTTGAATCCTCCGTCTGGGAGAACTTTAAAATGAAAATGTCCATGTTAAAGTTCTGTAACTTTATCAATCCGTGTATCATTCAGTCTTTCCATTTTCAATTGTCAATCAAGGATAAAAAAAAAAAAATAAAGTGACATTTTATTACGTTTTTCATTTTTTAATCTAACACACAAAAAAATATTTTTTTCAATATTTCAATTTTAGACTTGGATCAAAAATATGAAATTAAAATACAGGCCACAGAACTGAATTTGTTTTTATAATGGAGGACTAGACTTTCTGTTGTCATTACACATCTGTGCCACTAGATGGAGCTGCACTGCAGTAACCAGCTAGAGAACAGCAGGACAGTGAACACATGGAGCAGATCTGATGGAACATGGAGGAATGACGAGAAAGTTTTGTTGCAGTCAAGAATTTTTGTTGTCAATCAGAATTGTTATTATTGCTACCTGAGTTGCTACCTGAACTGTAAAGTACACAGATTAGCTTTTAGCTTTTCGCACGTTAACCTGCCTTCCGGTTCCGCAGCAGCCAGTAACAGACTTTTCAAAACAAAAGCATGTAAGCAACATGCGTTAACGCGCAATAAAATAAATGTCGGCCTTAATAAATTAATGAGTTAACGTGATAATAACGCGTTAACTTGCCCAGCCCTAATTGTAAGATGAAAATCGATATCGTATCGTATGGCGAGAATCGTGTATCGCTACAGCCCTACTTATAACACATGGGTGCAACGTATATGACCGTAGTCTGATGGTCCGTCATGATCTCACCTGTTCTTCCCAATCCCTGCGCTGCAGTGGACCACCATGGGAGGGCCCAGTGGGTGGCCCGTCCACTGAGAGCCTAAAGCCTTCACCATTTTCTTCTGTTGTCTCTTCACGGCTCCCAGGAAGTCGATGAGAGTCACTGCTGAGGTGGGGACCCCGTAATCAGGCCAGCTGAGGTACTGGAAATGACTCACATGCCTCTGTTCACATGTCTGGAAAGGGAAAACAACAAGGCAGCGATTCTTAGATTTACTCAGTGTTTTTCTATATATAATTAATTAATATTGTCCCATTTCTGAATTTCAGGCCTGCAAATGATTGCAAATAAAAGTTAGCAAGTGTTGACAAGGAGGCAGAAGAAAAACAGATATTTCAGACAGGTGGCTGTGATCACTTTGCTCAAAAAGATGAGTCTTGAAGAGTAAAGATGGGCAGATGATCTCCATGGTGTCAAAGAAAATGTGAGGAAAATCACCAACATTGAACAAAAGCAATAATTCTTAAAACAAAGATGGGGAGAGGGGTTCTACATTTTTTGCTTTCTGCATTGTATAATATTATTAAATGAGTGATTCTCAAACTTTTAATACTGCGTACTACCTGAGAAACTGTTCAGCTCTCTGAGTACCACCATGATGACCAACTTTAAAATATAGCCATATATGCCTTCTTAATTAGCTTTACACACAGGAGAGATGTTTATTCCTTATTTTGGATATTTATCGTTATCTCAATTTCATTTGAAACGTTGCATTTATAATACATTGTATGTTTCTGATTAAAAAAACAAAAAAAAAAGTTGAAAATGTGGAAAAAATGTGGAAAGTCCTGACGTTTCCCCCGTGTACCACCAGAGACCACTCGCGTACCACCAGTGGTGCGCGTACTACATGTTGCGCACCAATGTATTAAATGATTCATTCAAAAATTGAGCAACTTCAGTGAACAAAGGGCAAGAGCACGAGCCTCAGCTGGACATCTATGATTGGTGATTCGTCACACGGCACCGTCTCCACCACTGTCATTCAGCCGTAGTCGATGTAACCACACGGGTAAATGATTACTTCTGGAAACCTCTGACAAACATCATGCAGAACTCCATTCACTAATCCAGCCTAAGACTGGTCGAAGCCTCATGTAAACCTTGTTCAGGGTTAGGGTTAGGACGGCACGGACGGACGGTCGGGGGGGTGGAGAGGAGCTCGAGTTGTCTCGCGCGGGGGGCGGGGTGTTTGTGGCTGTGCACTGAGCCCCTCAGAGAGAGAGAAACAGAGAGAAAAGCGCGGCTCGCGAGGCAGACATCAGCAGCCAAGTGATGGCTAAGTCACCAGAAAAAGTCGCAAAATTTGTCGCTAGTCGCTTTTTACAAATTAAGTCGCTAGGGGGGTCTGGAAAGTCGCTAGATATAGCGACAAAGTCGCTAAGTTGGCAACACTGCACGGACGGACGGTCGGGGGGGTGGAGAGGAGCTCGAGTTGTCTCGCGCGGGGGGGGGGGTGTTTGTGGCTGTGCACTGTGCCCGACAGAGAGAGAGAGAGAGAGAGAGAGAGAGAGAGAGAGAAGCGCGGCTCGCGAGGCAGACAGCAGACAGCAGCCATCAGCGGCCAAGTGATGGCTTCAAACCTAGCGGTTTGAGTGCCAGTGAGTCGCTAAATCACCAGAAAAAGTCGCTAGATTTGTCGCTAGTCGCTTTTTACAAATTAAGTCGCTAGGGGGGGTCTGGAAAGTCGCTAGATATTAGGGATGTCCCGATCATGTTTTTTGGGTCCCGATCCGATTCCGATCTTTTAATTTTGATGATCGGCCGATTTCCGATTTTTTCCGATCCGATTTCACTTTTTTTGAGTGGGCAAACAGAGTTTAATTTCCCATGCATTTTATTTCCTGTGTACATTAATAAATAGGCCTGCATCCAAGCTGAGATTAATAGCTTTTATCATCTCATAAAATAAACAATAACTTATTTAAACACTCTTCTTTCTCTCTTTTTTGTTTGGGAGAATTATTATAAAACACATTTAGTTACAGAACAGTGGCTGTTCAACAGTCTCAGTACTAAAGAACATAGCACTTCCATTTAAATAGCAGCAGGTGAACTTGGCTAGCAGTTTAAGGCAATGAAAACACTAGCAGAAGTCTTTGCAATCAAGGAAATCACATCAGAATAAAAATAACATAAAATATTAACTTCACTTCTTTCAAGACCCGCTGCACATGTTCGCGCACCTTTGTGTCCTTTGTCGTTCATGTAATGAGGGGAACGAGGCTCGAGGTAATTAATGAGCCGGTTAAATGCCTTGTAAATGTGCTGGTCGTCCTCAGTAATACATTCCGCAATTAGCTCGGTGATTTTTCTGTATTTCTCCGAGTCTTTCGGGAGTTTCTTTCTTTTAAAAGTTTCACAGAGCGTTTGCTGCCGAAGCTGGTGCCGACGGCAGCAGCTCTGAAGCTGCAGCCGTCGGCACCACGGCACCTGACAGAAGGCTGCGGTGATCGGTGCTGCGTGATTTTTTAAGTGTCTGATTAAATTGGTGGTGTTGTAAACTCTCATCTTATTTATCCATCATGATATCTCAGCCTTACACACGTTTCAAGTCGCAGTTGAAGCGTCGGTCTTTGTAATTTTATTTGCTGCCACACTGCTGACATTTTTGCTAAAGTTTAGCCTGACGCCGCCGGTCTTGAAACTTTTAAGGTGGATACAAGACAGCGCTGCTGGGAAACTTCATTTCAGTGCAAATTATTAAATGTATATAGTTTAAAAAATATTGTTGTTTGTGTAATATGATTACTTTATTAATTTGTGTTAATCAGGATCACTTTTTGAGGAAAAAAATAATAAAAAAAAGATCGGCGTGTTATAATAATGTTGATCGGCCGATCCGATCCACCTTAAATTTTTAAGATCGAAGGCCGATCGCCGAATCGGGATCGGGACATCCCTACTAGATATAGCGACAAAGTCGCTAAGTTGGCAACACTGATTGGGAGGGAGATGCTCGTGTGCTGCTGAAGGTGTGCTGGAAAATGCGGACCGGATATTAGGGAAACACAGAGCAAAACCTGGAATGGGTTATCTGAATAATGCGCTGCGCGGTGCGCTGGAAAACCCGGAACGGACTTTGGGAAAAAAATGGATCGGGAGTCTGGATCTGCATTTTTAGGGCTTGCCGATCCGATACCGATCCGTATTTTTTGCTCATATCGGCGGCCGATCCGATCCGAATATCGGATCGGGACACCTCTAGAAGAGATTTTAGAGCAATATACTTTCCCTCCAAGAAGACATCTTTTCCAGACATGTCCATGCATGTTTTTTCCTTTTTAAACAAAAACTGTACAAAACTATTGTCTGCACACGTTACAAAGTTACAGCTGTGCAAGGAGAAGCGACGCGTGCTGGACAGGTCTGTCTGCATTCCTGGCCTCTGCAGTTGAGAGCGACTTTGGAGCCAAAACTGCAACAGTGACCTTTCAGGTGTGTTTGCAGTAAGAATGGGAGAAGATAACAATTTTAAAGCAGTGTTCTTCTATTCAGGTTCTGAGGACCCACTGCTCTGCAGCTCCCAGATGTTTCCCTGCTGCAAAACAACCGGTGGTCATCGATCAATGTCTGTCAGTGACCCGTACATTTGAGCCAGCTCGTTGGAGCAGGAAAAACATCTAAAACTGACAATGAATAAACTTTAAATTATCACGGGTTCAAACTGTTTGGAAAGAACAAGGTCAAAGTAAATCTAGTCCTCTGACCATCTCACCTCAGTGCTGCTACCTGCATCTGTTTTGTAGTTATTACATTCAGTCATTTGTGTCTCCTCTCTCTGTCCTCCATCCTCTCTCTGTCCTGTCTCCCCTCTTTTTTTTTTTCTTTACCTGCCTGCCTTCATCAGGAAGGTTCCCCCATATGATCCAGGTCCTGATCCAGGTTTCTACCTCTTAAAGTGGAGTTTTTCCTTGCCACTGTTTGGCTTAAAGGTTTTTTCTTCCTCTGTGGGAGTTCTTTATCTGCCATTATCCTTGATTAGGATTTAATATTATAATTTTAGTTAATGATATTTGCTCAGGGGTCATGCTCTGGGTCTCTGTAAAGCACCTTGAGACAATTGACATTGTAACAGACGCTATACAAATAAAATTGAATTGAATTAAATGTAGGAAACAGTTTGTGGATTTGTTTGGAAAAATATATTCTACGTATGAAACACGCCTAAATTGTTTCAATAAGTGGGAAAAAATTAAATGTTTTAAAGAGTATTAATTTTCCTTCCTGCATAAAGTCGGTGTGCCAACTGATGATTTTATGTCTTATCCCATCAACCGAGTGGTTTAACGCTGCAAACTCTGCTCATTATGTGTCATTTAGTACATTCACAGACAGAAAAGTAAAAAGTTGTGGTTTTTCCAGAAGGTTCTGCTAAAACGGTTCCTTGATCAGGAGCAGCGACTTCCAAAACTCCCACAAACGCTGACATGCACCGTTATAGCATGTTAGCGAACACGGACAACTCTGTGTAACTATTTTAGCAGCCGCATGATCTCCGATTTAAAAACTGCTTTCCATACGTGTACAGTCCACAGGCATCCAGAGAAATGCACCGAAACGTGTTTATATCACACACGTGACACGTGTGTGGAAGATTAATCTCAAACTTTTTATGTAAATTAATCGGGGGGGGGGGGTCACAGCCCCCATTAACCCCGAAGTGTGAGTGATTACTGTATATTTAAAGGGGGAAAAAAAACTTCTTATATAATTAATAAATACAACAACCTGCCTATTTAAATTATAAAACTTGAATTAATTCCTCCTAGATATTGAACAAATTCAACTACTAAAAACTATGAGCTGGAAATGAAGAAAAAAAATTGGACATGGACAAAACTGAAAGGCCAGCGGTGGGTGAGGTCTTGCTGCCAAATAACTTTTAGTTGCTTCAAAAAAAAAATTGAACATGGGTTGTAATTAAGGGGTGACTGAATACTTGTGATGGACTGGTGACCTGTCCAGGGTGGACCACCGACCTCCAGCTGAAGAGAGCTGGGATGGATCCCCGTGACCCTAGATAGGACTGAACTGGTCTGGATGATTAATGGATGGATACTTGAGTGCTTAATGTTTCTGAATGTGACTAGTAAATTATGTTACTTCTTATTTTTTATTCCTCATCTGGAAGCAGAAGGTGACATATTGTTAATCGTACACACTGACGTCCACAGTCTTGCAGCGGATGTACAACACAACTGCCTGAAAGAGTGATGCACATTGATGCCAAAATCCACACGGATCTCAGAGACGAAGAGACACCACAAAGCTGCTGGACTCGACCGTCAACAAGCACAGGAAGCGCCTGCTAACCGGGGACCTCCAGTGACGGGGCGACCGTACCTCAGTGTTGTGCAGTTCGAGGGTGGTGTGGTTGCAGTGTGTGTGGTGGTCCACTCTCTGGTTCACGACCGCTATGTGTCCGTAGACCTCCTGGCCCCCCTGCTCCAGGGGCCAGTACTGTCCACACTTCCTCCGGCTGCCCTCATCCGTCCTGCAGCACGAGGAGGGAACAGGATGCATTTAATGAAACCAATCCTGGCTCATCTCAAAATGGTGAAACTGGAACCTCCATCCACTCAAGTTACCTGGTTGTCATGACGATAACGAGGACATTTTGTTCCCAGACCATTCTCCAGAAATCGGCGTAAGTCCTTTCCAGCGGTCCTGTAGAACAAACGGGGAGAGCTTTAAAAGAGGAATCCCCGCAGTGATGACTGATTACTGGAAATTATTTGATTGCAGGGAGCAGCGGACTGCTGAGCGCCATCAACCACAAATAAAACCGACCTCACTGCTGCTTTCTGGCAGTTTTTTTCCTCTCTTTCTTTAAACGTTAACTCTTGGCTCACACCTCCTGCAGTCCACCAACCCTCCTCCTGTCTGAGACAGTTCCCTCAGCTGCCTTCAACAAGTCGGTGCTTGCACCGGCGCCAACATCTGGCTTTTTCAATCAAACACATGAAACCTCAGAGTCAGAGGCGGCAAACCCGCCCACTCCTACGTGCATTTGAGTTGCTGCGGCTACTGCAAGTTGTAGCGCCCAACTATGAACAAAATTTTATGAAATTTTGTGTGCTTCCAAAAGAAAAAGAAAAGTACTGATTGACAGTTAAGTTTGAACTTTGGATGATCACATCACATGATTCAGGTCAGAGCCACGTCCGTAAATTTTGTTGTCATGGAACTGCACTGAAATCAACTTTTTCATCACAATAGCATGTAGATGAATTGTTCATGAAATTTGGATACATTTCTCAGGCAATTTTTAAAATGTATTCATCTGGCCGATAGGAATGCACATGGCTACGTCAGTTAAGGCTGGTTTTTGCTCAGAAATCATGTCGTCTGCGCATATAACACAGATATGATGCCCCCCCCCCCCCCAGACACTCCGGTGCACCTCCCCAAAACTCTAGGTGACCGCAGAGAGGAGAGAAAGGAGGCCTCTAATTGGTCAATTCTACATCCGCGTAGAAAAGAGCGCGTCATCGAAGAAATGAGGAAGTACCCACATCTGTACGATTCTGGTTCTCCACACTACAAAGACAGCACATATTCTAGTAATTCATGGAGGGAGATAGTGATGAATGTGGGTCTGGATACGGCCGAGACGGTGAGGAAGTGGAAAAACACAAGAGATAAGTTTAGTAAGCTTAGCTTGTTCGTGATTCTGCCTCTTGCGTTGTGGCCTGGAATAACATAGCGCAGACCGCGCTTCAAAATTGAGCATAAATCAAAATAACTGCGGCATACCGGCGACAAGGTACTGTGACACATTGCTGCGAGAGTAAACACAGCCCTTTAGCCTCAGGAGCAATACAGGAAAAAAGTTGTTTTACTCAAAAATATTTTCTAAAATAAATAAATAAACGATCGTATTATAGCGCCCCCCTGTGGTCTACAGCAGGGGTGTCAGACTCATTTTCACTGAGGGCCACATCAGCATCATGGTTGCCCTGGAAGGGTCAGATTGAGAGCATGAATGCAATGTAAATCAAAATATATTAAACCACACCTTATTATATTGTTAAATAAAGGTTTCTGTATTTATTATGTATTCAAGTTTTAAATTTTTAACTCATTATTATATTAAACTCAGGGTTTGTGGTTGTAAACTTGCTCTTGCACAGGACACAGCACACTCAGAGTATCCATTACCTTGGTTTCAGAAGCGAATCTTTGTTTTTCTTACAGGCTAAATTTAGCATACTTAGCTCCGTGTTTGCTGTCAAAATGCCGACATAGATTATACTCTTTCACAACTGACACCACCTCATAACACAAAAAACGTACAGTTTTTTTCACCTTGAGATACAAACTTGTATTCGTTTTCCCATCGTTCATTAGACTGTCTTCCTTGTGCATCATTTTTTCTTTTCTTGGACATATTGTGGTTAGTTTGTAGAGGTTTTTCTGAAGTCCATCAGTTCTGAAAATCGTTTTGATGTCTTGCTCATGGTGAGATACTGTTATCGTTGTAAGTAATGACGAAATGCATTGTGGGAGATGTAGTTTATTATCAATATGTGCTTTAAAGTGGTGTAAGCTTATTTTAAGTCTTAAAATATTGGTTTAAAATTTAAGCCAATAATGCACAAGCTCTCGAGGGCCACATAAAATGATATGGCGGGCCAAAGTTGGTCGGTGCAGCATAGCTAACTGATATACCGAGTTTGTCATCTGTATGATTTACAGTTTTGCCGCCCAATTATTTTCATGGCAGAATATTTTATAAAGCTTTATTAAATCTTGCTTTTTGGGATCTTCTTTATCAGACAGGTTCTATTTAAGTGATTTCTTGATTTGACAGGTCTGGCAGTAATCAGGCTACATATGAATAAAAAAAACAGGGAACCCCCAAATAGACGAACGCTAAATATAATAAAAAGGAAGCCGTATCTGATCAAATATACATGAATTAAACAGGGTCATTTTTCCAGGGAACAGTCAAATTAATTGTTAGAAAATAATCTGCGAACATTTAACAGAAAAGTATCTGCCAGGAACACAGTTACCTTGAGTACCAACGTATGCATTCTTCTGTTTGTAGCCGTCCATGAAGCTGGCGTTGATGTAATCTGTCCTCTGCAAGAACAATGAAGCTCTGTCACAAAAGGTACAAAGGTGGAGGGAGTCCTCGCAAACACGAATCACATCGCTTCAAGAAAAGTGACCGGAAAAACGTGCTTTGTGACTGAAACGAGAACGTAGAGCTCAGTTGTCCGTGTAATCAGATCAAATGAGTTGAAGAGTACAACAATCACATGACCGTGAATGGAACTGTCCATCTATCATTTACCTCATTCCTCCTGGGTTTCAAGCGAACTCGTGTTTGATCAAGGCACAAGACGTCTCCGTAGCGGTTCTTCTCCTGATTGTAGGCCGCTCTGTGGGGAAAAAGTAGGACCAAAAATTGAAAACACGCGTCTACTTCCGTCCAACAGCAGCAGGAGAGATTACACTGGACACTGGAAGTGGAATCGTTTTTGTTAATGGGCACCATTAAAGCAGGATTATTCATCTCCAGGTTGGACGGGGATGAGTGGAAGGAGGAGTTCCAAACTGATCGATTAAAACCTTTACATCAATTATTAAACGACAATAAAATTAGGCTTCATCTCACCTCTACAGGGAGCTTCAAAGCTGCATTATCATTTACACTAAAACGCATTACATCTCTCCTGTAGAGTGAATTGTAACACAACGCAGCCGCACCTCGGTTTAACGGCGCATCTACGACCGTGACGGATTCTGAAACTGATGTGGACCGCGCTGCGTACCGACCCCGCCGGACCTCAGCGCTGACCACAAGTATTTGTTCTTTAGATCCAGTGGCCTGGTTGAAGTCATTCGTCTCTCAGGTGTCAGTTTAGATGTGCAAGCGTGCGTCCCGTGTGGACCCGGACCCTAGACACGCTAACATGACATTCACCGTCGTTTATGAGCCGACGACTCCCGGTTCTAAAACCCAGAGCCAATGTGTTTGACCTTTAAAGAACTTCAGAAGTTCACTACTAAGGGTGAGTATTGGCAAGGACCTCGCAATACAATATGTACCATGATACTTGGGTCACGATATATCACGATATATTGCGATATTCTACCCAGTTAATATCAAAATTAAAAGTAGAGATGAAAAATCAAGTTGCTGTATATGTTCATCAGATGATACTGATCATTCAGAGGACAAATTGAGTGTTTTTGCACATTTAAGTAACCATTACAACGTACTGATGATATCAATATTAGGAGCTGAAAAATCGATATTTTATTGGGTGGCCGAAAATCGCGATATATTGCCAAATCAATTTTTTTTTCACACCCTTATTCACTACCCAGATGCTCCTGATGACATTCGTTTCCAGCAGTACCGCGAGGAATCCTGGAGTTGCATTTGACCAGGATATAACTTTTAAGTTGCACATCAAACAATGCTTGGCTTTCTCTCATTTGCATAAAATTAAGAGCTTCCTTTCCCAATCTGCCACAGAAAAAAAAAAAAAAAACGATCCATGCATTCATTGCATCAGGGTTGGACGTCTGCAGGGCTATTTTATCCAGATTCCCAAATAACACCCAGAAAATGCCTCAGCTGATCCAGGATGCTGCTGCCAGCCTACTGACCGGTTGATCACACCCGAAGCCTTAAATGATCCATGTGCGTGTTTTCCATTGGGATCATTGTTGCACATCATCCCACAGGAAGCCTTTGCTCTCAGAGCGTAGCTCCAGATCAGGAGACAGAGCTTTCAGCTCTCAGGCTCGTCTCCAGGGAAACCAACTGAAACCAGTCTGGGGATGGAGCACTGACATCCTGTCTGCTTTTAAGACGGAGCTTAAGAGCTTCCTTTTTGAAAGATCTTATTATCAATCATCACGTATCAGTTGTTTTGAAATGCTCATTTAGATGCTGTACATTTAACCTTTTGTCTGAAAGGTGTTTTTAAATCACTTTTTTTTTTTTTTTTTACCACGTCCCAACCTGGACGATATTTGAAGAGTCCTCCTGTAAACGCACCTGATTTAGGGTGAATTCCAATTCCTCCCTCAACCCTCAATCTCAAAAATGTGCGCTCCCATGAAGGTCAAGTGTTGTCCCGATTCTAAGAACATCAAGTTGAGGGACAAGCTTGAGGGCTGTATCGCCCTCAAAATTGAGATTCTCCAGCACCACTGTCGGAAGTAAGGGCTACCCAGAAGGCATTGCGTATTTTCACCAAGACGTCTTCAAAAAGGATGGCACCAAAAAAAGTTAGCTTCAAATGTAAGTATTTTTGTAGTTAATAAAGATATAACTGTTACGAAACCATCTGATTGTCTTCGTTATGTATATTTATATATTATCTTCTTCTTCTTCTACGTCGTTGTCGTTTTCTTGACAGACTGGACGTAGCTTCGGCGTAAGGCCGCCCCCCACAGTCTGAAGACGTAACTGCACTCAAGGGGTGTCCCATTTCTAAGTCACAAGATAATCCTGACACTTACTTTGGAGATTGAGGGCCAAAGATTGAAGGTTAAGGGAGGAATTGGAATTGGCCCTTGAAATTAGTCCATATTGGGGAACTACGAGGTCTATTTGAATACATTTGTTATCAAACTAAAAGCAAAGAACACAAGGTTACAGCAGTGCAAAATTAAATGGAGATGTTTTTCACTGGAACGCAGTTTATGCAGTTAAGTTTTTTTTCTTGCTCTTCTTCGACGGCTGGCTCAGTGAGTTTTTGCTGCAGACTGGCATTTCTTTCACCGTTGTGAATCTGTTAGTCGTGGCTTTCATGCAGCCGGTGGAAATGGTTTTTATAGACCTAAAGCTGAGCTTTTTTCCCTGTTCTTTGCTGTACGTGTTACATTGTATCAGGTTTCCTGTTAGGTAGAAATTGATTAATTATTTTATTTTATTTATTTTTAATATATTTTGTGAGGTTCGTTTTATCCTGTAAAGCACTTTTGAGTTGCACTCGTCACCTGCGCTCGCTCAGGCTGGGGGATTGAACCAAAGTGAAGATGTGATCTGTTGGATTACTTAGCCAGGCTGTTTTTATGAATTGGCATGATACTGGATTATAAACCGGATCATGAGCATGAATTACACTGAACTGAATTGCACTGGAACACAATTTGGCTTCCTCCAGTTACTACGGCGAGCAGAGTTTGTAATCTGTAAGGTGTAAAATTAAATACATGACAATGTCTCATCACCCTGGAAAAGGATAAATGAGACGGTAAATGTGGAACAGGAGATAGACGATGTAAAAACCCGACTCCCCCGTCGTAAACTCACTGTGCACAGTGGAAGGTTCCGGGCGGCGCCTCCTTGCGCAGCTCCTCGTACTCCTGGTGGATGCCGGAGCGCTGCAGCCGGCCCAGGTGCGCCAGCAGCTCCTGGGGCCGCATGGACTCGGGCCCGGGGACGTGAATGGAGGAGTCCTCCACGGGGATTCCCACCAGCTCGTCCACGGGGTCCACCCTGCCGTTCTGGCCCGCGAGCAGCTGCTGGTTCCAGCTGTAGGCGTCCAGGGGCAACAGGCCGCCGAGGTGCTGGGGGATGCAGTCTCTGGGAAGGTGCTGCCGCAGCTCCGCCATTTTCACCATCTGAACCTGGAGTCAGAAGACACGGAGATCAAGCTGGGTCCTCGCACCGGTTTCTAATATTCCAGTCTGTTACAGAGAGAGCGCCAGGTTTCGACGCGGAATATTTAGATGTTGCTAATTCCTCTTATTTGTCAAGTGTGGAGCAGTAGAGGTGGGCGATACTGGGAATTTTGGTATCGATCTGATACCAAGTAAACACAGGGCCAGTATTGCCGATACTGATACCAATACTGATACTTTTTCATATTAAACCTAATCTATCATGAAACTGCTGACCTTTTGGCGTTTTTGTGATTTTTGTCTTTGGATTATTTTGTTAAAACCTAGGTAGAATTTCAGCAAACTTTATAGGTGACAGCAAAATACTTTATTATCACAATTGACCTTTTGGTAAGCACCGCCCCCTCCCTAGTTACTGTTGCTAGGTTGGACATTCTCTCTGCTTCTCCATTAGGGACTGTCTTAAATTACTATATTTCCGATGTGTATCATCAGTGTTAATATTATACTATAACAACTCCATGGTGAAATATTGCTGCTGGGGACCTGCAACAGTGACTCGAGGTGTCCAGAATGTTTGGAGGGACATTTTTATTCTCTTTCCCAAACCAAAACAAATGCTGGAAAAATGCAGGCTTTGGTTCAATTGTGTGTCTGTTCACACAAGCAGCTGAACGTGGGGAAAGTTACAAAACACACCTACATTTACTCCAAGGTAAATTAGCATTGTTTAGTTGGTGATTGGTTTAACCACCGTTTAGTAAAAGTAATAATATGATTGAGCAGCAGGGAGGGTGATGAGTTCTCTGTTAGCATTAGCATTAGCTCTGGTCCATAGTGTCAATGACTTCTCCACTATGGACCAGAGCTCGCTAGCCAGCTATAAGCCTGCCTCGTTGTCTACCAATATATATGGCCATGGATGTTTATTTTGTTAGGTATAAGGTATAAGGTGATGCTAGTGATGTTAACATCACTTTATTAATTATATTTATACAATGCTGCGACTGTCTCATGTTAACATAGCTCTGGTGTGGGATAGACCTATGGACCAGAGCTAATGCTAACAGAGAACTCTTCACCCTCCCTGCTGCTAAATCATTTATTACTTTTACTAAACGGTGGTTAAATCAATCTTCTAATAAATAAAGTAAACTTACCTTTTCCAGCATTTGTTTTGGTTTAAGAAAGGGAATAAAAATGTCCCTCCAAACGTTCTGGACACCTCGAGTCACTGTTGCAGGTCCCCAGCAGCAATATTCCACCATGGAGTTATTATAGTGTGATATAAATACTGATGATAGGCATTGGAAAAATAGCAAATTAACATTGTTCTTAATGGAAAAGCAGGGAGCATGTCCGACCTAGCAACAGTAACTAGGGAGGGGGCGGTGCTTACCGAAAGGTCAATTAACATCTTTGTGTAAATATTGATTGGAGTTGAATTGTTCTGTTCTTAATGTTTTTTTCTAAGTGGGCGGGCCTGGGGGGAGGGGCCAGACTGAGTCTACCTGCATGCTTGTTTGGCCGACACCGCTGAGCCACGTGATGATGCAACGTCAAAAGACGAGACGAGAAGGGAGGGGGGACACAGCAACAGCGTGTCAGACACAGACTTCAATAAATTCTTAGTATTGTGGGAGAGAAAAAAAGTATCGATCTTTTTACACGAGTATCATTCGATATCAATACCAGCGTTGGTATCGATAATATCGATACCAATCGATCCGCCCACCTCTATGGAGCAGGAATCTGACAGTTAATCAGCTGTGTGTGGTTTGTGCTGCCTCCATCTGCAGGGGCTTTCAGACTCTGCTGTTGGAGGCTGCGTCGGTAAAAGTCAGGAGGTGTGTGGCGGAGCTGCAGAGCTTGACATTTACCCTCTCCCTCAGTTTCTCCTTGAGGAGCAGGCTGAGCAGGTTGTAGGGAACTCGGAACCAGACGGGAGCCCCGACGATCAGCACCTTCTTCAGCCGGGCAGGGAACGCCCCCTGGTGGACAGAGACGGCACATCACATGATCAACACCTCATCACAAACACTCTGCTTTTCTGCAGAAGCATCAACTCGGTCAGCTTTCTTTTCCTCAGTCACGTATAAGGCTTTCACTCTTTATGCTGCAGTTCTTATGCATTTCACGTGGAGTTGTTTTTGTTTAAAATCCAGCCCGACAGTTAAAGCGTTTCAGTCAACGGTTCAGCAGAGTTCATGGAGTTGTGGAGCTGTGGCTTCAGCTTGGCGTGACCAGGAGAGAAGCGGCTTTCAGCTTCGGTCCTGCACAGATCCTTCAGCCCAGCAGCTCGTAAACCTTTAGGACGGGGGCCACGCAACAGCGGACCCCGGTCCGGATCTGGACTGGGAGATGGTTCTGTCCGGACCCATGACCAATGCAAAAAATAAGTACTGTAGTGTCATTTTCACAGACCTAGCTGGTAGTCAGAGACGTAGCTTGGAAACGGGTGTTGGTTGTTGGCAACGGAGTCACACATGGTCCAAGTCCCTCTCTGACATCACATCAACTAGAATACAGTGGCCACATGCTAATTCTCCGTGCAATTCAAGATTAGATCCCCCAGAATTCATTGCACCGCCAAACCAAACCACCCCTACATTATTCCCAGCAAACCCAAAATCAGTCACACAAGCACAAACTTAAGCACTGACGTTAGCAACGGCGCAGGAAGAAACGCAAAGTAGATACCATGGAGACACGACTCGCTCGACAAAGAGAAAGGTAGACACTGAAAACCGAATTTTTTAAGACGAAGGACAGCAAAATATATGTTTATACTCCCGGTCTGCATGTCCAGGCCTGTCTGCAGCCTGTCTGTTTGCACCTTTTAGTTAATGTTTAACTTTTTTACTTAAAATGACCTTTAATTAAATGTTTTATGAAAAGTCAACACCCTTTTTTGCACTTTTTAGTTTTTTCAGGTTTAATCTTTTTTACCAGGCGTGGACTTGCACTATTATTGATTTTATTCTGAGATTTCACTTTTGGTTGATTTGAAATAAAAGCCTTAAACTTATTTAAATGCATGGGACTGCTTTTATTTATGATAAAAGATATGGAATATGGAATATTTCCTGCATTTGAGGTTAAAATAAAAATTAGTTACTTTTTCAAAATACGTACTCTAGCTCGAACCTTCTACTTTAGCAAAATTTAGTAACCGGACCTCGGTGACTTTTAATTGAATACCCCTGCTTTAGGACTTACAAATGAAGCTTTTGGAATCTGTTTAGCTTGGCTCCCAAACCAATGGAGGCTCTTCTACTTCAACAGCAGCATACATTCAAGGTGTCAGCCGATGTTACAAATGATTTTTGAAAAAGCTCGATTCGCTTTTCAGTAGAGTAGCGTGTCTGCAGAGGACACATGATTCACATGATTAACTTAAATGTGGCAGTAATGGAGATAACTGCCAAAGCATGCACTTCTCCGACGTTTAGAAAGTAAAGGTCTGTGGGATAAAATCATTTCATGAGCCATATATTTGGTCTGGCACTTAAACCCTGACAGACAGACTCCTTCTGAATCGATTTGCATCGTTGCATGACAAAGGTTAGAACTCAGTCGCTCGGGATTAATGTGGCGCTGGATCTTCAACAGAGACACACACACACACAAGAAAAAAAATCTGATTTCATTTTAAAGATAAACATGCTTTCTGTAAACGCAGTCCAACGGTTCTTGACATTGCCGCTCACATTTCCAGAGAACCTCCTCGAGTTCTGCATTTCTGTTTCCTGTATACACGCAAACATTTCCTGTATACACACGCGCAAACATTTACACGTCTGCGGCTCCAACCTTCAGCAAGTTGAGGATCTTCTTGCTCAGGTCCAGCTCAAAGTTTGTGTAGTTGGAGCCTGCCATGTCGTAAATGAACACCAGGCCGTTCCTCTGGGTCTCGAAGCTGAGAAGAAAAATAAGGAGGACGTGAGTTCACTCATGATAAATCAAACAGGATCAGTATACGTTTTCTTACACAAGTCAGCACAATAAATGAGTCCACTTTAGCTGACTGAGAACATTTTAAAATATTTCCAACGTCACACAGCTGCTGTGGAAAACGATGCTATCCATCACATTTATAGGATTCCCTCAAAGAAACTAACATACGGGGTAATAAATAAAATGATTAATAAAATTAATAAAATGAGGTTTTTATTGTCGGAAAAAAATTCATTGTTAGACCATATGATATATATATTTTTTTTAAAAAAGCCTTGTTTTTAACCAGGCTTTTTTTAAGATTCCCTATTCAAAAATGACATGCCTCATTTAAAATGAGTATATCTCAAGAACTATTTAAATAAATGTGGTGTCATAATAAAAGGTAACGCATGTGAGATTCCAGCTGGAGAGTAAAATTAGACGAGAATGTAACCAGACTGCAGTGAATGAAGCAAAAAAATAAAAATAAAAATTTTTAGAGGATTTTTTTGAAAAGGGATGTGTAGGAGAACCAAACTATGGAGCCCCATTTGGGTCATAATTCAATGAATAAATGAGTCTATTATTATGAAATACAGGCGTTTATTATTATGAAATACGTATCCATTATTATGAAATGTTTCCCATTATTATGAAATACATGTTTATTATTATGAAATATTTCCCATTATTTTGAAAAAAATGTCATTATTGTGAAATATATTTTTATTATTATTTAATCTTAGTTTAATGCATAATAGTTTATTTCAGAATGGCTTTTTTTTATTATCTAAGAATGAGTTTTTACATAATTGCTTCCATTTTTCATAAGAATGAGCTTTTACATAATAATGACATTTTGCCAGTGGGCGGGACCAGTGGTTGACCTGCACGCTCATTGGCCGATCCTTCTCCATTCTACGTTATGACATCAGCTAGTTTTGGCCGTGAGGTCCCGTTAGCAGCGGGCCGTGGCGTCATCAAGGTGCGCTCCTAGTCCGATTGTAGCTATGGCAGCTTGGACTGAGCGACGGGAAACCTTGACCACGTTAGCAGACAATATCAAAAATGTTAATTTATTAGGTGATACTATTTTGACCCGATTTGACGAGGTTTTCGAAATGGTCGGGATGATAGAGGCCTTTGAAAATGTTACTGTTGATGATGCCACTATCGATATTCACTGTTCTGTTGCTTATGCCTGAATGAAAGAGCAGCCAATCACATAAATGGCTCCGCCCTCTCTGCTGTGATTGACACACAAATCATTCTTATGAAAAACAAAGCCATTATTATGTAAAAGCTCATTCTTATGAAAAATGAAACCATTATCATAATACTGGGAAATATTTCATAATAATAAACATCTGTATTTCATAATAATAGACTCATTTATTCATTGAATTATGACCCAAATGGGGCTCCATACCAAACTAGCTTATTTCATCTGATATACGTGTCATTTAATGTCCTAATTCCTTATTGAAATACAACTGTTTTGAGGCGTTTCCATCAGTTGCACATGCCTGATGCACCATCCACCTGATGGAGTCCAGTGATGGACACCGCTGTGGATCTGACGGGCAGCTCACAAATCCACATCCCTTCAGGCGTTATCCAATCAGAGAGAAGAAAAAAACTGACAGACAAGGTGCCTGCTTGGCATTTCGTACGCTCCTACTGATAAATAAAACAATCCCAGAGAGCAAAAGAGATTTTGATTTGTCACAGAGACCTGGGATTACATGAATCAGGTAGAGTTTTCCACTAGGACATGATTTATGATGGTGAACCATCTAAGATGAGGCTGAATTTAGAGTGGGGCTGTAGAAAGTGAAGTTGCTTTTTCTTCCTCTTCTTCTTTTTCTGCTGGTTCAGTGAGTTTGTTTGTGGAACGTGGCAGCTGGTGGAAATGGTCTTTACAGTCTGAAAGCGGAGCTTTTACCAGTTTGTTTGCTGTGCTGCGTGTTTTGTAGCGCGTGTGGTCATGTGGTCACCTTTCCACCGCCCGATCCAGGAGGTAGAAGAGGGCCTGCAGCACCACGTGGTTGCCTGTCTTGTTGGGGTGGTGAAGTTTGGCTGTGTACAAGGCGATGGAGGCCCCCGAAGGGTCCCGTGCACTCTGAAAAAATCAGAATATCAACAGGTTACATGGAGAGAATTTCTTCTTTCCTGCAGTGACACCAGCCATGACTTTTGTTCACGAGCAGGGAAACAAAAACCGAGCTGCAGCAGGAACAGTAGCTCTGTGTGAACATCTAATTTCTCATTAATCATGTCTAAAGAAGATGTTCGGTGCTTAAAAAAAGAATCCCATGATCCTTTGAGGAGGCGATTAAACATGTTCCAACACCCGAATGAAACTGAAGGAACAACAACAACCACAAGGAGACGCTTCACTTCATGTACTGGGAGATGGCAAGCTGCCAGCTCAAAAAAAGAAAAAGGGCTATCTTATTCGGCAGGGGGAATAGTTACTGTCAATAAAGATGCTGCAGGTTCTGGAGCTTCTTTTTTTCTTCCACAGGAAGTGACAGAGCAGGTTTTTCTCGTCCTCGCCGGTCAATACATCCGCCCCGGGTGTCATGAGAACTCTTCACTCCAACGAGGCCGCTGACTAAAAGACACGACGGAACCGTCCTTCGTAAGTAAATAAGCCCGTATGTGCTCTCTCTGGCGTGAGGGCTAAAAATACATCAGACAGGATATGAAGCCCGCTGCCGAGGCTGGAGAGCTCCAACGTCAGAGGAGAGGATGTGCAGCATCAGCGCCGCTGTGGCACGTCAGCGGGGAAGGAAGACGGGGAACACAGGAAAGTGTGAGCGTGTTTGCGGCCGTTTGCGCGCCGCCAGGGGGGGATTTTTTTTA
Source organism: Hirundichthys speculiger (assembly GCA_018398805.1). Classification (NCBI taxonomy): domain Eukaryota; kingdom Metazoa; phylum Chordata; class Actinopteri; order Beloniformes; family Exocoetidae; genus Hirundichthys; species Hirundichthys speculiger. Next base: position 179,607 of record JAGFBZ010000489.1, read on the forward strand.
GTTGATGGTAGCAATTAGGATGACGAACGGCAACGCTTTTCCGGCGCAGAGACGAACGCTGGCAACGTCAGATGAGAGCAGAGGGATGGAGGATCAAACCAGCGACCCTCTGACCCCCCCCACCCCCCACCAGTGCTGCTACAGCTGCTGAGACATCAAATCAGAAAAAAGGACTAAATCAGAAATTAGGGGAGAGTATTGGCAAGGACCTCGTAATACGATATGTATCATACTTGGGTCACGATACGATATTATCGCAATATATCACGATATTCTACCCAGTTAATATCAAAATTAAAAGTAGAGATGAAAAATCAAGTTGCTGTATATGTTCATCAGATGATATTGATCATTCAGAGGACAAATTGAGTCAAAACTATTTGCTTCAAAACAACCTATTTATTGTTTATTATTAGTGTTTTTGCACATTTAAATTTTAAACAATTTAAATTTTAAACAATTTAAATGTGAAAATTAAACAGTTTTCCTAAAAAAATCGATATTAGGAGCTGAAAAATCGATATTATATTGGGCAGGCGAAAATCGTGATATATTGCCAAATCGATTTTTTTTCACACCCCTACCCACCCCCACCAATGCTGCTACAGCGACTGAGACTTAAAATCAGAAAAAAGGACCATATCAGAAATTAGGGGTGAGTATTGGCAATGACCTCGCAATACAATATGTATCATACTTGGGTCATGATATGATATTATCACGATATATTGCGATATTTTACCCAGTTAATATCAAAATTAACAGTAGAGATGAAAAATCAAGTTGCTGTATATGTTCATCAGATGATATTGATCATTCAGAGGACAAATTGAGTCAAAACTACTAACTTCAAAACAACCTATTTATTGTTTATTATTAGTGTTTTTGCACAATTAAGTGAATTAATGAAGTTTCCTAAAAAAATCAATATCAGGAGCTGAAAAATCGATATTATATCAGGCGGCTGAAAATCGCGATATATTGCCACATCGATTTTTTTTTTACACACCTACTTACAATATGATATGTATTCATGATACTTGGATCACGATATGATATGATCACGATACCGCGATATCAAAATATATTGCGATATTCTACACAGTTAATATCAAAATTAAAAGTAGAGATGAAAAATCAAGTTGCTGTTTATGTTCATCAGATGATATTGATCATTCAGAGGACAAATTGAGTCAAAACTATTTGCTTCAAAACAACCTATTTATTGTTTATTATTAGTGTTTTTGCACATTTAAATTTTAAACAATTTAAATGTAAAAATTAAACAATTTTCCTAAAATATCGATATTAGGAACTGAAAAATCGATATTATATTGGGTGGCCGAAAATCACGATATATTGCTAAATCGATTTCTTTTCACACCCCTACCCACCCCCCACCAATGCTGCTACAGCGACTGAGACTTCAAATTAGAAAAAAGGACCATATCAGAAATTAGGAGTGAGTATTACAAGGACCTCGCAACAATATATATCATGATACTTGGGCCTCGACTCAATATTATCACGATATCGCGATATATTGCGATATTCTACACAGTTAATATCAAAATTAAAAGTAGAGATGAAAAATCAAGTTGCTGTATATGTTCATCAGATGATATTGATCATTCAGAGGACAGATTGAGCCAAAACTATTTGCTTCAAAACAACCTATTTATTGTTTATTATTAATGTTTTTGCACATTTAAGTAACCATTAGTAACCAATAAAAAAATCGATATTAGGAGCTGAAAAATCGATATTATATTGGGCGGCTGAAAATCGCGATATATTGCCACATCGACTTTTTTTCACACCCCTATCAAAAATGCATTCTTACATTTACTTTGACTTTTATTTCTTTGCAGTCAGTTTTGCTAATAGAAAAGCAGCATGGGGGGCAATTCAGGAAGTGATTTTATTATGTCATTTCAAAATAGTTCAACGGGTGGTTTTAGTGACGGTTTTTTGATACAAAAGCAGTATAAAGAAAGGCCGAGTGTCCAAGGGGCAAAGATAAAACAGACGAACTGTTTAGAAACAACGTTCATCAAAGAAAGAATGAAAGATATTTGGATATTTCTTTTGGACACCTGTGATCTCCAGTACCGATCAATAGTTGATGGAACCACTCAGCCAGGCAACTTCTGTGCAGCGGCCTAAAGCAGGGGCGGCCAAGGTTGGTCCACGAGGGCCGGTGTCCTGCAGGTTTAGCATGTTTCCCTGCTTTAACACACCTGATCCTAATAAATGGCCGTCATCATCTTGTCATCCAGGTCAGCACACGTCTGTTAATGACACAGTCACTCGTATCAGGGTGTGAAGAACATCTAAGACCTGCTGGACCCACTTTGGAGCCCCCTGGCCTAAAGCCTTAATGTGCCAGAACAAAGCTTTATGTTCACCATGTCCAAAGGTCAGCATCTCTGGAATCGGAGGCGTCTGGGATGGACCATCACACAGGGAAAACATGAACTGTGGTCTGATGACGCATTCTAGATTTTTTTTTTTCTTGTAAGAAGGAATGGGTGACGTGTGCTGCAGCGCCAACACGGAAAGGAGCATCCAGACAGCCAGGCTCTTTCTACACCACCTCCATCTTTAAAACTAAATTGATTTCTGTTTAGTAAAGCCTACAGTTAGCCCCTACACACTATTGTTTAGACAAAAGTTATAGCTACAGTTGTAGGAGCTCAGACTAGAGTAGCTCGTCTTAATCACAGCTTCGTCATAGCTATGCTGCTATAGGCCTACGCTGCAGGGGGACGCCAACATGATCTGCTGAGTGGTGTCTCCACTGCTCTTCTCCCTTCCTTCCCTTTCCTCCTCCAGCTCATTCCATAGTTAATTAGGAGCATCTTGTTACTGTAACTGTGCTCCATTTTCTTTTCTTTCCTGTAGTTTGTTGTGCTGTTTTCCCTCCTTTTTTCTCTTTTCTTTCTGTGTATTTGCAGGCCAGAGTTTCCTGAGTTTCATGCTGACTTGCAGTTCCCTCCTCTGTCCATCCCAGCGTTTACCTCCACCTGTGTGTAGATGTGTTCAGGGTGTCAGTTGCCGTGGTGACCGGTGATCTAGTCCTCTGACCATCTCACCTCAGTGCTGCTACCTGCATCTGTTTATATAGTCATTTCATTCAGTCCTTTGTGTGCTCTCCTCTCTCTGTCCTGTCTCCCCTCTTTTCTTTACCCAGCTGGTCTTCATCAGGAAGGTCCCTCTATATGATCCAGGTCCTGATCAAGGTTTTCTTCCTCTTAAAGTGGAGTTTTTTCTTGCCACTGTCTGGCTTAAAGGTTTTTTTCTCCCACTGTGGGAGTTTTTTTTACCTGCCATTATCCTTGATGAGATTAAATATTATATTTTTAGTTAATGATATTCGCTCGGGGGTCATGCTCTGGGTCTCTGTAAAGCACCTAGGGATGATTGACATTGTAACAGACGGCATGGGCGTGCATCTCGTAGCAAACCTCCCTGACGCTCCTGTGGTCGCTAATATCAATGCACAGAACTGCATTTAAGATGACGCTTTTGCACGAGAAATTCACACACTCTGCACTCATGAGCAGAACAGGTACGGGCCTGATCAGCCTGCAGTCGGGACCTTTCCTCCGCGAAGGACGCGTGGATCATTTTTTAAACTGAAAACGCAGTTACAGCGACTCCGTACTGCTTTACACGTTAAGACACGTTTGAGGGGAGGATTTAGATCGGACCAAATGCAAAGAAATAATTGTCTTTTTACATGTAAAAACCACCTGTTGCTTTTGATCCAGAGTTCTCCTGATTTTGGGGTTATATTTTTTGAGAGGTAAGTACATTAAAGCAAAATTATCCAAGGGTTAGTTGGATATACACGAGAATCAAAATCCGCAAACTGGAGCCAGAGCCCCTCGAGCCTAAATAATGTGTTTAAAATATGTTTAAAAACCGCAAAAAAGTAGCAAGACACTGCAGCGAAACAAGACAAAGGCTCAACTGTGGTCTTTCTGTTACCTTCACAGCCTCTGGTCTCTGAACCATAGTAAAGAAACTGCTCTTTCATCCAACCTCGTTTTCATTCTGCCATCCCACGACACACACACTACATTACCCATAAAGCCACACCATTATCCATAAGGCCACCATCTTAAAGGGGTCAGGCTGGCTCACAACATTTCTTTGCAGTAAGAGAACGCGCACAATATCCTGAGATGTTTCCACAATTTTTTCTTGATTTTCTTTTTATATGATATATTTCTGAAAAAAATCTGCAAATAACTAAAACCGCGGAACTTAAAGCGCTAATTGGCGAGGGATCACTGTATTGCAAAAACAAAGTAGAGCTGCATTGAAAATGGTGCACTAATACGTTTTTGGATGCTTTCAAACTGGTAAAAAAAAAAAAAAAAAAAAAAGATTCAGTTTTAAATTAAAGACTGCATCATTTTAAAAAAAAGGCCACGCTTGTTTTCAGAAACCATTATTAAAGATAAACTAACGAGGAAAATCATCGTAGACCATTTTGACCTGCGAATCAAGACATTTGGTTCTCAATAATCAAAAGAATTAAAAATGAATTGTCGCCCGCCATCTTTTACCGCCCACTGCAGCGCCGCGTCGCAGTGGTTTACTGTCACCAGTGCAGGAAGAAGAAGACGGTTACGTGAACAAATGTCGTTTCCCTCATTCTTTAATTGTTGTCATCTGATTTCAGGAACTGTGAATGTGGAGGAGTTTCTTACCAGCACCGTGAACTTTCCACTGAGCAGCTCCGAGCGCAGAGGCTCCTCCTGAGGCTGAAGTCGGACAATTCCTTCTTTAAGACGCGTTTCCTGAAGAAAACAGATCACAGAGGTTGAAGTCAGGCTATGGGGGGGGGGGGGGGGGGGGCTCTGGACAAAAGAGCCTCAACCAACTTTCCTAAAGGAGCCATCTGTGGAGTTTCCTCCTGTTTGTATATATATATCTTTTTTTTTTAATCCTCCAGGAGGATGTGTGGGAGTTCTCTCAGTTACTCTCTAGGTTCTTGGGATGGGCCGTTTCAGTTCACGTTCAAATGAACGACTAAAAAAAAAAAAAAAAAAAGCAACTGGTAAATCCAAAGGGCACGGAAAGTGTCGTTCATGACTGGGCTTTCTTCTCTCGAGTCCCGATGCTCAAAAAGCAAGATAAAAATAGCTCGTTTGAATCCACTCGAAGTCACGGTACTTCGTTTTTGGGATCAATCGCGCTTCGTTAATCTGAAAAGGAAGCGTCAGGCAACGACAGGGGGTCACGACCCCTGGAGGAAGCTGTGACGTAACAGGACTTTAGGTTTGTTCGGAACTTTCTCCAACGCCAAATCAAAGCAGGTGCACCATTTAGCGTAGTTTAAAATGGTTTAGTCGTCCTCCGACTTATTTTTAATGCTCTCCAAGGGTGAATTCCAATTCCTCCCTTAATCCTCAATCTCAACCCTCAATCTCTAAAATGTTCGCTCCCGCTAAGTGCAAGTGCTGCTCCGATTCTTAGAACATCAAGTTGAGGGACAAGTTTGAGGGCTGTATCGCCCTCAATATTGAGATTCTCCGGCACCACCCTTGGAAGTAAGGGTTACCCAGAAGGCATTGTGTATTTTCGCCAAAACATCTTCAAAAAGGATGGCGCCGAAAAAAGCTAGCAACAAATGTTAACAAAGATATAAATGTTACGAAACTATCTTATTTTCTTCATTATATATATTTATATTATCTTATTCTTCTTCTACGTCTTCTTCTTCTTCTTCGTTGTCGTCGTTTTCTTGACAGTCTGGACGTAGCTTTGGCATAATGCCGCCCCCCACAGTCTGAAGACGCAACTGCACTCAAGGGGTGTCCCATTTCTATGTCACAAGATAACCCTGACACTTACTTTGGAGGGCCTAGACTGAGGGCCAAAGATATACGGTTAAGGGCTGAGGGTTGAGATTGAGGGTTAAGGGAGGAATTGGAATTGGCCCCAAATGTCAAGATTACAATAAAAAAAAAAAAAAAAAAGCTCACAATCGAGTTTTATTATCCTTGTGGGCAAATGACCTCACAGCTGCACGATTAAGCAGCCAAGGAACAAGAGACAGGTCCCATCCTGGCCTCAATCAAGACACCGGCCCCCGCCGCAACAGAACCTCCCACACTCAGGACCGCTCCACATCCAGCACTGGGAGGAAACTGCTGCACCAGGCTGAGATATATCTGCTGCTGAGGCTGGTTCCTGCAGCGTTCTGGGTGCAGGTCCCCTCCGTCGGTGCACAAAACAGGGTCCCTTTGGCAGAAGCAGCTTCTGCAAAACACAAGCTGCAAATGTGACTTTGAGAATAATACAACTCGGCCATCAACATCAACAGCGTTCCTGACAGACATCAGTCGTCTTCATGTACTTCATGTACTGAAGGTCTGAACCAGTTCAGTTGATTGAACGAAACCAGTCAGCTGTGTTTCTGCATGGTTGGAACAAAAACCTGCAGCCACACGGCCCTTTAACAGATCAGTTTGACACCCCTGATCTCAGGAGACGTCTGCTTTGGTGGCCCCAGGGTTCCACCTTTTTGCAGACGACGTGTCCTCTCTTCTAGCTGCCAGCTCAGAGATGAGAATCAGCGCTTTCAGTTGGGGATGAGCTCTCCAGGACGGGACTGAGGCGTTGCCTCGTGTTGAGGAATTCAAGCATCTCAGGGTCTGGTTCATGAGTGGGGGGAGGAGGGAGCAGGAGATTAAAGTCAGACTGGGCGACAGGAATGCAGACTCCGTCCAGAGAAGCAGGAGTTAATGTATGGATGTTACACTGGAAGCTTTAGCTGCCTTACACCATGCAGCGCGACACCAGTCCCTCTCAAAGTCACATCTGAACCACTCATGGCCGAAACGAGACCCCACCTTGATGATTGAATTAGGTTCATGGAGGAAATCCTGCCACGTATTGAAACCATTCAGGTTCATTAAAGCGTGCACAGGACATCTGGGGAACTTTCCACTTACTGGCTGGACAAACCAGATTAGATATCTGCAGAGATAAAAATCCAATTACGTTCAAATTTGAGCAGAATAAAAATCTGCAGCTGTGCAGAGCATTTAGAAGCAAAATTAGATTTTTATCCTCAACTTTCTGGTAATTATGACCGACCGGGAGGAGGAGAAGGTATTCATTATGCCGTTATCGTGATGTGGGTTTTTTTTTTTATTCTTCTTTTTTTTTGGAGATCATTTAGTAAATAAGAGCTGCAGTCTGCTGCCCCCGAGGTGCATCCTCATCCTCATCCTCATCATTTTCTGCTTTGATGGTAATAATATCATCAGACGTCTTTTCTCCGTTACTCTCAGTTATGTTCTGTCTTTGAGCTTTAAAGCTCTCATCTCATTCTCAGTGACCCGTAGCTGATACCTACACACACACACAAAAGTTTTCAACTTTTCACTCGACTGCTCTCCCACAGGGACGTAGCTGAGAACACCGCAAACAAACAGGAAGCAAAAAGATCGGCGACGCTCATCCGAGAAGCAGCGCTGCTCTTCAGCTGCGCTGCTTCGGAAAAATAAACGATCCGGAGTCAACGTCAAATCCCACATTCCACGCGAGCGTCTTGTTCACGTGACTGAACGCGGGCAGGAATATTACGCTCACTTCTCATGTGAAACTTCATGTTCCTCCTTCGTCTGATTTCACAACCTCATTCGCACAGGCCCGCGTTTCTTTCTGGACGAAAGGAAAAAGAAAACAAAGAGAGGGACAAAACAAATATGGCATCACGTGACCTCTTGAAAGGCCTCTAAATGTACAGTTCAGTTTTGGGTGTTTTGCATATCTGGGCCGAGGTGCTGATGCATCTGCTCGACCTCCTGCCAGGCTGGAGCCTCTAACACATGTTCAGACAAAAAAACGAGGCCTTGTGGCATTTTTTTTTTTTTTGTTCAGGAATGTTTTGCACTTGGTGCACAGGTCCTTTAAGGATATGGAGCCCCGTTGGGGTCATAATTCAATGAATAAATGAGTCTATTATTATTAAATACATGCTTTTATTATTATGAAATATTTCCCATTATTATGAAATGCATGTTTATTATTGTGAAATATTTCCCATTATTATGATAATGGTTTCGTTTTTCATAAGAATGAGCTTTTACATAATAATGGATTCGTTTTTTTTATAAGAATGATTTGTGTGTCAATCACAGCAGAGAGGGCGGAGCCATTTATGTGATTGGCTGCTCTTTCATTCAGGCATAAGCAACAGAACAGTGAATATCGATAGTGGGCGAGAGGTGCAATGTATATACTCCAGGCCAGTAGGTGGCAGAATGCACCTCAGTTTACGGTTAAAAGTTGACATTAACTAAGAAACGTAGCGCGAAATGTAGGGAAAACTTGATTTTGACAGCATGGCGACAGGAGAAAGATCCTTTTCTGACTTACTCCGAGAGGTAGCCAACAGGCTCGATGCGAGTCCCCCACCAACTAGTCGATGTCAGAGCGTAGAATGGAGAAGGATCAGCCAATGAGCGTGCAGGTCAACCACTGGTCCCGCCCACTGGCAAAATGTCATTATTATGTAAATGAGAATGAGTTTTATGAATAAGTAAGCAATTATGTAAAAACTCATTCGTAGATAAAAAAGCCATTCTGAAATAAACTATAATGCATTAAACTAAGATTAAATAATAATAAAAATATATTTCATAATAATTAAATTGATTTAATAATAATGGGAAATATTTCATAATAATAAACATGTATTTCATAATAATAAATGCCAGTATTTCATAATAATAGACTCATTTATTCATTGAATTATGACCCAAACGGGGCTCCATATAAGGAAACACTGAATGTATGAAATGTCACTATCCACTTAATGCTTGAGATACACATTATCCTTTCTGCTGTGTTCTGGAACAGCCTTTCTCAACCGGGGTGTCGCGGCACACTGGGGTGTCGTCTGACTGCTTCAGGGGTGTCGTCAAAAAAATGACCTATTCTGACATTTCATATACAGTGGTACCTCTACTTGCCAACGTTTCTACATACGAAATTTTCAGGTTACGAAATACCTCAAATGGAAAATATTGCCTCTCGTTACGAAAGAAATTTCAGGATACGAAAGGCAAAAATCCAGTAGCGCTGCTACTCGCAGCTCCCAGAGTTTACCGAACGTAAACATAGCTGTTGGCTCTGTATCTCAGTTTGAAAGCGGTGCGTCCGAGCTGCTCTGCCATTGGCTATCGCTTAGCATCTTCCTGGCATCCCATTGGCTAGGAGGGCCCCTTGTCTGTATGAGCGTAACCCAGCAACCCAGGTAAACAAACAATTTTTACCTCCACCAAGGAGGTTATGTTTTTGCCGGCATTTATCTGTCTGTTTGTGTTCAAGATAAGTCAAAAAGTTATGGATGGATTTTGATGAAATTTTCAGGAGTTGTCAGAAATGTGAAAAGGAAAAACTAATTTCATTTTGGGTGTGATCCGGAAGAAATCCTGGATTCTGGATCACTTTCAAATGTTCGATAATTATTGCATTTAGTGGAGGTCTGCGCTCTCTGAGTGCTTTTCTAGTTCTAACATGTATTTCTTACAGGTTTTTATGTGATTTCATGTATTATTTATAATTCATAAAAAAAAATTATGTTATAATTTTGGGGGGCTTGGAACAGATTAGGGCATTTACATGGATAACACGTCTCTACTTAAGAAATTTTCAGGTTACAAAACTACTTCCAGAACCAATTAATTTCATAAGTAGAGGTAGCACTGTATAAATATATGAATGCATACTTAAATACATACTTTTTGCCTATGAATGAATGAATAAAGATACATAATTGGACATGAAATGAATAATAAAAATATGTCTCACATGCCCATTTCCCAATGTTAACAACGTCAGTACGTGGTCAGCGTAAGGTCACCGTGACTGCCCAGTTAGCTTACGTCATAAGATCATTTAGCCACTGGAATTTTATTTTACAGATAGCAAAGAGAACTTTTTAGCAGCATCATGGATGGTTTTCTAAAAAGAAAAGCCCCACAGGAACGGAACATCACAGAGGAGCCGACTTCTTCATCAAGCCTTCATCCACCAGCTCTGAATCTGCTCCAGAGGTACCAAAGCTAGCTGCTAGCGGTAAGGCTAAAAAGAGGCAATACAAGGATGATGGATGGAAGCAAGAACATCACGGATGAAAAGAAGCTTTCCTGCTGAGGCCTACTCTGGTGCAGTTATCGTCTTCAGGTTATTTAACTAAATAAACGGGATGTATGCATTTACAGTCGGAGTGATGCAGTGTGGCTTTGGATTATATTTTACTCTGGGGTGTTGTGAGATTTTATTCACTTTTGAAAGGTGTCGTGACTGAAAAAAGGTTGAGAAAGGCTGTTCTGGACGATGTCGTGGCAAAAAATGCAACAAGTGGATTTTTGGGAAACGGAGGCAGTTTAACACCCGTTTTCTCTTCTCAGGCTCGTGTTCTTCTCACAGCCCGGCGCAGCGCGAGGTTCTGCTCAGCTGGGATCTGGAGAAGCTGGAGCACATGCAGAAATATCGCCGAGGTCTCTCCTCACCCACGCACGACCTTTTTTTCTTTCTTTCCTTCAAGTTGAGGCGAAAAACAGAAGCAGCAGTGTTTCAGAAAAAAATAAAAAACACCTGTTGGCTCTTCACTGCTAATATATCTCTGCTTGTGGATGTGATCCATGCAGAAATAAATGTAGCGTGACAAGACATATGCGTCTTCTTTGTTTCTTTTTTAAATGCGTGGGATGTTTGATGGAAGACTTGATGGCTGGACTTCAAAACACTACATGTAATAGTAATCAGTGAAATATGCTCAGCTAACGTGTAGTTTTGTTGGATGACAGTGTCTTTAGATGACGGCAGAATAAAAAAAAAAAAAAAAAATCAGAAACACAAACCATCGTCGGGCGAACGCCCGGATGATGCGGTTGAAGTTGGGCTTCACCCCACACGTGAACGCTCAGCTAGAGTGAAACTGGCCTGTGGGCTACGTACGTGCCCGACAACTCTAACGGGCTTGAATCAGGAGCTGTGGAGCATCTGCTGGTGTTGGATCTCCGTAATCTAAGCAGGGGTGATTCCTAAAGGCCTGAATCAAGGCAGACGGACCTTGGAGAGATCTCACCTTTCCCCCAGAGGGCTTCTCAGGAGCTGAGGCCTCCTCATGACCTGGGGAAGGATTGAAGGTGAAACATCTTCAAGAAGTGTTGCCTCTGAGAATTACCGCGACCTGGAGGAGAGTCTACTCCAGTACATGCTCCACAGTCCCTCGAAAGAAGCCGATGCAGAACGACATAAAGGCAGAAAAAAAAAAACAAATCGAAAGCCGTCTCCCGACCCAGGAGCTAATGTGGACGGTGCTCTTTCAGCTAAACATATATACGGTTAACCGAGTGCCACTCAAGTATCTGAAGACTGAAAGGAGACTTCATGTGATGTCACACTTTCTGGCATGATGGAGCCCCGGGTCTGAAAATCAGTGAGCTGCTCAGATTTCCCGGGAAGTGTGACATCACAGACACCGACCGGTGAAGAATCATCCAGCTTTTCCAGTATTTTGCTCCGCACAGCTTCACATCAGGCAGGGTTCTGTGTTCCTTGGCAGCGAGTTGCAAAAAGATGCAATATCAATTTCAAAAGAACTGAGAGGGTGGAGTCAAGTTAACTGGCCACACCCCCCTTAAATAAAAAGAAAAATGTAATGTAATGTATCTCTGAGGTATTTTAACCAAGACTCCGAAAAGGGTGTCAACAAGGGCTGGGCAGCGATTTGAATTTTTAATTGCGATTAATCGCATGATTTCCCTGATTAATCACGATTAATCGCATTGTATACGCAAAATCAAAAAATGAATTCAAAAGTAGTGTAAAGGTCACTTTTATTTAAATCTTCTGTTCCCATATGAACTAAAGTGCCATAACATTTGTTGTTCAAACACTTTTAACATCAGAACTTGTCAGTAACACATATTTAGCGTAAATCTCTTATTGCGTAAATCGCTTATTGCCACTGCCAGGGCATTAATGTCATCCTTTTTTTTAATAAAAAAAAAAAAAATTCTCCCAACAAAATCCTGAGCCACAATCAGAACATTAAAACAGGTAATTTCTGAGGTAACAGCAGAAACTTTTAATGGGGAGTTCAACTTGTCAGTTGTTACAAATAACCTTGTTTCTGTTGAATCCTCCGTCTGGGAGAACTTTAAAATGAAAATGTCCATGTTAAAGTTCTGTAACTTTACTCTTTCCATGTCTGTTTTAGCTTTCTCGCATGTTTTTCCGTCAGTTCTCTTCCGGTTCCTCAGCTGACAGTAACAGACTTTTCAAAATAAAAGCATGTGAGCAACATGCATTAATGCGCGATAAAATAAATGTCAGCATTGAGAAATTAATGAGTTAATGCAATAATAACGCATTATCTTGCCCAGCCCTAGTCAGCATTAAATATCAAATAGAAATCATTAAAATAAAAATAAAAATTATTTTAAGCGAAACTACAAAAACAAAAGAACTAAAAAAAAAAAAAAGCCAGCAGCGTGGATCAATGTTGACTTATTATAAACATCTGCTGCTGCAAAATCTTATTAAAAAAGCTCACATCCAGTGTGTCCGTGCCTGATTTTCTGAACGACTCATCCGCTGATCCCCCCGCTTACCCTGTAACTGTGGAACAGCTCGATGGCACGCAGGACGTCAAACTTGCGGGCCATGAGAAACTTGACAGCCAATTCCCTGGACAGCGGCGACACTCCATGCTGACTGGTCCACTTGTTGATTTCCTCCAGAAACTGCCTGGTGGCCTGAAACAGACACAGATGTTGTCACAAAAACCTCGCTTTCCCATAATCTGCGGGTCAGATGAGGCAGGAAGTGAAAGTGGGCTTTAAAATTTTACACATCCTCAGAGGAAGTGCTCTCAAAGGCTATCCACCGCTGTTTTAAGTTCGCTCTCCTGGTAAGAAACCAGCGGCGGCGGCGCACGCGGCCGTTTTTACGGCCTAGGGAACAAGCGAGGGTGACCGGCGTGTGCGTGTGGCAGACATGGAATCGGACGTGTGAACTGTAATTTCAGGAAGGAGCGGGAACACAGGTGGACGCGAAGTTGCAGTAATGACAGGGCTGCACAACCCCGGAGCCTCAATAACACTCAGCAGCGAAGCCAACTGTGTAGGTGTCGAGCGCTGAAATAGAAAAGAAAACAGTCGTTGCCTGGTGAAACGACTTTACTGATGTCCGTCACATTAAACAGTCAGGTTTGATTCACTGGAACAGAACTAGATTTTTTGGAATTTCCCTTCAGCCGGAGGAAGGTGATCAACGGCTCGTAAAACTCTCTCAGGTGGATGTTACAGTCGATGCTTGTCAGGTCTGTCTGCTAGGAATGGAACGGTTACCGGTATTACGGTAAAGCGCGCAGTAAAATTTTACACGATAACAATTACCGTTTATGTTTGATTTAATTTCATTATCGGGTCGTTTACCAGGATATGTAATATCAGCCTCATTCAAGTCTCACGAGTGACTCGTGACTGTGTCTCGCGTGAATATGTAGCTTGTAACATCGGCATCGTAACGTAATCATGGTGGAAATTGGTGATAGCACGCAGGACATTTACCAACCCACTAAAAGGACAAAATCGAGGTCTGGACATGTTTTTTTTTTACATGTTTTTTTTTTTTTTTTTTTGAGAATGCAGAGGGACAACTGGTGGAGGACAGTTATCCTGTCTGCAGAGCACTTGTTTACATTTTATTGTAATTTGTACAAGTAACTTAAAGGAGCTAAGGCTAATGCTTCAAGCTACTGAGATGTTTCACCAAGAGTAACCTGGTCGACGCGCTTTGCTAACTCACATTTCGTAAACGTTACCGTTGCGTGTTGATCGAAAAAGGACCGGAACAATGTTCTTCTGATGCAGTTAAAATATTAATTTATTCCATTATCTGATCTGACAACCATAACGCCGGCAGTTAGCGCCACAGCAGTCAATTATATATTATATTGTTTACATTTTTTTTTTATCTATAGTGCACTCTACTGAAGGCCTGCACCTTACTTTTCGTTGTACTTGTGACAATGACAATAAAGAGAATCTTGAATCTTGAATCTTGAAAAACCTTTTGCCCTTCCAGGTCAAACAGCTAACCAATAACAGGCAGCTACCTTTATACCTGACCCTCAGGTAACAACACAGCGACACCCACAGACACACAGAGTGAACTACAATTCATAACAACATATTTGGCTCCTAAACAACTGTTTCTTTATTTGCACATTTATACATATTTAAGGTTCAGCTTAAAGTCCAAAGTTTATTTCATTTGAACTTCACTATAATTTTTGTTTCTGATAATTGTTTGCATATTTTGACCTACTATGGTTATTAAAGTGTTTATTTAAATTTGCACCAGACAAATAAGCTTTGTTCCTGTTATTTATTTTGTTCATTTAAAATAAAACCTCTTTCTGTGCCAGCTGTTTGCCCTTTTAATGTGAAAGTTTGATTATGATAAATTTTTCTGATGTTTTATTCTGACAAGAAAATTAGCAGATTTTGTGAAATTATTTAAAAGTATGTGTTTTTTAGACATTTGTACAGCAATGAAGAATATTGCGATAATATCGTAAACCTTGATAATTTGGTCACTATAATTGAGATATCAAATTTTCTATATCCTTACATCCCTACTGTCTGCGGCCAAAGCGATAACCGCAGAAGAGCAAAAACGAAATGGAAACTAGCTCAGGACCCTTTTGGTTACTGGTGACCTTTCCTTTGTCCCCCAACTAAATGACTTCTGAAGCAGCGTCGCATGGAGCCGTTCAACCAAACGCTATATTTCATGAAGATGTCAGAGATCTGTGCACGAGTGACTCCACAACCGTGAGAGAGAAATAAAAGTTAAACGGGACATCCCTGCTTTCACCTTATTGCTGCTGAGGGTGGATCTACAATCTCAAAATACGATATATATAGATATCCATCTTACAATACATTTACATCATTTTCCGAAAGATTTTAAAGGGACAAAGTGATTTTGGTGACATCTTGTGAGTGTTCCAAAAACTTTGTTTGAATTAATTGAACTGAAAGCATCAATTACACATTATATGGCTGACAGGCACCTTGTAAATGCTGGACAAAATGAATAAAAGATTTGTTGTTAAACAGTGCAAATTGTTGCTTGCAAGTTTTTAAAGGTGGGACAAGGGGGTTTTGAAAGAAGCTTAGAATATCGATACCCGCAGCTAAAAAATTGATACTCGATAAAATATTGATATATATATATATATCGCAGAATCGATAAAAACGCTCAGCTCTACTTCTGAGCTTGTATTTACCGAATAATAAGACCCACTGGGATAAGATGGGGCTTTTAAAAAAATTATTTATTATGTTTTTACACAAAAACATCATAGGATTAACAGAGAGGGTATACATTTTTGTGCATGACTCTGCTTCCAGCAATAAACTGAAATATGTTCTGCACTTGTGATTTGCATAATGCATTTACCATAAAGGCCATCCATCCATCTTGCAAATAACCTGTGCATTTAGCCAGAGGTCTTTCAGGGGCTTCCTGCAGCTCTGCTCAATTATATGCTCCCTCAACACCCCACCGCCACCCCCACCTTCCTGCACACCCTCCCACACCAAGCACCCAAAGACTAAGCCAGTCAGCACTGTGTGAATCCTCAACAGGCTGAAGGGGAGGCAATGAAAGCTCACGCTTCAAACACCGGGGTTCCGCTTCTGCGGTCACACACAGCAGCGGAGGGGCGTGCACGGGGAGGCAGGAAGTCAAGTTCTGGGAATCCACGGCTCTTTAGAGACACAAAAAGATCACTGACGAGCGCTAAGCCCAAAGACAGGACGCCACTGTCTCCCCTCAGGAAGGCCAGCGCTTTCAGAGAGACGAGGGCCCGCAGCTTCTCGGTCCGCCCGGATGCCTTAGCATGCAGGGGATGAGGGGCGGCTGCACCTGACAGCGTCGAGGCCATTTGATGCTGGGAAAACGTGACGGGCAAAAGCTGGCGACATCGCAACTACAGATAGATTTCTATCTGAAAACAGCTACGCCATATCAAATCAATTTTAGCATCACTGAAGCCGTCTGTGGTACGTCGGTAAGAATCCTTGCAAGATAGTGAACTGACTTTTGCTACAGCTCAACAACATCCCAGGCCGACTTAACTGACTTAATCGGCTGCTAATAAACCCTGGAACCCATCTGAGAAATCCTAACTCTCCTGCAGTCACTAACGGAGTCTCAGGTGAGCATGTTTTTGAGCTGCAAGTTCACTGTGTGAACAGAATACTCAAAGATGGCAAGGATAGCAACCATCAACACAACTGGGACAATAAACTTCACCCTTAAAAGAGCATCACCTTGCTGAGTACTAGGCGTGTGAAAAATCGATTTGGCAATATATTGCGATTTTTGGCCGCCCAATATAATATCGATTTTTCAGCTCTTAATATCGATTTTTTAATGAAAATTGTTTAATTTTCACATTTAAATTGTTTAAAATTTAAATGTGCAAAAACACTAATAATAAACAATAAATAGGGAGTCAAATAGTCAAATAATTTTGACTCAATTTGTCCTCTGAATGATTAATATCATCTGATGAACATATACAGCAACTTGATTTTTCATCTCTACTTTTAATTTTGATATTACCTGAGTAGAATATCGCAATATATCGTGATATTGCGACATCGTGATAATATCGTATCGTGACCCAAGTATCATGATACATATTGTATTGCGAGGTCCTTGCCAATACTCCCCCCTACTGAGTACGCCCACTGTCATAAAGCTAGGAAAGGCTAAGAGGCTAAAACTAACCCTAGTAGGGCTCACCTGCAGCCTCTGCTATCTTCCAGTGGTTGATTATCTTTCTGCACGTGGTCGACTTGGACAAAACTGAAATTATCAGGTTAAATTTGTGAGAAAAATCTGAATTTGTTTGTGGTCACAGAATCTATCAGACTGCAGTCTGGCACATGAAGAGCATATCTGACTTTAAAGCACGTCTTAACAGGTAATCCAGTCATTTTGCGGCTGAAATATCCTGCGCTATGCAATTGGCATCGACCGAAGACACTTTCCTGTCAGATTGCCGTCAAATATGTGCACACACACGCGCGTTTCCAAGATTTCAGCGGTCTGACAGCTGCTCTCTCTCTCTCCTTTAGCCTTTTAAGGACAGCCTGCCAACTCCAAGCAGCGACCCTCTGTTCCTGCAGAAGCCATTCTTGTTTGGTTTTTCTGCACTAAGCCATATCCGCCAGAGTGGAATTTGAGGATGAACCAGTTTGTTTTCACAAAAGCACACCGGGCTGCAAGTGGAGGCCGACTGTGGAGGAGTGACTTGTTCAATTCCTGCAGGATGCATAAATATTTGCCTGACTTGCTCCAGTTCTGAAACGGCTGGGGGGGGGGGGGGGGGGTTTCCTCCCCTCTATAAAATCGTGCTTATTCATTTTATAAACCCTTCAGTTCCACCTTAGTGTCTGCCCCGAATGTTAATCGCCCGAGAGGTTTATATCTGGTCACAAGTGACTCTGAATGCCAAGTGAGGTGTTTTAAGCGAGACGCTTTTTCCCAACATACAGCCTGCAGACTTCTGTTTGTCTACGCGACCAACCCCCATCCCTGACGACAATCACTGCCATTAACTAATTGATTGAATTTGCTTTAATAGGGACCTGCATCAGATGAAGTTAGCAGACGAAGCTGTGTTTGGATCTGGTAAAGGTCCAGCAGGTTCAGAAACTGGACGCCAGGAGTACTTTAGAAGAAAGTAGAAGCCCGTATGACTGTTCTCCTGTTTATATCAAAACAGCTTTTTTTTCCTAATCTAATCCATAAGTGAAGCTTTTGCAGGGGGAGGTTCCACATTTTCGAGCGTCCAGTCGCTGAAGTCAGTTTCCCAACACAAAATACACAAGTCACAGTGGCAAGAAAAACTATATGAACTAGAGGTGTGCTTAAAAAAAAAAAAAAAAAATTGATTCGCATAAGATTCGCGATTCTCATTTGCTACGATTCAGAATCGAAATAAAACATCTCAAAATTGATTTTAAAAAGTAATTTAAAAATAAAAAAAACTCTGCTGGCTGTCCGCCTCCATTTTGTAACTACGCGGGTCGTTCTGACGCCACCATGCAGCTGCTTCTGGAACACACGCAGGCACAGAAAGCACCAAAACAAAGAGGAAACAACAAAGATGGGGGGAAAAGGAGATCCAACCAGCCCTGTTTTCACTAAATGCTAATATTTGGCGTAATTTCGGTTTTTACTAGACATGAAGCACACAGTGTGCAAGCGTTGCAAAACTAAGATCAAGTACTTTAGCAACACAACAAATGCGCGGGCTCATATTATGAGGAATCACCTGGAGATCTAAGACACGGAGCAGAGTCAGCGTTAGCCGCCAGCTATAGACCAATGCACACAGCGCTGCTTTATGAAGCTCTCTGCCAGCCCCGAGCGGGCAAAAAAAAAAAAAGAATTCGGTCTATCGCCTGCTTCATCGCCAAAGACCTATGGCCTTACAGTTAGTGCGTTTACGGGGAAGTTTAATTCCTCTTTAATTCAGATTTAAAATAATTAAAAATTACCATGTAAACACCTAATTCCGAATGAAAATATCCATTCTGAATTAAACTTAATTCCGAAGTAAGTGGCTGGTTTATTCTGATTTTAATTCTGAATAGAATAATTCCGTGGTCATGTACACACTCATTCCACTTTAAATTAAGTCCGGTCTTTCTGTGCATGCTAGTTCCCTTGCCCGTCTGTCGCGATGAAGCTTTTATTCCACGCTGGGCTTGTTTTCGAAAGAAAATCATCAACATGATTTTGTCGTGCTGCTGCTTCAAAAATAAAATCAAAACAAATCCAAAAAGGATGCTAATAATGTAGTCCTCCATGTTGTTGCTAATCGAGTACGTTTGTTTCTTCCGGTAGACGTAAATACGTAAAGACGTCCACCTCCATATCCAATCAGAACCCTTCCCAACCCCCAGACCTTAAGCGGAATTGGATAAAGCCGATCAAACATGTTTTCCATGTAAACCTCAATTCAGAATTACTATTTCCATGTAAACTCGAAGGAAAATAGTTTAATTCTGAATTATTTAATTCAGAATAATTAATTCCGAATTAAAAAACCATCATTGTGGTGGAGAAAAAGGGGTTTAACTGCATGTTGCAGACAGCGGAGCCAAGGTACACCATACCGTTCCATTAGTTTTTCACTGAGACAGCTGCGCCACAGCTTTACCTAGAGACTAAAAGAAAGGTGGCAAGTGCCCGAACCAAAACGACCAGTGTGGCACTAACATGTGATGCATGAACGTCAAGAGCAACCCAGTCTTTTGTGACCTTCACCGCTCACTACATAACTGATAGGTGGCCGCTCGAATCCCATGTTCTACAAACTTATTTCATAGCTAGCTGTTTAGAGTAGCAGTTAAGGACCACACACTGTTTTTGGTAAAAGCAGTTTCCTCAGAATTTAAAAGGCAGCATGTTTAACTGCACTATTTTTTTTTTTTATAGAGGCTCTTTTATTTTTGTTGAAGCAGTATGTGATGTTGCTTTCATGTAACAGTTGCAACAATTCCATCTAAGCATGGATAAATGTTTAAAACTCAATAAATGTGAAAAAGACACTTTAATGTCCCCATTTGTTATTCTGTCTTGCAAAGCAGATGGTAGTAGATCATGATCAGAAATCAGATCAGAAATCATTATGAATAAAATTGCTTTGAATCGATTTTAAATCGAATCGTGGCCCCAAAAATCAGAATCGAATTGAATCATGAGATAGTAAAAGATTCACACCCCTAATATGAACTCCTTGGGCTTACGTCGTTTTGCGCATTCATTTGCCATAAAACGCGATCTGATTTTCAGCCAAGTCACAATAATAACAGACAAACACAATGTGCTTAAGCTGATAACACACAAACAGTTAGAACTGAACCCTCCCACTTCACATTTCACAGAGCTGGAAGAAACAAAGTCATTGACCCCATAGAATAATTGCTTCAGTGAAAGCTAATTAGAGTTATAAGTTTGTACAATGAAAATATT
Organism: Hirundichthys speculiger; assembly: GCA_018398805.1. Classification (NCBI taxonomy): domain Eukaryota; kingdom Metazoa; phylum Chordata; class Actinopteri; order Beloniformes; family Exocoetidae; genus Hirundichthys; species Hirundichthys speculiger. The sequence continues at coordinate 199,716 of JAGFBZ010000489.1, forward strand.
TTGGAGCTGTGATTTAGAGCTACTTTGACTGATAGAAGGCACTCGTACGTTTTAAGTCTGCTGCTCATGAAAAGCATCAAGCGATGAGAACTACGCCTTTGGAAAAATAAAAAAGATGTCTGAAGACAGCATTCAGAGCAGCTCGCCTGCAGGAAAGGAATATAAAGTAATTTCAAAGTGCTGAGTGATTCACCCTCCCAGGTTAGACAAACTGTATATAAATGGAAATAATTTTGCTTGGTAGCTACACTTCCAAGACATGGATGTCCAGCCAAGATGACTCCAAAGACACAACGCAGAATCCTCAGTGAGATAAAGAGGAACTCATGAGTAACAGCTGAAGGCTCGAAGACATTACTCAACTGGAAGAGACCTCTGTTCATGTGGAAGTCATTGAACGGGGCGCCGAAGACAGAGGACGGCAGAAGACCATTGTTGCATTGTGTCTGAAGTTTGCTAAAGAACACCTTGACAATATGCAGTGCTGCTGGGAAAATGTTTTGTGGGACGAGGAAGTCAGCAGTTGAGTTGTTTGAGGAGAATACTTTAGATTCATCAAAAGATCATCCCAACAGTGAAGCACGGTGGAGGGAGCACCATGATTTGGGCTTGCTTCGCTGTCTCAGGGCCTGGACCACCTGCCATCATCGCAGAGAAAACGCATCCTCAAATTTCCCTAAATCAGTGCGTTTACATGGGAAGTTTATTTCCTCTTTAATTCAGAATTAAAGTTAAAGCCGAATAAAAGTTACCATGTAAACACTTAATTCCATATGAAAATGTCAATTCCAAATTAAACTTAATTCCGAAGTAAGTGGCTGGTTTATTCCCATTTTAATTCCGAATTAAATAATTCCGCGGTCATGTATACACTCATTCCTGTTTAAATTAATTTCCGTCTTGCGCATGCTCGTTCTCTTGCCCGTCTGTCACGATGACGCTTATATTCCGCGCTGGGCTTGTTTTCAAAACAAAGTTTTAAAATGGTGGCACGCAGTAAACGGTGTTCAAGAGCAGAGACGATTTATTTAATAAATAGCTTGGAGGAACTGGAAATAATTAAAAGAACAGATGGCAGGAAACTTAAAAATTGTGAGCTTTTCAAAGTTGTAGCGGCCAGGTTAAATGAAGGAGGTTTCGCAGATAGAGACGCCACCCAGGTCAAAAATAAGTGGAATGTTGTTGCTAACCTAGTTGTCGCTAAGTTTGTTTTCTTCCGGTAGATGTAAAGACGTCCTCCCCCCCTATCCAATCAGAGCCTTTCCCAACCGCCAGACCTAAAGCGGAGTTGGATAAAGCCGAACAAACGTGTTTTCCATGTAAACCTCAATTCGGAATTACTATTTCCATGTGAACTCGAAGGAAAATAGTTTAATTCTGAATTATTTAATGCGGAATTATTAATTCCAAATTAAAAAACATCATGTAACCGCAGCCAATGAGTTACAGGATAATGTCAGGGTGGTGGTTATCCACCTGAACCATCATAGGAGCTGGATGATGCACCGGGACAATGAACCAAACTGTAAAAGTAAATCCACCACCAGAACGGCTTTAGAAAAGGAAAATCCACCTTTTGGAGCGACCCTCTCAGAGCCCGGACCTCAACCTCATGGACATGCCGTGAAATGACCTCCAGGAGCCCGTTCCCACCAGACATCCTGAAGGCGTGTCTGAGCGGTTGCAGTTCAGGAGAGGAAGATGGTCAAAAATTCCTCCTGAACATTTCACAGGTCTGATCGAGAGCTCCCAGAAGTGCTTGCTTGAGGTCTTCACTCAGCGTTTTAGTGTTTCAAACTACCTATGCTGTGATATCGGTTTTAAAAATGATGCATCTTTCCTCCACGAACACAACTCTTTGAAGCAGTATCGACATGGTGCATACAGAGTATTCTGACTTGTCAAAAGCGTCGTTTGTTTTGGTGGACATTACCGTCACGGGCTGTGGCATGTGTCAAAACTAGTGACGCAGCGTAATCTGTAGAGCTGAGCGATATTATTGATTCTGCAATATATATCGATTAGGGATGCACATGGTTAACCGTTTAACCGTTAACCGATAACAGTAACTCTAACCGATTAATACTAACGGTCAATTTTGTTTTTAAGTTATGTAATTCAATCAACTCATGGGGGCGTGTCGACAGGTGCAACAGGCCTCTGATTGGTCAATTCTACATCCCCTTAGAAAAGAGCGCGTCATCGAAAAAATAAGGAAGTACCCACATCTGTACGATTCTGGTTCTCCACACTACAAAGACAGCACATATTCTAGTAATTCATGGAGGGAGATAGAGATGAATGTGGGTCTGGATACGGCCGAGACGGTGAGGAAGTGGAAAAACGCAAGAGATAAGTTTAGTAAGTTTAGCTAGTTTGTGATTGTCGCTCTTGCGTTGTGCCGTGGAATAACATAGCGGAGACCGCGCTAGTATAAATCAAAAGTGACGGCGGCATCTCTGCGACAAGCTGACGGCGACACATTGCCGCGAGAGTATACACAGGGGAGTGTCCGCATGCGTCCACGACAACGCGCGCAACATCGCAGCAGCCAACCCTCCCGAATTTATCGGTTAACGGTTATCAATCGTTAAAGGGCGTCGGTTAACGGTCATAAAAAAAATCCAAAATGTGCATCCCTAATATGGATATTTTATTTCCCCAGAGACTATCGATTTTTCAGTCGTGGGTATCGATATTCTAAGCTTCTTTCAAAACCCCCGTGTCCCACCTTTAAAAGCTTGCAAGCAACAATTTGCACTGTTTAAATAAATGAAACAATTTTTCTAAACAAATCTTTTATTCATTTTGTCCAGCATTTGCAAGCTGCCTGTCAGCCATATAGTGTGTAATTGATACTTTCAGTTTAATTAATTTAAACAAAGTCATTGGAACACTCACAAGATGTCACCAAAATCACTTTGTCCCTTTAAAATCTTTCAGAAAATGATGTAAATGTACAAGTTGGATATCGATATATATCGTATCATGAGCCGAATGTAGTGTATCGTATCGCGAGATTAGTGTATTGCTACAGCCCTAGTAATCTGGCAAAGTTTCAGCCAGTCAGGCTCGTCCCATCTGGCCTGATGTGTCGTGCGCTTCATGAGTAGCAGAACGGACCAACTGGAGGTAAGAGTCCGCTTCCTCTCAAACCACAGGAGGTGCGGTGACTGAAAGTGCTACGAAAAGTTCTTAGAAGTAAAAGAGAGAAGTTGAAACTGCCCTCATATAGAGTAATAATGTTTCAAACTTCCCCTCACACAAGCTTTCACTTTGTTATGTCTTTTCAAAGATAAATACCATTAAATTATTATTTGTATGATCTCAGTGTTTTACTCCAGTGCAAATTATTATTTGAAATTTTGATGGATTTCATAATTAAATGCATCCTGCTGCCTCGAACCCCTTCAGGCCTCGTGATGGACCCTCATTTCCCACCCCCCTTTCATTTCAGCTTACAAGCGCAGCTCCAGCTCACAAGAAAAAGTGATTTCTGAGAAAGCTAACGGGTTCAACAGAAGTTCCCCTTTAATGGGAAGACCTCTCGGCACTGAAGCGGGGCATCTGCCTTTCAGGTTTGTGTTGCGGGGGAGTGTTGAGGGGGTCGAGGCGCCAACTGTGCCAACACGCATTAAACAGGCCAGAGATGCCTGCTATAGGAAGGAAAAGAAAACAGTGACACCAGTCCCCCCCCATCAGACATTTCTCAGTATGTTTCCTTTTCTCTTATTTTTGTGAACTGTCATTGGTTGCAGTCCACATCTGGCAAAGTGTGGTCAGAATCCCCGGATGTGCTCCTGCTCGGTCCGTTTTAAACCAAAGATGCATCCAGACTTGTGTGATCTTCAGACAGCACTACGGTTTATGTTTAACGACGTAGTTTTAAGTAGAGACGTTCAGACTCTGATACCGACATGAGGCCTTTGGGTATCCGCAGATTCTTTACATTTAACATTTTTTTTATAAACAATAAGGGAAACCTGGGTAGCGTGGAAGTGGCATCCACTGGGTGGCATGTAAACTTACGAAGTGACTATGCGAACTTACACCGACTTGGACGGCGGCGATTTAGTGGGAAGGTACGGACAAAACAAGGACCAGCGTCAACAAGCTGAACTTCACATGAAGTTCAGGCCATGTTCCCGTCGATTCAGCAACAGATCAACACCGACCGCGAGACCAGTGGTGATTCTGTCTACGTCTACTGGAAGAACTGGAGGAAGCTGTAGGAGTGAAGGACGTGTGTCTCCAAACCCCCCGGATGAAAGCAAGTTCTGCCCCCTTAGACCTCATATTCCGTGGAAGTCAAGCTACCCCTATTTAAATTTTCTTTTAATTAAAAGGCGTTTATATTTTTGACATCTGAACATGCTGGGGGTCCAGACGTCCATCTTAAAGCCAATTACCTGCACTCCTTTTAGATGACATGAAATATGATCAGTCAGCCTCACGCTGCTTGGAGAAGCGGTTTTCCAACCTGGGAAACTTTACTGCGGCTCCAGATGTTCAAACATAGTGAAATCCAATGTTTTCAGTGACTGACAGGTCAGTTGTCATTCTCTTTAACCTGATATACTCATGATTTTTCATGTGATGCCTCCTCAGGTACTTATCAAAGTTGCTTGTGTTCCATTAAGAAACATTTGTGCCACTGGAAACTGGTAGAATATCGCAATATATCATGATATCGCGATATTGTGTTAATGTCATATCGTGATCCAAGTATCATGATACACATGATATCATGATATGTATTGCAAGGTCCTTGCCAATACTCACCCCTACTGCAAACCTCAGCTTTGCACTGTGAACGACGCAGTATTACGTAACTTATTGTGCTGGCTTTCAGAGTTTGTAAAAATGACAATATCGAATGGTGCACAGAAGTGAATACTCCCAATGCTCTTATTTTCAGCAGTATCGTGGAGTATTTCTAATACCGGTGTCAGAACAACTCCAGTTTTTAAGAGGCATTGGCGCAAGAGCGCAGTGCTTATAACTTTAAAGCGATGGTTATTTATCAAGATGCCCTCAGATTAGAGGTCTTCACGGGTCCACTTTCATGGAACCGAACCCGAATGAACCCATTAAAATTCGACCCGAAACCGACCCGACCTGAGCTATTATCATAAGTCCGGGAGTCCGAACCCAAATGGACCCAAAATATTTGGACCCGGAACCGGCCCGACCCGAGTCTTTAGTTTTTCGATCACACTTACCCAAACAGAACCGAGACAATACAGCCCATAGTTGCTCATGTTAAAGTTGTCTAGCGTTGAATAAAACTTGATTTTCTTACCTAAAGTTGTCTTCTTCTACCGGTTCAGTTGCTACATAGGTTACGTGATGTAAACAACAATAAATCCACGTCGTTATTTTATTTGTGGATACAGATGCCATTTGTAGCAACTGCTAACGCTAATAGTCTACACCCATCAGGACATGTTCTCTCATCCAGCGTTGTCATGTTGGTGATCCGTTGTGCTTTACAGCTGCTGGGCAAACCGCTAATAACACGCTACGGCAACACGATTGTTTCATGATAAACATGCCACGTTAATGAATAATTAATTAAACTGTCCTGAGTCCTGACATTGGCTGCCACTGCCAATATCTTTACCTCTCTTGAGTAAACGTGGATCCAGCCTGTCAGAGAGCACCGACTGGACCCAAGACCAACTGTACCGATTCCGGCCCGAATCCCAAGTCACGTCTTTTGAATGGACCCGAGACCCGATTCGGGTCGGGACCTCGGGTTTTCGGTTTGTCAGATGTGTGTGGATGTGCGTGGGCCCACTCAGCATGCTGCTGTTCCAGTGGCTAAAAGGCCAAACTGCATCCCCCACGTCCTCAGAAACATGCTCTCCAGAGTCAAACTTGCCAATCAGAATCAGAATCAGATTTATTATTGTCACTGAGCCAGCGTCCCAACACAGTGAAATTTGTCTTCCCAGTACACCGTCCAAGAGAAACCTACAGAAACAACAACAACAACATATGGACAGGAGTCAACGGTGCTTGGGTCAGCGCTATAAGAGCGCTTCTGCCGTGTCAGAGAGTAGTACACTTAAGCACATGCCCAAGTACACCACCCTCCGGCCAGGGCCAAGTACTGTTAAAGCAGCACAAAGGAACTCCTGCAGTTCTTAGCTCAGCGGGTCGCCCTGCATGCACAGAGGTTACACCGCTTTTTTGAGACTGTCCAAGATTTAATCTCGTTTGGTCTCTTGCTCGGTGGCTCCCTAGTTTTCTCGAGGCTCTTGGTTGCCGCTGCTGCGTTGTGAGCTCGTCTCCCCACCGCTGACATGCGACATCGCGCCTCGAAGTGAGTCGCAGTTGTTGCAGGAGACGAACGGGATGGGAGTCCAAAGTTGGGGTGCTTTAGCCGGCTTTTGCTGACAGTAGGGACGGGAAACCGCAAGGGCTTGGGTGCTGTTTCCTAAAAGTAACCAAATGTTCTTTCGAACAAAACTGAAACGGATATTTTAACATGAAACAAAAACTCCTTTGTGCTGCCTTAAGGACAAGGATTGCAGGAAGTCCGGCATGACTGACATTCTCGCTTCTGGTTTACTGGCAGGCTCATACTTCCTACGATCATGATTCTCGGTTACAAGAATTGGATGATAGTCATTGACTCAGCATTAACACTGTATTTGTATCCTATAATTACAATGTGACTGTACCAACATCTGATCTAAGAGAAATTCCTCACAAAGATGGGGGGAGTCGGTGCTGACTGAATGCTGTGTCATGATTACACTTTGATCCCACAGACAAGACTAACTTCTCTATCACCGCGTTTATAAAAAAGGACTCGTGGCTGCCCTTGACATCGTCTCTCCGCGCAACTCATTTGATTACAGATGCCATGCTAATCCATTTACAAATGTGGGACAGCTATGGTGAAATGGCTTGGCTTCGCTACACAGAGTCCCATTTGGCACGAGTCAATACCAAAACAGGAAATCAATACCGTCACTATCTCTCTATTCCCTACTTTTTCTCACTCTGCTGCTTCCTGGGAGCAGATTCAGCGCACACACACACACACACACACACACACACACTTTCTCCGAAGCACATGATAGACACACACTCCATTGCTCAGAAACCCCTCCTTCCTCCAATGTCTAGTGGAAATACTTTTAACAGCTGCATTCAGAATGAAGTTCGACTACACCAGCATCCAGTCCCAAGGGAGCCACACTGCAGCACACAAACACACACACAGACCCCACCCCCCCACCACCCCCCCAGGCCGTGGATGTAACGAGGGCGTCCGGTACCCTAGCGGGGGCCCTGGCTCACACAGGAAATGGAGTAGGCAGATAAGGAGCTTTCTGCTGACCAGATGATGAGGAGTCAGCGAGAAGAGAAGGCAAGACAGGGACATAAAAGAAGGAGATTTCAAACATAGCGCCGCAGAAAAACTAAACGGCATTCTTCCTCTGTGGTCACTTTGCTCTTCAGATCGACTTGGTGTCACAGCTTTGCATTTTGAGAAAACAAAATGAATGGCAGCAGCGGCACTAAGACAACAGCTTATTGGGTAATAATGACGTGCGAGAAGGCCAACACTTCTACGTTTGTGAATGTTTAACGCAACTGTTAATTAAACTCGACAGTACTTTCAGAGGCTGTACTTTGAGCTGCTGGTAATCACATCAAACTGCATTAAGGGTTATGCTTAAAACTGATATTTCTCAGCCAGGCCAACCGTGGCCATTTACTTCCTTGAAATCCATCTGATACCCCCTCCCATTCACAGGCACTTTGACTGGAGCAGAACAAATCAAACCAGTCGCACCAGGCTGGAGGCAGATTCATACTTCTGCGCCAAAGCGATAGCGTACCTACGCCATAGGTGCGCACCCTACAACGTAAACTATGTTGGATCCTGACGCGCTCGTCTCTCCAAACGTAACTGTGCATCGTGTCGACGCAGACCACAAAAAAAATGCAGTCTGCTTGGTGGATTTGTTCTCCTTAGTTGTCATATTTCCTGCTCCAAATGTTCAACATTTATCAGGACCAGTTAACGTAAGATGTGCTTCATTTGCTCTGCTGCCGTGTCTCAGCTGCATAAAAAAAGGAAGCTCAGCAGCACAGGCTACAGCGCTGCAGAAAAGAACCCGCACCCACATCTGACGGTTGGCAGTGTAATTACAGAGAAATCCAAACAGCAATGCACAAGCATAAACAACAAAAGATGGCGTGGGGCCCATGCACAGGCTATGTGCGTGTCCGCTACGATGAAGCATGAGTCAGGCTTCATACAGGAGCGTTCAGCATTGCCAGACATCTCTAGCAACATTGCTATAAATGCCTGAAAGAAAGTTGGCAAACTAAAAAACAGTGACACGCTAGGGATGGAACAGTACCGGTATTACAGTGAAGCACGGTAGAATTACCGTTTAGCTTAATCTCATCACCGCGGTTGATTACCAGGATATGTAATATCAGCCTCATTCAAGTCTCCCGAGTGACTCGCGACTGTGTCTCGCGTGAATATGTAGCTTGTAACATCTTCATCGTAACGTGAGCATGGCTGAAACTGGTGATAGCACGTAGGACATTTACCAACCCACTAAAAGGGATGAAATCTGGTCATATTTAGTTTTTTTTTTTAAGAATGCAGAGGGACAACTGGTGGAGGACAATTATCCTGTCTGCAGAGCAAGAAAAAAAGTTGCTGCGAAAGGCAGTAACACTTCAAATGCATATTTTGACCTACTATGGTTGTTAAAGTGTTCATTTCAACTTGCAGCAGACAAATAAGCTTTGCTCCCGTTATTTATTTTGTTCATTTAAAACAAAATCTCTTTTCGTGCCAGTTGTTTGCCCTTTCAATGTGAAAGTTTCATTTTGATAAGATTTTGGCCTCTAATGACAAGAAAACCACAAGATTTTTTAAATCTATTTCAATGTATGTGTTTTTGGACATTTGCACAGCAATTAAGAATACCGCGATATTATCGTAAACTGTGATAATCTGGTCACTATAATCAAGATATCAAATTTTCCATATCGTAACATCCATATGACACAGTTTCTAAAACGCTTGCTGAGCATCCATCCAAGTCAATTTACCCGTGTGGGCTCTACTAGAAACATCCACAGCTGTAAAATAATCTAGCATTTAGCACAGTAAGAAGCCTTTTGTTTTCATGAATGATTATTTTACTGCCATCAACTCCATCTTGATGATTGTCGTCTTAAAAAGAACACAATATAGGGGTGAAAAATCCCCATCCATATCATATTAATTCATTGTATTGCTACATATAACCAACAGTATCTGAACAGATGATGTACAAACCCAGAATATAAGGGAGCCGGGGACTGTTATAGCAACAAATCCAGAATTCAGTTCACATAAAGTTTGTTTTTATTGAAAAAAAAAAAAAAAAAAAAAAAAAAAAACCCTTCTCACACTTGCCTATTATGTCATATATATATCTAGTCATTCAAAGTTAAAAATTTCCCCAGTTTGTCTGTAGGGGCCCCATCCAGACTTCCACTTACATGGAATGACACGTTTTAGTCTCGTCGGAAGCTTGAAAATGCTATTTATATTGAAGCAGCACCACCGCCCCGAGTGCTAATATATAATAATGCCACGTTGCTGTCATCACATATTCTGTTCTTACTTAGAACCGCTTTAACTCACCTCATTTCGGTCACTGACAAATGTTTGCACTCATTAACATCTAATATTAGACCCAGGGTTGTTTTAACTCTGGAATGTTAACGAGGTCAACGGCACCGTTTCATGTCTGGCTGCTCGCGCCGCCAGTATGAACATGGGGGCTGCATCCAACATCATACATTTTTACATCCACCAACACAGACACCACATGTAACACCGTACTACAAACACAGCATCCATCACTGTCTCGTGTCTTTGTCTGCCCTCTCAAGCTCCACCGGCGGCACATTCAGTCCTCTCTGGCAGAGTCAGGGTTTCAGGTGTTGATAAAACAGTTTCGATCAGACTGTTGAAGAGGGCTGGTGACAGGACACGTTCACGCTTTTATACATATATGAGAAATGTATATGTACATGTATACACACACACACACACACACATACATATATTAGGGCTGTAGCGATACACTAATCTCACGATACAATACACGATATTCGGCTCATGATACGATATATATCGATATCCATCTTACAATACATTTACATTATTTTCCAAAACATTTTAAAGGGACAAAGTGATTTTGTGTTCACATTGAGTGTTCCAATGACTTTATTTAAATTAATTGAACTGAAAGCATCAATTACACATTATATGGCTGACAGGCAGCTTGCAAATGCTGGACAAAATGAATAAAAGATATATATTATATATATATATATATATATATATATATATATATATATATATATATATATATATATATATATATATATATGTATATATGAAGTAGTAACTTGGAGTGGAAAGACTCATTCTGAAATGTGGGGTTTTCTTTTGCGAATGTTAGAACATATTTATTAAATAGCAAGTTGCTAATGAAAGGATCTGTGTTTAGGTCGCCACATTAATCTAAACAGATATGTGCTCATAAATTGTAACATTTTGTTAAATGGAGATGATATGTTGCGGTCCATCTTCATTTGACTGCGGCCTGGTGATAAATATACTTCATTTCACACATCTGCTGCCTTCCTGTTTGATACCAAATCTGCTCAAATACACCTTGTAGATGCAGAGATGCACCCATCTTTAAAATCGCTGTGTCCTTTTCGAGCAGAAATGTCAAAAAGAGGTGTACAGTATTCCCTTATTTTTTGCGATTAATAAGGACAGGCGCCCCCCGCAAAAATCGAAATCCCAGAACTGGAGCCGGAGCCCCCCGAGCCTAAATAATATGTTTAAAATATGTTTAAAAACCACAAAAAAGTAGCGAGACACTGCAGCGAAACAAGACAAAGGCTCAACTGTGGTCTTTCTGTTACCTTCACAGCCTCTGGTCTCTGAACCGTAGTAAAGAAACCGCTGGTATTGTGCTTTTTTGGTTCGTAATTAGCGGCTAACACGCTAACAACAACAAATGAAACAGTCCGGTTTTCTCTGCATGGAACGAGCACTTTATTCTGGCACTGCAGGAACTTGTAACATCACACAGGTTGTATTGTTGGGCTCCTGTCGGTTAACAGAGAATGTAAATCTATACACGCTGGGCTGCTGTTGATGCTCACTCCACTTTTCATCTAACCCCGTTTTCTTCTGCCGTCCCACGACACACACACTACATTACCCATAAGGCCACACCATTACAGGCTACCTTCTTAATGCGGCCAGGCTGGCTCACAACATTTCTTCACTGTGAGAGAACGCGCGCAACATACTGTGATGTTTCTGCGATTTTTTTAATATTTCAAAATTATATTATATATTTCTGAAAAAAATCCGTGAAGTGGCAAGAGATCACTGTACTTCATTTGACACATCTGCTGCCTTCCTGTTTGATACCAAATCTACACCCATTTTTAAAGTTGCTGTGTCCTTTTCGAGCAGAAACGTCAAAAAGAGGTGTAGTGACAAAAAAAAAAAAGCGTGTTAAAAAGTTTGCACTCCCCCACTCACGCATGTAGTTTTAAAGAGCAGCCCCCCCCCCCCCCCCCCCCCCCCCCATAAACAACAGACTCTTGCACGGGGCCCCCAAAAAATCTACAATCGGCCCTGCTGGCAGGACTGAGGGGGCTCAGCAAAGTTTGGACTGTAAACATCGCTGCATGACCCAGTAAGGAAACTCTTCCTCCGCCGGTTTTCCCGGTAATATCGCGGTCTGCGACTCTGGAATAAGGTGGATTTAAAGTACGTATCTCTCGAGCCCTCCGGTCAACACACCGCGGCCACCTCAGCCGCCGGACAGGAACCGACTGCGATAATGCGCTTAGAATTCGATACAATATTTCCGGTTTTCACTCATTTCGCAACAAAGCCACATCCAGCGTTCGCGATTAAAAAAAAAAAAAAAAAAGCGACCAGTCCGCGGGCCTACCTGTTCCTCCTCCGCCGACAAAGTAGCTGCCATGACTCCCGTCAGCTCTGCCGGTCACCTTCCTCCCCGAGACGCGTCCTTCTCATAAAAGTGGGAGATGACGGAGATGTCTGCGCGCCTGTCCTTCGTGTTATAGAAAAAAAAGAAAAAAGGAAAAAAGTCGGGGTTTAGGGGTTGTCCCTCTTCCGTCAGAGAGGCGCTGCGGCTCTTTTCCTCGCCGTCCACGCAGGCCGCTCACCGTCAATCTGACACGCAAACTAGAAAAAGCCGCTAATGTTGTGTCAGATTTCACCCGAGGAAATGGAAAAAAAAGAAAGAAAGAAAGAAAAAAGGGGGGGTGGGGGGGAGTCGAGCCGTATATCGAGGGGGGTTTTGCTTCAAACTCGATGGAGATATCTGGGTTCAGACCCCGAGCTGCAACCTGACAGAGTCCGGAGAGCTGCGGCTGCCCGCTGACTCCCCCGCGCCATGAACCGCAACTTTGTTTTTTATTTTTTATCTGAACGTCGCTTTTATGCGGCGTGAGTGACACGCACGAACCTTAACAATGAGAGAGAGAGAGAGAGAGAGAGAGAGAGAGAGAGAGAGAGAGAGAGCTGGCTCTGTTTCCGCATGTTGCTGGACGCCCCCTGGTGGTTAAGAGCGGAAAACGACAGAGTTCACTGACCTCCGCCTTCATTCATAAAAATAGGAAAACAGGAAAATCACCCCCCCCCCCCCCCCCCCCCCCCCCCCCCCCCCCGATAAACATGGATATCTGAGCATAGGCCAAAATAAATAAATAAATAAGAACTAGTTAAAGGGGACGTTACTCCAGATAAAACGCACAAACTTGTTATTTTGTTTGGGGCCTTTATGTTTCATTTGTATGTTCGAGTTTCTGAGTCCCTCCTATAATATTAAAAAAAAAAAATCAAGAAAAAATTGCGGAACATCACAGGATGTTGTGCGCGTTCTCTCGCAGTAAAGAAATGTTGTGAGCCAGCCTGGCCCCTTTAAGAAGGTGGCCTTATGGGTAATGTAGTGTGTGTCGTGGGACGGCAGAATGAAACGGTTAGATGAAAGCAAGGGCGTAACCATGGTATAGACATTGGGGGGGTCCAGATGAGAGCATTATGACCAGATATTATTATTGTACCAGAAGAACAATAACTGACCCTGAGGATCATTTTAATTTGATACGTTGAATATTTTGCTTGTATTACTAGTGTTACACACACACATACACACGACACACGGAAGACACATCATATCATATGATACAGTCTCTTCACTTCAAGCTAGCTAGCTCAACTAACAAACTGAGCCCTTTTTAACAAGTTAAATATTTCAAATAATTTCAAAATTAACACACTCAGTATGACAACATCCCTCCTCTTTAGCTATCTAGTTGCTTACTGTCTGAAAAAAACTTTGTATGTCCTGCTTTTTCTGCTTTTTGGGTAAAGACATTGCTCCCTCCTTCCTTTCACATTTAACACATTTAACACATTTAACATTGTTTCGTCTGTAGGAGGCACCGCTTCAAACCAAGAGGCGGTAAATGGGCGCAACCAAGTGTACAATTGGGAGGGGGTGGTCACACACTTTAGTTTTTTCTTATAAATGGAAATAAATTGATCGGTAAATATTCGGAAAGAGACGGACTGTTGAGCCAGATTTCATAAAAGGAGGAAATATTTAACATATTTACACATAATATTGCGGGGACAGATTGGTATTTTCCCAGTATTGAGGGGGACACGACCCCCCAAAGAATGCGTGGTTACGCCCATGGATGAAAGAGCGGTTTGTTTACTACGGTTCAGAGACCAGAGGCTGTGAAGGTAACAGAAAGACCACAGTTGAGCCTTTGTCTTGTTTCGCTGCAGTGACTCGCTACTTTATTGCAGTTTTTGAACATATTTTAAACATATTATTTAGGCTCGGGGGGCTCCTGCTCCAGTTCGCAGATTTTGATTTTCCCCATTAACCATGAAAAATAAGGGATCACTGTACTCCTGAAGTTGGAAGTGGGAATTTAATCAGTCTCAAACTGAATGTGCTCCGTTTGCAGAGTTGGAAGATATGCACAGCTTAAACCTTTCTAAAAGTGGGACGAGCCGTTGCCGCTGCAAGCCATCGTGAGCAATACTACTTCATAACAACACCGTGTACTATATTTAGCGTGTACAATAAGCATAGCCACACATTCACTGATAAAAAACAAAATCTAAACAAAACAAAACAGACAGTGCTATGTGCTTGCCTGGCTAACTGAAAATAAAATAAGATAGAATTGTTATAAACAGTAAAATTCATTAAGTATTTACTTTGTCGACAGCAGCAGCCACATTGGATTCTGAATTTGGGGTGGCTGATGAGGTTTCGCAAACTTTCCAAGTTGGAATTCCAACCTCAGGAGTTATTCCAGTTTAACTTCGGACAAGGAACTCGGAAATTACGACTTCTGAGCACAAATGAAATGCTAGTCTGTCTCGACTTCTAAGTGCAACATGGATTAGCTTTAATTTGAAACTACAGCCAGCTGTTTGTTACCGTAACAGACCTTTGGCCATAGAAAGAAGATGGCTAGCCCGAGTCTAAAAGAAACTTTCTATTTAATTTGCTATATGACATTAATCCATTCTGTATCAAACCCAGATGTTTAAAGAACTGTTCAGCAGAGCTGTGTAGCTACGACTGTTGGTTAGCTGCAGCCGTTTCTTTTTCTTAAATCTCTTTTAAAGTTTATGCCAAGCGTGGAGCGCTGACTCCTGCTACTTTAGCATCTTCCAGCCAACAGCTGGAGCTTTAACTTTGAAAACAGATTTTAATCTTCTGTCCGAGGGTTAGACGAGAAGAATGTTCTTAACTCTTATACGTTACGCTAGCTAGCTTAGCTAGCGCAGGGCGTGGCAGGTTATCATAATGGGAAAAATCAGTAATTAGCTCATAATTTGATGTTTGTTGATGTTACTAAATTAGCAAAATGATATTTTCTGCAGTTCAGGCAAGAAATAGCCACATTGTAAGACAAAGTTCTAATCAAATGTTTTTTTTTTTTATGGTAAATATAGACTGTATACAGTGTATTTATACTGTATTTAACTGTGCAAAAGTTGAATAATTAGCTGAGAGAAGGTGCTGGTTTTACAGACGGTGTTCATTTTGATTTTCAGTCCTCATCCTGTTCTAAGTAGGTTCATGTCTCAAATTACTGCGCAGCAGCTCTAATTCAAAGATTATTGTGCAGCATAATGACTTGCATGGAAGCCAACTCTGATCAACCAGACAAATAAATCATTAATAACATTTTAGGCTTCTGCTGAACATGAATGGGCATCTAGGAAAGTAGAAGACATCTTGCATTTAGCTGTTAAAATCTAATGTTTTTTTTTTTTTTTCATCATCCAAAATACTGTGAGGTTTGCTTTTAGATATATATCGCATCATCACCACTCTAAGTACATTGCTGTTGTGGGCCCCTTTTGCAAATCTTTAGCTCTACATCATAACAACAAGCTATGATCACATTACTAATACATGAACTACACTGAGAGAGAGGATATCTAGTTGTATGAGTAGGCCCTTGTGTTGTAGTTTGTTGGAATTATAGCAGTTAAATTAGTGAAACTCTCAACAAATGTATCCCAAAGGCGACATTACAATTCTGCAAGTCATGAGAAGATACCCAGCAGTACAATAAAGGCGCTGAAAATGAGCCGTAGTCAAACTGTGGGTCTCCTTAAGAATATTACAGGCTTCTGATGTATTTCATCAGGAGGTTAGTTCAAGTGGAGTCATGAGGCTGCATTTCATGCAGGATTATTGTTGGGCACCTCCAGACTGCGCTTGTGTTCGGCCCCTCAATCTTCTGCATCTATTTAAAGATGGAGACCAGCGGACTATTTGTTTTAGTGTTTTTTCATGGAAAGGTGGACAATAACGAGAACTCTCAATACGTTTATTTTTTTGCCCCCCCCCCCCCCCCCCCCCCCCCCCCCCCTGCATACACACGAAAAAAAAAAAAAAAACAAGATCCAACAATAGACAAACGGTAAATAAGGAGGCGTGAGAAAGTCTGGCTTGAAAACCAAAGGGAAAAGGGAGTGGACAACAATAGGCTTCCTGTTAAACCAGCTGATGTCACGTCCTTTGGGAAAAAGTGATTGGTAGACCCTCAGTCCTGCCCACATAAAAAAAAAAACATTAGAGAGCACGAAACTTTCGAGAGAATTAGATCTAATTTAACTAAACAGCAGAGTGGAACATTGAGATATTTATAGTTTCCAGAAAACCAGTTTACTGCCCCCACTTCTTCCTCGACATCTACCACTCCTGGCTTTGAGGAAACTGCATTTAACTGGATTTAGGAGGAATTTTGCCCAGTAAAACTGCAGTGCTGTACGAGCACATCATGTTCCTCTGTTGTTGACCCGAAACAGTCTACACTTCCAGATATGTTTGAGGGATGCTTGAAAGGATTTTCCTTTTTTTTTAGTCCAGAATTGACTTGAAACAAGAAAGAATGTCTGCACACTTAGATCCTTTTGTTCATTTAATAGCCAAGCTTTCGGTCAGAGACCTTCCTCAGGGCACAAACAGACGGAGCATACAACAATCTAATCAATTAAGATTCATTAAGGTGCTCAGTCACACCTGCACAGATGAATTGTAGTCCAAGTGTGGGAGTTGTAGTTTTTCCTGTTCTTCCTGATTTCATATTTCCTCTACCCAAGGTAGCTGGCATTAAACTGACCCCAAATGCACCAATAAAATTACCCACCACAAAAACATACATATTTTTACTACAAACTACAGTACACAGATGCATATAAACAAGTGTGAGTTCAAGATAACTGCATAAACATCAGCAAGAACTTCATAAACTGCAGTTTCAGGACAACAAATGGTATACAGTGATCCCTTGCCAATTTGCGGTTTAAGTTCCGGGGTTTTAGTTATTCGCAGATTTTTTCAGAAATATATATTATAATTAAAAAAAATTTTTTTTAAATCACGGAAACATCACAGGATGTTGTGCGCGTTCTCTCACAGTGAAGAAAGGCTGTAAGCCAGCCTGGCCCCTTTAAGAAGGTGGTCTTATGGGTAATGGTGTGGCCTTATGGGTAATGTAGTGTGTGTCATGGGACAGCAGAATGAAAACGGAGTTAGGTGAAAAGTGGAGTGAGCATCAACAGCAGCCCAGTGTGTATTGACCTTTTCGACTTAAAAATTGTGGTCATGCGCCCCCTACTGGCCCCGCCATAACTGGAGTGTGCGGTGCTCCACCAACTAACCCAAACACAGCAGTGTGGAGCATTTGTTACTGATAACACAGACATGTCTTGGATTGATGATGTTAGGCAGTGACCTCCAGTTACAGATGAAGGTAGTTTATCGCTGTTTTTAATGACTGGTTATGGAAATAGCATGATCTATTCCCATAATCAAACACTAAAAACTGTGGGAATACGTGAAAAATGCAACGCTGGCTATAACTAACGTCAACAAGCCATAAATATTATGCTACTGTAACGTTAACGCTAGCGGTAAATTAGGCTATGTGTTAATGTTATATTTAATTTATTTTATTATTCTCCTAAGTCATTCATTCATTCATTCATTCATTGATTTATAGGCTTGTGCTAGTGCCGAGGGCTACAGTAGCCTCATACTGCTGTTCTTTCGGCCAGAATCGTCCGGGACTCTCAGCGAGACTATGAGTAGTACGAGACTGAATGTTAACGAAAACTCACCCGGCTGTATTCATTTGGAACAAAGTTCTTTCTGTTGATATTTTTCACCCACATCTTCCTAACTTCTTGTTCTGCAAACAAGGCAGTCTTCGTGCAGTAAAGGCTTGTGTATTTCACATACTTTCTTCTTCCATTGTTGAATTTTCACGCCATTGTTGGCACAGTTTATCACGGATCATGTATTCCCACTCGACCGACTCGACATTATAAAATATCTATTTGTAGAAAGAGAAAAACACTGGCTAATCTGCGAGCCGGTGAAAGTGTCGCTCTGTAGCACAACCCAGCAATGGCGGACGGGGTACTTCCGGGGGGGCTGGCCCGAAAAGGTCTATAGATTTACATTCTCTGTTAACCGACAGGAGCCCAACAATACAACCTGTGTGATGTTACAAGTTCCTGCAGTGCCAGAATAAAGTGTTCTTTCCATGCAGAGAAAACCAGACTTTTTGTTTTGTTGTTGTTAGCGTGTTAGCCGCTAATTACAAGCCAAAAATAGCACAATACCAGCAGTTTCTTTACTACGGTTCAGAGACCAGAGGCTGTGAAGGTAACAGAAAGACCACAGTTGAGCCTTTGTCTTGTTTCGCTGCAGTGCCTTGATACTTTTTTGCAGTTTTTAGACATATTTTGAACACATTATTGAGGCTCGGGGGGCTCCGGCTCCAGTTCGCGGATTTTAATTTACATGGGGGGGGGCGCCGCCATGTTTGTTTGTTAAAAACAAACAAACATGGCGGCGATGGAATTAAACTTCTTTAATGAAGAAGATAGTTCGCTGGTTATTTGTGACAAATGCTCCAAGAGAATTCCACGAGGAGGAAAAAAATAGCACAAGATTGAATACGTCAAACCCGATTAGGCATCTGAAACGTAACGTTTTTTAAAGTTTTGAAATCGCACTAACATGAGCTAACGCTAACGTGAGCAAGTCAGCAGCAAAGAATTCACCAGGACTCGCTGATGTGTGAACAACAACCTTTGACAAAGCACTTTATCAATGTTCCCACCCCTTGACAATTTGACTTGCTCAATTCCCTGAAGTCCAGTAATGACTGTAGTGAAGGAAGTGTGAGCCCAGTATTCACGTAGATCGTACGTTTTATATTTGTCAAAAACGTTAACGTCGTGTTTTGTCACTTTGAGGACAAACACAAGCTGCTTTGCTCTCCAGGCGTCCCGCTACGGGGGTTTCTTCGAGAAGAGAGAGAGCTGAAATATGTGTGTGAGAGTGTGTGTGGGAGACCGAAAGCACTGAGAAATGTAGCTGAGAGCTGACAGGTGCTCAGTTCCTGGAAAGTGATGTGTGCCACTGAGTCATAATTGAACCCCTGCTGCAACCACACAACTGAACTCGTTCTGCGCCGCAGGCCTCTCAGTTTAGAGAAACATCCGACTAAACTGGGTAAAGTCAGTTTTTGTGCGTTGTCTCTAAATGCAAAATCACCCAGAGATCTTGCCTGCCGTGTATAATTTGAGTCAAATAAGAAACGTGATCACTTTAACCCTGAATATCCCACCAGCCTCGCTGTGAAATGCATCACTGCGCTGTTCCTGTGGTGAAGGTCCACCAAACAGACACCATGAGACGACAACCGCTACGACAACATCTGTCATGCCTGATGCTTTCCAGGACTCACTGACTGAAGCACGCTGAACTCTCTTCAGCCGCGCTGCGCCGTCACCCGCCATGTTTTCAGGAATCACTTATCGGCGCAGAAGAGCTTCGGCGCGTTATTTTCTCCGACTATTGTTCCGTTGTGGGCGGTGAAACCAACTGTGATACTTTCATGAGAGCTAAACGTGGAGAAAATAAGCTGTTTTATTTTTCCAGAGCAGAAAAAAAATAAGTGTGTTGGCACAAATGCAAGATGCATCATGTTTTTTGCCTACGTCGTGAAGGCAGCAGTGACCTGATTACAGTCAGCTGAACTGTTTATTTTGCTTAAAAATGTTTAGCTGTATACTAAAATGTATCCAAGTTCAATAGCTGAACATAATATACAATCATATGAAGAAAGAACACATCGCTCACGTAGTAACTTTGCACTACGGGACAAGCGTTGTAGTTGGGATGCTGTCCGTTCTTTCCGTTTACTTCCTTTGTGTAGCTCCGCCATGACAAAGGAGCAAATAAAGCGCATCTCCTGTGAGGTGGAGCCGATGAATTCTGGGCATCGGTAACTTTCACCGGCGTTGCAGCGACCTATCTTCTACCCGGCTTGAAATGACGAAAAAGGAGTTGCGGGAAAACTGACAGAAGGAAATTGAACGCTGCCAAGTTTGCTAATCACGTTAGCAATCGAGTTTGTTGCCGCGAGTTGGGCCGTGACATGGATGGTTTGAAAATGCTTTTTTGTGATGGGGCGTGTTTTCACAAGGAGCACAGGAGTAAGCGGGGGTTGAGGAGCGAGCTCTCCATGTCTTGTCGATGTTTTGTTCAGTTATCAAACAAACGTGAGGCCATCCACAAATTGCTTACCCTACCTTTAATAGTTACGACACATTATAACCACACGGAAATAGATCGCTAACTCTCTTTAAATGCTCCGTTATTTTACTGTTGCCCCTTATTTTTAATGCACCGACCAGACATCTGTATTGACCGCATTGCTCACCGTACACCTCCCCAAAAATCGAAATCCGCGAACGTGAGCCGGAGCCCCCTGAGCCTAAATAATGTGTTTAAAATATGTTTAAAAACACAAAAAGTAGCGAGACACTGCAGCGAAACAAGACAAAGGCTCAACTGTGGTCTTTCTGTTACCTTCACAGCCTCTGGTCTCTGAACCGTAGTACAGAAACTGCTGGTATTGTGCTATTTTTGGCTCGTAATTAGCAGCTAACACGCAAACAACAACAAAAGAAGAAGTCTGGTTTTCTCTGCATGGAACGAGCACTTTATTCTGGCACTGCAGGAACTTGTAACATCACACAGGTTGTATTGTTGGGCTCCTGTCGGTTAACAGAGAATGTAAATCTATACACGCTGGGCTGCTGACATTTCTGTAGCACACAGCCCATCACCCTCAAGTGAAACAACACTCCAGTGGTATGGTAATTAATTAGCATTATCACAACATGATTGAGACATTTGGATGCTAACTTTGGCGAGGCTTGACACCAGCGCTGCATCCTGGGCGGCCGCTCTGTAGATGTGGCAGCAGTAGCTGCTTAGCTGCTGCTCGCGTGTTATGAAGTTGACTTCGTAAGCGTTATAGCAGGTTACCGTGTTTGGATCACATTTGGTTGCATAAGCCCAACTGAAAACCTACAACTCCCCTTCGTCATGATGATCTTGGGAGCTTCGATTGCCATCATGAACGGACAGTTAAAATGAATTTATGCTATAAAAAAAAAAAACCCTCAGCAGTACTTCATCACGATGAGTTCAACGAGATGGTTCATTTTTATTTTTATTAACATTTTCTAGTGTGGTCGGGGCTCACTGCCTACTTGTATGACCCAATAAAGATCAACCGCTGGCTGTTGGCTGGATGGCCTTACATCACACGGTCAGTTCAGCGACCACAGGTTTCCCAGGTCTGAAGCCCAAATCATCACGCCTCCACCTCCATGCCTGACAGTTGCTACGAGAACTGTGCATCATAACCAAACATTTCCACCTTTTAATCCGTCATTGAAAGGACTTTGCTCCTCAGAGGACGGAGGCTTTCTCCTGGGAGCTCCTACAAAGAAGCCACGCTCATTAAGCCCTTTTTCCCCCCAACTGTGTTATTAACTTTAACACATGCCGTTATGTCAGCTCCTTGGAATACTGGCAACCGTCTTGAACGTTTCCCACTTTCATTATTATTTTCCCTGTAAGTGATGGGACTCCAAATTATTTGGAAATTACTTTATAACCCTTCCCAGATTGACCAATGTTAACAATTTCTCCTCTCAGATAAGTGTCGTCATCTTTCCTTCTTGGCCCAGTGCAGAGCAGCAAACTGCCAAAACCTGTACTTTTATAGGCGGCGCTTACATCTGGCTTAGGTTGTTAAATACACGGGTCTAGAAAATGATCCTAAAACGGATATTATATGGCTATATGACTACATGTGATGGTGTTTCAGTGTGATAGCTCCTGAACATTAGCAATTTAGAATTAAGGAGTCATTGAGAAGATATACACTGGCACAAAGAGACTGAAGCTGGGAATAGTTCACTTTGTGGACTGTGCGTAATCCACAAAAAGGACTCATTAAAGTTATTATAGTTCATCATGAGAGAGCTATTATCATCTGTAACAAATGCTTAAGAGCCTCTCAGGTTTTTCCAAAAGCTGAACCTCGAACTTGGAAAAGTAAAGGGGAATACCAGCTGCAAAGACCCCAAATTAAAGATTATAAATATCTAAAACTCGTGTCAGTGAGGAGACGTGGAGTTATTTCACTGGGTAAGTAAAGAAGTCTGGACTGGCTGGTGGAGCAACATGAAAGTCGGGTGATCAGGTATGAATTATCCTCTGAAAAATCATCTAAATGGATAAATGTTGGAAAATATATAAATATTTAAAATCAAGCACAATTGAACAGAAATAAGGAAACCGCAGACTAACGGTGTCCTCCCTTCCTCTGACACTATAAACTTCACAGAACCGAGACCCGGTGACCTGAAGCTGCGCTCTGGTGCTTTTCCTCAGAGGATGCGTCACAGCAGATTGCTGAAAACCGAGTCTGCAGCCTCGCCAGACACTTTCACGTCTTTTCCTGTTGATGGTTTCTGCTCGGCTCTTTACAGTTACGCAAATGATACAGTGCACTGCAGAGGGGCGTGCACGCCAACTCTGCTGATGAGCCAGAGTGTCAGCAGCACTGAGTCACGTCTAACCATAAACTGGAACGCCAATAACATCCAACCATATCAATGGTGGCCTGCTTTTTCTGTTTTTAGATTAATTTCATACATCAGTCTTTGCCTTATTACCAAACTTACACCAAAATGTTTGACTGAAAATACAGGGAACAGTGTTTAAGCCAATAAAAAAACATTTATTTATTTACAAACTTGCACGTTAAAACATTTAGAGGAAGAAGTCATACACATAACATTTAACAGTAAAAAGCTCACGTGGCTGTTGCTGAACGCAGCTCGGACCAGCCAGCGATGCCTCACCTTCCAAAGCACAGAGCGCTCGTCTTGCAACATTTTTCCTTTACTGATATCGAAACCGTTGACCTGCTAAAAGACATCAAAAACGGTTGTCTGGAGGGAAATGCACGAACATTCAAGAGAGCAGAAAGGAGCAAATACTTGAGCGCAGTTCGTCTCATGTATGACATCTCTGATTCTGGGTTTTTGACCGCATTTTCACATTGAATATCTTTAGCTGTTATATATGTATATATGTATATATATATATATATATATACATATATAGTGGCGACATATTATGTAATTATTCCCGGGAGGTCAGCTGTTCTCAGCAGCAACATTATGAGTGAATGTATGCACAGCACAGAGATGCTGATTTGCACTCTGAGGGCATCCAGAGCAGCGCCGGATGAGAATTAGCCATGCTTTGCTAATTGCTTTGCAACTGGTCGGATCTGCAGAACCATTCAGCCGACACTCTAAAACACCATGAGGTGGGCCGCCATCACGCAGACACCGAGACTGAGCAACCTGCACCTCGTCAAGCCCCCGCTCAGTTTTCCATGCGCGCTTCCTTTATCGGCTTCTGAGTCAAAAAGTTCAAACTGTCCTCGCCGTCCTGGCAGGGCGTGGACAGGTACTCCAACTCGTAGCCTCCGCTGCTGTTGGCCGGGCGCACTTCGCTCGACGGCTTCTTGTGCTCCAGGATCTGCTGCAGCTGGTGGCTGGCGTACTCCGGCTTGGTGGTGAGCGGTCCCGCGGGCACCTGCATGCCCAGGATGTCCGTGACCATGTAAGGGCGGAGCCAACCGACCAGAGGGGTGCTGCCGGGGGTGTAGTGGGTCTGCCGGTGGTAGAAGAGAAGCCCGTCCACCTGCGGCCGGGTAATCAGAACCCAGAGAAACAACATCCAGTGAGCATCCAATGAACGGTGAGCGATGAGAGGAATTATTTCAAATGTGTGCTCACGCTAAAGCTGTACTCCGCTGCCAGGGCCTTCTGGATCGATTCTGCTGTGCAGGCTGTGCTTTGGAGACTCACAAACTGGAACTGTCGGACCAAAAAAAAAAAAAAACACAAGGGCACACTGTGTTTCAGTTCCAATTTTCTCGTTGTCAAATTATGCAGCGATGGGTTTACTCCGCTAAGCCTGATTTAGCTCCTGCTGAGCCGTGCCAGACAAGCGCCGGAGATTAAAACGTGGACCTCGATCTCAGAGTTCTCAGACTTTTTGCAAAGCAACATAATCTTGGAGATTTGAGTGATGCAATCACCTCAACTCACTGCTGCCAGGTCTGATTTTTCCCTTCATGTGATTTCCCCCCTGAGGAATTTAAGGTTGAAGTTCAGGCTCAGCAAAACACAGAAAAGTGACAAATGAGAGGAAAGTTCTGAATCCCTGCTCCCTACAGTGAAAGGGTCTGTTAGATCTTATATGTGCCAGGCTTTTTCTTGGCATGGTTTGGGTCCACTTGTCCCTTTAGAAGGAAAGGTAACTTCAAATCAATTCAATGGTTTCCCAGTGATCACTTTAATCCAGTTACCACAATTTCCTGTACTGGTGAGATCGACCTCTTCCAGTATGCAGAATGGTAGCCGATCTCTCCAGCAGAGTTCTGCAGACTTGTAGAATAAAGCCAGAAGAACATAGTGGCCCGGTATTTTATTAAGACTCTGCATGTCTGTGTTTCCTTTCATTTGTCACTGGTGTGCACGCTGAAGTGTCTCAAGGCTAATCTTTTTTTTTTTCTTCTAAATTTGCAATGAAACGCGGGGCATGAGGGAGCAGGTCGGGTTTGTGGTGCCGGTACCCACAGGGTTGCGTTTGGCAATCTCAGACAGGCCGTCTGTCTCCTGGACTTTCGACTGGAGCCAGAAGAAGCGGAACTCAGTCTGTTGATGAGAAAGAAGCACTGTAAACAAAAAAAAAAAGCTTTTAAAGTCTAAACCAATGACAGGGGCCGCCTGACACATCTGAGCGCCAGACTGCGGTACTGGAGGAGAGCTTTCCTGGACCGTCTTACCGGGCAGTCGTAGACCGGGTGGCCTCTCCAGCACATCACATCCAGGATGTAGTACGTTCTGTTCACCTCACTGTAAATGCAGTCCAAGATCGTGTAGTCTGCATTTAAAACATACATTAAGAAAATTAACAAACGCCAGTTAGAAATTGTTCATAATCACGTAAATATTAAAAAGTATCGACTACTTAAAAAGCAACACATCTCTGATGAGTTTTATAAGACTCATCAGTAATATCGGTCGTTGAAGCCTTGTAATACCAGTTCGTCCCACTAGAGGTAGGGGTGCACGATAACTATCGGGTCGATAACAGGAAATTATGATGTCATTTCGATAACTCCGATATCACGACGAACAGCCCTGATAACATATATATTTTTTGTTAACACAGCAGTGCCTCGCTCCCTCTGAGCCTTGAATGACCGGCAGTGAATGTTATGTTCAAGTGACGTTGGCATAATCAGAAAAATGATTACTCAATAAGGAAAATCAAGAATACCCCCTCATGCCAGAAAACAACTCATTAACTCGGTCATAATTTTAGTAGTTGCTGACTTTAATTGATATTCGCAGCATTTTCTCACATGTTACACATAAAAAATAGAAAAAATAGAAAAGGCTGAAAGAATGACTAGCAAACGAGGTAGCGGAGGAATTTATGTTACACTGTGAATGGAGCAGGCAGCATAGCGTGCTGATAAAAACAAACAAACATGGCGGCGATAGAATGGAACTTCTTTAAACAAGAAGATAGTTCGCTGGTTATTTGTGACAAATGCTCCAAGCGAATTCCACGAGGAGGAAAAAAATAGCACAAGATTGAATACGTCAAACCTGATTAGCCATCTGAAACGTAACGTTTTTTAAAGTTTTGAAATCGCACTAACGTGAGCTAACGCTAACGTGAGCAAGTCAGCAGCAAAGAATTCACCAGGACTTACACACATCAGTGAGGTTTTTGAAAAATCCAAGAAATTTGCCAAAGATGATTCACGGGCAAAGGTGAAATGGGTGGAAGGTAGAAATGTTTGAATGTGTGTCAGTGCATTCATTTTCTATGTATATTTACTTTTTGTAAACGTCTGGAATGCACTTTTTCAGTTTGTAATTCTGATGCATGTATTTTTTTAATTAATTAATTAATTTTTTTAATGTATATATTTATTTATTTATATAATTTTCTATGTATTTTTCATATAAGTTTTAAATAATTAATTAATAAAATAATTAATTATTCTATATTTCATTATAAAATATGGACGTTATTTATTTTTTTATAAATAAGTAATGCACCTTATTTAAGTTGATGTGAGATATCAAATAGGTTTGTTTGATATCTTTATGAAAATGTTTGAGAGGCTTTCCAAAAGTTTTTCGTTGGCAAAAATAAATATCTGTTCATTTAAAGAGTCCAAACTGTTTTTGGTTTTGTTCATAGTATTGATGTAATGATCTTAGGTATATGTGTGTGTTATCGGTATCGGCCTTTAGGAGCTGAAAGTTATCGGTATCGGTTTTTAATAACAGTTATCGTGCATCTTTAACTAGAGGTGATATAAATCACTCCAGTGTTTGGTCGACCTTCATAGACGCTAATAAAGAAGAGGAAGTTTTCCGCTGGCGTGTCAATCATACGTATCGACCGCATGACCACATGGGTCGAGCTGACTGACTGGCAGGGGAAACGACCAACGAGCACTCGGTGGTCTCCCGTTTAACTTTCAGATGTTTCGTACGAACGACTCATGGACGGTTTCCGCTGAGCCTTTGTTGACCGACGGTGGGAACATCTGAACACGTCGGCCGAATCTCCGTTCAGTCTCCAGCCAATGAGAGAGCAAGGGAGCGATCAGCTGTATCTGATATCTGCAAAAACTCCACTTGGGTTTCTGCTCTTGAATAAATAATGGAACAAGCTGCTTCTTCCCCAAATTTGTTTTCTAATCAGCAGTTTGAATGATGCACATCGTTATGTCTCGTCTGTGTTTTTGCTGGTGAATGCGGTTTAGAGGCCAGTGGAGTGATCTCAGTCAAAAATCACATCTGAAGTTGAAGAGGACATTAAAAAAAAAAAAAGGAAAAGCAAAGTTGCTGCTTTCCCCTAATAGACAACTCATAGCAGATAAAGGAATTAAATATGATAAAGAACTGGCAAAATCAAAGTCTTACAGCTTTGCAGCTTAAATTGATCTCAAGTTTTCTTCACTAGTCTCCTCCATCTCCATCTCAGGCAGTGAGCTTTCATCTGATTGGTCCAATATATTGTTGACATTTACAGTGTAAATCCATGAGATTTGAATAATAAAATACCACCAAATATTCCAATATATTCTTTGTTTTTTTTTTCAGTGCTCATATTGTGCATGTTGATAGTGCAGTGACAGTAACATTTCTATAAATTGTGCAGCCCTAGTTGCTAACGGCTGCTAACACGTACACCAGGTACATTAGATGAACTTCTGTGATCCATTTAGCATTCAGTGTCCTCTTTTACAGCCTTTATAAGATTAGAAATTCCTAACTTAAAGCAGTATAATGTTGGAACTCAGTGAGATATTCAAACCAAAGCCATTTTTAAATATTTATTATTACTATCAGAATGAAATTGTGTGTCTCTCAATGAGTTTTAAAAGAAATAAACTCACGGTTGAATGTGAAAGCCTGCTGCTACAGGCCCACCTACCTTTTCCCATCGCAGAGTTGTGCCTGTTCCCACCGGGCAGCAGGGACGGGAAACGGTTCACACAATAGCCGCTTTTAGTGTACGCGGCAGTGGAGCCCTTCAAAAGAAATCAGAGACAATGCAGATGTGAACGATCATCGTTTAACAGTCCCAACAATGCTGTCAGTGCCGGGATTAAAGGCCAGATGAGGACAAGATCAGTGTAGAATATGTTTTTGTTTCCTCATCTTGCTGGCATATGACCTACCCCCCCCCCCCCCCCCCCCCCCCCCCCCCCCCCCCCCCCCCCCCCCCCCAAAAAAAAAAAAAAAAAAAAAAAAGCTGGACAGAACTGCTCAAATCTGCTCAAAACCCCAACTAATTCATTATTTTGGGTTTTTTTTTTTATTATATTTTATGTCACAATTTATGGTTCTGTGGGAACCCGTCAGGGCTGTCAATGAATCAAAACAGTTTTGCAAAATAGTTTATTGCAAACACGTCATTCCAACTTGGCCCCTCCTCCTTTGTGCAGGAAGCAGGAGGAAGAGTGGAATAGACAAAAAAAAAAAACCATGAGAGGAAACAAGACTGGAGCGAGAGCAGCAGAGGGGAGAAACTGTTCCCAGATTCTTGCAGTCCTAACTGGCTTTCATTAACAGACTTGTATGCAGACCCTGAAAACAACTAGAGCTGAGCGATTTTATTGATTCTGCGATATATATCGATATTTTATTTCCCCAGAGAGTATCGATATTCTAAGCTTCTTCCAAAACCCCCGTGTCCCACCTTTAAAAGCTTGCAAGCAACAATTTTCACTGTTTAAATAAATGAAACTATTTTTCTCAACAAATCTTTTATTCATTTTGTCCAGCATTTGCAAGCTGCCTGTCAGCCGTGTAATTGAGGCTTTCAGTTCAATTAATTCAAACAAAGTCATTGAAACACTCACAAGATGTCACCAAAATCACTTTGTCCCTTTAAAATCTTTCGTAAAATGATGTCAATGTATTGTAAGACGAATACAGTGATCCCTCGGCAATTCGTGCTTTAAGTTCCACGGTTTTAGTTATATTTGCGGATTTTTCAGAAATATATAATATAATAAAAAAAAAAATTTTAAATCACAGAAACATCACAGGATGTTGTGCGCGTTCTCTCACAGCGAAGAAATGTTGTGAGCCAGCCTGGCCCCTTTAAGAAGGTGGCCTTATGGGTAATGGTGTGGCCTTATGGGTAATGTAGTGTGTGTGTCGTGGGACGGCAGAATGAAAACGGGGTTAGATGAAAAGTGTAGTGAGCATCAACAGCAGCCCAGCGTGTATAGATTTATATTCTCTGTTAACCGACAGGAGCCCAACAATACAACCTGTGTGATGTTACAAGTTCCTGCAGCGCCAGAATAAAGTGCTCGTTCCATGCTCTGGCTCCAGTTTGCGGATTTCGATTTTCGTGAGGGGGTCCCGGTCCCCATTAACCGCGAAAAATAAGGGATCACTGTACATGTGAAATTACACTTTATTACAGTACTGCAAAAAAAGCATGTTCCCCAGGGACACACGCACCCCTCCCCCCTCTCCCCAAGGGGTTGCACCCCACTATTTGAGAAAGACCGCCTCAGCGCAAACATACTTTCTCCTTCATTCATCTCTTTGTTTCCTTTTGTTTCTTCTTTACTGTCTCAGCACAGATGTGACTTACAGTGGTGGTCAGAGTGTTTCAGTCGGTCACGATAGTCCCGTCCCTTGACATGGCATCACCACTTCCTGTATCTAGACCAGGCCCAAATTAGAGATGTCTCGATCCAGCATTTTGAACTTCCGATCCGATACCGAAATTTATTTGTACTTCCGATCCGATACCGATATCTGCCGATACCGATACCGGCCTATCTGAGCATGTATTAAAGTTTTAAGTCATTTAACCAACTTACTTTGTTGTCAGACTCATGCTGAATAGGGTTTTACTCCTGATAATAACTAGCCAGCTGAATTAGGTGCATTTGAATAATACACATTGGTTGGTAACAAGAAACGGACCTATTTATTCAACAAATCAACACAAAATAGACAAAATGATAAATAACAAACAGAAATGGCATCAGTAAACCACGGCTTTACAAGCCATAAGTGCAGATAATATTGTTAATTGTATTAAGCAAACACAACCTGAGTTTAACCGTCTATTAACAGCATTAGTACCTGTGCTTTGACACTGTTCAGTGGCAGTTTGTCACGATTCCCAAACGTCCCAAACGGGGGTGGGGGTGGGGTGGAGAGGAGCTCGAGTTGTCTCGCGCGGGGGGCGGGGTGTTTGTGGCTGTGCACTATGCCCGACAGAGAGAGAGCAGTGTTGCCAACTTAGCGACTTTGTCGCTATATCTAGCGACTTTCCAGACCCCCCTAGCGACTTAATTTGTAAGCGACTAGCGACAAATCTAGCGACTTTTTCTGTTGATTTAGCGACTCACGCGCACTCAACCCGCTAGGTTTGAAGCCATCACTTGGCCGCTGATGGCTGTTGTCTGCCTCGCGAGCCGCGCTTCTCTCTCTTTCTCTCTCTCTGTCGGGCACAGTGCACAGCCACAAACCAAACACCCCGCCCCCCGCGCGAGACAACTCGAGCTCCTCCTGAAGGTGTGCTGGAAAATGCGGACCGGGCATTAGGGAAACACAGAGCAAGACCTGGAATGGGTTATCTGAATACTGCGCTGCGCGGTGCGCTGGAAAACCCGGAACGGACTATCGAAAAAAAACTGGATCGGAGTCTGGATCGGCATTTTTAGGGCTTGCCGATCCGATACCGATCCGCATTTTTTGCTCATATCGGCGGCCGATCCGATACGAATATCGGATCGGGACACCTCTAGCCCAAATAGCATTGCATTAGATTCCCCAGCTCTGAACTGGTGTTTTCTTCTTGGCTGGCTGGTGTCTCCAAGTTGGGCTCTGACTCTGAACCAGCACTGGAACTGCTTCGGTGGAAAATCCCTCTCTCATCACGTTTTTGTCTTGTGCAGATCTAACGTGCAACGTGTTTTCAGCAACATTTTAAAATACGAATAATAAAGTACAAATTGTCATTTGCATCTATTTCTGTAAACTGCTGGTTTCCTGGCACTGGAGAAGATGATGTGATTCTGATAAAGCACCTGATCTGAACTGGCCAACAGCAACATGAATCATTACATTAGATTAGAGAGATTACTCAAAGGATGAGGGTTGCATGCCTGTCCGCTGGTGGAAAGAAAAACCGTTCTTAGCTTACGTGTTAGACCAATGTTTCCACCTTGTAGGCACAAAAAGAAAGATAAACGTTTAGTAAAATCAGAAGAACAGCTATGAAGCTTTCAGTTCAGCTTCATACCCTCACTGCTACTCAGTCCTACTGTGATGTCTTAACAGCTTCATAGTTTCTTTATGGGAGAAGAAATACCAAATGCAATTTTTTTTTTTCAGTAAAGATAGAAAATATTGTTTCCTATCTTTTTTTTTTTTTTTTTTTTTTTTTTAGTTTTTCTAAGCAAAAATTCCAAATCAGAGAGATTGGTTGTAATTGTGGTGTCACAGAAAACATCTGCCGGGTTCCTTGTTGAATGGCGAGAAACCTTTTCATTCAAGAAGTGATCTCCACTGTGATCTCGATATCGTCACCGTGACGCGCATTTGTAGAAGTGAAAATAGCCGTCTGTAATTTCCTGTGAAAAGCAGATCTGGCTTTTCCAAATAACAACCTCTCGGTATTTAACCATCTTTCGGCTGCACCTCATTGTTTCAGTTTTTGTCATTTATGAGTGATGAAAAAAGGCTTAACAATCCTGCCAACCTAAATGATTCCTCACCGCCTGCCGAGGCATTTTCTCGCACCGCGTCACAGATGCGTCACGCCATCCTGTGGCGCAATCGCATACAGTATGACTGAGCGCTCACAGTCATCTCGGTTCCTCTCTCGTTGCTGCAAGACCTGGCATCATCGATGATTCATTTTTGAAGTATTACCGTGTGAAACGGGAACTGGAAGGCACGACAGATGTGAGAGGAACAACAGAGATTTTCTGTTGCACGAGGAAAACCGAGTGAAACCGCTTTCATGCACCAACACGTACCCGCACGGATCTGTCACGCAGCTATGCCTCAGAAACTTGCTCCAGCCTTTCTTTTCTTTTTCCATCTGAAAGACCAGTTATAGCTCCAATAAAAGATCCAATAGTCTCTAAAATGATTTACTGGTTGGATTTTAGATGAAAGGATTCTTTTGTGGACTGGAATGAAAAAGTTTGTCCTTTCTTGTGTTGTGGAGGAGTCGGGGGGGATGAGAGTCTGCTGCCCTGCATGTTTAAGGTCAGCGTTTCCCAATCCTGCTCCTCAACGCCCACTGGCCTGCGTGTTTCAGATGTTTTCCTGCTGCAGCAGACCTGATTCAGATTAGGGGACCGCCACATCGGTGCGTCATCGAGGTCGTCAAGTCGACTCGTTAATTTGATCCAGGTGTTCTGGAGCAGGGAAACGTTTAGAAGATGCAGGGCAGCGGGGTTGGGAAACTTTGCTTTAGGGGTTTCCCTGCTGCAAACCCATTTCAAACGAATGGATCACCATCAGTTTGTCATTAGGGCTGTAGCGATACACTAATCTTGCGATACGATACACGATATTCAGCTCACGATACGAGTGATCGATACGATTTTGTTTACAGTGATCCTTTATTTTTCGCCGTTAATGGGGACCGGCGCTCCCCCCTCCGCGTGAATCAAAATCCGTGAACTGGAGCCGGAGCCCTCCGAGCCTCAATAATGTGTTTGAAATATTTTTAAAAACCGCAAAAAAGTAGCGAGGCACTGCAGTGAAACAAGACAAAGGCTCAACTGTGGTCTTTCTGTTACCTTCACAGCCTCTGCTCTCTGAACCGTAGTAAACAAACTGCTGGTATTATGCTATTTTTGGCTCGTAATTAGCGACTAACACGCTAACAACAACAAAACAAAAAGTCCGGTTTTCTCTGCATAGAACGAGCACTTTATTCTGGCACTGCAGGAACTTGTAACATCACACAGGTTGTATTGTTGGGCTCCTGTCGGTTAACAGAGAATGTAAATCTATACACGCTGGGCTGCTGTTGATGCTCACTACACTTTTCATCTAACCTCGTTTTCTTCTGCTGTCCCACGACACACACACTACATTACCCATAAGGCTACATCATTACCCATAAGGCCACCTTCTTAAAAGGGCCGGACTGGCTCACATTTCTTCGCTGTGAGAGAACGTGCACAACATCCTGTGATGCTTCCGATATTGTACTCCAGTAGGGGGCAGTGGTGCTCTCATTATCACTGTGCAGCAGGGAGTATTAGCTATATTGTGTCGTTTTTTTTTGCACGGACATGCACGCACACAGCACAGAGCAGCAGATATGAAGAGAACAAACCCTCAAGAGACGCCACGGAAAAATATTTACCAGGAATGAAAAGAAAGGAGAGAGATGGAGATAATGAGAGAAACGAAAGTCACCAGAAAGTTAAGGAGGAAATGTGACGATGCTGACGTAGCATTTGACTTCACTGTTACTACGGTGGATTGATGCACTTTAAATCTTTACAGACAAAAAAACAAGTTATTATTTGTTATAAGCTGATCTATATTTCTTTCTTTTTTGTTTTGCTTAATGTTAATAGGGATACAGTGTCATGCAGAGGTGGACTTATGACAATTTTATAGACAAATTATACTATTTATTGTTGTGTGCAAAACAAATCTGACAGTAGATAGCAATCTATTAATATATTATGTGTAGGGATGGGCATTTGGTTGAGATTTATTCTTCGATTGTCGGGAGTATTAATGATTAATAATCGATTAATCATTAACATTTTTATATTGAAAACTATCACAAATATTCTCGATATCGGCGTGACGTTTGTTTTCCCCTTTGGCCTGGTTGCTATGGCCCGCGCATGCCCAGATGTGTTCAGTGAACCGGATGTTTGTGGTCGACAATAATGTGACATTTCTTGTTTCTTTTCTTTAAAAAAACAACGATAATAAAACAAGAGATATTGAGGAGACTACTTAACAAGGACAATTTATATCAAGGCGCCAGTATTACAGGCTTTTTGTTTCTTAAAAAGATGCGCTTGTTGTGTGCTCATTGTGCACTGCAGCTCCTTCTGGTCCGTGCTAACACCGAGTTGAGGCTAGGCTAGGCTAGGCTGATGATGAACCGCCTCCACCGTCCTTTACAAGGCTTGGATGCGCGTTGTTCAAGTGATACATCATTGTCGTTGTCGATTAATTGTATTTGTAATTTGCATTGCAGTGATTGCAGTACACTTGGTCATTTTCTAAACAAAAATGGTCCCACGCCACACTTCACCGCGACTGCTTCATGATTAGGCGAGGACCTACAGAAGCTCACATGTAACAACTGAGTCCAGCCAGGGTAGGGTGATGGTGAAATGTTGCCCCCTGCTGCCAAATTTCTATTGGTGGCACAGCGAAATGCATCGCATTGTTTGAGGACGTGCACTGAGAACCTACATTCAGATTGTTTAAAAAAAAAACAAAAAACATTCGGTTCATTGACGAAAATTAATTTCTTTGATCAAATTCTTAATGATCAATCATCGATTAATCGATTAATTATGCCCATCCCTAATTATGTGTGTGCATTTTGTGGGTGGGGAGTGGGGTGTCAGTACTTTCAAATAGGGCTGTGCAGTATATACTGGTATCACTGAAAGTATTCACTGGTGTCACATCTGGGTACTGTAGCCCAGGGCCGCTCTTCTGTTGGTTAAAGCTTCACAGCGCAGCGCTAGCTATTCATTCAAGTTAATCTCAGAAGTGGACGAGGATCATCAGAGAATAAAAGCCGAACCGCATCAGAAGACAAAAGGAAAAAAGCGGAAGTACGCGGTAAACTCTCGATGTCCAATCTAAATCTGACTGTGTGAGAAAACAGCGGCAGCGTTGGAATGGACCAGTACAGGCGGCTAAAATGGATTATACACACGATCTGAGAGGACTCGTCCGACGTGTCGTACCCCGAGATCTGCAGTTATATTCTTCACGACTAAAGCGCCTAAACTTTGAAAGAACTGAAGACCTACAAGTCTCTGGAGATCCGTCTGTGTGCAGCCGGGTGAAGCAGGTGGGCTACATTTGGTCTGCAGGACACGAGGTGGTGCAGGAAAGGGTTGTTGGAGTTAATTTCACGATTTGAGCATCCCGATTGTTTCTAAATTTTCCTAAAAAAAATGTATTCTCAATACATTTATCCTCTTCCCACATATTTCAGTCTGGAGTCACTATCATCCATCGTATCAGGATGAGTGATGTTTTTATTTTATATTTTTATTTTATGGATGCTCTTGTAAGATAATTTCTCCCCCTTTTCTCTTTGTAATTTTTTCATCTGTTTCCCCAATTATTAAAACAACAACATAGTGCTGCAACACTACGTTTACAGCAACAAAGGTTACTTATAAAGTCAGTACTTAAACAGCTGGAAACAAAAGTACAGTGACGAGAGCTGAGCGATTTTATCGATTCCACGATATATATAGATATTTTATCGCATATTGATTTTTAAGCCACTGGTATCGATATTCTAAGCTTCTTTCAAAACCCGTGTGTCCCACCTTTAAAAGCTTGCAAGCAACAATTTGCACTGTTTAAATAAATGAAACTATTTTTCTCAACAAATCTTTTATTCATTTTGTCCAGCATTTGCAAGCTGTCTGTCAGCCATATAATGTGTAATTGATGCTTTCAGTTCAGTTAATTCAAACAAAGTCATTGGAACACTCACAAGATGTCACCAAAATCACTTTGTCCCTTTAAAATCTTTCAGAAAATGCTGTAAATGTATTGTAAGATGAATATCAATATATATCGTATCGTGAGCCGAATATCGTGTATCATATCGTATCGTGAGATTAGTGTATCGCTACAGCCCTAAAAGTGACTAAAATGATTTTTTGCTGACTGTCATCTCCTCCTCCTCTGTGAGCTCTCAGTCTGCAGGTGGAGGAAGGACGCTGCTCTGGTCAACTATGTGTCCTGATGCTTTTGTATTTGCGGAAAGACTTGATGATGCCTGAATTAAAAAGTATAGCTGCCAGCAGCTCAGCATCAGTACCTGGTTTAAACAGGTCTAAACGCCACGGTAGTTACGTCTCAGTCATCTGAATTACATTTGCATGTGGGAATTCTTTAAGTCATAACTTTAAACTTTCTGCAGGATCTTTAGAGACACCGGTCAGGTAAGCCAAAGACAGGCGATGATGTCACTGATGCGTTCCTACCTTGGAGGCAACAATGAGAGATCTCTTCCCAACAGGACAGACCACCATCAGCCAGTCAGTGTCCAAATCAGCTGGTACGTCCACCAGCCACTCTGACAGCATGAGCTGTGGAGGAGGATTAAACATTTTATATCAATGCTGCATTTAACAGTCCAAGAAAGTAGTCCAAACGGAACAGAGTGATTTAAGAAACACTGACATCGAACAACAGAGCTGTAAATGTGGAACTCATGCGACCCTCTACTGGCCAGAAGTATGAAATGGATGAGAAACCGTTCTTAATGCAGGAACATCAAAACTGACCTGGTTTGCATAATGCTTTGGCAGCTTCCTCCTCTCTATCTCCATCCCTTCCTCCTCCGCGGTCCCATCCTGCTCCTTTTCCCCCTCCTCCTGTTTCTCCATGCCTTCCTCCCCATCGCTGTCCGTCCCCGTCCAGTCCCCATCAGCCAGGCGCCGCGCGTGGTTGACATAGTTTAACCTTTTACTGAGAACAATTCACCCATTTACCCACATTCAGTGCTTACTGGTCCCTCAAAACATTTATTCATCAGTTCATATAACATCCTCCTGACCTGAAATAAAATGTTTTTTTTTGCAGAACTGGGTAAAGCATCTCATCTTGATTTATGCCACAATTAAGGATACAGCAATGAATAAACAACTTTTCAGCACTCGGGTCAAATACTAAACGGTGAGGGGCATTTACCTTTTCTGCAGGTCAAGAAAGCGCCGGCGCCTCTCGCTCTGTTCCAGCACGCTGTACTTGCTCTTGTACTGAGCCAGCCGAGGGTGGGGGGCGGCTGTGCTGTTGGGCTCTTTGGACACAGCAAAGCTGGTCGAGAGGGCTTGGGTCAGGTCATCCATGGGGATGCTGTAAATAGAGCAGGGCTTTGGGTTTTTTTTTTTTTAGTAAAAGCAAAAGAAGCTGGACAATTTGAGTGCAATGACTTTATGCAACCCTGAAATTGAAACAATAGCATTATTGGTGCAATGGTTTTGTTTTTCCCCCACTGGAAAGCTTGGAGAGGAAATCAGGACATCAACTTCTTTCACGCTCTTGTAAAGTCCACTGACACCAACATTAACTGCAGAGAGCAAGTGAAGCGTCAAAGAATGCTTGAAAATATTTTTCGGTCCAAATTAAATGTTCAAACATCAAGTAGGAAATTGTGCACAGAAGTGTTGGATCACAACTATGCAGAGCTGATATAAATTCCAGCTACACTGTTGTTGGGGGGTCCACAGCCTGACATGCACCGCCGCAGAAATTTAACTATGTACTGGGTCAACTTAAGATCGCAAAGAAAATGCGACTGGTTAGGTTGAGAGAAATTGTTGTGATGTCAGTAAAGCGTAATTTATGTTTCTCCATGGAACTGACGAGGTTCTCCTGCAGGGGCTGGGGACCTTGTGACGTCACCTCCTCAGAAATGTAACTATGGGTCGACACGGATCACAACAAATGTGATTGGTCACTGACAGTCCGATCTAACATATTTTATTAACTCCCCAAACCCTGATTCTGTCAGACAGGCCTCAAATGACTGACACTGGAGCGCAAAAGGAGAGGACAGACAAAGACACAACTGATAGATGTGGGGTACCTGTAGTATGGCGATGCATGTGGTGTACTGTCCTGTATATAAATGAATGGGTGTATGAGTCCAGAAACTAGACTAGAGCTGTGATGTTGCTCAGTCAATCAATGGCCATAACCAGAACTACGGGCTGGGTCACATCTGGTGTTGGTGTGGTGGTCCAGTGTCATGCAGCAGACCCGGATTTTCCTCCAGGTCCAAAAGGAATCAGTCAGCCCAACCAGCAGAATCACAGTAACAATATGAATATGTCAACATGAGCATCCCTTAGGAGGAACATACATTACTTGTGTGGGTATATATATATATATATATATATATATATATATATATATATATATATATATATATATATATATAATCAAAAACTCAAAGGGAATAAAAGCACACCACAAACGGAAAGTGGTCTGGGTTAAAATTGATAATGACAAAACTGAACGACAGTGGTGAGTTTAAATTAAGGAAAACCCGGTAACCTCCCCTTCCCCCTCTCTGCTGCATGGAGTCACACAAGTTAGCTGTTAGCTTTAGCCTCATCGGCTAATATAGACCAGCCCGTCACGGCATCAGCAACCTCGACTCCACGGCGTTGTTAAGACTGGTTTTATTCCTTACAAGAGGCGCACTGCTCCCATGAGAAACACAAGACAATAAACTATGTAGCAGCTGTTCCGCTGACTGGCAGAAACGGTTACCTGAATGTTCAGGGAGGCCGCTGCTGCCGCTGCTGCTGTTCAGATGTCACGACGTCATCTTTTCTTTCTCGCCAGTAGCAACTTGTTGTTGTTGGCCAACCAAAAACGCTAAACTATCACGGAGTTCCGTACACAGCGCACACATCGCTAGCACTTTATAGGACGTCAGTTTTACACAACCGATGCACATCTGGCCTACTTCTAATATTTATCTATCCATCTATCTATCTGATTTTTAGCGATTATATATATATATATTATATATATATATATATATATATATATATATATATATATATATATATATACATATACATATATATATATATTTGTGTGTACATGTCCAGCTGTTCAGTGTTTTATTACTTGCATAACATGCTTTTCTCCAACAAGGTGCAAAGAAACACAAGCGTCTGATCCATGAATTGATCACTAATTGATCTGGTTCCATGACAATTTGTATTTAAACATTTTGACATCATGGGGCCAAGACAACACCTAACAGTCAATCAACGGTATCCAGCCACTGTGAAGCTTTTAAATGGGATTTTCTCAGAGGGAAGTCTCAGAGAATGATCAGCAGGTTGCAACAGAGACACAGAGACAGGCAGAGACACAGAAAGGCATAAAAGTGGATGTCCTTCGGCCACATCCCATTCTGATGACCGCTTTGTCAAGAACAGTGGCGTGCTGACATGTTTTTTGTGTTGCAGTATACCCACCACTGTTGTTAACTTTTGATTCAATGACTGCTTGAAATGAAGAAATTACTTTTGCATGCTTCTAATAAAAATAAATAAATAAAATACCCTACTTCCATGATATAATATCATTGTAGCATGAACTTTTAACATTTTCTATAAAGTTCACTCGAAAGTCAAATATCCCTAACTTTTTATGAGTAGTGTGTGTATATATATATATATATATATATATATATATATATATATATATATATATATATATATATATATATATATATAAATACATACAAACATATGTGTTTATTTATGTATTTATATATACATAAATATACACATATGTTTGTATATATATATATATATATATATAATATATATATATACACATAAATATACACACACATATATATATATATATATATATATATATATATATATATATATATATATATATATATATATATATATATATATATACACATAATATACACATATGTGTATATTTATATATATAAATACATAAATATACCCATATGTATATTTATGTATATATAAATACATAAATAAACACATATGTGTATATTTATGTATTTATATATACATAAATATACACATGTGTGTATATTTATGTATTTATGCCATGCACAATAACAACAGCAGAACTAATTTCATTACTGTGACCTGATCCGCCTGTCATACCCTGTTCCTCCTGCTGGGGGCGGTGTTGACCCTGTTTCTCTTCTGTCTTTAAAAAGAGCATAAAGGATCTGATGAAAAAGGAGAACTTGCCCTCAATTGTCCCAGCCTCACGTCATGGAAAGGGTTATTTTGTTATAGCGCGCCCGAGGAGTAATGCTAAGAAAATAAAAAAGCGTGTTGGTATACTCTGGAGAGGCGGAGCGACTTGTTTCTTGTTTCTTTTGTGAAATCCACGGCTGAAGACCGAAGATGCGCTCGACCCTGTTTACAAGGAAAACGCAGCAAGTTTCAGTGTGAGGGGAAAATGCGGTGAAGGCTCAAAATGCACTGGATTACCGTTTCTCATCCCTCTGTTTTTCTCCACGCCGGGCGACTTTGTGAAGGACTCGGAGAAGTGTGCTCGCGGATCGGCTTTTGGGCTCCGTGATGGGAAGCAAGTGTCTTGATATGAGAGCAATCGCGTGCTAAAAGTCCAGTTTAAGAGGATTAAAACGACCCGAAGGCTCTTTGGTGAAAACAGTTTTGGTTTTGAACCTGTTGTGTTTGTAATGTGAACGGAGGTGAATGGTCCCTCTTTGGCGAGGGGGATATCATCTTATTATAGCTCCATCACACAAAAAGAGCAGAAGCATTTTTTTTTTTTTTTTTTTTTTTTTTTTTTTTTTGGTAGATGGACATAATAGTTTTATCAAGTTTGCACAAGACATCTTGAGTTGTTGCACGCCTAATCCAGCAACTGCCACGTAACTTGATATGAGTTTAAATATTACAGTAAGTTAGTGTCAGATGTTTCCGATGCATCATACGCTGAGATAGTGCCATCCTCATTGTCTTAGCACTATGTGCATGTAGAAGTTTCTGGTTCGGGACCCAGTGGAGCATCAAGATGTCAGTGAAAGCCAAAGCCATCTACACTTTTCTGAGTGAAAACAAAGAGGAGATAAGCATCCAGGAGAATGAGGAACTGGTTATCTTTGACGAGAACTCACTGGACGGCTGGTTTCAGGGGGAAAACAGCCGAGGGGAGAGGGGTCTCTTCCCTGCTTCCTATGTGGAAATTATTCGCACTCGCTCCAACTCTAATGTGACGGACAACTCTATAAGCCCAGCGGGCTCTTTAGGAAATGACTCTCCCTGCTTTCCATCCACTCCAAACACTTCGCTTCATTCGGGGCAGCTTTACGACGAGGACTATTACGATGACTGGGACGACTGGGACGACCGATCCACGGTCGTGGAGGATCCGGATCACATTAGGAGTCCTGGAGCAAACGGACATCCCCATCAGAGCCCGTTGTCCAACAACCCCAACGTGCACTGGGCCAAGTCGGTATCTGGACCGGACAGCATCTCCAGCTCCAGGAAGGGGAGTATGGTTGGCAGAAACTTGAACCGATTTTCCAGCTTTGTCCGCTCAGGGGTCGAAGCGTTTGTGCTCGGCGACGTCCCCATGATGGCAAAGATAGCGGAGTCGTACACCATCGAGATGAGTCCACTGGGGCCCCAGTGGAAGGAGAACCCTCAGCCTTTCACCTGCTCCATCGAAGACCCCACCAAACAGACCAAGTTCAAGGGTATCAAGACCTACATATCGTACCGGGTGACGCCGAGCCACACCGGGTGTCCCGTCTACCGACGCTACAAACACTTTGACTGGCTGTACAATCGATTGCTGCACAAGTTCACCGTGATCTCTGTGCCTCACCTGCCCGAGAAGCAGGCCACGGGGCGCTTCGAGGAGGACTTCATCGAGAAGCGGAAGAGGCGTCTGA
Organism: Hirundichthys speculiger; assembly: GCA_018398805.1. NCBI lineage: Eukaryota > Metazoa > Chordata > Actinopteri > Beloniformes > Exocoetidae > Hirundichthys > Hirundichthys speculiger. Next base: position 241,037 of record JAGFBZ010000489.1, read on the forward strand.
TACTGTGGATGAACCACATGACCAGTCACCCGGTCCTCTCCCAGTACGAAGGCTTCGAGCACTTTCTGATGTGTCAGGACGACAAGCAGTGGAAGCTGGGCAAGAGGCGGGCAGAGAAGGACGAGATGGTGGGCGCCCATTTCATGCTGACCCTCCAAATCCCCAGCGAGCACCAGGACCTTCAGGACGTTGAGGAGAGGGTGGACAACTTCAAGGTCTTTGCCAGGAAAATGGATGATAGTGTGATGCAACTCACGCACGTCGCCTCGGAGCTGGTGCGCAAACACCTGGGTGGATTCAGGAAGGAGTTCCAGCGGCTGGGAAACGCCTTCCAGTCCATCAGCCAGGCGTTCCAGCTGGACCCCCCGCAGAGGGCGGACACCCTCAACAATGCCATCTCCCACACTGGCCGCACCTACGAGAACATCGGGGAGATGTTTGCAGAGCAACCCAAGTACGATCTCTTCCATATGCTGGATAAACTGTCCCTCTATCAAGGCCTCCTGGCGAACTTCCCTGACATCATTCATCTACAGAAAGGTAACGATCTCACCCATGAGTAGTTTAATTGACCTTTGCTAGGTCGGACAAACTTGCTGTTCCTGCATTAAGGACTGTAATTCGCTATTTTTCCGATGTGTATCATCAGTGTTAATATTATACTATAATAACTCCATGATGAAATATTGCTGCTGGGGACCTGCAACAGTGATTCAAGGTGTCCAGAACGTTTGGAGGGACATTTTTATTCTCTTTCCCCAAAAAAAAAATGCTGGAAAAATGCAGCTGTAGGTTAAGTTGTCAGTCCACAACTGAACGTGGGGAAAGTTACAAAACACACCTACATTTACTCCAAGGTTTACTTTGTTTATTAGATGATTGATTTAACCACCGTTTAGTAAAAGTAATAATATGATTTAGCAGCAGGGAGGGTGATGAGTTCTCTGTTAGCATTAGCATTAGCTCTGGTCCATAGTGTCAATGACTTTTCCACTCGCTAGCCAGCTATAAGCCTGCCTCGTTGTCTACCAATATATATGGCCCTGGATATTTATTTTGTTAGGTATAAGGTGAGGCTAGTGATGTTATCATCACTTTATTAATTATATTAATACAATGTTGCGACTGTCTCATGTTAACATAGCTCTGGTGTGGGATAGACCTATGGACCAGAGCTCATGCTAACAGAGAACTCATCACCCTCCCTGCTGCTAAATCATATTATTACTTTTACTAAACGGTGGTTAAATCAATCATCTAATAAACAAAGTAAACTTACCTTGGAGCAAATGTAGGTGTGTTTTGTAACTTTCCCCACGTTCAGTTGCTTGTGTGGATGGACACAACTGAACCTACAGCTGCAATTTTCCAGCGTTTGTTTTGGTTTGGGAAAGGGAATAAAAATGTCTCCTCCAAATGTTCTGGACACCTCGAGTCACTGTTGCATGTCCCCAGCAGCAATATTCCACCATGGTGTTATTATAGTATAATATTAACACTGATGATACACATCGGAAAAATAGCAAATTAACACAGTCCTTAACGCAGGAGCAGAAAGTTTGTCCGACCTAGCAACAGTAACTAGGGAGGGGGCGGTGCTTTCTGAAAGGTCAATTGTGTAAGAGAATTCTCCAATGTCCTCATGCATGTTCATACATGGGGGTTGAAACGACGAATGCTTTCATAATTAGAACAGATGGTTGAATGTATCCCAAGCCTCTCGATCTCCCTACAGAGACAGATTTCCCTTTAAAGTGACATAAGAGTAACTAATTTTTTCCAGCCACTGGGCCACATAATTCCCTTCATTCCTCATCAGTTAAAATGCATCACAGGATAGAGAGCTCTTTGAAGTTGGCGATAATAACGTAAAGGCAAAATTCCTTGTCAGGTGGTCCCTCCAGCAGCATTGACGGAGGCTTTGAAGAAGTTATATCACCAGCGACAACGATGGAAGCCTCATAGAGCGCGATCGTGCTTTACTGCTCAATCTGTGCAGGGAATTTTGATATGGATGACAGACTACGTCATGTTTTGCCTCTCCCATACATACACCCTGATATGTTCATACCGTCTGGGGCTGAATCATGATGTCATCATCAGATCACACACACACACACCCATGCACCGTCGCATTTTACCCCTTTGACAAATAGCTTCACCAATGAAGTTTAACAACTGTTGCCAACAACTTTGTCGAGAGGAGATGGTGCTGCTTCCAGAGAATCTTTTTTTTCACAGCTTTTTTTTTTTTTCCATCCACAGAAAATGAATCTGTATAATTTGGGCGGTTGTTTAATTGCTTTTGGTAGCGAGCCCGACCATCAGAGAGCTCTATTCCTAACATCCTGGTACCAGATCTTCCAGGACGCTCTGGCTGCTCTCTCCCAGTTAGTCAGCTTGTCACAATGTTATGACTGGAACTGGTAACATTAATACTCTTTGCAGGAAGTGGTATGTGGAAATGATTAGCTGTAGCTCCTGACTTTTCAACTAGTTGTCATTAACTTTTTATTAACTGACATAATCTGACCCCTGCTGGAAATGTCACGCCTTTTTCATAAGTTTTGAGAGCCAATGCAGCCTGATATTAGCGCAGATGTGCTTAATGATTAATCTTATTGACACGGCATCATAAAGCAGGCCGTTGTGCCGCTAAGATGCCTTTCTTTATTTGACTACGCCATCATTGCTGTTTGTGCTCATTTCCATAGACACCTCGGTGAAATGTTAGCTCACGTAATAACTGGTCTCTCCGGGGATTGCCTGTCGGATTTCCTGCGCAGAAACGGTCCCGGTACAAGCGCGATCGTGTGTCAGCCGGTCAAACTTAGCAACTTATCAGCTGGTCAGAGTGAGTTCAGGAGGAAGGGAAGGGCCGCTGAGTGGGGACGGAGGAATGTTGCCGGTAAATGTTATCTCCATCAAACAGCTGGCTCTCATTATCACAGGGATCATTGGTGATACAGTTCAGCTGAATTAATTTCATCACTCCACCCAGCAATACTTGAGAAAAAAACAGATCCATTTAAATGAGATGAAACAGTTGAGACGAAGTTGGGTTTGGGTGTCAAAATCAGTTCAGCAGCGTAGCTAACGGTGGCTAATATTAACAAAGTTTGTTTGTGGTGCTTTGTTGTGACCGGCCTTGCTGAGTCGCTGTTTTGGTAGTCTCATGATTCCTGTCTTGGTACTTTTCACACAAGACAACATTATTCAAAAGGGACTGAAAAGAAGGGGAAAAAAGGATTGATTTTTATTTTCAAGGGAACATAATATGCCTTTTTCTTTTTCACAAAATGACAAAATTTCCTGTGGTCTTAATGAAATGTCTGTAATGAGCTTTGGCCAAAGGTGCCACAGGGATACAGCATAACAGCTCACTTTTAGACCATTTCTTTAGAGCTATGTGTGTATAGGTACTGGATTCAGGGCGTGGAATGAGCCATTAAGACTGATTTATACTTGTGCGTCGAAGCGGTCCTGCCGCTACGCCGTCGGTGTGAGCCCTCCGCTAGGCTATGCTGGACCCTAACGTGCACCCGTCCCCACATGCAAGTGCGAGTTGTGTCGACGCTGATGGCAAGAAACGTGACTGGTCTGCTGGGTGGAGTTGTTCTTCATCGCCTTCATATTTTCTTCTTTGTCTTCAAGTCGGGTAGAGTGATAGTTTGCTGCAGTGCCTGTCTTTTTCAGCTCCAACTCCCAAAAAATATACCTTGTTTGCTCCGTCGCTATGTCTGAGCTACATATAGGAAGTAAAGTAAAGGGAACCTGGCACCGCCAGCGACAGCGCTGCAGAGAAAACGACCCACACTGCCCTCTAGCGGTTGGTGGTATAATTACACAGCAGTGTAGGCAACAACACGCAAGTGTAAATACTAAACAAGGTGTCAGGGCTGTGCATAGCCTACGTGCTAGCCTTTAGACTCTCTTCTGATCGGTGTGCCTCTTCGCTGAATAGTTTTACAGCTTTGTGTTCCAAGGTGCAGCAGATGATGAGGAAGCTGGATGATTCTGCTCTGCTTTGGGTCTGTGATGTCACAGCACCACGTGAGTCTGAATGGCTCGCTGAATGACACATTGTCAGAGCTACACAGCTTCCAAAATAGAGTTTGAGAATGTATGAAACCCTTTACAAAAAAAGGGGGATCTTTTTAGACAGAAACATGCCTTAAAACAGATTACATAATGATCTTTGTGTACATGTATTACTTCAAATATTTTATCTTTTGCTGCTATATTTAGGAGTAGATTCTTAGTCATCCAAATCATGGTGTTGGAGAAAAAAAAATAGATATGCAGTTTTAATAATCACTTCCCTGAGCAGGCGCCTGGACCAGTTTGGTTATGGGGATCATAACTGAACTGGACAAGACGAGATGTCTCTCAGCAGCTCCAAGGACTTGTCACGCATCACCCAGAGATTATTATTGTAGTTTGAATTTCTTTCCTATCCCTTTGGAACTCTTTCTCTCATAAATCCATCATGCTATCCCATTTCTGTGGTCATTGCTGTTACCTGCAGCTTCCTGTCTGAGCCCCTTGCATGCCACATATTTGAAACTCACTAAAATCTAGAGAGCGCCAAGGCTCTACCTGCAGTTTTGCTTAGACAGATGTAGTCATCGACACATGGAGCATAATACAACATTTTGGCGACCACGAGGGACCTCTGTGGCAGAGTTGAAACGAAGCCGGCGAACAAAGAACCCTGACGACTAAATCCGGTCAAGACTGAAACTCTAGTTTGTAAGTAAGGCTTTGATGAAGAGATTGTCCTCTGTTTTGAAACAGGAGCCACTGATTTGGTTTAGAATCCTGAGAGGATGAAATGAAGTTGGTTCGAGTCCATTCGTTAAGAAGATTAGAAGTAATAAGATACTAGAATTTAGACATGTGAAACTGGTCGAAACTGGAAGGACCAGTCGCAGTGTTGGAGGCGGGTTAGAGTCCTGTCACAAAATTTGGTCTGAGCCCAGATTGTAGTATTAGCAAGCATAAGTGAGGCTTAGTGCCCTATAAACGAACCTGGTTTGTTGGTGGGTATGGGCAGCAGAGATAACAGAGCTCTGTGGGTGTGAAATCACTTGGTGTCGTGGCTCCTGTTATGGGACAGAGTTCATCTAAGGAAGATCTAAACCAGGGGTGTCAGACTCATTTTCACTGAGGGCCACATCAGCATCATAGTTGCCCTCGAAGGGCCAGATTGACAGCATGAATAACAAAAGGCAATGGAAATCAAAATAAATGAAACTACACCTTAATATATTGTTAAATAACTGTTCTTGGACATGTTAGGGCTAGTTTATAGAGGTTTTTCTCAAGTCCATCAGTTCTGAAAATCGTCTTGATGTCTTGCTCATGGTGAGATACTGTTATCGTTGTGGGTAACAGCGAAATGCATTGTGGGAGATGTAGTTTATTGTCAATACATGCTTTAAAGCGGTATAAGATTATTTTAAGTCTTAAAATATTGGTTTAAAATTTAAGCTAATAATGCAAAAGCTCTCAAGTGCCACATAGAATGACGTCGCGCCAAGCCTTGTGTTTGATCTAAAGCTTTTCATTAAAATGTTTAAAGTGAAAAGGCAGTTCGGAAATGACAAAGCCTCCTGGATAGAAGGGGAAACATCTTCAAGGGCAAAGAAAAAGGAAGTCCAGTTGCCCTGATTCAAACTTTGCCAGGAGCAGATGCGTGTTTGCAGCACAGTTTTTAACTGGGATCCTCGCTCATTCTTCATTTGTTTGTTACTCAGGCTGAAAGTTGACAGAGGCAGCCTGGTGGCCGAGTTTACAGGCTCTCCAAGGAAGCAGTTTCCTTTTTTTTAATACTCATTTTTAATCCAGGCATGTTTGTTACAACCCCTGCCCATCCCCTAAAGAGAGCTGGGATAGTCTCCAGCAGACCCTGCAGAGGATTAAGCGGGCATAGATAATGGATGGACGGATGGATGTTAGGCAATACAGTTAATTTTGATTAATTAAAGTGTGGCTTTCCTTGTTGCTGCTTTGATCTAGTTACTTTAATTTTGGTGCTTATACAGTTCCCACTCCTCGCCATGAGGCAAACTCAGCACATGAAGATGCTGTGCAGCCTTGTTTTTCTTCAGACAGACCCTATTTTTCCCCGTGCCGGGTCTTCAGATAACTCCCTCTGATGTGACCGGTGTTCTGCAGAACCAGATACAGCTGTGGCAACAGCAGGAACACACATAACAGGGCTCAGCCTTTTCCGGTGCTCTCCTCCTCCTCCTCTTCACGTCCTCATTTCTGTCCCCCCCGAGGTCTACAGGAGCTGGTTCTTAACTGTGATCCTGTGTGAGAAACGGGGATGGTGGGGAGGAGGTCGCGGTTGCCGCACGTTGTCGAGATTTAAACGGGAGGCCTTTGGGTTGCATCCTTTTTTATTCCCTTTGCCTTGTCACATCTGGATGATTCTTTTAATCATTTCCCCTGTAGTCATCCACCTCAGGACTAGAGCTGAGCGATTTTATCGATTCTACGATATATATTGATATTTTATTTCCCCAGAGAGTATCGATTTTTCAGCCGCAGGTATCGATATTCTAAGCTTCTTTCAAAACCCCCGTGTTTGCACAATTTACACTGTTTAAATAAATGAAACAATTTTTCTCAACAAATCTTTTATTCATTTTGTCCAGCATTTGCAAGCTGCCTGTCAGCCCATATAATGTGTAATTGACCCTTCGGTAAGCACCGCCCCCTCCCTAGTTACTGTTGCTAGGTCTAACAAACTTTCTGCTCCTGCGTTAAGGACTGTGTTAATTTGCTATTTTATCGATGTGTATCATCAGTATTTATATTATACTATAATAACTCCATGTTGGAATATTGCTGCTGGGGACCTGCAACAGTGACTCGAGGTGTCCAGAACGTTTGGAGGGACATTTTTATTCCCTTTCCCAAGATAAAAAAAAACACTGGAAAAATGCAGCTGTAGGTTAAGTTGTCTCCGTCCACACAAGCAACTGAACGTGGGAAAAGTTACAAAAAAAATGATTGATTTAACCAATGTTTAGTAAAAATAATAATATGATTTAGCAGCAGGGAGGGTGATGAGTTCTCTGTTAGCATTAGCTCTGGTCCATAGTGTCGATGACTCCTCCACTATGGACCAGAGCTCGCTAGCCAGCTATGAGCCTGACTTGTTGTCTACAAATATATATGGCCCTGGATATTTATTTTGTTAGGTATAAGGTGAGGCTTGTGATGTTAACGTCACTTTATTAATTACATTAATACAATGCTGCGACTGTCTCATGTTAACATAGCTCTGGTGTGGGATAGACCTATGGACCAGAGCTAATGCTAACAGAGAACTCATCACCCTCCCTGCCGCTAAATCATATTATTACTTTTACTAAACGGTGGTTAAATCAATCATCTAATAAACAAAGTAAACTTAACTTGGAGTAAATGTAGGTGTGTTTTGTAACTTTCTCCACGTTCAGTTGCTTGTGTGGAAGGACACAACTGAACCTACAGCCTGTATTTTTTCACCGTTTGTTTTGGCTTAGGAAAGAGAATAAAAATGTCCCTCCAAACGTTCTAAACACCTCAAGTCACTGTTGCAGGTCCCCTGAGGTAATATTTCACCATGGAGTTATTATAGTATAATATTAACACTAATGATACACATCGGAAAAATAGCAAATTAACACAGTCCTTAACGCAGGAGCAGCACGTTTGTCTGACCTAGCAACAGTAACTAGGAAGGGGGCGGTGCTTACCGAAAGGTCAATTGATGCTTTCAGTTCAATAAATTCAATCATTGGAACACTCACAAGATGTCACCAAAATCACTTTGTCCCTTTAAAATCTTTCAGAAAATGATGTAAATGTATTTTAAGATGAATATCGATATATATATATATATATATATATATATATATATATATATATATATATATATATATATATATATATATATATATATATATATATATATCTATATATATATATATATATATATATATATATATATATATATATATATATATATATATATATATATCATGTATCGTATCGTGTATCGTATCGTATTTTGAGATTAGTATATCACTACAGCCCTACTCAGGACTGTCTGACTGGGCACCTTTCCTGGCTCCAGTTAGAGTAAACCATCTTGTCTGGTGCAGAGGTTTGAACCCCCCAACAGTTCGCTGCAGTGCTTTGAACCTCTGCCAGAGCTGCGCCCGTAGTCAAACCCTGATCTCATTAGAGTACAATTGAAAGTTTTGATCTGAAGGGTTAATAATAATGCATTGTTATAGAATAAAGGCCTTTTGTGCGAGAGGCAGATGTGAGCACCGCAGGCTGCTGGTCGTCCTGGTTCCTGAAGCCGACTGCACTACATCCTGTTGAATGTTTGTAGGTACTCTGATAATAGCACATAATCACACAGTACGCTCTTTTAATCCGCTCTTAATCAGATCTAAATAATTACACACTTTGATTTTTAAATTAGTAAGCACCAACGGACAGTGTATCTGATGGTGGGAGCAGGTTTTCCTTCAGAAGACAGTCATGGCACTAATCTGAGACAAAAAAAATAACACGTCTTGAAGCTTCGAGTGAACACAAAAGGGAGCACAATAGAAGGAAACCGGCAGCGTGGGTATCTGTCCGTTCGCATCTGATCGCATGCGGCGAAGGGCTTCTTTTTTTAAAAGATTTTCTATCTTGTAAGTCGTGTTATCTGCAGCAAAAATGCGGCAGCAGGAGTTTAAGGTTCTGAATTCACAAATAAACGACATTTAAAAAACAAATGTCCGAACTTGACTTCAGTTTTCCTCTTTAAATGCCAATTTGATTCAATTTTTTATAAACCTTGGACTTTCCTTCCTCCAGTATTTGGTAAATATAGCATCAGGACAACATGTCATGCTTTTCACTTTAAGTAGTTGCTTCCTGCATGACTTTATCAGTCCGTCACTTCATCGTGGGGGATTTTCGGCCAGTTCGTCTTCACAGCGCTGCTTTGCATCATTGAGATTTATGGCCCTCGGCTCTCGTGAGGTCCCACCGCTGCGCTTGGACTTTGACGAGGTTCCAGGTCCTTGGTTTTCTTTTATTTTTCTGCCACCCTGATGTAGATCTGCTGGCATGCCTTAGATCGTCGTCCTGTTGCATGAGCCCGTTGGAACCAGGCTTTTAACTGCTGGGCACGTTGCCTCACATTTGCTCGACGCTCTGCTTTACAGAGGCTGGCTCAGACACCACAAGGTGCTTCATTCCTGCTGGCTCCACGGCAACCGTAAACCACCGCCCCCTCCACTCCGGTGCACGGCAGTGGGCACGGATAGGTGCTTCTGCCGAAAGCCTGAAAGCTTTCCATCTCAGAATAAGGGGTGTGAAAAAAAAATCTATTTGGCAATATAATGCGATTTTATTGCCCAATATAATAAACATTTTTCAGCTCCTAATAGGGGTGCACGATAACTATCGGACCAATAACAGGAAATTATGACGTCATCGCGATAGGTCACGACGAATAGCCCCGATAACACATATATTTCTGTCAACACAGCAGTACCTCGCTCCCTCTGAGCCTTGAATAACCGGGAGTGAATGTTATGTTTAAGTAACGTCGGCATAATCAGAAAAACGAATACTCAATAAGGAAAATCAAGAATACCCCCTCATGCCAGAAAACAACTTGTTAACTTGGACATAATTTTGGTAGTTGCAGACTTGAATTGATATTTGCAGTATTCTCCCACATGTTACACATACAAAATAGAAAAAAATAGAAAAGGCTGAAAGAACAACTAGCAAACGAGGAAACATCGGAATTTACACCTTGAATGCAACATGCATTGTGCTGATCACAACAAACATGGCGTCGCGGAACTTCGTTTAAGTTTCAGAAGAAGATAGTTTGGTGGTTATTTGTGACGAATCCTCCGAGGGAATTCTACCAGGAGGGAAGCATAAGCTTTAATACATAAAACCCGATCCGCCACCTACAACATAACACGTTTCCATGGAGTTTTGAAATCGCGCTAACGTGAGCTAACGGAAGCTAATGCTAATATGCGCAAGCCAGCAGCAGTTTCTTCTCTCCTCTCCCTCATTCCTCTTATCTAAAGCTTCCATGAGATTAAAAATAAAAACTACTGAACCTCATTTACTTTAATTAAAGGTATTAATTTAAATGGAACCACAAGCCAAAATCCTTTAAATGTTAATCTTTTTCAGTTTGTGATTTTGATGCATGTATTTCCATCAGTTCAAGGAGCCTTTATTTTTTATATCAGTCAGTAATGAACCTTATTTAAGTTGATGTGAGATATCAAATAGGTTTGTTTGATAGCTTTAAGAAAATGTTTGAGAGGCTTGACAATAGTTTTTCATTGGAAAAAATAAATATCTGTTCATATAAAAAGTCAAAACTATTTTTGATTTTGTTCATAGTATTGATGTAATGATCTTAGTCTCTAACATCTCTAATGTGTGTGTTATCGGTTATTGGTATCGGTATCGGCCATTAGGAGCTGAAAGTTATCGGTATCGGTTTTAAAAAACAGTTATCGTGCATCCCTAGCTCCTAATATCGATTTTTTCAATTTTTTCAAAAACACTAATAATAAACAATAAATAGGTTGTTTTGACGCAAATAGCTTTGACTCAATTTGTCCTCTGAATGATCAATATCATCTAATGAACATATACTGCAACTTGATTTTTCATCTCTACTTTTAATTTTGATATTATCTGGGTAGAATATTGCAATATATTGGGATATCACGATATCGCGATAATATCGTATCGTGACCCAAGTATGATAATGCATATCGTATTGCCTGGTCCTTGCCAATACTCACCCCTACTCAGAATAATCTTTCTTTCCCTGGAACACTGAACTCCAACCTGTTTGAGAGTAGCTCTGGGATCCTTTTTCAGACTGATGTGCAGAAACTGTTGCTTCGCCGAGAGGCTCGATTGTGTGCTTTCCTCACCTGAGTGCTCCAAGCATGCAAACCGCTAAAAACCACTGGTTTTATGGAGGCATGCACGTGCGCTGATGATCAGCGGCACCTGGCTGCAGCCTACCCTCATAAATACTGTAGAAACAGTAAGGGGGTACTTAGCGTTGCCCACATGACTGGTTCTGCTTCAACAAATAATTGCACTCCAAAAAAACAAGTCACATTTTGTTATTGATTTTAGGCTATATTTGCCTCATATGAAGACCCAGACGATTTTAATGATGCTTTTACACAAAAAGCAGGGGTACACTTTTGCACGTGACCGTGTGGACGAGAGATCCACTTCACAACGCTCCACGTAGGCTGCGCCATTACGGTGGTGGAGATATATCCTCTGCCAGCTCTCAGGAAACGTGCAATGACGAAAACCCCTGTTAATCTGCATGGATACCAGTAAGGCCTTGGACTTTGACTGCAAGCCCACACTTGTCTCCTTATCTTTTGGCTTCTCGAACGTATGCGGGATTTCTAAGACCTGACCGGGAGGAGACAAGCATGTTAGAGATTTATCGTCACATCCTCTGGTGAGAACTTACGAGGACAGCAAGTAGGGCTGTAGCGATACACTAATCTTGCGATATGATATGATACACGATATTCGGCTCACAGTACGATATATATCGCGATATTCACCTTACGATACAATTCGATATATTTACATCATTTTCTGAAAGATTTTAAAGGGACAAAGTGATTTTGGTTACATCTTGTGAGTGTTCCAATGACTTTGTTTGAATTAATTGAACTGAAAGCATCAATTACACATTATATGGCTGACAGGCAGCTTGCAAATGCTGGACAAAATGAATAAAAGATGTGTTGAGAAAAATAGTTTCATTTATTTAAACAGTGAAAATTGTTGCTCTCAAGCTTTTAAAGGTAAGGGCACCATGGAGAGTTAAAGTACTGCAAGTGGCCTTCTTTGGCAGCTTTTACTTTATTGGCTTGATACTGAACAATAATGAACATATGAGGTAGCTACGAGGGGTGTGAAAAAAAACTGATTTGGCGATATATCGTGATTTTCGGCCACCCGATATAATATCGATTTTTCAGCTCCTAATATCGATTTTTTTAGGAAAATTCATTCATTCACTTAAATGTGCAAAAACACTAATAATAAACAATAAATTGGTTGTTTTGAAGCAAGTAGTTTTGACTCAGTTTGTCCTCTGAATGATCAATATCATCTGATGAACATATACAGCAACTTGATTTTTCATCTCTACTTTTAATTTTGATATTAACTAGGTAGAATATCGCAATATAACGCGATATCATGATAATATCATATCGTGACCCAAGTATCAGAATGCATATCGTATTGCGAGGTCCTTGCCAATACTCACCCCTAGTAGCTAGCTTTGAAAGGAGCTTAGAATATCGATACCTGCGGCTGAAAGATCGATACTCTCTGGGGAAATAAAATATCGATATATATCACAGAATCGATAAAATTGCTCAGCTCTAACAGCAAGGCATTGTCAGACTGTATTCTGAGAAGTCGGCGTTGGGTTTTGTGAGAGGGCAGCGTCCCGGTGGTGGTTGATTTCAAAGACAAGCTGCATGATTGTGGGAAAACAAAAACAATCACAGTTCTTTTGGTCGACACTGAAATCACAAGTAACTTTTGAGGCATGTTGCATTCGGAGTAAATAAAATGTCAAGCCAACTTTGGTAAAATATCCCTTTTTTTCCCCACTTACATAACATTTGTGATCACCGGGAGCCAAAATTGAAATCACGACAAAAATTTTAATGACTGCACGGCGGTGCCTGGTTGGTTGACGGTGGAGAGCAAATGTTTTCTCTCTCTCTCTCTCTCCTCGCTGCTGACTCATAAATCTCGACAAGGACACTGATCTCTACACGCACGGTCCGTCCACGTTCATCTGCATTCCTGTCTGTGTTGGCCCAGTGCAGCGCTGTTTCACACTGACGGAGATTACAGACGTCCCAGAGAACTCTCTCTCTCCACCGGCGCCGCCTTCCCTCTTTTATTTTAGAGCCACATTGTGGAAAGCGGCCGAGCAGTCGTTCTGAGAGGAGTTGGCTGACACAGAAAAGGACATACCATTTCCATTACAGTCGTGTAAACAGCCCTCTCTAATAATCCTGTTTTTTTTTCCTTTTTTTCTTCTTTTCCTGTGAAAACATAGTCAAACTCATCCACTCGCGGTGAGTCTTAGTATTTGGTAAATGCAACCTCATACAAACAAGAACATGTAACTTTCACTGTGCCATTATTCATTTAGCATAAAGAAAGGCGATATTAGGTACCACCTCTCTGCTCAGCTCGAGCGACGAGCTGCTGGTCATCAGACCCTGATGGATTGATCTTCAACAGGTGTGCAGACCTCTGTGAAAGGAGATATTTATCTGAACAAACCGCAAGACTTTCTGGCACAGTCTGACCTGAATGCCCGGCTCCTTTTTTGGGGAAAAAAAACCAAATGCCTCCGAGCCGCTGAGCCGATGGTGAACGTCTGTGTGCACGAGGGTAATTTAGAGGCAAACGTGAGACCACTGAGAGCCAGAGCCTGGTCAAGATTGTGTCATGAATCAGGGAAACCGGGCGATAATCTGAAGCACGGCGAAGAATCTTCGTCAGAATGGCTAAAAAAAATTGGTCCAGATATACAGTGATCCCTTGCCAATTCGCACTTTAAGTTCCACGGTTTTAGTTATTCCCAGATTTTTCAGAAATATATAATATAATGAAAAAAATCAAGAAAAAATCGTGGAAACATCTCAGGATGTTGTGCACGTTCTCTCACAGCGAAGAAATGCTGTGAGCCAGCCTGGCCCCTTTAAGAAGGTGGTCTTATGGGTAATGTAGTGTGTGTGTCGTGGGACAGCAGAAGAAAACAGGGTTAGATGTAAAGTGTAGTGAGCATCAACAGCAGCCCAGTGTGTATAGATTTACATTCTCTGTTAACCGACAGGAGCCCAACAATACAACCTGTGTGATGTTACAAGTTCCTGCAGTGCCAGAATAAAGTGCCCGTTCCATGCAGAGAAAACCGGACTGTTTCTTTTGTTGTTTTTAGCATGTTAGCCGCTAATTACGAGCCAAAAATAACACTAATACCAGCGGTTTGTTTACTACGGTTCAGAGACCAGAGGCTGTGAAGGTCTCAGAAAGACCACAGTTGAGCCTTTGTCTTGTCTGGCTGCAGTGCTTCGCTACATCCTTGTGGTTTTTAAACATATTTTAAACACATTATTGAGGCTCGGGGGGCTCCAGCTCCAGTTCGGAGATTTTGATTTTCGCGAGGGGGTTGCCGGTCCCCATTAACCGCGAAAAATAAGGGATCACTGTAATGTTGTACAGAACCAAAAAGTGGAAACAGCTACTTTAGCTGGTTTCTGCTAAAGGTGGATCTAAAAGCTGTTGATTCGAGGGGCTGCGTAGTATTGCCCGTATGATTCGTCCCTTTTTGGCTTCATTTTTGTGAATCACAGTGCTCCACAGCACGTTGGCAGGTTTGTCCTGAGTCTGGAGCGGTCTGGAAGGTAAATGCTGCCGTGCGGTTCCCCGTCTCTGAGCTTGGACGATGCCGCTGGTGCAGCTTCCTTCCATCCAGTCGCCTTTCAATGAATCTGAAATCGAAGACTATAAAGCCCATTCTGCCTTTAAGTCTGGGGCGGCCCCCTGAAACTGCTGTTTCGTATTAAACACCCATGTTTTTCTACATTTCATGTGTGTTACATGTCATGTTTCTTCACAGAACTTGTTGGTTACTCATAGTCAAATCAGCTTTGTTAGTTTTTTTTTCTTTTCACTCATTTTGACTAGTTAACCGTAGTCTTTTGGGGCTTGGCCATTAGTTTCGGTGGCTAGCTAATTTCCTTGTTTTTGTTTGTATGAGGTCATTTTTTTGCTAAACAGACCGACTGTGATCAGATGAATTTAATTATACTTTTATGCAAACACTAGCAGTTCCATCATAGCAGCCAGAAAACACCACAGACTGCCTGGTGTCATGAAGGAGCTTCCATAAGTCAGATCCAAATTGATTGAACTCGACTAAAACACAGGTGTTGCATGATAAAAGCTTTACAGAGGAGATTTCCCTCTGTTTCAAATAACCCTACCCTTATTAGCATTAAGGGAAACAAAAAAGGAAGAAATATACATCAACCTATAACAGAGAATAACTATTAAAATTGTTTTTTAGTCAGTAAAGATTTAAAGTGCGTCAATCCCACCCAAGCGCTACATCAGCATCGCCATATTTCCTCGTCTTAACTTTCTGCTGACTTTCGTTTGTCTCATTATCTCCGTCTCTCTCCTCCTTTCTTTTCATCCCTGTTAAATATTTTTCCGTGGTGTCTTGTGAGGGTTTGTTCTCTTCATATCTCCTGCTCTGTGCTATGTGCGCGCACGTCCGTGCAAAAAAATCCGACACGATACAGCTAATACTCCCTGCTGCGTACTGGCAATGAGAGCCACCTACTGGAGTATATGTGCAATTACACTTTATTGCAGTATGGAAAAAAAAGCATGTTCCCGAGGGTCACATGCGGCCCACCTGGCAACGCACCGCGACCCCCCCAAGGTGTCGCTCCCCACTATTTGAGAAGGACTGGTGTAGGGGAGCAGTATTCTGAATTTTACTCCGGTTCAACAGGGTGTGGTACTATGGAGCCCCGTTTGGGTCATAATTCAGTGAATAAATTAGTCTATTATTATGAAATACAGGCATTTATTATTATGAAATATTTCCCATTATTATGAAAATGGTTTCGTTTTTCATAAGAATGAGCTTTTACATAATAATGGATTTGTTTTTCATAAGAATGATTTGTGTGTCAATCACAGCAGAGAGGGCGGAGCCATTTATGTGATTGGCTGCTCTTTCATTCAGACATAAGCAACAGAACAGTGAATATCGATAGTGGGCGAGAGGTGCAATGTATATACTCCAGGCCAGTAGGTGGCAGAATGCACCTCAGTTTACGGTTAAAAGTTGACATCGACTAAGAAACGTAGCGCGAAATGTAGAGAAAACTTGATTTTGACGGCATGGCGACAGGAGAAAGATCCTTTTCTGACTTACTCCGAGAGATAGCCAACAGGCTCGATGCGAGTCCCCCACCAACTAGACAAGGTCAGAGCGTAGAATGGAGAAAGATCAGCCAATGAGCATGCAGGTCAACCACTGGTCCCTCCCAGTGGAAAAATGCCATTATTATGTAAAAGGTCAATATGAAAAAGGAAGCAATTATGTAAAAACTCATTCTTAGATTAAAAAAAAAAAAGCCATTCTGAAATAAACTATTATGCATTAAACTAAGATTAAATAATAATAAAAATATATTTAATAATAATTAAATGTTTTCATAATGATGGAAAATATTTCATAATAATAAACATATATTTCATAATAATGGATACGTATTTCATAATAATAAACGCCTGTATTTCATAATAATAGACTCATTTATTCATTGAATTATGACCCAAACGGGGCTCCATATGGTACATCACTAATCACAGTCCACATGCTGCAAACGTCAGTCGCCACTCTGGACCAAAGAGACTCCTCTTATGTCCACATCCCTGGTGATGACAGGCAACGATCTGTTTACCTTCAAGCGGCCTGCGTGCAGCCTTTGGAGATACTGTTTTGAAGAATTTATCTGCTGCGAAACATTGATGCGGTCCTTTGACCTGTGACCTATGAACCAGAGCTGTGAAAGGAGAAGTTCTCCGACAGGAGTGGGAGCCTTTTCCTGCCGTGACATGCAGAAATCAGTCGAGCTCAGGGGCGCCGTCGATAAGGACTGGGATAGCTTTCATTTGTATCTCGCTGAGACATGTTCACTGTTGTTGTCTATGAAGCTTCAAAACTAGCGTCTTGCTCAGAAAGCTTATTATTATGATGCCATACAGTTTATATACAGCTTGCATGACAGAAACGTGTCTGAACCCTTTGTGGTGAACTTATTTTCTGTGATCTGATCATCCTTTAAATCACAGTAATGGACAAACACAATGAGCTTAAACCAGGGGTGTCCAACTCCAGTCCTTGAGGGCCGCTGTCCTTCACATCTTAGACATTTTCCAGCTTCAGCGCACCTGATTCAAACGAAGGGATCACCATCAGCTCGTTGTCCAGGTCTAACGACCCATTTATTTGAATCAGGTGCGCTGAAGCAGGATCACATTTAGATGTCGCATCTAAGACAGCAGCCCTCCAAGAGTTGGAGACCCCTGGTTTAAACTGATAACACAAACAGTTCAAATCTTCCTTGCCTTCATTAAAGTATGTGACTATGTGAGTTCTTGGAGTCTGTGGCTGGTTGAACCTTGCAGCAAAGCAAGCCCAAACCATGATGCTCCCTCCAGCATATTTCACTGTTGGGTTGATGTTTTCGATGCTGCAAAACCCTTTGTGTGCCACACATAGTGGTGAGTATTCTTCCAGAGTAATTCAACCAAAATACCGTTTTAGTAATGTAGCAGATCGCCAAGGTGCTCTTTGGCAAATTTATGGCCTAAGTAAGAAAGTAATTTTCCTCCTTGGGGCTCCTGGCTCATTCAGTGCATGAAAGACTCATGGACAGAGATGTTGGCCAGTTCCAGTGATGTCTTCAAGCCTTTGGCTGTTACTCCCGGGTTCTTCACTTAACTGAACAGTCTGTTTGGTCCATTTGCTGTCATCGTGGCCAGGCTCCCACTTCCAGGAAGCCGAGCTACAGGACTGAACTGTCTCAGTGAGATCGTCCAGCTGTGGACTGATGGACGCCTGAACACTTTGTGGCGACTTTGCATATCTTTTTAAGCTTATGAACTACGTTTCTTCGTATGTCCACAGAGCTCTCCCTTTTTGAGGCATGGTTTATGTCGCCAATGCTTCTTATTTTTTTATTGTCTTTTGTCAGTCAAAGTTGCTCACATTTGACGGCGAGCTACAGCAGACTACCGGCACAATTTCTCACCTCAGTGTTGCTTCCTGCATTTGTTTATGTAGCCATTTCATTCAGTCATTTCTGTCCTCCATCCTCTCTCTGTCCTGTTTGTCCTCTCTTTTTCTTTCTTTATCCAGCTGGTCTTCATCAGGAAGGTCCCCCCATATGATCCAGGTCCTGATCAAGGTTTCTTCCTCTTAAAGTGGAGTTTTTCCTTGCCACTGTTTGGCTTAAAGGTTTTTTACCTGCCATTATCCTTGATTTGGATTTAATATTATAATTTTAGTTATTGATATTTGCTCGGGGGTCATGCTCTGGGTCTCTGTAAAGACAATTGACATTGTAACAGACGCTATACAAATACTAGAAAAGTACTCAAAGATCACAGACCTCTGCCAAATGCAATAATCCCATATAGCGATTAACAGGTTGCGATAAAATCCGCGTTGTGGATCAGATCCGGATCAGCCTTTGAAATTGATAGAGGTTCCCATTGTCAATCCCTGAATCAAATTTCATGAGTTTTGGGCAATAATTAACGGAGATATTGAGAAACAAAATTTTCGGCCCCATTGACCACAATGTTATCGAAAATTTGAAAGTGATCCAGAATCCAGGATTTCTTCCGGATCACAGCCAAAATGAAATCAGTTCTTCCTTTTCACATTTCTGACAACTCCGGAAAATTTTTATCAAAATCCATGCATAACTTTTTGAGTTATCTTGAACACAGACAGACAAACAAATGCAACAAATTTTTGCAAATGCAAAAATTAAATTGATGTGAATAAATCAATTTGTGTCTTGTTTTGTTCAAAGATGAGGCTCTCGATCATCTCTGAGGCAGTATGAGGGTTGCATCAGCGCTTTTATCAAAGGTACACTGAGACAAACAAACATCTTGTCTCTAAGATGACACCGTTTTAAAGGGCGTCCATCAATAAGGCAACGTGAAACCACAGCTCACACACTCTGTAAAGCTCCTAGAGACGACTGACATTGTAACAGACGCTATACAAATACAACTGAATTGAATTGAATTCTCTTGCCAGGAAAGTGAGCTCCATTACAGCTCATGACAGATCGATTTATGGCAAAGCAAAAAAAGAAAAAGAAAAAAATCAAGAGTAGAACAGTTTTGACTTTCCACTTCCACTTTTTTCCTACATTTTTGAGTTAGTAGTCATTTCAGGCACATAAATATGCTCTCAAGGTCAGACAAAGTGATTATCTTTTCTGTAACGTGCGCACTTTAACTGGTCAGAAAGCCTCTGTCTTTGTGCCGTCATGGCAACAACATCACAACGCTCGTGGTTGGCATAGAGACAGCATCCGGTAATCCGAGAGCACCGACGGGGCTTTTCTTGCGCGAGGGCGATGCCAAGTAACTCACATCGCCGGGAAACGTCGGAAAGACAAAACACGCTCAGATGGGCCAAACATCTTTCCTCACAGAAGCGTCTTGCTTTTCTTTTTTTTTCTTTTCTCTACCTCATTGCAGTCGTTCCAGCCCGTCTCATGGGATGAAGGTCACGGGCAGGAAGTGGTACATCTGTCCCATAACAAAGAACCGATGGGATGACACAATCAGAAACACGAGCGAGGCTCTTGTGAGGCCTCGTGGGGTTTCAGGGTATCACAGCTCTTGTCTCCCGAGTCACAATAGAAAGATACAAGGGAGTCATGATGTAATCATCAATGTTAATAGTTGTGTTGGCTTCACACACCAGACTTTGAACGTTTGGTGTGTGTGTGTGAGAGGCTATCCAAGTTTGGAAAGCAAACTCCGAGCTCATTAAAACGGCCGTCAGAGGCAGCTGCTAATCCAGCACATCTCCATCCTCCTCCTGTCCAACTTTTGATTTCACCGCAGCAACAAACGTCAGAAAAGCGGAGTGTAAGACGGGGAAATTGGAAGGCGGTTCACACGAATGCCGCTAGATAAAACGCAGTGATCATTAATGGCAATGAATTACAGCTCCCTTCCAGACGGGAGCGTGTTACAGTAAACATCAGGATAACATGAATGAAAAAGAGTACATGATAGTTTCAGCTCAGAACATCTCCACGCATTAGAAAAGACAACATCTGGTGAAAATCTGTGCGCACGGCTTCAGTTAAGCCTTTGAGAGCTCGTCATATTTCTACGAGCCGAACGGCTGCGGTTGTGGTCCAAACCCGAAATGAAATGAAATGAAAAATACTTTATTAATCCCAAAAGGGAAATTCAACATTGTAGTAGGGTTTTTTTTTTCAACAATAAATAAATGACAGCAATAATAATAATATTGAACTGATAATAATAATCGTAGGTTTTGTCTTTTTGTGGAGGCTGATGGCTGCTGGCTGGAATGATCTTCTGGATCTTTCCGTCTTGCAACGGACCTGAAGAAGCCTCTCACTGAACACACTCTGTTGTTTGATCACTGTGTCGTGGAGAGGGTGTGAAGAGTCCTCCATCATCTTCATGGAGAGGGAGTGAAGAGTCCTCCATCATCTTCATCAGCTTTTTTGTACAATCAGCTCCAGCGGCTCCAGAGTTCCACCCAGCACAGATCCAGCTTTCCTGATCAGTTTGTTGATTCTCTTCAGGTCTCTGGTTCGGGTGCTGCTGCCCCAGCAGATGGCTGCAAAGCTGATAGAACTTTCAACAACAGACTTATAGAAGATGTGCAACATCTTGGTGCAGACATTAAAAGATCTCATCTTTCTTAAAAAGTAGAGTCTGCTCTGACCTTTCTTGTAGATGTATTCTGTGTTGCATTTCCACTCCAGTCTGTTGTCAAGCTGAACTCCAAGATACTTGTATTCCTCCACCACCTCCACCTCCTTTCCCAGGATGGAAACACTGCTGTGTTGATTCTTGCTCCTCCTGAAGTTGGCAATCAAAGCACAACCCGACATGAAGTGAGGAGTTTGGACAAGCATGTCTGATGGTCAGGATTCCCGGTGCAGGTTAGAGGCGGACGGTCTGTTTTCCGTCGCTTCCCTCGATCCCCGAATTAGGGAAAAATCAGAGCTGGTGGGTGTTTGGTTCAAGGCCCCTTTGAGAAGTGGCGAAGCACATTCCTTCTCAGGACATAACTCCATCTCTGCTTTATCTGGGCATCTGATTGGCTGCTTTAAATGTTGTTTTCTGATCCCATTCAGCAGTTTTGTTTATTTGTTTTTTTTTTTTTTTTAATGTTTTTCTGCCCTCAAGGCTTTTAAAGGCTTGCCTTTAACTCTGGCAGATACTGCAGAGTCCTTTTGACCTTAATGTGCATTCGTGAAGCTGTGAGGCTGTTGTTTTTCTCTCTCTTCTCTTCTCTTCTCTTCTCTTCTCTCTCTTCTCTTCTCAAGTTTCAGCTCCTCTGCACACGACGTTCCCTTCCTCTCCTGTCTTTGTCCGTCCGTTTGTCCGATTATCTTCCCTCTGCCTCGTTTCGATGCCATAATTGACCTTCTTCTGCATCGCCACAGACAAACTGTCGGTGTTTTTGATCACATGATTTGCACTAAAACATATTTATTTTTGTCAAGTTACCTCTATCAAACAGCAAGAAAAAGAAGAAAGAAGTAAGAAAAAAACCGTGAGTCTGATTAGTCAGCCAAAAGCTGCTGAGCAAACACTGCTTGTAAAGACAAGCTTTTTTTTTTTTTTTTTTTTTTTTTACTGAACTGTATTTGGCAGCATCTAATAGCAACAAACTGCTGTCAGAAGACAGTCTGAGTGCTGAGAGCTTCCTAAGGTACATTTGAATCGCTCCACTCGGGAAATTAGGCTAATTATCCAAAATCGTGTGAAAAATGAATCTTAAATGTAAATGTTTTGGTTCTGTGATGGCAACCTTTCCCGTGTGAGCTGAGCCTCCTGCCCGATGACGTAAGCTCCCCACCACCCACCTCGTAACCTTGAACAGGATGAATCAGGTATAGAAATGAACGACTGCTCTGGAGTAATGCAGCTCTCTGTAAAACTACACCTGGGGCCGGAAAATAACACGGAAATAGACGTTTGCACGTTTTTGAGAGCGATAACGCATGATTAATACTATGAGGTGTAAGATTTTTGGGCTTTTTAAGCCAAAAGCACCTCGCCGACCCTGACAAACTTAACAACACAGATCCTGAATATCACACCATCGCTGGGTTTTATTGCTGTCTTATTTGATGAGCAACAATGTCTTTGTGTTCTCATCAGTTCACTGCGGTGCTCGACACAGACGTCAGCCTGCGCTCACTCACATGCACACACTCACATGCACACACTCAAAGCCCTTTAGGATGGTCAGTGTTTGGTGGAGACAAGCCTCATTTGTCTCCACTTGGAAGTGTTTACTCACTAATCCTACTTAGTCACGCTGATTCCTCTGACATTTGGAGTCTCTGAATCCGATTCCCACATTCGTTTATTTAAACACTGTTATTACCAAGTCAAAAAGGATTACTACACCCAGGTCAAATATTATAAAGTTTAAGTCTGTTCCCTATTTACGTGTAAAGTATTGCACAGGTAATGGCTGTTTGAGGCGGCTGGTTCACCGACTACAGCACATTATGTTGAATTTGGGGGATATCAAATCGTAACCTGTCAGATATTTTTCTCCTCCGAGTTCGGTAGAGAGAAATGACGTTTTGCGGTTTGTATTGCAGCAGTACGATCATTAACTACTGAACTGGTAGTTGTGCTTTCAAATATATTATCCCACGACTGTTTTTTTATCAGAACTTTTTCTTTCTTTTTTTTTTAAATGGTTAGTTAGGGGTGCACGATAATTACAGATAGTTATCGGGTCGATAACAGGGAATTATGACGTCATTCCAATAAGTCCGATATCATGACGAATAGCCCCGATAACATATATATTTTTGTCAACACAGCAGTGCCTCGCTCCCTCTGAAACCCTAATAACCAGCCGTGAATGTTGTGTTCAAGTGACGTCGGCATAATCAGAAAAACTATTTCTCAGTAAGGAAAATCAAGAATACCCTCATGCCAGAGAACAACTTGTTAACTTGGTCATAATTTTGGTAGTTGCTGACTTGAAATGATAGTCGCAGTATTTTCCCACATGATACACATAAAAAAAGAAAAAATAGAAAAGGATGAAAGAACAGCTAGCAAACGAAGGAACGGAGGAATTTACGTTACACCTTGAATGCAGCGTGCTAATGAAAACAAACATTTTTTCAGTTAGTAATTCTGATGCATGTATTTCCATCAGTTCAAGGAGCTTTAATTTTTTATATCAGTCAGTAATTAATCTTATTTAAGTTGATGTGAGATATCAAATAGGTTTGTTTGATAGCTTTATGAAAATGTTTGAGAGGCTTGCCAGTAGTTTTTTGTTGGAAAAAAAAAAATATATCCGTTAATTTAAAGAGTCAAAACTGTTTTTGGTTTTGTTCGTAGTGTGTGTTATCGGTTATCAGTATCGGCCTTTAGGAGCTGAAAGTTATCGGTTATCGGTATCGGTTTTAAAAAACAGTTGTCGTGCATCCCTATAGTTAGTGCCATAATGTTGTCTTTTCCCCAAATCAGATATATACAGTTTGATCTTGCAGCAGGTGCTAGTTGTCTTGTGCGTAAATGTGTCCTTCGCCAGCCCTCTTTGTATTAGAGGACTAAAATTAACCGACAGAGGAGCACGAAAGGACATGACAGACAAACACGAGGCATGAATGTGGTGTGCTGTGGTGTTTGTAAATGAATTTGTGGCGGTTTGTGCTGCAGCGTTTGATGAAACCCCCCCGTATCCACACAAAAGCCCATCCTCAGAAGAAGCATGCAGTGATTTGTAATGATTGGGCTCAGTTTAGGTTGTCGCAAAGAAAAACTGACTTTCTGAGCTTTCAGGTATCAAGATCCATTGTAGCAGTATGTTAGCTTGGCCAGCCAAGCGTGTTCTTTTTCCACTGGTATGGATCGTACCGAACCAATCACAGCGAAACAGGGGTGGGCTTTATGCAATGACTCAGGAGTAGAGCTGAGCGATTTTAATCGATTCCCCGATATTTATCGATATTTTATTTCCCCAGAGAGTATCGATTTTTCATCCACGGGTATTGATATTCTAAGCTTCTTTCAAAACCCCCGTGTCCCACCTTTAAAAGCTTGCAAGCAACAATTTGCACTGTTTAAATAAATGAAACTATTTTTCTCAACAAATCTTTTATTCATTTTGTCCAGCATTTGCAAGCTGCCTGTCAGCCATATAATGTGTAATTGATGCTTTCAGTTCAGTTAATTCAAACAAAGTCATTGGAACACTCACAAGATGTCACCAAAATCACTTTGTCCTTTTAAAATCTTTCGGAAAATGATGTAAATGTATTGTAAGATGAATATTGATATATATTGTATAATGAGTCGAATATTGTGTATTGTATCGTATCGTATCGTATCGTATCGTATTGCGAGATTAGTGTATCACTACTAACCCTAATCAAAATCCATTGTAGCAGTATGTTAGCTTGGCCAGCCAAGCCCGTTCTGTTTCCACTGGTACGGATCGTACCGAACCAATCACGGAAGGGAACAGGGGTGGGCTTTATGCAATGACTCAAGAGCCAGTCATTCAGTCATTCACCAGCCTTCCTGCTCCGCTGCATGACATTTAGGATGTCTTTTGCTGATTCCAGCCTGGTTATCACTCTGGCGACATCACACGCTTCAGTTCTCTGATCGGTTGTTGTTCAGAGGCACTTCTGCCTGCTGGAAATCAAAGCGGGATCCAGGGGAACCAGACTAATTCTCTGTTTTAAATAAGAAAAGAATTAGGGGGGATGTTTTTACCGTCAGACTAACGACCTTTGTCCGATTTACAAACAAATCCCGAAGCTAATGCAACGTTAACGAAAGCACTAAATACAGCAGAACGTTAGCTGAGACCCGTCCTCATCAGCCCACGCTATGTTATGTTTATGGACTGCATTGACCTCACAGGGGTCAGCAGGATTACACAAACAGTGCGTCAGCTGAAGAGGCTCCAACTAAACTTTAAGGATCCCACAACTGAAGAGTCAAACGGGAACGAAGGATGACTGAACTAACTGTGTCTGGAAAATGTGCTTGTGTAGAAGAAGGGGTTAAAATAGTCCTAAGAGTGCTGTGTTCATGTGAGGATCTTAAAAGAATCTGCCGTTTGGAGAAAAATAAAGCTGACGCTGCCCAACTGGACCTCAGCCATCGGCAACTGGGGAAATTCTGTCAGCGGTAACACAGGAGCATGTGCTGTAAACAAATACGAGTAATTTATAGAGGGATTTCCGTTGTCAGGATTTATGCTTTCGACAAACGCGTCGAAGACACATGCCGACTTTGAGCAGGCTGACCTGCGGTGACCCCCCTACGGCGGTCTCAGAGAGGACCGAGGGAATGTCTGAGGTCAGCCAACCAAAGGGTTTTTGGTCGTTCTTTTTCCGTTTTGCCTCATATATTCATGCATTCTTTGGGCCTGCGCCTTGCCGACCCTGGCATCTATTTGCATATGTGCACAAGCCTGAAAAATAGTTTTTATATTTCCTTTTCTGCCTAGACTTTAGCTTCAGTGTAGGGAGTCGTGATCGCCTGGCAGGCATTCGGTCGTGTTGAAATGTCTTCATTGATATTGACGATGCCCAGGAGGCAGTTTGATTGAAGACTGGTGAAGATGAATGACCAAAAAAAACCCAGCTATCCATGTGGTGGTTGTTGGTTGATGGCGCCCCCCCCAGTGTACGGATCACTAACAGATGATACCTGCAGAACGCTGATAGAAAGCCTTTGCTCCTCCCTGCACGCTACGCTGCCCTCTTCTTCCCTGCATTGTCTCGTTATCACATCTTAAATGCCTGCGACGTATTTCTGTCTACCCACAACCAATAAATCTGCCACAAGCGGGACGGTGCGGTTGCCGGCCTGGTCGGACAAGATAAACAAATCTTGTCGTTCCACACCGCTGGCCGTCTATCACCGACTGTCAACTGGACTACAAGAAGCAGAGGAGTTGATTTGTACTCTGTGGCTTTGATAACTTTGCAAAGAGCTACAAAGCAGGTTTGGCTTTGTGATGAGGCTATGCAGCCAAATATAGTTCGACAGGAGTTGATTTTCAGAACAAAAGGAGCCCTCATTTGTTTTTTTTTTTCAGCACATAGGATTAGGGCTGTAGCGATACACTAATCTCACGATACGATACACGATACACGATACACGATATTCGGCTCACGATACAATATATATCAATATTCATCTTACAATACATTTACATCATTTTCCAAAAGATTTTAAAGAGACAAAGTGATTTTTGTGACATCTTGTGAGTGTTCCAATGACTTTGTTTGAATTAATTGAACTGAAAGCATCAATTACACAATGGCCACAGTTACATGATGTTTTTTAATTCGGAATTAATTATTCCAAATTAAATAATTCAGAATTAAACTATTTTCGTTTGAGTTTACATGGAAATAGTAATTCCGAATTGAGGTTTACATGGTAAACACGTTTGATCAGCTTTATCCAATTCCGCTTAAGGTCGGGTTGGGAAGGGTTCTGATTGGATGGGGGGGGCGGACGTCTTTACATATTTACGCCTACGGGAAGAAAACACTTGATTAGCAACAACATGGAGGACTACATTATTAGCATCCTTTTTGGATTTGTTTTGATTTTATTTTTGAAGCAGCAGCACAACAACATCATGTCGATGATTTTCTTTCAAAAACAAGCCCAGCGCTGAATATAAGCGTCATCGCGACAGACGGGCAAGGGAACGAGCACGCGCAGAAAGACCGGAATTAATTTAAAGCAGAATGAGTGTATACATGACCGCGGATTTGGATTTAAAATCAGAATAACCAGCCACTTACTTCGGAATTAAGTTTAATTCGGAATGGACATTTTCATTTGGAATTAGGTGTTTACATGGTCATTTTTAATCATTTTAAATCGGATTTAATTATAATTCTGAATTAAAGAGGAATTAAACTTCCCATGTAAACGCACTAATTATATGGCTGACAGGCAGCTTGCAAATGTTGGACAAAATGAATAAAAGATTTGTTGAGAAAAATAGTTTCATTTATTTAAACAGTGCAAATTGTTGCTTGCAAGCTTTTAAAGGTGGGACACGGGGGTTTTGAAAGAAGCTTAGAATATCGATACCCACGGATGAAAAATCGATACTCTCTGGGGAAATAAAATATCGATATATATCGCAGAATCGATAAAATGGCTCAACTCTACATAGCATCTTGTTAAGCAACAGGTCAGAGAGCACATTCAGACGGTCAGGATCTCTTCGTGTTGAAATGTTGCACCGTTTCCTCTCCACACACACACATCCTCATCTCACAGACGTGCTGCCTGGCGACGCAAACGCTCTTCTCATGCGGAAAGCAGAAAACATAAATGTAGGTCAGGGACTGCAGTCCACCTCCTCCTCTTCTGGACCAGACTGCAAGCGCTGTTCATGCTTTCCCACACCTCTGCCAGGAATCCCAATACGAAATACAGACCAGCGTGACTTCACAGATACAGTCGATGGATAAGGCCTCCGCGAGAACGCCTGGCTTGTTCAGACCGGCCCCGCCGTGGTGAATGTAGATCTGTAGAAGAAGAAAGATGCAGATTAGTGAGAACTGAAAACTGCTTGCTTCCTCATCTCATGCTCGGGTCATTTTCAGCAAGCGGATGGGAAAAGCATCATGGCAACGTGCCATTGCTGGTACTTGGAAAGTTACTTCACGGCAGTCTGGCTGGATGCGGTTCCAACTTGTCCTCATTATGCTGAAACTAGACATTTTGTGCGCAGTAAAGCAGGAAGTGACTGTGTGCCGCAGCATAAATCTTCCAGTTGTTCATTTATTTTTGGAGTATTACAACGGTGGTCTTTACTCCGTAGAGACATGGGGGGAGAATTTAACATGAGCATAAAATTACTCTTTTTATCATTTGGTACATGAAAATGGAACATAAACCCACACTGTTGATTTTTTTTTTTTTTTTTTGGTACACTGTATTTAACATTTATTACAACATATTTCTTGTAGCTTTTATTTCATAAACACATCTGACTTCTCACTGTAAGCAGAGTTAAGTTTAAAGGAGCCCCATCCATCTATCCATCCATCCAGGGAGGGATAGTCTGCTGTTCCCACAGTCCGGACCTCCCTCTTCCTGGCCACCATCTAGCTCTTCCACCGGCATAGCGAGGCGTTCCCAAACCAGCTGAGGGACGCGATCAGTCCAGCGTGTCCTCATCAAATGGCCACCACACTGCGGTGGAGTGGGCTGCGTGCCCGGATGATCCCAGGAGACCCCCCCGGTAGGGTCTTCCCAGGCAAATTGGTCCCGGGGGGGGGGACAGGCCAGGCCAAGAGGCCAATTCAAACAGAAGGAGGAAAATCCATCACTCAGGCATGGACCACCAGGCTCTCACCCAGGAGCCAGGTCCTCACCAGTGGGGCCCGGTCGGGCTCAGACCAAACAAATCATGGAGGCCCGTCCTCCTGTGGGCCCACCAGTTGCAGGATGGGCCATGAGTTGGGTGCTATGTGGGACAGGTAGCGGCTGGAGACATGGGCCTCATTGTCCAGACCCAAACAGAAAAGTTGATGCACGGAAGATAATTCAATTTAACTTGAGGTAAAGTGACTTAAAAAGGATGACCATCTCCTTCAACCTGTTGAAGGATGAACAGATTAGACAGAAGGATGACCACAAAAAGCACTAGGTTTTTTTTACATTTTGTTTTTGTATTTTTTTGTCTTTTTATGTAGTTACATGCTAAATTCTGCAGAGGTGCCTGAAAGTGTGTCTGTGGTGCTCAGAACACATTGTCGTGAGATTTCTGCAGAGTGCTGATTATCTTAAAGAAGCCTGGTCTCATTCCATACTTATCACCCACTAATGCCTTGTGAGGAGCCAGAAGGATTGCGAAAGTCTGTGTTGTGAAATGTCCTATGGAGATTGTTTCCTTTTGAGAGCAACTTTAAAGATTTATTTTGACACTCCCCTCAATGCTGATGAGACTCCTCACAGCAGAGGAGGCCACGCCCCTTTTTCCTTATGGAAAACGATGTTTTGCCCTGTTAATGATTTAGCTCACTTCCTGAGTCTATTTCACAAGCATCATTTAGGCTGGCAAATGAAAAATAGCTCAGTCTTTGTGATTATCCCACCCTTTGAGCAAGTAATGGCTCTAGAGAAAGAAAAAGAAAACACTCCCTGCAGCTGTAGCAAGCCTATTACAGCTATTAAAGTTCCCATTTTTGTCTCAAGGAAAAAGACAGTTAAACTTAACACTTACCTTCGTAAACCTACAAACGCAGATTTTGTTTCTGGCAGCAAAGGCAAGCAGCTCCCTTTACTGTGCAGCCACAGCCAGTGCATTACATCAATGACTGTATAAAGAAGATGGAGATGGAGTGATCTTGTGTCAGAAGTGAAGCCAGTAAGTAAAAGATTTAAGGTGCAATACCAGTGATGGCCACAAGGGGATGGCTCTAAAATATCTCTGGCTCCACTGGCTTGAATTTAAAAAATGCATTGACTTTACTCATGAAATGCAAAGTCTGGGGTCACTCTTGATGAGTGTGTTGATGGTCCTTTTGGAAATATTTACCTCCGCCAAGGAGGTAATGTTTTAGCCGATGTTTGTCTGTCTGTCTGTCTGTGCTCAAGATAACTCAAAAAGTTATGGATGGATTTTGATGAAATTTTCAGGAGTTGTCAGAAATGTGAAAAGGAAGAACTGATTTCATTTTGGGTGTGATCCAGAAGAAATCCTGGATTCTGGATCACTTTCTGGATCACTTTCAAATTTTTGATAACATTGAGGAAAATTTGGTTTCGCAATATTTTCATTAATTATTGCCCAAAACTCATGAAATTTGACTCAGGGATTGACAATGGAAACCTCTATCAAATTTCAAAGGCTGGTCCGGATCTGATCCAGAAGGCAGATTTTATAGCAATCTGTAAATCGCTATATGGGGAAAGTGTTGCGCTTAGCGGAGGTCTGCGCTCTCCGAATGCTTTTCTAGTTCTATAATGAGATAGAATTGTAATTATATCCATTCAGGTTTCAGGTATCACCCTCCAGCTTTTGCTCTCATACTAAAAAATATGGTAACTTCTGGCTCCAAAAAGGCCAGCCTGGCAATAGCTGAATGCTAAAAAAAAAGCTTCAAAACTGCATCTCACAAGCCAGTGGATAACACTTCTGTGCCTACGTCCACACAATCTTTGGTTTTGTATGTAATAAAATATACTTCAGGAGTCAGAGCAGTCAGGAGTCACAGATCCTGCGGATGGTCATTTGAACTCTTCAGAGGTTTCAGCTCCAGCTGGGGTTTGCTCTGAAGCAACCTCTTTGAAAATGACTAACATGGGAATGGCTTGTTGCTCCTCAATTGTTGTGTAGTTGTTTTTTTTTTTTTTAAGTTTCTTTGGAACAAAAACTGCTAATCACTGCACGGTCGGGTATCACTGTTTATATGTGGTAAAAGATGTTTTCCTTCGTATTTGGGTGGAGGCAGAAACCTCAGATCGTTATCTCAAAAGCTCGGCAAGTAACTCCGGGACAGATCCACGCAGATGTACCGCAGAGGAAAACTGCAATTCACTGTAATTTGGTCGTCGCCCTTTGATTTCTGGCATCCTGGTCAGCTTTGAACCAGCAACAGCACCGTTTACCCAAATGACCCTATAATCTTGCGTTAACGTTTCTCTCTCGATGCAGGTGCCTTTGCCAAGGTGAAGGAGAGCCAGCGGATGAGTGACGAGGGGAAGATGGACCAGGACGAGGCAGATGGCATTAGGAAGCGCTGCCGGACTGTGGGGTTCGCCCTCCAAGCGGAAATGAACCACTTCCATCGGCAGCGGGAGGTGGACTTCAAAGACATGATGCAGGCATACCTCAGGGAGCAAATAGCCTTTTACCAGCGTGTCGTCCAGCAACTGGAGCGCACCCTGCGCATGTACGAATGTCTGTGAAGACATAAAACTGCCTTCGGGGTCCAAACACCTCATAATAGAGAAACAAGGAAAGACAAGACTGAGGACATTCAGATTTGATCAAGGCCTTTGGTTCAGACACATGGACCGGTAGTTATTAGAAAGATGTACAATGCCAGTCAGTTCTTTACTTTGAT
Source organism: Hirundichthys speculiger (assembly GCA_018398805.1). NCBI lineage: Eukaryota > Metazoa > Chordata > Actinopteri > Beloniformes > Exocoetidae > Hirundichthys > Hirundichthys speculiger. The sequence goes on from JAGFBZ010000489.1 coordinate 272,092, forward strand.
GGATTCAAAGTCACATTTTTTTCAGACCTACTGTATATTTTATTTCTGAAATACTCTTTCATCGGCAATGTCCCAGCACGTTGTTTATTTTACATAATTTAAGGTGTTTAACGCTCAAATAGGCGTATAGGTTTCAAATCCATAGTGGATCTATAGCGGATTCTTGTATAGTGTAACATTGAAGTCATGATGTGAGTTCTGTTTTTTACATTCTCCCCTTTCTCTTAAGTATCGTGCACTTTGACTTTTGACGGAAGAACGAAATCCCAAGAGATTATATTTTGGTTCATTTAGCAATGCTGAGTAAATTTTCTAGATTTTTCTAAATCAGGCTGTCCCGGTCAAGCATCGTTGCTGCGCAAACGTGTAATGTCATGGTCAACTTGTCGAAACCACACCCCGCTTACGTGTTTCTGCGCTTCGAACTTTGAACTGAATGTACAAGTTATTACAAGTCACGAATGTCTGTCTCAACTCGCCTGTCTCAAGGATACGTGGCATTCGGATGGAATATTCCTAAGTGGACGTCTTGTCTCGTGTTTCAGATAAACTGTTGGAGTGAGCTGAATTTTGGGACGTGTTTGCACTTTTTTTTTTTTTTTTTTTTTTTGTATTAGTCACCATCAGTAAGTGTGCATATTTCGTGTTACCGGAGGTATAATGGGTCACTGTGTGTGTGCAGATCACTTCCCTTTTCCACTCTGGAAAAAGAAAAAAAAAAAGTGTTTGTTTATGTGCAGCAGGAGGTTTAAACACGTTCTGGAACTTGTTCAAAGTCGCAGAAACAAACATGTTCACCGTCTTGGGTTGGGAAGACAACGTTGATGCCATTGATAGCACTCATGACTGTCCACTTAAGAGTTTTTTGGGGTTTTCCTTTTAAACAGCAGTGTGTAACACATATATATCTTTTTTTTTTTTTTATGCGCATAAACTCCCAAACTCAAAGCCTTCTCCAGTGGGGAGTCGTTCTCTCCACAGAAGATCCCGCTCCTGAACTGCTTAAAATGCTTCGTCGACCAAACATCTATGAAACATCCGCATGTAGAGGTTCGCTTGGCACAACTCAGACAAAGAATCGGGCATTGCCCTCTCGTTTCTGACCGCTTTTCTCAATAATCAGAGCAGACTGGGCTTCCTGGAAGGGGGTCCTTTAAAGAGACAAGAAATAATACAAACAAAGCTAAAACATTCAAAAATAAAAGTTTCAGGCCAAAGAGAACCTGAGGTGCAGCAAGAACGTGCAGAGCGAGAAAAATGTTGTTGTAATGTTGTTGTCAGAGAACGAAAAACTACACCAGCAGGAAATAACGCACAGACTCACAAGAGACCAAAAGTTGGACTGTTTCAAAATAGAGCTCTAGCTAACAAAGCAATTAGCATAGCTTAGCTTAAAGAGTGAAGCGAGGAGAAATGTGGCTAATGCGGTGATTTAAAGTGTCATACGGAGGACAAACTGTTGATAAAAATGCAGCTTGTTGTTTCTGTGTTACTTTTAGAAACGTAGAGCCGCTAATGGAGGTTACCCAGGTGCCACTCTCCATCATCCAGGGCTTTGCAGATGGCGGCTTTGCGCTAGCGGCTTCCTCCAGTTATTCTAGGCAAAGTAGACAGGAGCCCCGTCGGTACTGATCTTTCCCCTTGTTGAAATGACGGGGACGTAGCCTGAATTTTCTCATGAGGTTCAGCGCCTCAACTTTCTTCCTCGTTTTGTCCTTCCCCCTCGCATCAAATCAGTGCCTTCCATCCTCTCTTCCCATCTTTCAGCCCCCTTACCCACGTCATGTTGCCCATGAAAGCACTGATATGTAGCTTCTTCGCTTTGAATTTGCTTTGTGTGATTCTCAGTCTGCAGCGTCACAGCGATACACGATGACGGTGGAAAATGACGTTAAGATGAATTAACTTTTTTGGCTCATTTTGGCTTGATGCCTTCTTGACCGGAAGCAAAAAAGACCCAAATGCAACATGTTACAACTGGTGTTGTCACCTTGTGGATAAAAATAGCACTTGGGTAGGCCCCATTGTCTCTCACCGGCTGCTGCTTGATGTCTAGCAACTCCAGCTAGCGCATCGTTAGCTAGAACAGAGACTATTTCTCAGTTACAAGTGCGCCAAACCAGGAATTGCGTCCTTCGGAGTTGAAAGTTGGCGAATGTGACTCTGGAGGACGCAATTTGGCCTTCCTGCAACCAGCACAGCAGTGCACGTGACGTAATCACAGCTCAGCTAGCGGGCTAGCGTGTATTCATAAACATCTGTGATTTCATTTGGCGTAAAATACACACTCTGAACTTTGGCATGACTTAGAAAGGACCGTGGGGGAAAAAAACTCAGGAGATGTCAGAGGAATTTTCCAAACAGGCTCTTTCTTTATAGTTTAACTGCAAACCTAGTGTGAGAAGAACTATATTCTTGCATGAAAACAAATTAAAACTACATTCTGTTACAAAAACAACAGAGTTCTAACGTTCTCGATTACTCCTCCCTCCTCCGGTGTCACTTCCGCTTGTTTGATGCCAATACTTTGCCGCCTCAACTCTCCACTGGATGCGTCCTCTGTAAAAAGGGCAAGAACGCGTTCGTGAATATCGAATTTACTTTATAGATGCGGACTTCACAAGAACACGAGCACAGACAAGTGCACGCACTGAGGGTAAAAGTTGTTCGCTTTAAACAAAAGCCGGTCGCAATTTACCAGAGTTTAATTTTCAAACAAAGCTAAGCTAACTCACAAATAACATTTCCTGTAGCAGTAAATCACAGACCAGTATGGTTTTTATTCCAACTGTGATTTTAGCTGCAAAGAATCTCTTCTTGAAAACATTTTCATTTTGCCTCATTTTTGTGTAAAAATAAAAAAAATTAAAAAAAAATTTCCATGCTTACCAAGGTTTGAGTGACTGTGTGAACTTGAGCCTGCGTTGGGTGAATTAACATTACTCATCGGGTTTAACGAGAGAAAACTTTTATGGGAGCTTGTGGTTAGCGCCGTGCCGCTCGCAGAGGTTTATGTGTTGTCTGCTGCGCGGCTGCGAGCATTACCTCAACAAGTGTAAGGAATATTTTTATTAGAGTTACACGCGGCTCCTGAAGCAACTTGGGTCGGGAGCCACTGAATCTTCATTACGGCGCAGCACGGCGCGTTTGTGTGCCACATGTTTGTGTGCACAACATGTGGAATGTATGAATTAGAATAAAAGGAAAAGAAAAACCGGTGCGGTTCAACGTGTTAAATCATTTTTACGAGTCTCCCTTAATGAAAAGGAAAAAGTGCTTATTCGGTGCGCAGGTGTCGCAGTAAACAAACGAAGTGCGTGTGCGTTTGTGTGCGACTTGGATGCGAGTCGCAACCTCAGTTACTGGTCCTGTTTAGTCCACATCTGCAGCTTTTCACCCTCGCTGTATAAATATGACGTCTGATCAAACCTTTTACTCTTTATTTTGTAAATTTGTTGTTTTTTTTCTTTTAATTACTTTGAATGCTGTCAGCTTCTGCGCTCGCTGCAGTTTGTCCGCGACCAAAGAAATCTGAGATTTTTTTTCTACTGGACTACTGGTTTTTAGGTTGTGGAAGTTAAATGTGCTTTCTGGTTTTGTAATTGACTCTGCAAAGTATGAGAAGAGGTTTTGGAGGGATTTTTTTTCCACAAAGAAACTATCATAAACGCCAAAGATGAAGACAGGCGAGGACAAAACAAGAGTCAAAATCCATCCCAGGATTGTTCCAAAGCTGCAGGATGCATCCAGTGGCGAGTTTCACACAGGTGACTGTTTTTTAAACACGAATGTGTGACCTAATGAGCTGCAGGAGCTGTGTGTTTTGCTTCTGTCTCTGAAGTAGCAGATGGTGGGTTTCAGTAAATAATTTGTATCTTGATCTAGGTGGAAGGGAAAAATGCACCTCAATAAAAAAAAGTAATGGTGGTAACTGCTCTGTCTCTGTCGTCTTTGTGCTTCAGAAATCACTTGACGCCTCGTTATTGCACGGTGAAGCAGGACTATAAACTATTTGGTTTTATAGTTCCAGTGTCCACGCAGTTCCTGTTTGTTTTCAGACTGTGCTTCGGGATATTTCTGAAAAACAGGATGCGATGACCACGTTGTCCTGAATATACGAAAAACGAGGACAGCCAGGGGCTGTTACCCAAAAATGTGCCTTTGCGTGTGCGTATAAACTCACTGGCACGGTGATGTAACAAAATATTTGAGACCCAACGAAATATGTGCACACTCTGCCAGGACGTCTGAGGAGACTTCACATCAAATGAGAGGTTTGGAGTGGCAAATCTGTTAAAAGGAACGTTCTGGATTTGAAACAACCCGAGGACTGTGATTAGATGGCAGTGAAATAGAGACCATGAGCTCTCCTCGTTTTGCCCAACAGTTAGCTGACAGACGTCTGACGAGGTGGCGGTGACCAGACAGATTCCTATTCAAACAGTCCTTTTAAAACACTTTTTGTATTCATACAAAGTAGAGGTCTTCGGAACAACCCGAAAACACGAGGTTCCGACCCGAACTGAATCGGGTTTCGGGTCCATTCACAAGACGTGACTTCGTGTTCAGGTCGGAATTGGTACAGTTAGGACCAATTCCAATTCCTCCCTCAATCTTTGGCTCTCAATCTTAACCCTCGAAAGTAAGTGTAAGGGCTATCTTGTGACATAGAAATGGGACACCCCTTGAGTGCAGTTACGTCTTCAGACTGTGGGTAGCAACCTTACGCCAAAGCTACGTCCAGTCTGTCAAAAAAACGACGATGACGTAGAAGAAGACTAATAAGACAATATATGTCTACATAACGAAGAGAATAAGATGGTTTCGTAACATTTATATCTTTATTAAATGCAAAAATACTTACATTAGTAGCTAGCTTTTTTTTGGTGCCATCATTTTCGAAGATGTCTTGGCGAAAATATGCAATGCCTTCTGGGTAGCCCTTACAACCAAGGGAAGTGCCGGAGAATCTCAATATTGAGGCCGATACAACCGTCAAACTTGTCCCTCAACTTGACTTTCTAAGAATCGGGACAACACTTGCACTTCACGGGAGCACGGATTTTTGAGAGTGAGGGTTAAGGGTGGAATTGGAATTCACCCTTAGTCTTGGTCCGGTCGGTGCTCTCTGACAGGCGGAGTCCAGCGTTTACCTGAGAGAGGTAAAGATATTGACACTACAAACAGCTGTCACTCAGCCCCCCCCCCCCCCCCTTCCATCCAATAGGCTGTGAAATGTCAGGTGACAGGTCAAGGAAAAGTAAACAAACTAATATTAGTTTGGTTTAGCCTATGTCAGGACTCGGGGCAGTTAAATGATTATTCATTAATGTGGTGTGTTTGTCATAAAACCATCGTGTTGCCGTAGCGTGTTATTAGCGGTTTGCCCGGCAGCTGTAAAGCACAACGGATCGCCAACATGACAACGCTGGATGAGAGAACATGTTCACAACACGTCCTGACCGGTGTAGGCTATTAGCGTTAGCTGCTGCTACAAATAGCATTTGTATCCACAAAGAGAATAATGACGTGGATTTATTGTTGTTTCCATCACGTAGCCTATGTAGCAACTGAACCAGGTAGAAGAAGACAACTTTAGGTAAGAAAATCAAGTTTTATTCAACGCTAGACAACTTTTAACATGAGCAGCTATGGGCTGTATTGTCACGGTTCTATTCGGGTAACTCGGTTCAGTTCGTGGTCGGAAACGAAAGACTCAGGTTGGGTCGGTTCCGGATCCAAATATTTCGGGTCCATTCGGGTTCGAAACCCGGATTTACGATAATAGGTCAGGTTGGTTTCGGGTTGAATTTTCATGGGTCTATTCGGGTTCGGGTCCATGAAAGTGGACCCGTGAAGACCTCTTATACAAAGTTAAAATTACAGTTTGTCTGCATCCATGCTCCCACTTCAGTGCCACAATCTGGCAAAACCTGGATGTAAACACAACTGAATCTTGCAGCAGATGCCAGTTTTCTTGTGTGGAAGTGTGAGTGACAGTGAGTGTGTCCTTCACCAGCCCTCACAGTCTGATCTAACAGGCAAAACTCTGATTATGTCAGAGACTGAAATCACAGACAGTGGAGCACAAAAGACAGAAGACAGACAGTGCAGATGTGGTGTGTGTAGTATGTGTGTGTTTGTGTGGTTCATACGGATGAATGTGTGGAGGTTTGCGCTGTGATGGTGTTTGTCGCCTTGTATCCACCCCAGAGCTAAAGCAGTCCAGCTGCCAGACACAGAGCAGCGCTGTTGACCTCCAACGCTTCCTCAGCACCAACCAGTGACCACGACCACGTCTACAGGCTGGACCACAGATGGAGCTGGTGTGTTGGGCCGGTGTCATGCAGCAGACCTCCACCAGTGCACTGGATTTCTGACCAAAGTGCTAGTGCTACCAAACACCTGTGCTGTATGAACCCTAACTAAGAGATTAAGGGTAGGTAGATAGGGGGTTGGTAAGGAGGGCAGGGAAACACCGCAACCCGCCCACCACAGTTCTCCATCACTGAGAGCACCTCCAACCCTACCATAGGACCTGGTGCATGGCCCTCGCGTCTTCTGCCCTGGTCCAGCGATGTGCAATAAAGAGTGTTGGAGCAGGGCAGTGACCTGGTCCCTCAACCCCACAGCCTCCCAGTCCCAACCCAACCCTGGCAGGGAGGGACGACCCATGAGAACCAAGGAACTCCACACTCAACCATCACCGTGGAAGATCCCCAATTCTGTCCAACGCTGCTGTTGACTCCTGTTGACTCCAATGGAGGCAGTCCCATCCCCAAAGAGATCATCTCCAAAAGAGACAGGGCCACCCCCCCCCAAGGAGGCAGGAGCATTACCAGACAGGTTCTGGTTCTGTAATGCTGTTGGAAGGAGACGATAGATTAGCTCAAGAAATGTGGTCTGATAGCAAGTTTCTCCAAAAAGATAAATGTATGAAGTTCCTTGATTTCCAGCTCATGAAGATAGTTTTCTTTGCGATAGTTTGGGCTGCGAGGAGAAGTTTATTCTTAGTCATGTCCAGACGGAGCTCTGATAAATCTCCTGGCAGGCTAAGTGAAGGAGATAACGGGATGAGGCAGCCCAAGAAATGAGACAATGTTTAAGTGACTTCTTTCCAAAAAGATTTAATGAGAGCGCAGCTCCAGGTGGCATGAATATATGTGTTCAACCTTTTGTGTCTCGTGTAATGAGTCCTATGGAGACTTTTATGCTGAATGATTTGTAAGTTGGTGGTTTTAGTCATTTTTACGAATTCTTGAAAGAGCCTTAAAATACCAATTTATTTTGACACCAATTGAACGCCGCACCGCTGTTGGTTAGCTTCTTTTCCATGGTGCTACAATTTCCAAAGCAACAAAATCGTCTCTTCCAAAAAGTGAAATGAAGATTTTGGGAGAGACTCTCAAGAACAAAGTATCAACAGCTGACCTACGTTAGCAAAGAAAATCCAGATGTCGCTTAGGCTTCATATACATCAAGAGATACGTCCATAAACTACAAAGTGTACCAGATGCCCCCAGATGTTGATCGCATACATGTACACTACTACTTTGTTGATTTGCAAAGGCATGCTAATAAATAAAATCTTCTTGGCGAGTACTTTTTTTTCCAGTAACTGACGACAAGTCCTTCTAGTTGGGAAGATCCCGTGAATGTCATTGCATTAAAATGCTCCTTTTCCTGCCATGTTGATTCATTTCACAAATGCCTAACTATAGCTTACAGAACTAGAACAATGTGTTGGAATGCTAGCCAGGCTCTTTGCTTTGATTTGTTCCAGATGTTTCCAGAGTCAAACCTTTCATTCAGACAGAACAACTGTGATGTGAATGAGACGATGGTGCTCGTCATGATGACACCCTGCTTCCTCATCGGTTTTAACCTGGACAGCAGGTGCTGAAATAAAGGTAACCTTTAAGCTAAATCCCTGATTTTCTGATGACACACATAGAGAGAGAGAGAGAGACAGAGAGAGAGTCAAGTCGAAAGCATCAGACTTGACCAACAATACAGATGAGCAAAGAAAAATCCAGATGTTCCTGTCTGAAAGTCTGTCCAAAGTCTGGCTGTGATGGCGGTGTCTCGGCCAGCGCTTTCAGGTTTCGGGTATGCTGCAGCGGCAGACTGAAGTCACCGGGAAGGAGCCGTCATCAAGTTCACTCAGGAACCCGAGACTTACAGAGGAATGAAAATCTCAGTTCAGCTAAACAGAGCGGCAAAAAAAAAAGCAGAGCCGAAGGTATTCTTGGACCAATTACGTTTGTCCTCGGCACAGTTCTGCGATGCTCACCGCAGCGTGGAGGAAGCAGAAAGGCCTCGGCGGCGGGAAAAACTACACTTTGGAAGCAGTTCTGAAACCTCAAGGTGTTGTCAAAGTAATGCGAACCGTGGACTCCACAGCAGCAACCAAATCTGAGGGCGAGGAAGCAGACTGAAGGCCAGTCAACTTTGCCTTCTTTAAAGGCTTTTTTTTTTTTTCCGTCAGACACAGCTGAAGCCCGGATGAGCTAAGCAGCCGTTTTTCCAGGAGAAGGGAACAGTTGCTGAAGCGGATCCAGCATGACGCAAAATAAAAAAAAAAACAAAACCTCAAGATATCTGGAGGGAGAGACATCTTTCAGACACAACAGAGTAACATATCTGTTGGCACCGGTTTCGTCAAACTTGGGTGTTGTGTCGCTGAGCTTCCTTTCGTGCTCTCAAGTTTTCAAAGGCAGCAGCGCTGGCTCTCCAACAGGGAAAAGTTTGGACCTCTTTAAGGCATTCAATGCCGCTGCAGGGGCACATGGTAAAAGCGTTAGGCCCAAAGTGCCAGCAGATGTCTATTAAAAAAAAAAAAAAAAAGATGCTGAGTGAAGGTAAGGTTTCAGCCTCGAGCGTCTGCACGCGGAGAGAAACTGCTCCGCTCGTCCCCTTGACAGCATACCTCAGAGGACACGACATACTCTGAGTTTACCTCCGTCTGAGATCAGCCTCAACTCCACAGTAGCACATGCTTTTCAGCTCCCAGCAGCAGCACAACCGTCTGCAACAGCTGTTACGGCATGTGCCGCATGCAGTTCATACGCTCGTCGCGTGTTTGTGCTCTGTGTGTGCGATCGTCTCGTTTCTAATCACTAGAGGTGGGCGGATCGATCCAAATATCGATAATATCGATACCAATGCTGGTATTGATATCGAATGATACTCTGTCGATACTCAAGCTTTTTTTTTTTGTCTCCCACAATGCCGACTGAGTAAGAATTCATTGAAGTCTGTGTCTGACACACTGTCGCTGTGTCCTCCTCCCCCTCCCACACGTCTCATCTTTTGACGTTGCATCATCACGTGGCGGCGTTTACCAAAAGGTCAATTCCTCCTTTAATCCTCGCTCGCAACCCTCGCCCTTAACCCTCAGTCTTTGGCCCTCAATCTTGGCCCTTGAAAGTAGGGATGCACGATAACTGTTTTTTAAAACCGATACCGATAACTTTCAGCTCCTAAAGGCCGATACCGATAACCGATAACACACACATATACCTAAGATCATTACATCAATACTATGAACAAAATCAAAAGCAGTTTTGACTCTTTAAATGAACAGATATTTATTTTTTTTCCAATGAAAAACTATTGTCAAGCTTCTCAAACATTTTCATAAAGCTATCAAACAAACCTATTTGATATCTCACATTAACTTAAATCAGGTTCATTACTGACTGATATATGAAAATAAAATAAAGGCTCCTTGGACTGATGGAAATACATGCATCAGAATTACTAACTGATAAAATTCATTCCTCAATGACAATAAAAAATAATACACAGGTCATAATGTACTGACAAAAGTTAGACTTGTCTGTGTACATAAACTGAAAAAGTGCACTCCATAGTAACAAAAGATTACGTTTAAGGGATTTTGGCTTGTGGTTCCATTCAAATGAATGCCTTTAATTAAAGTAAATGAGGTTTAGTATTTATTTATTTATTTAAATCTCATGGAAGCTTTAGATGAGAGAGATGATGGTGAGGAGCGGAGAGGAGAGGAAACTTGGTGCTGGTTTGCTCACGTTAGCTCACGTTAGCACGATTTCAAAACTCCATGGAAGTGATGGTTATGTTTCAGGTGGCTGGTCGGGTTTGACGTATTAAAGCTTGTGCTATTTTTCCCTCCTTCTCTTGGAGCATTTGTCACAAATAACCAGCGAACTATCATCTTCTGAAATTTCAACAAAGTTCCATACAATCCGCCATTTTTTTTTTAAAAATCAGCGCACTGTGCAGCAATGCTGCATTCAAGGTGTAACGTAAATTCCCCTGTTCCTCCGTTTTCTGGTCATTCTTTTGACCTTATCTACTTTTCTATTTTTATTTTTAACATGCGAGAAAATACTGCGAATATCAATTCAAGTCAGCAACTACCAAAATTATGACCGAGTTAACGAGTTGTATTCTGGCATGAGGGGGTATTCTTGATTTTCCTGATTGAGAGATCGTTTTTCTGATTATGCCACCGTCACTTGAACATAACATTCACTGCTGGTCATTCAAGGCTCAGAGGGAGCGAAAATACTGCTGTGTTGACAAAAATATATATGTTATCCGGGCTATTCGTCATGATATCCGACTTATCGGAATGACGTTATAATTTCCTGTTATCGGGCTTATAGTTTTCTGGCCGATAATTATCGTGCACCCCTACTTGAAAGTAATTGTAAGGTCTATCTCGTGACTTAGAAATGGGACACCCCTTGAGTGCAGTTATGTCTTCAGACTGTGGGGGGCGGCCTTACGCCAAAGCTACGTCCAGTCGGTCAAGAAAACGATGATGACGAAGAAGAAGACTAATAAGACAATATATGTCTAAATAACGAAGAGAATAAGATGGTTTCGTAACATTTATATCTTTATTAACTACGAAAATACTTATATTCGTAGCTAGCTTTTTTTGGCGCCATCATTTTCGAGGATTGTCTTGGCGAAAATACGCAATGCTATCTAGGTAGCCCTTACTACCAAGGGGGGTGCTGGAGAATCTCAATATTGAGGGCGATACAGTTGTTTGTAATGACTAGAGGTGGGCGGATCGATCCAAATATCTATAATATCGATACCAACGATGGATATTGATATCAAAGGATACTCATGTAAAAAGATCAATACTCAAGCTTTTTTTTTGTCCCCCACAACGGCGTCTGAGTAAGAATTCATTGAAGTCTGTGTCTGACACGCTGTCGCTGTGTCCTCCTCCCCCTCATGTCTCGTCTCATCTTTTTATGTTGCATCATCACGTGGCTCAGCGGCATCGGCCAAACAAGCATGCAGGTAGACTCAGTCTGGCCCCTCCCCCCAAGCCCGCCCACTCAGAAAAAACATTATGAACAGAACAATTCAACTCAACAAGGAATATTTACACAAAAAATGTAATAGTGATAATTAAGTATTTTTCTGTCACCTATAAAGTTTGCTGAAATTTTATCCTGGGTTTTAACAAAATAATCCAAAGACAAAAATCACCTAAACACCAAAAGGCCAGCAGTTTCATAATTTCAAACTTGATATGAAAAAGTATCGGTATTGGTATCGGTATCGGCCCTGTATTTACTTGGTATCGGATCGATACCAAAATTCCCAGTATGGCCCACCTCTACTAATGACACCTGTGGAGCAGAGTTTGGCTGCGTCCTCCACCTGGAGGGTCTAGAAAGACACCAAGCCAACAGAATTGATCGTCAGACGCGACGGGTCCAGTTGTCCCTTCCTGGTCCTCCTGCTTCCTGCAGGGTCCAACATCACACACACTTAGGGAGCAAAATTTATGTGCTGCCATCTCTTTAACTGGGGAGAGAAATACTGCTTTGAACATGTGACTTTCTGGTGAGATTTCTTTCTCTTCGACGCTGAGATCATCGCGATCGCAGGAACATTCCCATGTGTTAGTTGTGAACCATCATTAATGATCCATTTAAGACCTAGAGGAGGCCAAAACATTTAAACTATATGTTTATATGTATAAAAAATAGTGAGACACATTAAAAAAGCTAGTAAAGAACTAGTGAGGAACAAACTAGGGACTAATGGGACTACAGGAACTGCTAATTAACCATTACCTGATGCTGAATTCCTGATCAGATTTTACAGATTTATGGACAAATTTGTTGCAACCCTTGCAGCTCATTGAAAGAATACGTCACTGGCAATGGAAAGAGATTAAATCAAAAGCACGTGTCACGTGCACGCCTTAAGTATGTGATGCAGTAAATGATGGAGTATGAGGAGGAAGGATGTATTCCTTACTTTACGAGGATTTTCCAGAATAGCCTGGAAAATGTGCTTGTAATACTAAAAATGAGTGAATTACGGCATCCCAGTCATGTTACGAACCGTAATTGGCTTCGCTGGTGTTTTCATGACTTTTATCAGCCATTCAGCCCATTTAGACGGAGAAAACTTGGCGCTGCGTAGTTTGATGATGGTATAAGCAAAGGCGAGAGAGTCGTCTGAGGAGCTCGGAGAGAAGTGTACGCACACATTAAAGGTGAATGCTGAGAGACCAGATCTAGAATCATGTTCGTGTTCCTGTGGCCACAGCTGCAAATGGTATTAAGAAGTATCAGGTCCACGGGAGCGCAGACAACCTCCCAGGACGTGGATATAAGAGGGATCGCTTCCCTGGGTTGATGAGAGGGACAGTGTGGATGGTAGACAGAGCCAAGGAAAACATACAAAGAGATTTCTGGCCCGAGCTTCCGCCAAATCTGCTAAAGCCGCTATTAAGGGATAGCGGGTAGCGGGAGGGGCGTTCCCCCACAAAGAACGCAATCTTCCACCTCCCTAAACCCGCTATCCCACCTGCGCTACCAGCTACATTATGCATAGGAGTGGTTAGGGCATTCCACCTGTTAAACCAATCAGTGCGTCAGTAGCCATTGCCTTTAAGAGCAGGTTGCGCTACCCGCCAACTGCTATGGAGCGTCTTTTCATCCAGATCAGAGCAGCTCTTATGTGCAGCTCCTCTGGGACTCTGCTGTAGAGCTTCCTCCTCTTCCTTCCTCCTCCTCCTCTGCACTGATATATACATAAAAATATTCTTAAAAAGACAATTCCTATCGGCTACCTGAAAGTCCCAGATAGTTGGTGTCCTCCCAGTAAACACGCTCTGGTTGTCTATGGTTTAACTGGTGAGCAACCTGTTTAAGACGATCTCTGCTATTTTCTCAGGGGTTCAACTGAGGCCAAATCACGCTTTTTATACAAGAGTTATTACGAGAGGTAGAGCCGTTTGTGCACGTTCACATGTGACCAGGTGGACGCACATTGACGCGCTCTTGTACACGCGCTGACATGCCCTACCCTAAACCCGCGATCGCAAGATACAGAGTTTGTGGAAAGGGCAAAAGACACGCCCATTGCCACACCTAAGTTAATAAGGGAGTCGGCATGATGGGTAGCAGCTTTAGCGAGCAGAAGATTGGCGGTTAGCGGAGGTTCCTATACCTGCAATTTGCGGGTAGCGGCTAGTGCTAACAGGTAAGTGTACGATTGGGGCCTTAAACTCCAAGGTCCAGGTACGTCACTGTTCATGGCTCCATGGGAGACATACGGTGGCCGACACGTCTCAGAGCCACAACACAACGAAAAAAGCCACAATGAAAGTTGAAAAAAAAAATGGAAGGTGGACAAAAACTAGAAGTTGGCGTCGCTGTCAAAGGTCTTTGGCTTCTTGCCTCCATGAAAGCGATGTGACATTTGCGCTAGGTAACGTTTTCTGATCACTGCGTGAAATGGATCATGTTGTCCATCGAAATACAAAGACATTTGAAAGCCACATTGTGTTGTGGCAGTTTGCAGTTGTCTGAGACAAGTCGGCCACCGTAAAGAAGACGCAGGACAAACGGACGACATTATTAAATGAGAAACATAAAAAGCCTCACTGGATGTGGTTAAATTCATGTCGTCACCGCACAAAGTTTCTGGAGGAACGTCTGCTGGATTGGAATTTATTTGAGAGGTCACATTCGCTGTGTGTTCAGAAAAAATAAACTTTGAAACAAAATAACTATAATCACTGTGAAACATGGAGGAGACCTTTTTTTTTGTAGGGCTGCTTTGCTGCATCTAGCACTGGGGACGTTGAATCAGGGACAAGATTTAGGACACAAAGTCCCAGGACTATCACATCCTGGCCGGCGTCTGTAAGCTCAGCCTCAGCTGCAGATCACGAGTCCTCCATCAGGAAAATGACCCCGAGCACACATCCAATAACACCCAAGAATGCCTCATAAAAAAACATCAACAACAATAGACTGTTCTTAAATGGTCCTCAATGAGCCTTGATCTTTATCCTGCTGTGTGGAAACATGTGAAAAATGAAGCGTAAAGTGGAAGACAGCCTTGTAGTGTAAGAGTCAGCTGAATCAACTGTTGGCAGATCCATTTAGATCCATTTAGATCTTGAGAGGTTATTGGTAGTGACTGCTGCTAAACATTGTGCAACAAAGCTTTAAGTAATTTTTGTTCATGTAATTTATATTTTGTCATGTAAAACATTTGGTTAAAGTTGAATTTTATTAAAAGGTGTTCAGTGATTAGTACGTTACCATTTAATGGTTAAATATGAAATGATAAAGGAAGGAGTTGTTAAAGGTTTTGACTCGTTTGGTAATCGGATCATGGCCTCGACAGGGCTTGTAACTGGTGGAGATGCTGGCTGGACTGGACGGTTCCTGTCGGGTCTGGAGGGAACTCCAGAGCACTGGTGGAGGTTTGCCGTATGACACGGGCCCAACACGCCAGCACCAGCTGTGATCCAGCCTGCAGCTCTGGTGGTGGTCTGGAGGTCCGACAACGCTGCTGGACCGCTTTAGCTCTGGTGCAGATACGAGGTTACCTTCAACATCACCACACATTCATCCGTATGCACCACCACTCACAGCTGGAAGATTAAACTGCATCATACAGTGATCCCTTATTTTTTGCGGTTAATGGGGACCGACGCCCCCCCGCGAAAATCAAAATCCGTGAACTGGAGTCGGAGCCCCCCGAGCCTAAATAATGTGTTTAAAATATGTTTAAAAACCGCAAAAAAGTAGCGAGGCACTGCAGCGAAACAAGACAAAGGCTCAACTGTGGTCTTTCTGTTACCTTCACAGCCTCTGGTCTCTGAACCGTAGTAAACAAACTGCTGGTATTATGCTATCTTTGGTTCGTAATTAGCGGCTAACACGCTAACAACAACAAAAGAAACAGTCCGGTTTTCTCTGCATGGAACGAGCACTTTATTCTGTCACTGCAGGAACTTGTAACATCACACAGGTTGTATTGTTGGGCTCCTGTCAGGTTAACAGAGAATGTAAATCTATACACGCTGGGCTGCTGTTGATGCTCACTACACTTTTCATCTAACCCTGTTTTCTTCTGCCGTCCCACGACACACACACTACATTACCCATAAGGCCACACCATTACCCATAAGGCCACCTTCTTAAAGGGGCCAGGCTGGCTCACAACATTTCTTCGCTGTGAGAGAACCCGCACAACATCCTGTGATACGTCTCGGCCAATCAGAGCACAGATTTCTGGGCCGTCTGCGTTTCTCCTGTTGCTCACAGGAGGCTGTGAGTCATCGTTTGACGTTTTGCTGGCAGCTGCAGCCTCTTGTCTGCTGTGGGGTGGATTTTCGTGGAATTATATTTCTGAAAAAAGCAGAACTGAAAGGGCAAATTGGCAAGGGATCACTGAATATCCAACTTAAAAAAAAAACAGAACAAAAAGCTTTTGCCAGATTTTGGCACTAACTGTCAATATATAAACAGACAGTTCTGAAAAAAAGAAGTGATGCATGTGGTGTTTGAGTAGTGGGGTGTAGTGCATGTAAATGAATGTGTGGTGGATGTGTAGTTGATGTTGCTAAAGCAGCCCAGCAGACAGACACAAAGGCCTCAAACAGTTGCTCAGCAACAACTGGCGACGGCGACCAGCACTTCAGCCTGAATCCTAACTGATGCCGGTGCGTTGGGGAGGATAGCGAAATTTCTTTACTGGCTGTTTCAGCTGAGTTTCCTCCAAGGTTTCCACTTTTCATCCATTGTAAGTTCCAAACAAAACCAAAATTTCAATGTCACGTAAGTTGTCTCTCCCCTTATCAGGAGAGACGGTTGTGTTGTCTTTGGCGCCACAAACGGATTTTCAAACCAGTGTCCCACCAGTTCAGCTACAAAAGGAAATTGTCTCCATGCAATTTTCTGACCCGTGTAAACACACCATTCAGGTACTTGCAGTGTGTTGCGCAATAAGCTGTCAAGATACAAAGAGTAAAAGCAAGGATCTAAATACATTCGCTCCAATAAAAGCTTCCTTTTCAGCTGCTCCCTGTTCAGGGTCACCATGACAGTGATTCGCATGACAGATTTGGCGCTTCCTGAGTAGGGGTGTGAAAAAAAATGGATTTGGCAATATATCGCGATTTTCAGCCGCCCAATATATTATCGATTTTTCAGCTCCTGATATCAATTTTTTTTAGGAAAATTTTATTCTGTTTATTTTATTGTATTTATTTATCAAATGTACAAAAACACTAATAATAAACAATAAATAGGTTGTTTTGAAGCAAATAGTTTTGACCTCTGAATGATCAATATCATCTGACATATACAGCAACTTGATTTTTCATCTCTACTTTTAATTTTGATATTAACTGGGTAGAGTATAGCAATATATCGTGATATCGTGATAATATCGTATCATGATACATATCGTATTGCGAGGTCCTTGCCAATACTCACCCCTATTCCTGAGGGATCCTGCATGGTGGGCAACAGTGCTGCCGCTAAGCCTCTGGAGAGGCTGGATGTGTTTACCCCGAGCAATTTCACCAAACTTTACTCAACTGAATAGTCCTGATATCATGTGCAAGATCTTCAAAATTACCTGTGCATGCACTGGAGGACAAAATTCAGGTGAATGTGCGTCAAATGTGTCTGTTTTAACCAAGATAGCCACATTGCTGCTACGATTGCTACTAATCTGTAGTTTTAATTTCTAGCTAATTCCCACTAATATCCGAGCCTGGCCAGCCTTATGCACTTTGTGAAAGTTCTCTCCTGTGAAATGACTCTAGTATCACAGTCGTTCCCAGCAGCACAGATGGCTTCATGCAGTGGCTCATACAGGAGCGTCCAAGAGCCAATATTCAAAACAACCGAGACGCCTACAGAGACGCAATAAATGCTTTGGATCAACAAGATTTGACTGCAAAATGGTCGCTCTCCGGCCTTCCTGGTCTGTCAGCTTCAAATGGTTTGTTTCTTTAACTGCTTGTATGCCTAACCAAAGGCCTCCAGAGGCAGTTTCTTCTGAAATCAAAGAGGAATCCAGAGGAACCAGACTTAAGCCTGGTTTATGCTCAGAAATCAGGTCGTCTGCGTGTGTGACGCAGATATACCCCCCCCCCCCACCCCACCCTCTGCAGACACTCCGGTGCACCTCCCCAAAATTGAAGGTGACCGCAGACAGTGCCACATAGCGTCGCAAGGAGGAGAGAAAGGAGGCCTCTGATTGGTCAATTCTACATCTGCTCTACACCTTTCGTATATCCAGCTTGCTACTAGGGATGGGCATTCGGTGAAGATTTATTCATCGATCGTCGGGAGAATTAATGATTAATAATCGATTAATCATTAACTTTTTTATATTGAAAATTATTCTCGTTTTCGGCGTGACGTTTGTTTTCCCCTTTGGCCTGGTTGCTATGGCCCGCACATGCCCAGATGTGTTCAGTGGCCCAGATGTTCGTGGTCGAGAATAACGTGACATTTCCTGTTTCTTCTCTTTAAAAAAACAACGATAATAAAAGAAGAGATATCGAGGAGACTACTTAACAAGGATAATTTATATCCCATTATATCAAGGCGCCAGTATTACAGGCTTTTTGTTTCTTAAAAAGATGCGCTTGTTGTGTGCTTGATGTGCACTGCAGCCCCTTCTGGTCCGTGCTAACACTGAGTTGAGGCTAGGCTAGGCTAGGCTAGGCTAGGCTGATGATGAACCGCCTCCACCGTCCTTTACAAGGCTGGGATGCGCGTTGTTCAAGTGATACATCATTGTCGTTGTCGATTAATTGTATTTGTAATTTGCATTGCAGTGATTGCAGTACACTTGGTCATTTTCTAAACGAAAATGGTCCCACGCCACACTTCGCCGCGACTGCTTCATGATTAGGCGATGACCTACAGAAGCTCACATGTAACAACTGAGTCCAGCCGGGGTAGGGTGATGGTGAAATGTTGCCCCCTGCTGCCAAATTTCTATCGGTGGCACAGTGAAATGCATCGCATTGTTTGAGGACGTGCACTGAGAACCTACATTAAGATTGTTAAAAAAAAAAAAAAAAAACATTCGGTTCATCGACGAAAATTTATTTCTTCGACCAAACTCTTAATGATCAATCATTGATTAATCGATTAAGTATGCCCATCCCTACTTGCTACCTTACGGTCTTGTTTTGTTTTTGTTTTTTGTTCTTCGCATCATCGAAGAAATAAGGGAAGTACCCACATCTGTACGATTCTGGTTCTCCACACTCCAAGACAGCACATATATTAGTAATTCGTGGAGGGAGATAGCGATGAATGTGGGTCTGGATACGGCCGAGACGGTGAGGAAGTGGAAAAAAACGCAAGAGATAAGTTTGTGCGACAACGGAGGGACATGAGGGCGAAAAAGAGCGGTGATCCAGGGGGGAAAACGGTCCCAGCGTTCTATACCTTCATGTCCTGGCTTCCATAACCAGAGGAGAAACACGCCACCCACCACACCCACAATCCTAGCTAGTTCGTGATTTTCCCTCTTGCGTTGTGGCGTGGAATAACATAGCGCAGGCCGCGCTTCAAAATTGGGCATAAATCAAAAATAACTGCGGCATACCTGCGACAAGCTAACTGTGACACATTGCTGCGAGAGTATATACAGCCCTTAACTCTAATAAAGAGGCCGACCGGACTAACTAGTACCTAATATTCCTGTTAACTCCTGTGAAAAGGTTTCGACTTTGAAGTTCTTGTAATCTTGCAACCAAAGTCCCTGATTGGTTCCTTATTAGTTCCTGTCCACATGAACGAACTCTCTGGCGCTCACTTTACTCACGGTACTAGTGAGCTGTAATATGCTGCTACCGTTTTGGCCCGGAGTTTCTTCTTGAACTCAATGATCCACTTCCTGGTTAAATAAAATGTTTGATGACATCTCACTCATCCAAATCCTCGTTGCACAACTTTTAAACTTTTCCAGCGAAGTCTTTCATAGGCCTTTGATGAGCGCATCGGCCAACGGCGAGCTCGCGTCAGCTTAACTTGAACTTTTTTCTTTCATGTAGACTCAAAGTCCTTGGAGGGAAACTGTGTACAGATGTAGTCGGTGAGGGTTGTGTCATCTGAACGCAGCTTGTCTGACATGCCGGCTAATGGTTTTGATTTAGGGATGACAGCCGGTCGTGCGCGGAGGCTGTAGGGGTCTGAAGTCGATGAAAACAAGGCCACCGTGGAGCCGAGACGTGTTTTTCCGATGCAGAGAAATTACTTTTTTTTTCGGATATTCTGGAAATTCTGTATCATTAACAGTTTATATTTAAAAAAAGAAAAAAATCGGAAAGGATCTCTGCGCAGATTTATACGTCAGTACTGTAATGGCTCGTTAATCACTGCGTTTCGGTCGTCTCGTGGGATGTGTGTGATTGAGTTTTACTGCTGTTTACAGTCGCTTTCATCGGAATACTGTTGCGCGTTTTTTGACTGAGAAAACAGATGCTAAGTAGGGTACAGCAGAGCAGATTTATGGAGCTGTTGTAGTTACTTTTTCCCTCGTTTTTCACCAGTAATGTGACCAAGGGCCTGCCTCTCACATTTTGTCTGTTCTTTTTATATAACTCTGTTTGTCTCGTTTCTTTCTGTTTCTAAACGACTCTGGTCTTTGCTCCATTTTCTCCACGTCTCCCTGACCCCGCTCTCATTGTGATAAGAGGGAGGGGTGACCCAGACTTCAGCCTGGCTCGTTCCAGACGCATCAAATCCATCAGAGAAATGCTCCTCAGATGGTGGAAAGGTTTTTCTTTGTTTTAATACCCACCAGGCATCACTGGTTGAAGTTGTTCTCACGCCACATAAATAATATTCACGTTTCTTGAAGAGATCCTCGGCCACGATGGAGCCATCAGACCAACGTACCTGAAAAAAAACTCAGATATCTGGTTTTGTGTGATTAAAAACTCCACATGCACTTCGTTCTCTTTAAAATAAAGATGCATCTGAGGTCAAACGGTCCAACATTTACCCTGGAGGGGAATCCAGAAGGGCACTCCAGATAAAAATGCCCATCCTTGGTTCAGCGCCAGCCCCATTCACACAGCCGTCCTCCTGGGATGGTGCAGCATTTCGTTCTTGGGAGGCAGTAACAGAGACGTAATGGAAGCAAAGTGAGTGCTGCGTGAGCTGGCATTATGGGAAGGAGGTGCGAGGACGGCTGCAAATTCCATCCAGAGGATTAAAATCAGTCTGTTACAGGGACGGTGAGGCATGGCCTGGCGGGGCATCTAACAGTGGAAAGAGAGAAAAAGCTCTTCAACCACAGCAGTCGAATTTCAAAATCTCGACTTGGGGCACTACCTGCCTACTCAGCAAACCCTGCAGCTTATGAAACCGGAGCATCCACCAGCTGACGCCTGGCTGGCGTCAGCTCCCTCCTCCAGCTGCAGTAACACTGAAAACATCTGCAGCAGGCAAACTGAGGCCAGCCAGGCGTCAGCTGGTGGATGCTCCGGTTTCATGTGTGCGCCCCCACGCAAACAACCAGGTAGAAACTTTATTTTTTCTTTTGTCAGCACTGCGTGCTTTATTCAGCGAGCGCCGAACAAAACAACCAGTGACCAGGGACACGAGGGGCTTCTTGATGACTGTGGACCTCAAGAAGAAGAGGAAAGGGTTCATCTTTTGATACGTTTTGTGAGAGTGGACGCTGGGGAAGGCAGTGCTGCACCTTCCTGGGACCGGATGGACAGATGGAGAGTGGAGGCGGCATGAAGAGGGATCGTCTCTACAGCGGGATTGTTGTGTGATGGTGGTTACTGTATGATCTGTAATTCACTTTGCCCGGCGACCAGGAAGTGACATTTCACTGGGGTGGACCTAAAACCCTTCCAAAACCTTTTAAAAGGGTTAGGGTAGGGTTAGGGTTAGGGGTTAGGGGTTAGGGGTTAGGGGTAGGGTTAGGGGTTAGGGGTTAGGGGTTCGGGTTAGGGTAGGGTTAAGGTTAGGGGTTCGGGTTAGGGTAGGGTTAGGGTTAGGGTTAGGGGTTAGGGTAGGGTTAGGGTTAGGGTAGGGTTAGGGTTAGGGTTAGGGGTTAGGGTTAGGGGTAGGGTTAGGGTTAGGGTTAGGGTTAGGGTTAGGGGTTAGGGTTTAGGGTTAGTGGGTTAGGGTTAGGGGTTAGGGGTTAGGGTTAGGGTTAGGGGGTTAGGGTTAGGGTTAGGGGTTAGGGGTTAGGGTTAGGGGTTAGGGTTAGGGGTTAGGGTTAGGGTTAGTGTTAGGGGTTAGGGGTTAGGGTTAGGGGTTAGGGTAGGGTTAGGCTCAATGCATTTGAGGTGCATTGAGACCCTCAAATGTCCAGATAAAAATTTCCCGTTTTATCTGGGTCACGGTAGTTGTGCAACTATTGTGAGCAATCAAAACTGTGCAACACCAAGGCATCAGTAAACAGGGTGTGACGCGCTCCTCTAAACCGGTTTATGGCATTTGAAAAACACATGCGGTAAGAATGTCTCACACAAACCCTATTAACTGCTCATACTGTCTAACTTAGGAGCGCAGATGTGTCTGAACGACTGCACCGCTTCCTTGTCACGGGCCCTGACGGTTAACATCACGCGTCGCGTGTAAGCCTCTTCCCTGCTGCGCGCTTCGAGGGCGTCGCCAAACCGAGACCTATTCTTCAGAAGGAAGAGGGATTGTGAAAGCTAATAAGATCTCGAGACGGCAAGTGAGTCAGACGGTGAGGCAGCCGAGCCAACTGCAGGACCTGCCGGGAAAAAACAAAGAAAAAAAAGCTCTGTCTTAGATCAGACGACAACTACCAAGCCTGTAAACAATTCTACCCTGGACGCAAAAAGCTGCTGTTTCACCAGACCGCAGTCTCCAATCGAACAGAATATAGACGTTGGACTGCTGAGTCATCACATGTAAACTGCAGCGGTTGCTGTTCTAATCTGAGTACTTATGTATCTTTAATCGCTCTACTTAGCTTTGTTTTTTTTAAATCTTATTCTGGGTGCTGGCTGATTTTCAAATTTCCTGTGGGGATGTGTTCGCACTTACTTCAGGCCGCAGCTGTTCGGGTCAAGATTGTTGGATTAGGGGTTAGGGGTTAGGGTTAGGGTTAGGGTGACAAAGAGAAAAAGGTCTCTCTTAGATCAGACGACAACTACCAAGCCTGTAAACAATTCTACCCTGGACGCAAAAAGCTGCTGTTTCACTGGACTGCAGTCTCTAAATCGAACAGAATATAGACGTTGGACTGCTGAGTCATCACATAGAAACTGCAGCAGTTGTTGTTCTAATCTGAGTACTTCTGTATCTTTATTTGCTCTACTTAGCTTTGTTTTTTTGTTTTTTTTTAATCTTATTCTGGGTGCTGGCTGATTTTCAAATTTCCTGCGGGGGTGTGTTTGCACTTACTTCAGGCCGTAGCTGTTCGGGTCAAGATTGTTGAGCAAAAAAACTGTAAAATCAGCAAATCCGCAAATCAGCATCGAATTATATCAGTTGTTTGTCCTGGATTGAGACCCGTGAAGCTGTCTTGAGACCTTTTTGTCGAGATCGAAAGCTTTTTTAGCACATGTGAGAAGGATCATTCTTCCCAGCTGCAGACTTTGATGGTTATCTGTATTGCTCATCTGTCTTTGACTTTTAACTGTGAGTTGGTGATAAGAAACAGCCCTGATGGAGTTGAACTCTGACCTGGATAAATCGAGTTCTTATTCTTGTTGAATAGAGGGACTGAATGGCTTGAAGCGATGGATCCAGCCTCTCCAAGTTCACCTGACCCATCAAACTTACCTGACATTTTGCCAGAATCCCCCTCTACTATAGGTTCAAGAGCTGTTTTTAGGTTTGTGAATCTGAGGGTCCCCACAGCCAGAAGGTTCCTGGTTTGAACCTCAGCAGGGGCCTTTCTGTGTGGAGTTTGCATGTTCTCCCCATGCTTGCGTAGGTACTTCCTCCTGCAGTCCAAAGACATGCATGTTAGAATAACTGGTTGTTCTAAGTTGCCCGTAGGACTGATTGTGTGTGGTTGTTCATCTACTTGTGGTCCTGCGATGGACTGGAGACCTGTCCAGGGTGGACCCCTGCCTTTTGCCTGAAGACAGCTGGGATAGACTCCAGCAGATCCCTGTGACCCTGAATAAGATTGAGCGGGCATAGATGATGGGAACATTGTCGTTGCCCGGACGACGCCTGGCATGGACGCTTCTCGCTGCTGCTCCGGGGACTTATCCCTGTGATACTGGACGCTGGACGCTCCAGTTTGTGCCCGGTTTGTGGTGATCTGCGGTCGGATGTCGACATACTGTCTGCAGCGGGCGGATCGGTCCTCTTACAGCTGGTGGAGACCTGCCGCCGTGGACATGGACGGTGTCGCTGGAGGCCGGTTCGGGAAAGCTAAGCTAAGTAGTCCTGAACTGCTACCCGCGGCAACCACCGCCACTGGATCCGGGCTGCAGCGTCACGGAGCCGGGACGGGAGCCCCCGACGTAGCAGCGGCGGCATGCTGCCCCTGTCCAGCTGTCTACACGCCGGATGAGTCAGCTGACCTGGCAGAGGCCGTCTGGTGACCTGGTGGGGCCCTGCACCGCCGGGGGAGATGACAACGGCCTGGTCCGGTCCGCATGATGAACCGGGCTCTGGGACGGTCAGCTCCATCGCTCGCCAGACTGAATGGAGCTCAGTCTTCCCAGAGGAGACGGTTTGGTTCATCGGTGTTTCCTCCTCTGACCTGGAGATATCTCACTTGTCATCGTTATGGAGATATACTGGTTCTAACGGCTGTTAACTGTTTTAACGGCTGTTAACAGCTGTTAACAGGAGTTAGCACTTGGACCACGGGACCTGGCATGAAAAGGAGCGCTGGACGCTAGCAGCTCCTCTAGTACACCAGACTGGTGTACTGAAACTTGAATTTACCCCTCGGGGGATTAATAAAGTATTTTTGAATTGAATTGAATTTTTGAATGATGGATGAATGAATCCGAGACTTGACTACCAACCAGTCTCTCTTCTTCTTACCAGAGAGGCTGAGGAGTCTGCTTACAACAGGCCCTCCAGTCCTCCTTCAAAATGGGGACCACCACCCCAGACTGCCAATCTCGTGACTGGGATGTCCACGCTATGTTGTAGCTGCACATCAACCAAGACGGACCTCATCCATCGCTGAAGTCCTGGGGTCCACAGACTCGGGTTCCTCTGTGGAAGACATGTTGGTGGGATTGAGATGATCCTCACAGTATTCCCTTCACCACTTAATGACATCCTCACCGCTTGACGTTGACAGCGCCCCGCCTTCAGTCTGTGGTCAGGCGCTGCTTTGCCCGCCTGGGCCGATCCACGTCCTCGCCAATCTCCTGCCGCACCCAAGTTTTTGCCCGAGTCTTTGGTCCGCCGTGACCCGTCACCTGCCTCTGAAATCCCACGAGCAAACAAAGCTGCTTGGCAAACACGGTTACGTTCAGCAGGCGCTCCGTGTTCACGTCAAAGCCTTTTAAACCCAGTGATAAATGACACAGAATACAGAGGAGCCTGGACCACTTAGGTGGATGAGTCCATTTAACTGTTCTGACCCAGACTCTTGTTGAACTAGAACGAAGCTGACTTTTTCTGTTGATTCCCATTGACCCAGATGAATTCGCTGGAAGCAGTTGCAGCCCAGATGTGTGGGGAAGGCAACCGAGATGTGGGTGTAAAAGTTTTAGAGCGCTTTTAGAAAGCCTGCTCAGCCAACGATGGTTTTCTGGAGAGTTTACAGCTGTCGACCAGAGTTTCAAGTGATATTTATATCTTAAACACTAAATGGTCAAATCTGCTGCCCTTAAAGAGTGGGAGGAAAATGCTCCAAAAAAGAGTACACAATAAAACACCCCGACTGTTAAATCTGGAAGAAATTCAACCATTGCAACTGACACCAATAAAAAGCAGATAGCTTTAAAATGTTTTATTTTTCTTTGGGTGGGGGGGTAGATAAGTTCTGCTCATTGACCAACTCTTTCTTCGGCAACTGCTCTGTCCTAACGGGACTAGGTTAAGACCTGAACACGAGACATCTGTGGCAGAAACTTCACGTGACACTGCGGCTGAGCGGATGATTCAGATAATTCCTTTCAAGATGATAATGAAAATATTTTCAGTTCCCCCCCCACCCCACCCCGAGGTCCGGGGCCAGGCTCTGGAAGTTCCCTCTAGAGACAACAACCATTTCCTCAGAACACAGTCTGCATTCCTGAGATGCTGTCCAATCCCTGTAAACAACATTCCTGCTTCGGGAAACAAAAGCCACGAAAAAATACACAGTCTCACTCTTGGATTAAAGAAAGAAGAAGCTTCCTCTCTGTATCTTCTGTCTGCACAGGTGTCTTTTTTTTCTCTCTCTCTTACACTAATGAGTGACACTTGTTTTCCCTCCGGTGTTCCTAAACTTCTGATGGAATCTTTTTGGGGATACTTATGTCGAAGTCAGTTCACACACAAGGTTTAGCACATATTTGCATCCGCATCCTTTTTGCTTTGCGAGTATAAGACGACAACCGTTTCACTGACCCCTGAACTCCAAAACTGAATCTTATCAAAACTGCATCTAAAGGGAGTTTTCAGTATTCGTTGTACGACTCATATTATGAGAGTAATGTGTTGGAGATTACGTTGTATTTAGATGTCTAAAGTCACTTAAAACGACCCTGTTTCTTTGTTTGGGGTTGATCTTGTTCCATAAACTGTTTAGATCTATTTAATGTTAGGATTTGCAGGGAAAGCATCATCACGAACTGCAGTCAGAGAAGATTCATCCAGCTCCCCTCATGCTTATCTTCATCTGGTTTCAGCTTCATTTGGTTTGAATCGCGCCGTACTTCTCCTTGAACCACCACCATTTTGCAGTGGAGGGGTTTGTGAGTCTGGATGATACCAGGAGCTGTGTTACGACCCCTGGTTGAGCCTCCAACGACAGACTAGTCCAGCAGTGTGGCCCAGACCAAGAGAGTGGCCCGGCTTTCACTCATGGGACCCAAAATGGCAGGTAGAGATAAGTTGAGGAGTTCAGCCATTTGGAAGGAACTTGGAGTAGACTCGCTTCCACATTGAGAGGAGCCGGTTGAGGTGGTTTGGGCATCTGGTTGGGAGGCCTCCTGCGTAGTGAGGTGTTCTGGGCATGTGCAGACCCAGGACACGCTGGAAAGATTACAGCCCCGATCGTACACTTCCCGCTAACCGCTACCCACTAGCCGCTACCTACAAATTGCGGGTATAGGAATCTCCGCTAACCGCTAATGCAATCTTCCACTCGCTAAAGCCGCTCCCCATCATGCCGACTCCCTTACTCACTTAGTAGATGTGTCAATGGGCGTGTCTTTTGACCTTTCCGCAAACTTGGTATCTTGCGATCGCAGGTTTAGGGTAGCAGGTGGTCAGAATACCCGCTACCGGCTACCCTAAACCTGCATGTCGATGTGTACAAGAGCGCGTCCAAATGGCATCAATGTGCGTCCACCTGGTCACATGTGGACGTGCACAAACGGCTCTACCTCTTGAATTAACTCTTGTATAAAAAGTGTGATTTGACCTCAGTTGAACCCCTGAGAAAATGGCAGATCGTCTTAAACGGCTTGCTCGCCAGTTAAAACATAGACGACCAGAGTGTGTTTACTGGGAGCGCACCAACTATCGGAGACTTTCAGGTAGCCGATAGGAATTGTCTGTGTAAGAATATTTATATGTATATATCAGTGCAGAGGAGGAAGAGAAGGAAGGAGGAGGAAGCTCTACAGCAGAGTCCCAGATGAGCTGCTCTGATCTGGATGAAAAGACGCTCCATAGCGGTTTGTGAGTAGCGCAACCTGCTCTTAAAGGCAATGGCTGCTGACGATTGGTTTAATAGGTGGAACGTCCTAACCACTCCTATGCATAATGTAGCTGGTAGCGCAGGTGGGATAGTGGGTTTAGCAAAGGTGGACAATTGCGTTCTTTGTGGGGGAACACCCTCCCGCTACCCGCTATCCCTAAATAGCGGCTTTAGGAGATCTTGGGGAAGATTGGGCCCTACATCTCTCAGATGGTTTGGTAAGCCTCAGCTCAGAAGAGCTAGAGGAGGTGGCCAAGGAGAGGGAGGTCTGGGCTTCCCTGAACTAGAATAAGAGGAAGTTGATGGATGGATGGATGGATGGATGGATGGATGGATGGATGGGTGGTGTATTCACTGTAACTCAGAAGTGTGAAGTCTAAAATCTTAAATGGATGGATAAAACAGATGAACCAGAACCCCAACCTCACACATGCAACCATATGCACACATGGAATCTTTGAACCTGAAAGTCTCAGATTTTCATGCTTTTTCACCCCAAACAAAAAAAAAAAAAAAATGAAAATTAAAATCACCTGTTGGCAGGGTTTTTCCTTTTATTTTCCATCTCCTTATTAATTCAAAAATGCTGTCCCAATCTTTTTTTTTTTTCCTTAAATATGTTCCAGGCTTGAAATACAATAACGGACGAGCATCAACAAAATTAATTGAGGCCATGCAAGCAAAATATCTTTGATTCATGCTGTCTGGAATTCATATGAGTCACAGTAAATATAACAACCACTCCATAATTTTTTACCCCTTTTATTGGCATGTTCTATACCGTCCAGTTTTATTGTGATCTGGCACATTAACTGTCATATGATTGCTGGTTTCATGTCTCCTTGAGGCCTTTTT
This sequence comes from Hirundichthys speculiger, assembly GCA_018398805.1. NCBI lineage: Eukaryota > Metazoa > Chordata > Actinopteri > Beloniformes > Exocoetidae > Hirundichthys > Hirundichthys speculiger. Next base: position 300,076 of record JAGFBZ010000489.1, read on the forward strand.
AATGCTATAAGAACACAACAGACAGTAGTCGCTCTAACAAATCTATTCTTCTTCTTGGAGCAAACATTTTCTCTTCCATTTAACAAATTTGCCCCCCTCTCTGCACATCATCACTTAGAACTGATAAAGATGAGCCTCGTCTGCCTGGAGAGCTTGATTACAACTGTTAGATGCTTGATTGGATCAACCACAGACAGCAGATCCAGGACCAACACTTGGAATCTCCACTGAAGATATTTAGGAGCTGTCTGAGATGGAGAAACAAAAAGACCAGAGCTGAGTTGAGTAGAGCGTAACATTTAGTGAAAAAAAAAACCCCTAAACAAAAACGCTTTTATCAAATTAAGCTGTTGTCAAGTAATCAGCCCTCATTTCAGTCTGTGTTTCTGCAGCAGCTGATGATTTAAACTACGTGTATCTTGGCATCTTATTATTCAGTTTGGAAAATTGCAGATATTAAGCACCAATTTGTGCTTGAATCAACTTATCATACTTTTAAGCCAAATGAAAACTGAACCGGACCTCTTAAGAGGCGGTGGTCAGATGTGAAGGACTCCACCCAGGGATTTCATGCACAGCAAAAAATTAAAATGAAACAAAGACAGGTCTGGAAGGAAATAAAAACAAAAATAGGAGTCTGAAGATTAGTCTGAGTGAACACATGCATGAAGGTCATGAGTCCTCTTTCATGGTCATTGTGTTTGGCTGATTGTAAAGGGCAGCTGTCCTGCAAGTCTTAGAAGTTTCTCAGCTTCAGCACAGCTGATTCACATGAATGGGTCGTTAACAGACTTGTGCAGACCTGGATGACCAGCTGATGGTGATCAGATTCATTAGACTCAGGTGTGTTGTGTCAGGGAAACATCTAGGCCAGGGGTCTTCAGCTCCAGTTCACAAGAGCCGCAACCCTGCATGCACCTGATTCAAATGAGTGGATCATCATCATCGGCTCGTTATCCAGGTCTGAACAGATCTGTTAATGACCCATTCAGGTGAATGAGGTGCACTGAAGCAGGGAAACATCTAAGACAGTGGTGCGCAAACTGTGGTACGTGTACCACCGGTGGTACGCGAGCGCTCTCTGGTGGTTCGTGGGCGAACGTCATGACTTTCCACATTTTTCCACATTTTCACTTTTAAAAAATCGGAAACATACAATGTATTATAAATATGTTTCAAACTATATGTGTGTAGCTTGAGATAATTAAAATTGTCTTATAAAAAATATTTGCTGCATATTCATTTGCAGTGCAGATGTAACAACTTTTGAGTGTGTTTATTTTCTCTGTATGAGAGTATGAGTATGTGAGAATTGTTGGACAGATTTGTAAATGTCTAATTCAGTAAAGTAACAATTCAGGTAATAAATAACAACAATAAGGAATAAACATCTCTGTGTGTTTAAAGCTAATTGAGAAGGCATATATGGCTATATTTTAAAATTGGTCGTCATGGTGGTACTCAGAGAGCTGAACAGTTTCTCAGGTGGTACGCAGCATTAAAAGTTTAAGAACCACTGATCTAGGACATGCAGGGTCGGGGCTCTCGAGGACTGAGTTTGGACTCCCCTGGAAACAACTGGCACCGGCTGACATTTGTTTGAATTTCCTGCATGTAGATACAAGACGTTGCTGCATTAAGTGAAATTAATTAGACAATGGTTCATTTGTCAAATTCCCAAAAACACTTCAATGGTTGTTTTTTTCCCCCTTTTTTAAAATAGTATAACATGTAACAGGGCAGAACTCAGAATCTTCTGGGTATCTGCAGAGCTGCACCTCCCTGTGCTGGCGGCTTCCTCCAGTTATTCCTGTAGAAGTAGACAGGACGACCACTTGCGTCACTGTCAGAGTTGATCTTTTTCGCTTGCAGGAATGAAGGGAACGTGGCCTGGAATTTCTTATGAGGTTCCACACGTCGACATTCTTCTGAATCAGTGGGAGTTTTTAATTGTGGAGTTCGAAACCGGAAGTTTTTGTGCCCAAAAGCCCAAAATGTAGCAGAGATGACCGGTTTCGACTGGCGCTGCCACCTAGTGGATTCGATTTTCTCGGGTAGCCCTTATTGGCTAGAGAGACAACAGAATCGTTCACTTGCTTTTCACCTTGGAGTTAAGACCTCAACCCAACTGAAATGCTTCGGTGAGACCGTAAGAGAATAAGTATGGGAATAAACAAAGGTTCAAAATCTTCAATGAACTGAATCAGTGTTGTTAAGTAGAATGGACAACAGCATAAGAGACTAGGGGTGAATTCCAATTCCTCCCTTAACCCTCAATCTCAACCCTCAGTCTCAAAAATGTGCGCTCCCATGAAGTGGAAGTGTTGTCCCGATTCTCAGAACGTCAAGTTGAGAAGTTTGAGGGCTGTATCGCCCTCAATATTGAGACTCTCCGTCACCACCCATTGAAGTAAGGGCTACCCAGAAGGCATTGCGTATTCTCGCCAAGACGTCTTCGAAAAGGATGGCGCAGAGAAAAAGCGAGCTACAAATGTACATTTTTTCACAGTTAATAAAGATATAAATGTTACGAAACTATCTTGCTGTCTTCGTTATATATATTTATATTATCTTATTCTTCTTCTACGTCTTCTTCGTCGTTGTGGTTTTCTTGACAGACTGGACGTAGCTTTGGCGTAAGGCCGCCCCCCACAGTCTGAAGACATAACTGCACTCAAGGGGTGTCCCTTACACTTAGAGCCAATTCCAATTCCTCTCTTAACCCTCAATCTCAACCCTCGCCCTTAACCCGCAATCTTTGGCCCTCAATCTTGGCCTCCGAAGTAAGTGTAAGGGTTATCTTGTGACTTAGAAATGGGACACCCCTTGAGTGCAGTTACATCTTCAGTGTGTCAAGAAAATGATGAAGAAGAAGGAGAAGAAGAATGAGATAATATATATATATATATATATACATATATATATATACATATATATACAGTCATGGAAAAATTATTAGACCACCCTTGTTTTCTTCAGTTTCTTGTTCATTTTAATGCCTGGTACAACTAAAGGTACATTTGTTTGGACAAACATAACGATAACCACAAAGATTGCTCATAAGAGTTTTATTTAAGAGCTGATATCTTACCATTTTCGATTGTTTTCTTGATTATAACCTAAATCACTTAAGTTTTTACATCAATAGCTATGGCGTTGTACTGCCAAAAACACTGCTTTTATGCATTCAGTTTTTTCTTTTCTGTCTGTTTTAGTCACATGATGACGTTTAGTGGTACCAGGTATTAAAATGATCAAGAAAGTGAAGAGAAAATGGTGGTCTAATAATTTTTTCCATGACTGTATATATATATATATATATATATATATATATATATATATATATATATATATATAGAAGACAATAAGATGGTTTCGTAACATTTATATCTTTATTAACTACAAAATACTTACATTCGTAGCTAGCTTTTTTCAGCGGAATCCTTTTCGAAGATGTCTTGGTGAAAATACGCAATGCCTTCTGGGTAGCCCTTACTTCCAAGGGTGGTGCCGGAGAATCTTGATATTGAGAGCGATACAGCCCTCAAACTTGTCCCTCAACTTGACATTCTAAAAATCAAGACAACACTTGCACTTCACTGGAGCACACATTTTTGAGATTGAGGGTTAAAGGAGGAATTGGAATTCACCCTTTCTATGGAGGACCAAGATTAAAGGCCAAAGACTGAGGGTTAAGGGCGAGGGTTGAGATCGAGGGTTAAGAGAGGAATTGGAATTGGTTATTGCTCCTAAAGATGGATCTTTTTCCACCACTCTGATCGTATCCTATCCCAGTGCTTTCTGGTCGATGGATCCACTACACCAGAAAGCAGAACAGAGATAAAAACCTGTTTTCTGCGAGCCAGAGGGCTCACAAACTCCAAGACAGCTAGTTAAGTGCTGCTGGCATCCTTCCCTCACATACTTACTGATACTTGCACTTTCACTTGCATAGTGTTTTATAGTTTGTTTTGTTTTTTTTTTTAGTATCTTTTCGAATCTGTGTCTATTAAAATTAGGGTTTTTACAAGGCTATAAAAGTGTGTGGGTTAGTGCAAATGTTATTTCACTGAAGTCATATGATATTAAAGCATCCCTGAATCCTTCCTTTTCATGTTTCCCAATTCCCAATGGAAATAAACCACATTTTGATGCGTAAAAGAACAAAAAACACGAGTGAAAAGAGCTCAATTAAAAGAGAAACAATAATTAGCCAGATTACTCATTACAGCTAGAACTAGTTCACCTCAATAAGCCGCAGACTTGTAAATTGTTGGCGCATCATCCTTCAACTATAAGCTTAAGTTCAGTACCGTGAATACTCTTTGAGTATTCTTTTAAATGTTCACAAGAGACAAGCAGGCAGTGTGGTGGAAAATTCTGGAAGCATGGTATTGAAAACGAGCTGTACAAAAAAGTTAAAGTCTGAGAACTTTATCCAGTTTTTTTCAGGTGAAACCGCTGAAACGACCCAACCAGAGCTACGTATTCATCTGGGTTATGTTCTACTGTACAGGGCAGTGAACGCTGAAACTTACATAGACATTGGATATTGTGGAGGAAATTTTGATTTGCTTTATTCATCTTGCAATTTTGTTAATTTTATTTGTCTGTAATAATATGTATAAAAGTGATTTGTCTTTCTTAACAAGACCAATACACGTCATAATCAACAGACCAAATGTCTGACAAAAGGCAAGCAATAATTCAATTATCATCACGCATCTAACCTCTTGATCAAGGAACTGTATAAACATCTCTAAATTCAATTATCACTCTCATTTAAGACAAATGTCCCTTTTCCTTCCTCAGCACCTGCTGTGACCCACTCTATATGCAAAACCTGTAGAACAATCAACATCTCTTTGTCTTGGTATAAAAGGAACGTCCTCTCTGTAAAGACAGAGTGCTTATTCAGAATTCTCTGCAATGCTGACGGACAGCTCTCCTTATGTGCACATAAGTTTGTTTCCTTTCTCTTTAAAAAAATCTAATTTGATTGTCTTCATTGAGATCGGATCTTTCCACAACAGATATGACTGAAATTAAGACATAAAAAAAGGTCCAAAGGGCAAATTTTAATGCATATCACCTCTTCCAGAGGAGGAATACCAAAAATAACCTCAGGTTTCATTCTGGCATCCAGAGTCCCAAAATCTTGATCCACTTTCGCTCAAAACAAGACTGATCTACAGAAGCCCGACTCGGTGAACAGAACCAGATGATCTGCTGTCAGCGAAGTGGCGCCAGATATCCCAGGAAATCCTCAAAGGTCCTGTGTCCATGCTGTGACAGGCCAGATCTGCTCTGGTGGCTTTGGAGAGCTCCCCCAACCAGATTCAAGAGCTTCAGTTAGTCCAGCTGTATTTGACTTCAGTGGTGATGGAGTAAGTCTTTGGACTTTCAGTCTGGAGATCAGGAATATCAGGATATCAGGACATTAAAAAGTCTGGAAATCGAGGAAACGTCGTGTCTTACGGGTGAGAAATAACTAAAAGAGGATGACCTATATCACAGTCATGGTGTTGTAAATTAGTTATGTGGGAGACGGTTTCTTTGGAGAAAACTGAGAACCGTCCGAACCATCACGCTTGGTCTCACAGACTGATAAAGGGCCAATTCCAATTCCACCCTTAACCCTCAATCTTGGCCCTCCAAAGTAAGTGTGAGGGTTATCTCGTGACTTAGAAATGGGACACCCCTTGAGTGCAGTTATGTCTTCAGACTGTGGGGGGCGGCCTTACGCCAAAGCTACGTCCAGTCTGTCAAGAAAACGACAACAACGAAGAAGAAGGAGAAGAAGACGTAGAAGAAGAATAAGATAATATAAATATTTATGACGAATACGGTAAGATAGTTTCGTAACATTTATATCTTTATTAACTATGAAAATATGAACATTTGTAGCTAGCTTTTTTCGCCATGACGTCTTGGCGAAAATATGCAATGGCTTCTGGGTAGTTCTTACTTCCAAGGGTGGTGCCGGAGAATCTCAATATTGAGGGTGATACAGCCCTCAAACTTGTCCGTCAACTAGATGTTCTGAGAATCGGGACAGCACTTGCACTTTACGAGAGCACACATTTTTGAGATTGAGGGTTGAGTTTGAGGGTTAAGGGAGGAATTGGAATTCACCCAAAGATTCGCACCTTCACTGTCAGTCAACAACTGTCTTCTAAAACCGGGACTGAAGTGATAATCATGCCAGTTTTAGGCATCCATGCAGAGTTTGGACAGACTCTCTCACGTCAGCTGCCCCCCCCCCCCCCCCCCCCCCCCCATTTCCCAGCAGACAGAGTAATCCGTCCATGCAGAAACAGGGCAAACGTCAACACCGAAAAACTAACATCAGACCACCGAAATTACACAGCCGAGCGTGACTAAAAGGTTTTCTTCCACTAACACAGACGTCCGCGGGCAGTGATTCAACGCTCCCTTACGGTACGCATTGCCTAATGTTTCCAGACAATTTTACTTTTTACTGCCTGCACTGTTTTGGTAACAATGAGGGGTGAAGATACCTAATGCTGTGGTACACCCATCTGTGAAGAAAGCCGCCGCCAAACTCAAAGTCTGAGAAAGAAATAACAATAAGGCGCTTCTTCGACCAGACTGGCTTTTTTTTTTTTTTTTTTTTTTTTTTTTTTTCAACGGCTGCTGCAAAAGATAATTTTCCATCTCCAAGCTGGTTTCAGTTATATCTATTAAATAAAATTAAACAAACCCTGAACAGGATGGATGGAAAATCACACAAACCCAGTAATGTGACTATAAACTGTCTCGCAGCCGAACACTAATACGTGAAAGATTTAGATTAGAAATGGTAAATAAGTAAGTAAAATAATCTGATTTCGAAGAGGCACAATGTTTACAACAGCTCTGCTTTTTTTTTTTTTTTTTCCTGTTCTAAGATTTCCTTCCTTTCAATCAGTCGGACTTTAACTTGCTCTTCCTGCAGACTGATGTGTGTTCGGCTGCAGAAAACAACACTGATAATCACCTGTAGCTCAGTTGGTAGAGCGGGTCGTCCAGTCACTGGAAAGTTGGCGGTTTGATCCCGGCTCCAACTGTCCACATGTCCTGGGGCAAGACACTGAACCCTAACTTGCCCCCAGTGGGTTGGCAGCACCTTGAATGGTAGCAGCCGCCCACTGGTGTGTGAGTGTGAATGGGTGAATGAGAGGCCGTTGTAAACCGCTTTGAGGGCACCTTGATGGTGTGGATAAGTAGTTTATAAGTACAGTCTATTTACCTGAAACATTAATATTATTATCATCAAATTTAAAAAAATGTTTAAATGTGGTTTAATCTGAGGTTCTGATCCAACCTGAGCTGAGGAAATCAGTTAAATGAGGAGAAACAAGTTTTCCAAATTCAAGGTAACGAACTCTGTTCAAAAGTTTGTTTTAAAGTATTAATATAAAAAAAAGCATATGAGTATGAGACAGTGGCTGCAACACAAATCCAGATCCATTTTAAGCCTGGTTTATTCTCAGAAATCAGGTCGTCTGCGTGTGTGACGCAGATAACGCAGATATGCCCCCCCACCCTCCGCAGACACTCCAGTGCACCTCCCCAAAATTGTAGGTGATTGCAGACAGTGCCGATGAGAGGGGAGAAAGGAGGCCTCTGATTGGTCAATTCTACATCCGCGTTGAAAAGAGCGCGTCATCGAAGAAATGCGGAAGTACCCACATCTGTACGATTCTGGTTCTCCACACTACAAAGACAGCACATATTCTAGTAATTCATGGAGGGAGATAGCGATGAATGTGGGTCTGGATACGGCCGAGACGGTGAGGAAGTGGAAAAACACAAGAGATAAGGTTAGTAAGTTTAGCTAGTTTCGTGATTGTCCCTTTTGCATTGTGGCGTGGAATAACAGCGGAGACCACGCTTCAAAATTGGGCATAAATCAAAAGTAACTGCGGCATACTGGCGCCAAGATAACTGCGACACATTGCTGCGAGAGTATACACAGCCCTTTATTCTTCAAACATACTTTCACTTTCTGATTCATCAGTCTGCAGGACTTGTTTCCAGAAAGTTTATTTGCAAAAAAAAGTTTATCACGTGAAAGATTATCTTGAGACGCGGCCTTCCTGATGATCATATCTGTGCAAACATTCCCCACCAGTCCAAACGCTGTTAAACGGGGAGGGAGAGCACACGTCTCAGAGCACATAAAGCTATAAAAATCTGCCTCAGATGCCACAGACCCGGAGCCGGACGTCTCTGCTAGAAGTTCACATCTGATTGGCTGAACAAAAAGCAAAGCAAAAGCAAAGCGCTATCAGCGCTCAAAACGCAACTTAAATAATTCCTTCAGCAAGGATGCCTGAACTTTTACACGTCACTGCACCTCTTTTTTCTTTTTTTTCTGCGCAGTGAATCACGTGGGCTTCAACAGGCCTGCAGCACTTCAAAGAGGGGAACTTTAAAGAGGGAAAATGCACAGAGTTTCAGACTGCAGCATCGAACGAGACTGTCGCAGGCGACGCAGGAGCTTGCAGGCCGCCGCTGGCTATCTGCCCTCGTCACGCCTTGTGCAAACGTCAGGGCTCAAACGCGAAGGGAGAACGATAAGAGGAAGCTGTTCTGCCATGGAAACTCGCCAAGATGTTTCCACTCTAGCTGGCATCTTGTGGTGTCTTTGCACCCCCCCCTCCACGCTCCCCATCGTCCGGCTGTAATCAGCATTCCTGCGTGGCTGGAGACTCGATATTTCCAGCAACTAGACAGGACCCAGTGAATCTTTCACGCCAGCAGTGAAAACCCCACTTTGTCAACAAGGCACATTCCTGCTGTTTGCCGTGTCAAGAGAGATCTCCAGAGAAGCTTAAATTAACTGCAAACTCTCATAAAAGCCGCTCAGTGTTGTTCTTGGACAGGGCAAAGCACCAAAAACAAAATTAGTGGGATTAAAAGCGATGGCGGTGGCCGTATATTGCCGTGCCGAGGCCCCGGTCGTCAGTCATCGGCGGCTTTATGGGTGCGCGGAGGATCCTTCATTTAAAGATGCATTTTTAATTTTCAAATTATCTTCAAGAGACTGACATCTCTGCAAGACTCCGTCTCTGTTTCAAAGGAAAATGACTCCAACAGGCCTGCTCTTTGCATACATGTTCATTGGCAGTGCTTTTTTTTTTTTTTCCTGGCACTCCACCAAAGCAGGAAAGACTTGTGCAGATTCTCTCTGGTTGGAAATGCATGCGTTTGACATCGGCAGTCACAGCAGCTCCCCTCAGATTCTTTGCGGGGCTCCACGGAGACGTCTTTGAAAGCTGCATTATTGCTCCGGGACACATTCTAGTTTCAGACGCTGCTGTCTTTTGAAGCGATGAGCTTTCCAGGCTCCTCTCCACATCTGGCACCTGTTTAGAGCTTTCAGAGCTTTGAACGTCGTAATTGTCTCGAAAGGTCTCCGATTGTTGGGCAGACGAGATCCTGCGCCGAGAGAGAGCCAGAAAGCGTCAAGCTTTTAAAGTTGCGGCACCTGGACTCAAATATTTATAACCTCAAATATTTATGGAGTTAAACTTTGAGGTTCGTTAACGTGGAGGTAAACTTGGCCCTGCCACTTATAAAAATGCTTTTATTATGGCTTTTATTTCTTATTAGGCAACATGAACACAAGACATTTCACGTCAAGAACCTCGGCCCTGCCTTTGTAATGTGTGTGAGCCGTGGTTTCAGGTTGCCTCATTGATGGACGCCCCTTAGAAAGGTGTCATCTTGGAGACAAGGGCCCCAATCGTACACCTCCCACTAGCCGCTACCCGCTACCCTAAAACCGCGATCGTGAGTTTGCGGAAAGCGCAACTCCCATGTTGGTGCGTAAAATAGCGCGTCCAAATGGCATAAATGTGCGTCCACCTGGTCATATGTGGACGTGCACAAACGTCTCTACCTCTCGATTACACATCACCGTATTACTGTCAGACGTTTTTATTCTCTTCAGAGGATGTCTGGTCAGCAGTTGTGGTGGATGTGGGAATAGTCACGGCCAGACACGTCAGTCTGTACAGCTGTGGCATGATCTCATCCAGATGTTTGCTGTGGAGGAAACCAAGGAGATCTTTGTCTCTGGTGTCAAGCTGAAAAAGGTTGGATGCAGGAATTTATTTCCGATATGTCTGAAACTGTTGGTGGTCGAGGAGGGACAGGAACATTAATTGTTCCTGATCTTTAAATGCGCATCCAACGATTCATTCTGCAGTATTTTAAAAAGCACATCAGCTGCGCCAAGACGCACAACTGTCTCAGACTCCCAGCGCCCCCTGCTGAGAATATGTTGCCACGGCTCTGCCTGGTCATGTTTACCAGTAGGACACCAACTATCTGGGACTTTCAGGTAGCTGATAGGAATTGTCTGTGTAAAAATATTTATATGTATATATCAGTGCAGAGGAGGAGGAGGAAGCTCTACAGCAGAGTCCCAGATGCATGAGAGCTGCTCTGATCTGGATGAAAAGACACTCCGCAGGTAGTGGCTTGCAGGTAGAGGCTTGCGGGTAACGCAACCTGCTCTTAAAGGTAATGCATGCTGACGCACTGATTGGTTTAACAGGTGGAACGCCCTAACCACTCCTATGCATAATGTAGCGGTTAGCGCAGGTAAGATCGCGAGTTTAGGGAGGTGGGAAATTGCGTTCTTTGCGGGGGAACGCCCCTCCCGCTACCCGCTATCCCTTAATAGCGGCTTTAGGAGGTTTGGCGGAATATCGGGTCCAAGGTGTTTGTCTGGAATCTCAGTGTATCTTTGACAAAAGCGCTGACGCAACCCTCATACTGCCTCAGAGGCAATCGAGAGCCTCATCTTTGAACAAAACAAGAAACAAACTGATTTATTCACATTAATTTAATTTTATTTGTATAGCGTCTGTTACAATGTCAATTGTCTCTTGGTGCTTTACAGAGACCCAGATTATGACCCCCGAGCAAATATCATTAACTAAAATTGTAATATTGAATCCTAAATAAGGATAATGGCAGGTAAAAAACTCCCACAGAGGGAGAAAAAAAAAACCTTTAAGCCAAACTGTGACAAGGAAAAACTCCACTTTAAGAGGAAGAAACCTTGATCAGGACCTGGATCATATGGGGGGACCTTCCTGATGAAGACCAGCTGGATAAAGAAAGAAAAAGCAGGACAGGACAGAGAGAGGATGGAGGACAGAGAGAGGAGAGCACACAAATGACTGAATGAAATGACTGTATAAATAGATGCAGGTAGCAGCACTGAGATGAGATGGTCAGAGGACTAGATCACCGGTCACCACGGCAACCATCACCCTGAACACATCTACACACACAGGTGGAGGTAAACGCTGGGATGGACAGAGGCCATCAGCAAAGTTCACATTCAGCCAAGTACAGTATTAATCCTTAGACGTGCTCTTGCTTTGACCGTTTTATCATAGACGTATTGAGTAGAGACTGTAGAATCCAGACGTTAAGGCTGATTTGTAGTTGCGTCGTTGATGCAGACCCTACGCCGTAAGCTAGGGGGGATCCTGACGTGCAACTCTCTCCGAACGTAACTGCGTGCCACGTTGACGCAAACCGCAAGAAATGTGATCGGTAGACTTGTTCTTTGTATTTCCTGCTACTACTTGTTCTTTGCTGCATTGTCTCTAAAAACATCCAGATGCTCAACGTTTATCAGCTCCAGCTCACGTAAACGTAAAATGAAGGCAGCAATCCAGCCCCAGTATGTGTTTCTGCTGCGTGACTGTCCATCCCAGATGCCTCGGAGCCCAGAGACATTGATACCACCTCGGGACAAAAGAATAAAAATTTGGCACAGTAAAGTTTGAACTGAGTAATTGTGACTGCTGCAGCACATTGTTTGACAAGCGATTTCCAGAGTAAGGGTGAATTCTAATTCCTCCCTAAGTACAAGTGCTGTCCATTCTAAAAACGTCAAGTTGAGGGACAAGTTTGAGGGCTGTATCGCCCTCAAAATTGAGATTTTCCAGCACCACCATTGGAAGTAAGGGCTACCCAGAGGGCATTGGGTAATTTAGCCAAGACGTCTTGGCGAAAAAAGCGAGCTACAAACGTTCATATTTTCGTAGTTTCGTCATCCTTTTCGTAGTCGAAAAGGATGGCGACAAAAAAGCCAGCTACAAATGTAAGTATCTTCGTAGTTCTTAAAGATATAAATGTTACAAAACCATCTCATTGTCTTTGTTTGAGAGTTTTTTCATGGCTTAACATCATTGTTGTGTAACATTAATTTTTTTACTTTACGATGTTTGCTACTGGTTGTGTGTGGTATTTGCTAATATTATTTAGAGAATATACAGCGCTCTTTTCAATGTTATCCCTGTGTCATTTCAGGTAATACAGAGACAACACGGCTCTGATACATTTCAGTCTGAAGATGTAACTGCACTCGAGGGGTGTCCCATTTCTAAGTCACAAGCTAGCCCTTACACTTACTTTGGAGGGTTTAGATTGAGGGCCAAAAATTGAGGGTTAAGGGCGAGGGTTGAGATTGAGGGTTAAGAGAGGAATTGGAATTCACCCTAACTCTGCCATGCTGTCGTATGAGCTGCGGGCGGATGACGGTTCTTGTTGCGGTGCCAGTGTTAGAACCAGTCCAGTTCAGATGCACCCTCCTGATCACAGCGCTGCTAATCCGTCCTGGGGGTGTAGATGAGTAACCAGACGGCCCGTGGAGCAACACTGCTAGAGCAAATAAGTGGAGGACGAAAATGCTGAGTGAATTTCCAGAAGGGCCCTCCCTTAAAATAACTTCCCAACCGGGTCTTAGATACCACGTCTCCGTGTGCGTCGGACTCCCGCCGCCCGCCTCACCCCTGCTCCTTCAACCTCAGGACCGCGCTTCCTCCGCTCATGTTACAGCCCGCCGCTACTTCGGCCTCCAAAACCAACACGGAGAACGAGTTCTCACCTCAGTCGCGGACCTGCTTGGGGAGAATAACAAGGGCAGAAACCGGCTGACCCCGCATGGATGGCTTTTGTGTTCTTTGATAACGGGACAAAACAGAACCGTTTTTTTTTTTTTTTTTTTATATCTTCTTCATTCCTGCTCGTTTTCAAACTGATGCAGTTCGGCTCATCGGCGCATGAAGCAACTCTGAATCCTGGCGGGGAGCCCTCCACCCTATCAGCTGGTCGGAGCAGTTACACAACCCAGATGAGAGGAGCTGACCCCCCCCCCCAACCCCCCCCCCCCCCTTCCCCCTCCAGCTATCTATGGGGGGGGGCTACGTGGAGTCCAGCCTGATGATTTCCTGCCTGATCCAGATCCCAGGCCTCTGATGTTTGAAGGCACAGGGACGGAAGGAGGAATGATGAGGAGAGAGGAAGGGTGGTGAGGCAAAGGATGAAGATGAAGTGAGGTTGGAGAGAGAGAGAGAGAGAGAGAGAGAGAGAGTGATGGGGGGCAACGCTGTAACCAGTTCTGTGTTAGGGTTAGGGTTAGGGTTACAGAACTACAAATCTGTGTTGCTCTTGGCTCTTCCTCCCCGACTGCAGGGTATTTCAGACACATACAAACGCTCACACACACACGCGCACACACACGAAGCAAAACAAAACAGGGATTTCCATGACAATGGCGTTCCAGCCGGTGGGAACAACAGGGCAGGGCGGCCACAGCGGATTTCTCAGAGGGGCGGACAGGCTGGCAGTCTTGGGAGGAATCATCTGTCCTCTGTGACGGCCATTAAAACCATAAAATCTTCAGAGTGCCTTCAGAGCTGGGGGGGGGGGGGTCGCTCCTCGGGGAGGGCGGTGGTCTACGACCAGGGGTCTGCGGTGAGCTGTGGAATGACGTGTGATATTACGAGGATGCAGTTTAATAAAAGTCAGCAGTTTCTCAGTGATTATCATCTTGGCGCCAGAAAGTGCAGGATTATTTTTAACCCCCCCCCCCTACCCCCCACCACCCCATAGGCTTTGGCAGTGATGCAAAACTTTGCTCTTTCAGCTCTCAGAGCGTGTTTTTCCAGTGTTTCCATTGTATACTGGAGAACGTTTAAAAAAAAAAATGTTTCAAAGGCTTTTATTGGCAAATACCTTAGACTCACTGAAAGAGTCAGCGTTTACAGATCTGATCTCTCCCCCCCCCCCCCCCCCCCCCCCCACCTTCAAAGCATTTGCTGGCACACAAATCCTCCTGAGTCAGTGACAACATGTCATTTTCTGCTAGTCCAGCTGCTTTTTGAGGACCGACCCGCGGGTTGTCAGAGGGATTTAGATCTGGGAAACGAATCCAGTGTTCGCTGCTGTGATTTCTGTGATCTGGGATGGATTATGCAAGCTGCCCGTGGTGTGGCCTTACCTTTCCAAAGATAGCTGGAATAAGCTCCAGCGGACCCCCGTGACTCTGATCACCATGAACTGGGTGTAGACGACGAGTGGATTGATGCATGGACGATTTCTGAGTCACTTTCTCATCCCTTTTGCCTCGTGACCTGGAATGTCAGGATGTTTCACTGTTGTAAGACTAAAGAGTTTTACTTACAGCATCATAACTCATACTCATAACCAACCCTCTATGGTGCATGCGTGTTAATGCAGAAATGGGAAACGAGGGACTCCTGCAACACAGAGGTGTTTCCAAAGAATTCAAGCACACTTTTAAACCAACAGATTTACAAACATGTTCCCCTGACAGGCTGGACTACGAGGACCCTCCTGGTAAGAGTTAAATCTAATTACATGGTATAAGTAGCCCGCTGTGACTGGAATGTGGTGCAAATGGAACAAGGAGCTGGTATACAAACTACAGTTTCGGGGTCTCACGAAACAGAGCAGCTCAGCTAAGTTTAAAGATTTAAAGGCTTATCTCTGGGCTCATCATGAAGGTCACCCCATTCTCTCTGGCTCCCATTTACTTGTTTACTTGCTTTGTGATATTCTGTAGTATTTTCTTGAAAAAAAAAATCCTCCAAAAAAGAAGAAGTCTGCAAGTCATCAGTCATCAGTTCGTCAGCACAGTATTAGTTCATCATGAGCATAACTACGAGGCTAATCAAGGTTTTTTCTCCTGTTACGGGAGTTTTTTTTTTTACTTGCCATCTTTTCTTTGATTAGGATTTAATATTATAATTTTAGTTAATGATATTTGCTCAGGGGTCATGCTCTGGGTCTCTGTAAATGCCTAGAGACAACTTGCATTGTAATAGACGCTATACAAACTAGAAGAGCACTCGGAGAGCGCAGACCTCCGCCAAGTGCAACAGTTCCCCCATATAGCGATTTACAGATTGCAATAAAATCTGCATTCTGGATCAGATCCTGATCAGCCTTTGAAATTTGATAGAGGTTTTCATTGTCAATCCCTGAGTCAAATTTCATGAGTTTTGGGCAATAATTAACGGAGATATTGAGAAACAACATTTTCGGCCCCATTTACCACAATGTTATTGAAAATTGTGATTAATTCTTCCTTTTCACATTTCTGACAACTCCTGAAAATTTCATCAAAATCCACCCTTAACTTTTTGAGTTATCTTGAACACAGACAGACAAAAAGACAGACAGATAAACGCCGGCAAAAACATAACCTCCTTGGCGGAGGTAATAAAATTGAATTGAATTGAATGAATCCATGTCCTTGTTGAGATGTTCAACAACGACATGATGCTCATCTACGGAGCATCATTACCTCCGCCAAGGAGGTCATGTTTTTGCCAGCGTTTATCTGTCTGTCTGTGTACAAGATAACTCAAAAAGTTATGGATGGATTTTGATGAAATTTTCAAGAGTTGTCAGAAATGTGAAAAGGAAGAACTGGTTTCATTTTGGGTGTGATCCAGAAGAAATCCTGGATTCTGGATCACTTTCAAATTTTCGATAACATTGCAGTCAATGGGGCAGAAAATGTTGTTTCTCAATATCTCCGTTAATTATTGCCCCAAACTCCTGAAATTTGACTCAAGGATTGACAATGAGAACCTCTGTCAAATTTTAAAGGCTGACCCTGATCTGATCCAGATCTGATCCAGAAAGCGGATTTTATCACAATCTGTAAATCGCTATATGGGGGAATAGTTGGTCTTGGCGGACGTCTGTGCTCTCCGGGTGCTTTTCTAGTTTTAATATGTACTGAAAAAGATACTGCCTCTTCAGATAATTCTTTCAGTTTGCTCATCTCATTTCTTTTTGCAACCAGCTCTATTCCAGTTTATATTTCCTTGTTCTTGTTTCCTAATCCTGTAAAGTGTCTTTGAGTGTTTTTAAAAGCACTTAAATTAGATATGTCATCATGTTTTTATTCTAAGTAATGATGCTGTTCCAAACAGGTGATGTCAACAGGTGACTGTTGTAGCGTGTAAAGGACAAGGGACCCCCTCAGACGGCACAGCGTCAACAGCCATCACTCACCCGGAGCTGCTGCAACCAGCGGGGTGAAGGATTGATGGGAGAAACGTCTGTCGGGCTCTGAAATGTGGAGGAACATTCACACATGCCTCTTCTGTCAGAGCAGCATTAATGCGGAAACATGAGACCAAGACATGTGATGTCTCTTCTGGGGATGCTCATGCATTTTTTTCCCCGACAGGACAAGACACGACAGTGTCCATTACAGAGGTGTGGGCGAGGCAGAAAAGACTGCAGGGACTGGACCGGTCTGCAGTCTCCCAATGGAAAATGTGTAGTGAACTAACGCAAAAACCGCCACGGCGCTGACCTCATATTGTCGTACGTCTTTGTACGTATCTGTGGGCTGAATGGGACGAAAGAACAATGGTCTCGTAAGAGTTCTGACGAGGGATGACGACCTCCTTTAAACATGGTGACACACTGCGCGCTGTCCTGTAAGCAGCAGGCCGCTAACGCCGCAGCGGAGAGCTTGCAGCTGTCTGTTCATGAGCCTGTCCTCCGGTCTGAAAGGCTTTTCTTCTCTCAGGACCAACTGCTTCGACAGAGCTCTGACTCTCACTGTGGCCCCAGCACACCACACTGCTCCCCCTGAGCCCCTGACATATGGGCCAGGAGACCCCACTGCCCAACCTTCTTTGACAGATGCGTGCGAACACAGACCAGCTGTTCAAGCGTTCAGAGTGAACCGGAGCGCATGCAGAGCCCGCCACTTCAGGCATGTTTTTTTTCCAAAAGCTCTTTCATGCTTTTGTGATACACCTTGAAAATCTACTTTCATATTAAAAAAAAAAAAGTGTAACATTACTTTATTAAGGTCAGTAATAGCCAGCCAGCTGTTGAATAATATTTTCGTATTTTATTGTGTATTAAAATGTCTTGTACGAGTAAAAAGGAAAGGCGGATTTAAAGTGCAGCCACCGTTGCACCGCAGTGTCTAGAGGTGTGGGACCCCTCCCTCTTCCCTCAGCCCGAAATCTGGGAAAGAAATGGCGGTTCGCTCCTTCATCTACTCACCTACGTAATTCTGTTTTGCAGGTTGGTACACGGTAAAAGTTGCACAAGCAGATTACCCCTTGGGTGCACGGTGGTGTATTATACGTAAAAGAAGTCCGTTGATGAGTTTTGATGTGTGTATCCGTGGTAACGAGCCGCGTTGGTGATCGCGAAAATACGAGTGTTGTAACAATGGCATTAGCCGCCATTTAGCATGTTAGCACAGTGATTGTGTATGTGGGATTCTGTGTGCTGGTGCTGTCGCTCCCTGATACCTTTTATTTCGGCTCCTGGGGCATTCTGACATGTTAGAAAAAAATATATTTAATGTTAAATGAGAGCAAATGTACGTTTAATAATTTGAACTGAGGGTTTTTTCGAAGTTATAATAGTGTCCGGTCTGTGTTTAATGGGACCATAGATTGAATGATTTTCCCTGTGTATGTGTGTTGTTTCATGTTTTGATTGTAAAGTCACTTGGATATTAATTTAAAAGCCTAAGAAGGTTTAAGGTTTACATTATTACATTAATATGAGGATGCACTTATTGAGTTAAAAACAAAGATACACTCATATAGATTAAAACATGATTTACATTTCTGACACAATTGCACTTATAAGGAAGTGATTTATTTTTGTAAAGACAGATTATTTTTGTGAATGTGTGTAAATGAGATGTCTGTGGAAATGTAAAGGGTAGATACAACATAATTAATGTGTTTAAAACTGAAACATAACGAATTACTCAGGGGAAAGTTTATTGTTTTATATTGTGCTTTGTGTAATAAATCAGACCGAAATCTGGGAAAGAAATGGCGGTTCGCTCCTTCATCTACTCACCTACGTAATTCTGTTTTGCAGGTCCAGAGTGAAGGGCGGTGAACCCCAGACAAATTCTTTTGTTACTCCGGTTACATTGTCTTATTTGAAACCCGTAACACTTTTGCTCCTTACATGCTGACTCCTTTCACCCTCCGTCCTGGTTGAAACATCAGGAGGAGCGAAGCCGTCACTGCATACCTGTCAAGTATCACGTTTTGGGGGGGAAAGTCCTGTATTTTACTCTTCTCTCCCGCCGTCCTCCCGTATTAGTATTTTTCCCATAAATCTCCCGTATTTTAACCTGCGTTATTAAAAACTAATAATACCGCATCGGGTGGAGTAAAAAAAACAAACAAAAAAACGTTCCCAATCTGAGATCTGTCACTTGCCTTAATGTGCAATAACTGCCACAGCAGCAGCTACTACAGGTGCTGTAGGTGGTAGATGTCGCGAGGTTAGTGTGTGACATCCGATGAGTGACAACGTGCAAAGAAAAAGAAAAAGATTGTTACAGAGAATAGGATGTGAAGGAGCTAAGCCCAATGCTTTATGCTACTGAGATGTTTGACCAGTGTAGCCTGGTCAACGCGCTTGCTAACTCACGTTTCGTGTTTATCGAAAAGGAAAAGCTGAAAGGATGTTCTTCTACTGCAGTTAAAAATATTTATTTATTCTATTAAATCATCCGGCAAACCCATAACGCCGGAAGTTAGCACCACAATGGTCAAAAAACCGTTTGCCCTTCCGGGTCAAACACCAAACCAATAACAGGTAGGCAGCTACCTCTATACCTGACCCTCAGGTAACAACACAGTGACCCCCACAGACACACAGAGTGAACTACAATTCAGAACAACATATTTGGCTCCTATAATAGCGCTCTTCTCTCATGTAAAATAAACTACTCTGGACCAGTCCACATATACACTCCTTCCAAAACAGTCATAAAGAATGCAAAGTCTGCAACAAATGAGTACAACAAGTCATTAAAAGTGTAAAGAAAAGTCACGTGAAATGAGATGAAAAACTAAAAGAAGAGCAATATAAAATGAAAATAATGTGTGGAATGAAAATCAAATGTAAATGTAAATACAAACAATGTGAAATGAACAAAAAATATGCAAATCCCTTCAAAAAAATACTCTTCACATAAACCCCTTTAGTGTTTTCATTTAGGCTTTAATGAATGTTCACATTATGTCAATGTGGCTTTATGCACAGCTGCACTACTTCCTGAACTTCAGCCAGCTGCTTTGTTTCCTGTGTGCCATTAATGGACAAACTGATTAATCCAGGTGTGTCTGACCTCACAGCAATGATCAGACACACCTGGATTGATCAGTTTGTCCAATAATGGCACACAGGAAACAAAAGAGCTGGCAGAAGTATAAAGAAGTAGTGTAGTTGTGATTTTAGCTTTTTTGTACACCGAAAATGTAAGAGACACTAGAGCTTGGTTGGGATGGTGGGACTGCTTACGGCAGGCGCCAGAAAACTTTCCTTATTATTTAAATCCAAAACTTGACAGGTATGCCTCACCCACATTTCTAGATATTTGCATGGGCTTCTGTTTGGCTGCAAAACTGAGTTTGGGGCCTCGTTCACTGTAAATAAGCTTTTCAGAAAATACTGGTTGAATATTTGTTGACTAAACATGCTGAAACTGCTTTTTGAAGACAACCACGGTTGGAATCAGCTCAGCCTGAATTCGAGGGTCCACTCACACCGGGCCGTCCTTGAACAATTGTCCCATTAAGGTCTTGTTTGTTTGGCTAGCATGGCTGCGCTGTTCTGTGCTCATGCACGACAGGATTTCCTGTCTCTGAGACTGCAGGAAGATGTGTACTGTCTCAGGCTGGCGTAATCTGAGTGCAAGCCAATGCGCCAATTGGGAAAGAGTAATATTTTTACTCGTATACCACTTATTCATGATGATCTAGTCTTGCTTTTAGCTTGACTTTCGATGCTGTGCTCGTGAACATAATGTCAGTTTCATAAAAGTTTTTTTCCTGTGCTCCATAAATGCTTCCTGGTTTAGTCGTTCTGCATTAAATGTGCAATACATACAGTTAGAGTCTGAGGTTTCGGCAGCGGTACAAATTACCGTATTTTCCGGACTATAAGCCGCTACTTTTGTCCCACGCTTTAAACCCTGAGATTCATACAGAGATGCGGCTTTTCTATGAATTTTTCTTCAGCCCTCAGGGGGCGCTCTAGCAGGAAGTGCAAAAACCAAAAAACAAACCAAGTAGTTAAAGGCTATTCTGTTTTTGTTAAGTAGCCTATGTTGGCTATGCTACTCTACATTCATTTTCTGAGCATCAATACCTATTATGGACGTCTATAAATGTCATTTGGGTCCAATATGTGTCACTGGGGTTGCTAGGCAGAGCATCAAAATAAATATCAGAGTTTTGAACATCGTAGTTAGTGTCCCGATCCACCAGATGACAGCATCGCCACTCTCTATAAAGCCGCCATTTGCTCTCAGCTATAAAGTCATGTGACTGGAACTTGTGGTGAGTCATGAAAACTGCAGTTTTTTTTAATCATCTAACATGAGTTCGATTCCCAACAAAGCTGAGCACCAATTAGCTCATCAGTTAAACATTTGAAATGAGATCACGTCTGACATTGAAGCTGCTGACACCCGCCATCCAACGTCTTTTAGGTTACAGGCTATTTAGACTTGTTTTAGGATAGAATATGATTCATGGCGCTGGGTCGTGGAGACTAAATAAGAGTTCACGCTTATTTTAAACTTGATTGGGTCACCTTAAAACAAGACAATCATGCAGCATAGTCGGATAGAATGTGCATGACGAATCAAATCCCAAACAGTCCATGAACCGATAAATGAATAATGACCACTGGATGTCCTGCTCAAGCACAGTGGAAGCTTCAACAAAGCAACGATTAGCCATCACCCTAAACGCTCGAGGGATAATGAGACACAGGTGTTGACAATGACTTCAGTGGAGAATAGAGAAAGTCGCATGCCAGGAGAAGTATTTTGAAAATAAAACAGGAAACAAAACCAAGCAAAAGTCAGGAGTCACAACAATAAAGGAACCCAAGGAAACCAAAACTAAGGGTGAATTCCAGATCCTCCCTTAACCCTCAATCTCAATCCCCAAACTCAAAAATGTGAGCTCCCATGTAGAGCAAGTGCTGTCCCGATTCTCAAGTTGAGGGACAAGTTTGAGGGCACCACCCTTGGTAGTAAGGGCTACCCAGAAGGCACTGCGTATTTTTCACCAAGACATCTTCGAAAAGGGTTGCGCCGAAAAAAGCTAGCTACGAATGTATTGTATGTTGTATGTAATGTACGAAAGTATTTTTGCAGTTAATAAAGATATAAATGTTACAAAACCATCTTATTGTCTTTGTCATTTATCTATTTATTATCTTATTCCTCTTCTACTTCTTCGTCGTCGTCTGTAGCTTTAGCGTAAGGCCGCTCCCCACAGTCTGCAGATGTAACTGCACTCAAAGGGTGTCCCATTTCTAATTCTCAAGTTAGTCCTTACAATTACTTTTGAGGGCCAAGATTGAAGGGTTAAGGGCAAGGGTTGAGATTGAGGGTTAAGAGATGAATTGGAATTGGCTCTAAAACTTAATAGAGTTGGGTAAGACTTAGAGAAACCCATAATCAAAACTAAGACATGACATGTTCACATTGTTTCTTGATTGTTCTTCTAATGGATTCTCTAGAACATGCTGTCTGCGTTCATCTTGGTTTACTCAATCGCTTGTCTAACCACGGCTCAGCAGTACTGGTTGGACTCTGTCGTCATGTTACCACACGACATCTTTTACTCTTGAATACGCAACAAGAAGTATATAAATACCTACATCTGCCGTCCCCTGTTCACGTCTACGGCCAAGGCCAGATTCTTGCCCTCAATCAAGACAGTTCAGGCAAAAAAAATCACCTAATTCTTGTTGTCTTTATTTCTGTAACAATTGTCTAAGTTGAACAGATGCATCTAAGTGTCTGTACAAAGAGCTTCATTGGCACAAAAATGCAGTCAATCACAAAACAAGTGAAGAAAATATTGACCAACTAACATGATTTCAGCATTCCAACGATCAGCAAAGTGATTAACGAGAACAAGTCAGCAGAAACCACTCTGTCATTCTGATTGAATAAATAAGAGCAGGAGCACTGTTGCAAGACAAAAGCAGCCGAGAAGTATTGTCTTCTGCTGGTAGAGAGGTTTCACCTCCAAAGAAACACATGCTTCGCGTCAAAATGGTTCTCACATGCAACATGGAACTGCTGCTTTTTTAAAACATGAGGCTCAACTCCAGCGGAGAAGGTCTCAGGACGTCCAAGAGCATCCAGCAAGCGTCCAGCAAGCGTCCAGCAAGTGTCCAGCAAGCGTCCAGCAGGTGAAAGGACTGAGGATTCAGTCACCACAGGAGCAGAGATTGCTCAGCAATGGCAGCTGGTGGGTATGAATGCATCCTGGACAGTCCGACGCTATCGTGTTGCGCAGTCACATTCACTTTTTGTCCGCAGGACAACAGGAGTCTTTCACGAAGCCGACAGCTAAATTAACCTGAGACCATCAGTGTGAGGGGTTCCTCCTCATCTAAGGAGATGGGTTTGCTTCGAATTCTGTAAAACCCGACTTACAGTTGGGTTAGGGGTTAGGGTTAGGGTTAAAGCATCCTCTAAGAGCAACGTCTCCCGACAATCCAGCAGTTTGGCTTTGATCTTTGCGTTTTTTTCCAGCTGTCAGGATTTGGCCCAGAAGTTGAAATCCAGCACCTCAGAGCAGATGTTTTAAAGGGTTAATGCTGATGTCGTGAAGCACTTTGGTCAACTTACATTGTTAAAAAATGCTGTACAAATAAAGGTTGATTGACTGATTGGTTGTTATTATTAACGCTTTAAGTAAACACGATGTGCTTGCCAATAAAAAGCTTTTACGGCGTATGAAACGCCTATAAATGTCCTTCAGCATACCATAGAAACATATGAGAAACATGATCTGAGATTACTTTAGAAGTAAAGTTTACAGACATAAGAGAAAAAAAAACTGCATCATTGCCAAACCTCTTGGTCACAGCTGAAGACAGAAAAAAGTACACAGACCATCTTGTTTAACTGTTGCAAGCAAATGTTTTAGCTAATTTCACCCTTTCACATTCACTGAGCTTCCAGAAACAAAACTTCAACAGGATGTGAAATACTCAGCAAACACCGACCTGACTGACACTAACTGGACGGGCAGGTTCAGAGCCTGACGCCAACGTTTTTCAACCAAAATTAGAACAAACGGGAAGCTGTGGACGACCACGCAACTCAGCAGACGGGTTTCATCTTCAGCTGGTGACATCCGGCTCCAGAGGAGGAGACGTTGGCGGACGGTTGGAGCATGTTGGGAAATCTGTCATGCTGACGCTCCACCTGACTGCACGAACGAGTCCAGAGCAGACCGACTTGTTGCTTGTGCCGTGGCTGACTCAGAGTCGGTCTGGATGAGGTGCAGCCAGTGTCAACACGACGCAGTGCCGGCTAACACTGAAGGTTAACAAGCAGGCAAAGATACTCAAACTCAAGGAGGCCACAAATACTGCTGACATCAATGCTTTGGTTGTAAAGTAACTCCAGACCTTTTTCTTTTTTTTTTGCTTTCTTTCTTTTTGCGGTTGAACAAGTTTTTACCCAACAAGCCGAGCCGCGTGCATATTCGACAGGTCTGGTTGACGCCGCGCTCTAGCTTAGATAGCTGCGCGGCTGCACGACGAGCTCCAGCCCGATGCCACATGTCGTCGAGTCGTTAACTCTCATGCTGGAAGAGTTCAAGCGTTTACCACGATGGTATTTCAAGAATGGCTCCTCCACCCTGCCCAGTCTGCTTTCATTCTTCTCCGAGCAGGCTGAGATCAGTTCATGCGGTAAGAAACGCATCTCAGCTCAAGTGAAGCGTTTCAGAGTACTGTGGTAACGGAGACACGTCTAGCTCTCATGAGCAGGGATACAGACGAAAGTAGGCGACGCCTTCTTCTAATATTAAAGTCTTACGCATCTGGACAACAACAAAACAAAAACATAGTGGTCCTTACCGGGACATGACAGTCGTTATTTGATTTTAAAAAGACAAAATATAGATTAACTGCTTCCTATTAGGAGGACAAGTTGCAGACAGTTGATTTACTTCAAGTGCACTTGATTATTTGATCGTCAGCAAGTGTGAACACCTTTATGCAAGTCTGTTATGTTAACACAATGCCAAGAAGGAAAGACATAATGTAAATTGAGAATTTGGGTATATCCTCTTCATAAGAATATACTCTTACTGTGCTCTGGTGAGGCAGTCGATCGGCTGTTAAACAATGAGCTAGACTACGACAGAGGTACAAGGTGGATTTATTCTCCAAGTCGTATACGATTCAGAGAGGTCATTAACTTACATCACAGAAAGCAGGATGATTCGGTAATGACAAATTGCCAATAGGGAACAGTCGTCTTAAGCATCCCATGAAAAACATGGAGACCTTGACATAAAATGTCTAGACGCCTACGTGTCAAAACTTGTCTGTCTGTGTACAAGATAACTCAAAAAGTTATGGATGGATTTTGATGAAATTTTCAGGAGTTGTCAGAAATGTGAAAAGGAAGAACTGATTTCATTTTGGGTGTGATCCAGAAGAAATCCTGGATTCTGGATCACTTTCAAATTTTCGATAACATTGTGGTCGATGCGGCCAAAAATGTTGTTTCTCAATATCTCCGTTAATTATTGCGCAAAACTCATGAAATTTGACTCAGGGATTGACAATGGGAGCCTCTATCAAATTTTAAAGGCTGATCCGGATCTGATCCAGAAGGCGGATTTTATCGCAATCTCTATAAAAACATTGAGGTTGTTTAGTTTTCAGTACAACTAATATTTATGGTGTAAATATGGGGGAATTGTTGCGCTTGGCGGAGGTCTGCGCTCTTCGAGTGATTTTCTAGTTTCTTTCTTTCTTCCTTTTTCACACAGAGAAACATTTTTGATCAAGCCAGAAGAGCTCTGGCACACCAGGGTGGATATGTTTGGTCATGATGTGCTGATTCAACATGTCGGTGCAAATACCTCAAAGCAACTGTCAAGCACGGAGGTGGAGGAGTCATCATGTGTGCTGGTTTTGCAGCCACAGGAGCTGGGAAACTACGAAACAGTCACTAGGTTGAGTAGAACCTCTCTGTCTGAGGGTTCATCTGCCGAACAGCTAAAGCTCTGTTGAAACGGAGCGCAACAGGACGATGAATCAACGCGGCAGCCGGTTTACATCAGAACAGCTGTCCAGACCAGCCGAAGCCCAGACTTCAACCAGACTGAAATGTTGAACTGAAGTTATACTGTAACACAAAGTGCACCAACATTTCTCCACCATGATATGAGAGACTGATAACATTAAAAATAAGTTTTATTTTTACCACATGACTGTATATCTGAAAAAAAAAAGGGGAAAAAATCCTCCTTGAAAGGTTTGCATTTTTTTTTTTTTGGCAGCAGCACTGACGTTAATGCAACAAATGTTTAATTTATTCCTCAGTTAAGTTCCTAATTTACAGTGACATAATAAAGAGCTATTGTTTTTATGATCTGATGAGTTTTTATTCACATTAACAAAGCTGATTGGAGGTGAGCGTCAGAGGTTTGCATCATTTAATGCCATCTAAAGAAAAACAATAATTTGTCATTCAAAGTAATAATTTAAACTTTACATAAGAAAAAAATGTAATTAAAAAAATCTTTAAAAATATATTGTATGTTTTAATTTCAATTTCAGTTTTGCATTTTTTCATTTTTGTTTTGACTTGACTAAAAAAAAAAAAGAAGAAGAAGAAAAATCCTGAGTTCATGTTTATAATATTACAAGAGTTTAATCTGCACAAACACACAGTTCAGATTGAAGAGTCTTGGCCTCATCGTTCAGTGTGTGTGTGTGTGTGTGTGTGTGTGCGTGCACATTCATGTGGAGGCCCGTCAGCCGCAGAGCAGCGCTGCTCAGACCATGACCTCAGCAGACACATGTGGAGCAACAGCTGTGCCAGCAGCTTATGAAACCTGCAGGAGGAGCTCTCGGAGCGGGACGGAGGTGGACGGACCGCGAGCCAGGGACGGGAGGAGAAGACCAGAGAGCTGAGAAAACTTAACAAGCCGAAAGAATCACTGAAAGCAAAAGGCCATTCACTGGAAAGAATGACGGCTGGAGAGGAAGCTTTAAATGCTGACGAACTCGAGAGCAGTTCCGCCGCCTTCGCAGGCTGTTTGCGCCTCAACGCCCCCTGGTGGTCGACACGACGAACAGCTAGAATGTGCAGATAACTTCAAAATACACACATTTCTCTAAATTTAAGAACTAAAACAGAAAGAAAAACACATTTCTTTTATTGCGAAGAGCACTGTCTTGTCTCATATTTTCTCTCTTTTCCCAGACTCCTGTAAAACATAATGTTTTGCCTGGTAAGGTAAATTGGTCTAAAGCAGCCATTCCTAAACTTACTTACTTAAGGCCCAATTTGAAATGTGAATGCATGTGTGGCCCATGCAAACCTTTAAACACCACTTTGATCAACATACAAGACTAAATGCTAAATTCCAATATTAATAAAAGGGGTCAACAAATAAGGTGCTACTTGTCATATTAAGTAAAGATGACAGTAGAAAAACATTCAATTTGTTTGTTTTATTATCTCTAAATATTTTTCAAATCATGTAATAAATATTTCACAGTAATTAAGAACATATATTTTTTAAAAATCGAGTATTTAAAACACATTTGTTTATTTTTAATGACCGCTCACGACAACTGTGGTACGCGTACCACTGGTGGTACGCGGGGAACGTCATGACTTCGCACATTTTTTTCTACATTTTCAAAGAAAATCAGAAACATAAAATGCATTATAAAGACAACGTTTCAAACGAAATATTTAGCTTGAGATAATTAAAATTGTGTCTTTAAAAAAAAATATATATATATATATATATATATATATATATATATATATTGTTGCATATTCAGTTGCAGGGCAGATGTAACATCTTTTGAGTGTGTTTATTTTCTCCGTATGAGAGTTTGAGTATATGAGAATTGTTGGACAGATTTGTAAATGTCTGATTCAGTAAAGTAACAATTCAGGTAATAAATAACCACAATAAGGAATAAGCATCTCTGTGTGTTTAAAGCTAATTGAGAAGGCATATATGGCCATATTTTAAAGTTGGTCATCATGGTGGTACTCAGAGAGCTGAACAGTTTCTCAGGTGGTACGCAGTATTAAAAGTTTCAGAATCACTGGTCTAAAGGATTACATTACATTTCATCACTGCCTGCATATCATATTAGGTAAAATAAAATAAAAAAAACACGTAAACCATCTGTCCATGTGTCCATGCATTTTTAAATAAGCTGCATCACTCTTAGAACTAAAATTAAAATATACAGTTACAACAGACAACCATATGTCAAAAAAAAGATTTGAACTTGAGAGGCTAAATATTTCAGTGTTTTGAGACGATGGCGATTATTGCACAGAACCCTCTCATTTTAGCATCCAGCAGACTCCACGTGGGTCAAAGCCAGATCAGACAGGCCAGGAATATTCTCAAGTCTGCAGCCTGAGACGGCTGTAGGAAAAAAAAATATGAAAGACACGAGTTACAGGCGACTCTAGAGGCCCTTTCACACAGAGAGTGTGTTCTGACTCTGTAGCACCTTTATTCTGCTTCATTCTGCTGTGTGAAGCACATGGAGGCGTAACGGCGCAAAATTTTGGTTGTGCAGCTGAGGTGCCTCTGTTCCACCTCGGGAGGTGGCAACATGGGTGAGACATCTGTAAAACACTGCTGTGTTAAAATAGAAGGGAGGAAGGGACGAAACAGAGGCGAAAGGATGGCTGCAAACCCTGCTCAGAGGATAAAATCAGTCCACACATCATGGCGATAATGAGAGACAACCCTTTGTCAGAATGTCTTGTTGTGAAATTTCTTCCTACCCATAATATCTTCCTACCTGAGTTGACTGTGCATGCGTATAGCAGCAACTTCAGAAGGCTATAATATTCTGCTGCCTGACCGTTATCGCAGAAGAGAAAAGGTTAGTTTCTTGCATTTTTAATACTTTGTATGGACAGTATTTAATGCGTATACGTTTGAGGGACAAATCAAATGCTCCGAATGCCTAACATTTAATTCTTTGTATGCACAGTATTTATATTGCATAGGTTTGACAGACAAATCAGATGCACATCTTTATGATGCCTGTGTGTGAGTGAATGTGCTTTTCCAGCTGTATTAAACCTTGTTCAGGAGGTTACTTTACAGGGTTTGTCGTATATTCGTTGGCAAGACGATACATTACGCAAGAAAAATGCGTAATTAAATTAGTGACTTATGATTACTTTTTAAAGTTACATCTGAACATTTTCTGCAAAAACCTTAAGTTAAATATTTCATTTTTGTTGCTTGCTTTTTTTTAATAATATGCTACCACCCAAAACACAGAGGAGAGCAGATATATGTGCTGGTAGGATATTGTTACAATGTAGGAAAAAATTACAGATGAGGCTATAATTTTCCGCTACGGTAGGAAAACATTTTAGGCAGCAATACATTTCAGAACACGCCTTACCAAAATGCTAAGCTAAGCTACAAGCAAGCTCAAAACACTGTCTAAAAAAAACTATATTTTGTATTTATGCAATAGAGGACAGGGCCGTATTAGGACTGCATTATGAAGTTTGTCAGTCAAATTGAGCAAAGCCCTGTTGCAGTCCTGAGCAACTTGTAGCTTCTCAGCTTCTCGCTCCTGCAGCCATGGAAACGCTGAAAAGGCCAGCAGCCGTGACATAACTCAGGCCAGGCCTGCTGTCTGTCTGTGTCCCACTCGAGTTTACTCAACTCAATGAGGCAGTCAGTGGCAAGAGACATCAGGGATTTGTTGCTGCCCGTCTTCAGATTCTGAGACACATGGCACCTTCGTGGGTTCAGTGTAAATGCACACCTGGAGGATGGCGGAACAGGAACTCTTCATCCTGTGATATCTGGTTGACCGTGGCTGAGGTTACAGGCATGAATATTACTGCAGCAAAAGTGACAGACCAAACAATCAACACATTTCTGCCACCAGTCCTTTTATTACCATCAGGGCTTAAAACAAGTTTCGAGACACGCAGCGGCTAAATCTTCCAGAAACGTAACTTTTGCTTATTACCATTTTATTTAAAGGCACCTCCAGTACACAGAAAACAACATGAACGCACCTTAAAAAACAAGCTGATGAGTGGGGGGGAATGACTGAAATATTAAATAATGAGAAATGAGAGAAGGTGGCGATGAAACTCTTTAATGAAGCAGAAACCTAAGAGTGACAGTGACATGCACATGTTTGCACGTACAGACACAAAGTGACTCGAATCGTGTTTTTCAATTTTTCCCCCATACCCACTTCAATCCTCTTCAGGGCCACAAGGGGTCGCTGTTCCAGCTGGAGAGAGGCGGCTCACACCCCTGACGAGTCCATCGCAGGGTCCGCTCTTCCAACTGTCTACCTACGGTTCATTTACTGATACAAAAGACTACAAAAATAAACGACGAAAAGAAGGCGATTACAATAAAAAAAACAAAACTGCAGACTATCAACAAGTGAAAAATAAGGTAACGCTGGTAAACAGCACGAGAAAAAAAAAGAAAATGTACAGCAAATTCTCAAGCACTTATTGGAAAAGCAGCTACACGAGTCTCTCCTCTTTTGTGGATCGATGCAGTTTGCAGGATTTGCCTTTGTACACTTTTTTATTTTACCTTAAGAGCTTCATCTAACATTCGATAACCAGTTAGTACATCACAGAGAACTGTCACTTACAGTAGCACTTTTCTTAGCTTAAAACATACAAAACAAATGGAACAATTTCATAAAAGTAATGATTTTATCAAATGTCAGCCTGTATGTTCAGCTTATGCAAGGAATGCTAACAGTACGAGCTTTTAAGACTTTGAGTGTCATTTTTTTTATGCAATGTTTTTAGCGCTGCACCAATCAGACTTGTGAAGTGGAAACTTCCCTGTTTGAGATGACCTCACCCCTGTCGTCAGCCAGTATGGAAAGACCAATATAACCGGCCTCAACGTCCTGCCTTCAGTCTATAAACGCTATAAAGTGTAGTCATGTGGCCACGGCTGTGCCAGTCCAGTGAACATTTACAAGAACTCTGCAGGCATACAGAAAAGTACCGTACGAGAGATGATGACGCAACTTCAGAGCTAAAGTCAATCAAATCAGCAAAAGGTTCTTCTTCTAAAAAAAAAAAACAAAATCATGACACCTTTTTATTCTCTGTCGCCCTTAAATGATGGGACCCTCGCACATCCATGTAGGGCCACAGCTAGGACTCAATGACTTGCACACACACATATTAAACGTATGCATCTTGCCAAGTATTGTTCTCAAATATTTTTTTTTTTACCTTTAAATTAGACTTATGCATGGAGAAAGCAACAAACAAAAGTACCTTTAAAACATCAAAAGCTAAATCAAACCTCAAAGACGCATCGTCCTTGTCCTGATGACATATATTCACCTCGTGACTTATGTACATATTCTAATTACAGTAATCCCTCACACTTTGCGGCCTCAGTACATCGCGGAGGTTTCGAAAATAATCATTGAAAAAAAAAAATTGAAAAAAAATTTGAAAAAAATTCAAACGAAGCGCGCGAGGCTGAAGCGAAACCCATCACAGCTATGGAGCCCCGTTTGGGTCATAATTCAATGAATAAATGAGTCTATTATTATGAAATACAGGCGTTTATTATTATGAAATACGTTTTCATTATTACTAAATATTTCCCAATATTATGAAATATATGTGTATTATTATTAAATATATTATTCACTGTTCTGTTGCTTATGCTTGAATGAAAGAGCAGCCAATCACATAAATGGCTCCGCCCTCTCTGCTGTGATTGACACACAAATCATTCTTATGAAAAATGAATTCATTATCATAATAATGGGAAATATTTCATAATGATAAACGCCTGTATTTCATAATAATAGACTCATTTATTCATTGAATTATGCCCAAACAGGGCTCCATACACATCAAGAACGAGTCTCGGGAAGCAACAGGAGCCTTCACGGGAGGCCCCATGAACGAATCTCGAGGCCTGTGATTGGCTGCCACGACGGGCATTACTGTGCTGTCGGTTGTCTGTATGCTGATTGGCTGACACGCGTCCCCGCATCTCCCATCTCTTGCTCTCGTCAGCTACGCACAGAGGAGAGATCGTCAAAGTGAGTGTACCTTCCGTAGATTTTGCCTACGTGTGTACATGCATACTGTATGTACATATACATGTACATGTACATTAGGGGTGAGTATTAGCAAGGACCTCACAATACGATATGCATTATGATACATGGGTCACGATCCAATATCATCGCAATATCCTGATAATATTACTATATATTGCGATATTCTACCCAGTTAATATCAAAATTAAAAGTAGAGATGAAAAATCAAGTTGCTGTATATGTTCATCAGATGATATTGATCATTCAGAGGACAAATTGCGTCAAAACTATTTGCTTCAAAACAACCTATTTATTGTTTATTATTAGTGTTTTTGCACATGTAAGTGAATGAATGAATTTTCCTGAAAAATCGATATTAGGAGCTGAAAAATCGATATATCGGGTGGACAAAAATCGGGATATATTGCCAAATCGATTTTTTTTTCACACCCCTAATGTACATCCACATTGCGGTTTTCACCATTCACAGGGGGGGGTCACAGCCCCCATGAACCGCGAAGTGTGAGGGATTACTGTATCAACTTTCCTGACGAACCAAAAATTGAAATAAACTATAACCAAGACTCTAAATCAGGATACCTACCGCTTGATTAATATTTTCCGATACTATACTGAATACAATAATAGAGCACATCCCAAATACTTTTTTGCAAACACTTGGCATGTTCATGTCTTCATTTGTGCCCTTTGACAAAGAGGAATGATAAAACGGAAATAAATAGACATGGCTTGAGCCTCCAAAGATAAGAAAAAAAGCCTTTTCTTTGCCAATAAGTGTTTCAGTGTTTCTTTGCCTGAGAATTTGTCCACAGTTTTGCTGAAAGTCAACGAACGACGACATCAGAAATGTGATTCATTTAAACCGCTTGGGAAGGAGTCTTTAATACTGAGAGGAATGATTCGAGGAGACTTGCAAACACTCGAGGGGTCCACCTGCCTCAAAACGTTTCAAACCCAGTACTGGTTCTTTTTCAAGGCCGGGTTGTTTGTCCGACAGTGCTGCAACAGCTCAGGGTCCGTTTCTTTAGACTCCACATTGGACATGGGGATGTTATTGGTCGGATCGGTTTTGCGGAAGGTCTCAGTGCCGGCCACCTCTCCGTTTTTGGGCTTGGACGTTGCCGTCTGGACGTTGTGTTTGCCCGTCTTGTTCTTGCGGATCAGGTAGTAGGCCAGGACGGCGGCCAGGAGCACGAGGAGGAGGACCACCAGGATGGGAATGAGGATGGACCAGATGTTGTTGCGGCGAAACGTACGGCTTTCCTTGGGCATCGGAGCCGGGGGGCGCCGTGGTGGGAGCGTCTCCGGCGGGCCAGTCCATGTTGTTTCTCCAGGCGGGGTTGCGTGGAGTGGCACGAGGGGACCCGGCCACACCAGGGAGGTCGTTGCTATCTTTGGGTGGAGCGTCTATGGGAATCGTTAGCAGCGTGGCGGGATAAACCGCAGAGGCGTTGTAAGGGCCCGTCTTGAAGGAAAGCACACACTCAGCAGGAGGGACCCCGATGGCTTCGAGCAGGAAACGGGCTTCGTCCTGACTGGCATCACTTTGCGATCCAGAGGCATCGTCTATTTTCATAGCGACGCGACCCTCGTCCAGGTCCTCCTGGCTGAATGACTTCACCGGCTCACCATCACTGGGACCCCCAGACCTCACAAAATGAGCCCCTCTTGGCTGCTGGATGATCGTGAAAGTAGGACCGGTTCTGGTCTTGTTGGCTAGCGGAGTTGCATCCAGGAGCTTTCTGTCCACTTGAACAAGTGCGCCCTGGGGTAACAGTGGGTTTTGAGCGATGTTGGCCAGAGGCTGCACAGTGATGTTGAGGACAGAGGAGACGTTAGCAGCCCGGCTACGGGCCGTGAATGAAATGCTGTCTCGAGGGGAGGTGGACTTGACGAAGCGGACGCTGACCCTACCCTCTTTGATCTGTTTCTGCGTGAAGGCAGATGTGGGCTGACGGTCCACCATGATGGCTGCATACTTGGGAATACTCGTGACTTTGTAGAGGATGTCCTCCTCAACAGGACCCCCTGTAGTGACCCTCAACATCTCCTCAGTCACCAACGTCTCGTCGTCACCCTGCTTCACCTTAATCTCAGCGGTTTTATCGAGGAACAAGGTGCGAGCCAGGACACCGATGTGCAGCGTGTACGGCTCCGTATTATGTTCTCCGTCCGACACGATGAATTCCATAAAGCCATCCGTGAGGCTGCCGTCGCTGTAGAAGCCCACCTGCCCACGGTTGACCAGCTCTTGTGAGAACTCAGAGATGGGATCCATCGTGACAGAGTTAATCAGCCGACCGTTGGTGGGAGCTTTGGTCACCTTGAAGTGCACCTCATCTGGTGGGCTGTCCTCATCATGAGTGTTAAGATGGTTCTGGGTCAAAATGGTCATTGAGCCTTGAAGAACCTCCAGGAGCATATCTATGGTGACAAGCTCAGGGGGGTCAGAGCCCCGCCGTTTGACGGAGACATGGAAGACCTCCTCTAGGACCACTGACTCCGCGGGCGAAGCCACGCCACCGCCCATAGACTTCAGACGGGCCCTGAAGGCGAAACTGTCAGAGGAGGCCCCCGAGTCATCGTGCAGATACTCCAGCTTTCCTTGATATAAATCGTCCTGCATGAAGGACGGGGCGTTACGGGGCAGGTCCTCGCCGTCCAGGGTAATGCGACCATGATCTGGGAAGCGCTTGATCTCGAAAACTACGTCCACATTGTTTTGCTTTTCTTCGGGCAGGCTCGCCAGAAGATTGGAGGCGTCAAGGACTGAACCATCAATGGTTTTTCTTTGTCCCTGTACAACATCCAGACCTGAGCAGAAACAAGACAAATGCAACTCTTAAATTTCATCAGATTCATTCAGTATGATCTCTATAAACTACTCACTTAATTATCCACATATGTATTTTACAAAACTGCGGTGCCATTGCCTCGTTTTGCCCCGTACCTTTGTTCCTCCACAGCTGTGTGAGATGTTGCTGTGAGCAGCGTAGTAAGAGACGGTGACGGGCAGGATGTGGTGGACGTCTGGAGCCGGTTGGGATGACAAAGAAAACTCCATGGAGTCTCTTACCACCCAGAAAGGTTCGGCAGGTAGCTGGTGTTCATAGTAAACCAGTCCAGACTCCAGCTGTGCATCAGGGGAAACAAAATCAGAAGACTGTGAGTTGTCGATGTTGCTACTCATATCATGTGAAAGCTTCGCTGGAATTTTTGAACTCTGTCTAAGCAGGCAGAACATTTTACATTGATTATATAATCATTTCCCGCAGAATCTGGGAAACAAAATAGACATTTTATGGGCAAGGGGTAACTGATTCTGACTTGAGGGGCTGACATGAATTCCAATTTCTCCCTTAACCCTTAATCTCAACCCTCAATCTCAAAAATCCGCGCTCCTGTGAAGTGCAAGTGTTGTCCCAATTCTCAGAAAGTCAAGTTGAGGGACAAGTTTGAGGGCTGTATCGCCCTCAATATTGAGATTCTCTGGGACCACCCTTGGAAGTAAGGACTACCCAGAAGGCATTGCGTATTTTCGCCAAGACGTCTTCGAAAAGGATTGCACTGAAAAAAACTAGCTACAAATGTAAGTATTTTTGTAGTTAATAAAGATATAAATGTTACGAAACTATCTTATTGTCTTCATTATATATATTTATATTATATTCTTCTTCTTCTACGTCTTCTTCTCCTCCTTTTTCGTCGTTGTCGTTTTCTTGACAGACTAGATATAGCTTTGGCGTAAGGCCGCCCCCCACAGTCGGAAGACGTAACTGCACTCAAGGGCTGTCCCATTTCTAAGTCACAAGATAGCCCTTACACTTACTTTGGAGGGCCAACAATTGAGGGTTAAGGGAGGAATTGGAATTGGCCCCCAATTTTGGCTCCAGCAGAGGTTTGGCTGATGTGAACTGGGACAAGATGTTGGGGAACCAGGATGTGACACCCTGTGTAAATGTGTGTTATGGTATCGCACACATTTACATTATTTATTTCCATTATTCTCACGGACAAATTCATTCCCTGCATTTGTGGAATGAACCAACCCATGAGAAAAAAACGGCCGTGCACATATGAGACCAGGTCACTGCACGCAACAGGACTTGTTCAGGACCTGTCTGTGGCTGCGAGAGGTCCTTCCATGCACACGAGAGTGTCTTCCTGGTTTCTTCCTTTGGGATAGAGATCATCCATTGCCTTGACTAGGTCCAAATCTTCAGCTCCCTAAAGCTCGGCCTCCCAGCCGAGTGTGAAGCAGCCGACATGACAACCAACACTTTTAAATCTGAGACCACGGTTCTAAGTTGGAAAAGGGTGGAATGGCCTTTCCGGGTTTGGGGTGAGCTGTTGCCTCAGGTGGAAGACTTCCAAGGGGTCTTGCTCACATGTGAGGGAATAATGGAAGTGGAGATTGACAGGCATCTGCAAAAATTCAGACTCTAGCATTCTGTTGTGGTGAAAAGAGAAGTGGCTGGACTCTTCCTTTGAGACAGGATGAGAAGCTCTGTCATTCAAGACTCAGACAGCCACTGCCCCTCCACACCGACAGGAGCTGGATGAGGTGGATCAGCAGCTTGACTTTGACAGATAACAATGTAGGAATAAGGATAAGAAAGCATAAGAGGCAGTGACGGGATATCATCTCCTGGTAAATGCTTTATCAGCTTTCACCCCCAATGTATAGGTCAAGCGCTGATTTGAGTGAGCAGAAATCAATTTCAAGATAAAAACCACAGTAGTGGCCAGGACAAAACTCTTACATGCACGGAAGGATCTCTCACGTGCACGGAGATGTCCTGAGCTTGTGCACCAGCTTCTGATGAATGCTGAACCCAAAACCCAGACCTAACCCAGTTTTTACCCTATATCAAGTCTCAACCCGAAAAGCTGTCAGGAACTCCCCATATGCTGGTGTTCAGCGAGGGAGTCGAATCCCTTCCGCCAACTATCTACAGCGCCTCAAACTTTTGCCACATTTCAGGCTTCAAACATAAAGATATAAAATTAAAATTTTTTTGTCAAGAATCAACAACAAGTGGGACACAATCATGAAGTGGAACGAAATTTATTGGATATTTTAAACTTTTTTCATAAATGAAAAACTGAAAAGTGGGGAGTGCAATATTATTCGGTCCCCTTTACTTTCAGAGCAGCAAACTGAGTCCAGAAGTTCAGTGAGGATCTCTGAATGATCCAATGTTGTCCTGAATGACTGATGATGATCAATAGAATCCACCTGTGTGGAATCAAGTCTCTGTATAAATGCACCTGCTCTGTGATCGTCTCAGGGTTCTGGTTAAAGCTCAGAGAGCATCATGGAGACCAAGGAACACACCAGGCAGGTCCCAGATACTGTTGTGGAGAAGTTTAAAGCTGGATGTGGACACAAAAAGATTTCCCAAGCTTTAAACATCTCAAGAAGCACTGAGCAAGCAATCATAGTGAAATGGAAGGAGGATCAGACCACTGCAGAATCTACCAAGGCCATCCCTCTAAACTTTCATCTGGAACAAGGAGAAGACTGATCAGAGATGCAGCCAAGAGGCCCATGATCACTCTGGATGAACTGATCTACAGCTGAGGTGGGACAGTCTGTCCAGAGGACAACAATCAGTCCTACACTGGACAAATCTGGCCTTTATGGAAGAGTGGCAAGAAGAAAGACATTTCTCAAAGATATCCATAAAAAGTCTCATTTAAAGTTTGCCACAAGCCACCTGGAGACACACCAAACATGTGGAATAAGCTGCTCTGGTCAGATGAATCCAAAATCAAACTTTTTGGCCACAATGTAAAACGGTATGTTTGGAGTAAAAGCAACACAGCTCATCACCCTGAACACACCATCCCCACTGTCAAACATGGTGGTGGCAGCATCATGGTCTGGGCCTGGTTTTCTTCAGCAGGGACAGGGAAGATGGTTAAAACTGATGGGAGGATGGGTGGAACCAAATACAGGAGCATTCTGGGAGAAAACCTGTTGGAGTCTGCAGAAGACCTGAGACTGGGACGGAGATTTATCTTCCAACAGGACAATGATCCAAAACATGAAGACAAATCTACAATGGAACGGTTCACAAATAAACGTATCCAGGTGTTAGAACGGCCAAGTCAAAGTCCAGACCTGAATCCAGTCCAGAATCTGTGGAAAGAGCTGAAGACTGCTGTTCACAAACGCTCTCCATCCAACCTCACTGAGCTCCAGCTGTTTTACAGGAAGAATGGACCAGAATTTAGTCTCTGGATGTGTTAAACTGATAGACACAAACCCCAAGAGACTGGCAGCTGGAACTGCAGCTAAATGTGTTGAGATCCACATGTTGTTTATTCTTGACAAAAAATGTACATTTTATATCTTTATGTTTGAAGACTGAAATGTGGCAAAAGGTTGAAAAGTTCAAGGGGGGGCGAATACTTTCTCAAGGCGCTGTACCAAGGGAATCAAATCATATTTTCAGCTCAGCTTAGTGTCAGATTTCTGTCGCAGGCTGAACACAGCAGCTTGCTCATCCGAGCACAGATTTCAAGGATGAAAATGAACACATGGCGTTGAACCAACTATCGTCTTGGCAGCTGAATGGTACCGCTGGTACCAAACTGTCAGTTATTCTCTCCAACAAACGCTAACCAAATCTGTTAAAGGCCTACCACCAGTGGTGTTATGATGATCAGTGTTTGTGTAATCTGGACGTTTGCTCATTGAATCAGTGCTTCTGTCTCAAACTGAATAGTAGTCGAACAATCTCAGACAACAAGCCACTCAGTCAATGAAAAATTAGCATTTTGGAATCAAGAGTCTGTTTGTGAGTGTTTTCAAGACATTTGTGCATCATTACTTGAAAACAAACAAACAAACTGCTTTCCACTTTGGCTGATACTTTGCTGATTGTACACAGAGTATCTTATATTTATTTGTCAGAATTTGCACTTTTTCTTTTTTCATCATCTGATTTTATTTAAAAGAAAAAAATAAAGGTAAAGGCAATCCAATTTTAAACCACTGCCAGGACACTGAACAAATAAAAAAAAAAGAAATTCAGTGGCACATTGTTTTGTAAAATGACACCCCCTGCTGGTCAAGAAGAGGAACATGCTTGTTCTTTGTGTCTTGAGTTTAGAAATGTTGACACTTGGAGAGTTTTAGCCTAATGTATTAAAAAACAAAAAAAACAATTGTTAAAAGCATTTACACTTGAAGTTATTTTAAAGGGACTTTCTAACTGAAAAGGTAACAATGAAGAGCATGTGTTAACAAAAGTGTGTGGTAGAGATGCGCGGATGAACCGCGCACCCGCG
The DNA here is from genome assembly GCA_018398805.1 of Hirundichthys speculiger. Taxonomy (NCBI): domain Eukaryota; kingdom Metazoa; phylum Chordata; class Actinopteri; order Beloniformes; family Exocoetidae; genus Hirundichthys; species Hirundichthys speculiger. The sequence continues at coordinate 338,881 of JAGFBZ010000489.1, forward strand.
GGCGGAGCGGATAATCCGCATATCGGGCGGATTACTCGTCAAAAAATAATACTTTAATTAAATTCGGGCGGGTTGCGGTTGAAGCACTCAAATAATAATAATAAGAAAAATATTTTACCTATTATTAAAAAGGATGGCGGGTCGGTTCGGTTTTGAAAATTGGTGAAAAAACGTTCCTGCAAATGGATAGCGGGCGGATAGAGATTTTAAGAAGCGGTTGCGGTTAAAATATACGTCATCCGCGCATCTCTAGTGTGTGGTAAATATTACACAGTTAGAGCTGAAATGCTCAGCTGCATTTTATGGATTAGACTGGCATTATATTTTCTTATAGAGTGAATTTTAAAAAGTTTGACAGCTCCAAATCTGCTATTAATATGGCAATTAAATTTAGAATTAATTTAAACACAATGCACAATAGTATATTGACATAAAAAAATGGCAATCAATTTTTAAAAAAGGCTCCTATTATTTTTAATTTTAACACAATTACTATATGTTAATGGAATAATGAAAATAAATCAGGGAATTGCCTTTAAAAAATAACAGATTTAGCCTCATGGAGAGCAACATCACCTGTGATTGTGAGAAGTGGTTTATTTCTTCATACTGGTTCCTGTCATTTGCCAGGATGAGTCTCCCCAAACGAGGTGGACGGACGAGTGAGAAGCTTATCTCATTCCCGTCCTCGCTGGTCACAGCCCCGAGATTGTCTTTGGTGATGGACTGCCTTGTTCCTGTAACAGCACACACACACAAATCCAAAGTTTAGGTAATGTGATATAGCCATTAATGTGATAATGTAGTTGCCTGTACTGGCAGGTGAAGGTATCACATGTTTCATTCATCTGCTGTTTTTTTTTCAACAACTAGATACAAGCTGATGATTTATATGTACACATTTGAAATTAAATCACATTTCTCACAGTTTAAGCATGCAGTTAAAGAGTCACTGATATCTAAAAAAAAAATAGGAATAGATCACTTTTAATGACACAGACCTCCAAGTCCTCTGAACAAAGTCTGCAATCATGAGAGAATAAACTCACCACTTTAGAATCTGGACATTCCTTATAATTTACATCATGATATCGTTTATTTATTTGTATAAAACTGTCTGTGGTCGTTGTGAACCTTCCAACTCACTACAGTTTCATTTAGTTATTATTATTATTATATTATCTATGTTTCTTTTTTGTCTATAAAAATACAAACATGACAATGTCTTCAAAAGGAAGTGGCAAAAAAATAAAATAAATAAAAATCAGGGAAATTGAGTGCCAATATCCTGTAATTACCAGTTGCGACCACACGGGGTCGCTGTTCAGCTGAGGTTGTTGCATCGTCTTAACTCCAAGATAAAAATGAACCCTGCATCTCAGCTCAGATTGTTGTCTTTATTTAATATTAAAAAAGTGAATCTCTACAACAATCACTTGGAACATCTTCAGATGAAATCAACACATTGTGATTTTTTTTTCCTAATGTATTACTTTAGACATGTGACAGCGTTACTAACAGCAGCACTACAAACTTTGTCTTAACGGCGGGATCGTTCTGCTGCGCCTCACGAGCTTCTGCAGGTGCAGAAATGTCTCGTTCATTCAGTCCAGCCCTCTCTGTGTTCAGCACATCAGCCTCCTACAGATCAGCAACTCCTCCCTCCCACCTCCCTCCCCTTCCCCTGCATTAGCAGGAGAGGCCTCCTTTATTCAGACCGCGTTCATTCACTGAAATGTCATGACTCTCAGCCTCCGGGGGGGAGGAGGAGGGATGGGGGGGGTGACTGCATGTATCATGCTTCCTCAGTCAGTTTCAGCGCATCACTCCCGTACAGTCACACACATTCATCATTTCATGGCTTTTTTTTTGTTTTTTTGGCAGTTTTACCTGGAAAAACCATGAGCTCCTCCTGTGTTACCATGGTGATGGTGAGAGGCCTGGCTGTGATGACAAATCGGTAGAGGGGAGATGTATGTTCTCCGTCTGTCACCTTAAAACTGAAGCCGCCAGACTCTTCACCTGGAGAAGAAGGAGATTGAGCGTTCGTTAACGGTCATCCGTTTAGTTTAATCTGTTGTTCCCAGTTTCTTTTTTTCCCTGAAAGATTCATTTATGCTCGCTGCGTTGTAAAGGCAGAATGTAATTAGAACCGTGCTGTACCTCCGTGGCCTTAATGAAAAAAAAAAAAAAGGACTTATTTATCACAATAAAGAGGAAAATAAAGGCATGTTCATGTACGTGCTTTTTCACAGTGGTTTTAAAGGCTTATCGATCAGCTCCAGCGGCAGACCGACTACTTTACTAACTGCTCAGAGGAACAAAGAGACCTGCTTAGGTGAGTTAAAGTCGATGATGGATTCATATCAAGATCATTTCATTTAAGAATAGACAGTGTTGGGCAAGTTCACTCTCTACACCACATGTGTCAAACACAAGACTCGCGGGCCAAATGTGGCCCACCACGTCATTTTATGTGGCCCTCGAGAGCTTGGGCATGATTGGCTTAAATTTTAAACCAATATTTTAAGACTTAAAATAAGCTTACAGTGCTTTAAAGCGCATATTGACAATAAACTACATCTCCCATCATGCATTTCGTCGCTACCCACAATGATAACGGTAGCTATGAGCAAGACGATTTTTCAGAACATGTCCAAGAAAAGAAAATTGAAGCACAAGGAAGGCAGTTTCATGAATGATGGGAAAACAACAGTATGTCTTTTGTGTTATGAGGCGGTGTCAGTCATGAAAGAGTTTAATCTATGTCGGAATTTTGACAACAAACATGGAGCTAAGTATTTTAGCCTGCAAGAAAGACAAAGAATCGCTTCCGCTTCTGTAACCAAGGTAATGGATACTCTTACAACCATAAACCCTGAGTTTAATATAATGAGTTAAATATTTGAAACTTGAATACATAATAAATACAGAAAGTGTTATTTAACAATATAATAAGGTGTAGTTTCATTTATTTTGATTTACATTGCATTTTGTTACACTCGTGCTGCCAATCTGGCCCTTCAAGGGCAACCATGATGCTGATGTGGCCCTCAGTGAAAATGAGTCTGACACCCCTGATCTACACGAACTAGTTAAGTTCATAGTTTACAGAAATTAAAACGAACTAGTTCAGTTCACCATTAAAAAAATTAACTAAATAGTTCATTTTTAATTTTTTTTTCTTATTCTTTTTTTTTAATGTTGCTGCGAGCAATTATTCGTCAAAATGATTACCACTGCCCATATACTACACCACCACAAACAGTAATTATTTTATCCATTTTAACTGTCGAAAACTATGTGTCCAATTCAGAATCTTTATCTAACCAGGGTTCACATTAGCATTGAAGGAACAGCCCATGTAAAACTGTCATTTCCCTTTCAGTTTCTCTCTACAGCAGCCATTCCCAAACTTCAGAATACCAAGGTCCAATTTAAAATGTGAAAAATATACGCGGTCCACCGAAACCTTTAATCACAACTGTGATCAACATACAGGACCAGGAACCATGATCTGATATTAATGTGAGGGGTCAACAAATAAAGGTGACACTTGTTATATTAACTTAAGATGACAGTAAAATAACACTTAACTAATTTTTTTTTATTACTTCTTTTAAAAAGATCGAGAATTTAAAACATATTAGTTTAATTTTAATGACCTCTCAGGCTCACCTGCAGTACCACGACGGCCCACCAGGGGCCCGCGGCCCACACTTTTGGAATCACTACTCTACAGTATGTTAAAAATATGAGGAAAAACCTGCTGCCAAATGGTCTTTATTATAAGACAAAAACAGGTCCTTAAGGTGCAAATGTTTTTTTGCCCCCATTTCAATATTTCAATCCCCCCCAGGAGTCGGGGGTCTCCTCCAGCTCTGGGTAACTGTAGCTTTCATCTTCCTTCATCCTTGTTTTAAACATTTGATGACGCAATTGTTAGCGTGACAGAAGCGACAGACCGTGTTGCCATGTTTGATTGATTTCCTCAGATACATATCAGGCTCGTTTGTGGTGGATTTAAATGGGGTTCGCTAGAAACCTGGAACGGTTTTGACCGTGCGTGAACTTTGAAAGAGCGTCGTTCACAGTTGACCTTTTGGTAAGCACCGCCCCCTCCCAAGTTACTGTTGCTAGGTCGGACATTCTTGCTGCTTCTCCATTAAGGACAATGTTAATTTGCTATTTTTCTGATGCCTATCATCAGTATTTATATCACACTAGAATAACGCCATGGTGACATATTGCTGCTGTGACTCGAGGTGTCCAGAACGTTTGGAGGAGTAATTTTTATTCTTTTTCCCAAGCCCAAACAAACGCTGGAAAAATGCAGTGTGGGTTCAGTTTAGAGGTCTTCACGGGTCCACTTTCATGGACCCGAACCTGAATGGACCCGTGAAAATTCGACCCCGAAACCAACCCGACCCAAGCTATTATCATAAGTTCGGGAGTCCGAACCTGAATGGATCCGGAATATTTGGACCCAGAACTGACACAACCCGAGTCTTTAGTTTCTGACCACGAACCGAACCGAGTTACTCGAATGGAACCGTGACAATCCAGCCCATAGTTGCTCATGTTAAAGTTGTCTAGCATTGAATAAAACTTGATTTTCTTACCTAAAGTTGTCTTCTTCTACCGGTTCAGTTGCTACATAGGCTACGTGATGTAAACAACAATATATCCAGGTCGTTATTTTCTTTGTGGATACAGATGCTATTGGTAGCAACTGCTAACACTAATAGCCTTCACCGGTCAGGACGTGTCGTGAATATGTTCTCTCATCCAACGTTGTCATGTTGGCGATCCGTTGTGCTTTACAGCTGCTGGGCAAACCGCTAATAACACGCTACGCCAACACGATTGTTTCATGACAAACACGCCACGTTAATGAATAATTAATTAACTACCCCGAGTCCTGACATTGGCTGCCACCGCCAATATCTTTACCTCTCTCGAGTAAACATGGACCCAGCCTGTCAAAGAGCACCGACCGGACTCGAGACTAACTGTACTGATTCCGACCCAAACCCGGTGTCACGTCTTTTGAATGGACCCGAGACCCGATTCAGGTCGGGTCGGAACCTCGGGTTGTCGGGTTGTTCCGAAGACTTCTAGTTCAGTTATATGTCTGTCCACACAAGCAACTGAACGTGGGGAAAGTTACAAAACACACCTACATTTACTCCAAGGTAAGTTAGCTTGTTTATTAGATGATTGATTTAACCACCGTTTAGTAAAAAACTTGGGCTTAGGAAAGAGAATAAAAATGTCTCCTCCAAACGTTCTGGACACCTTGAGTCACTGTAGCAGTTCCCCAGCAGCAATATTTCACCATGGAGTTATTCTAGTGTGATATAAATACTGATGATAGGCATCGGAAAAATAGCTAATTAACATTGTCCTTAATGGAGGAGCAGCGAGAATGTCCGACCTAGCAACAGTAACTAGGGAGGGGGCGGTGCTTACCGAAAGGTCAATTGCCCAAATTAACTCGTTCACACCCGATGCCCGAGCGAGTTCAGTTCACGTTAGCACAAAATATGTACTAGTTGGTGAACTTTCGTTCAATGACCGCGTTCAGGTACAACACTGAGAACAGAGATGATGACTGCGAAGCTGCTTCACCTTCGTGGATGAAGATGACCTCTCCTCTGTTGATGTGAGCCTGCGTGAAGTTCAGGACGCCCTGCGCGGGCTCCTCCTTCAGCGCCACCCTCCCGCTGGTTGGCATTTCGACGCGGTAACCAGCTCCTCGGCGGGGGTGTCATCGTCCTCTGTGCTCAGCATGCTGGAGGTGATATCAGCTTCCTCTCCGGCCAGAACCTGCGAAACATCAGAGTCGGGGGGGAGACAGAGACACGGGGAGATGAGACGACACCAGATTGATTACCCGGACGGGTCCGTGGGGATGGATGAACGGACGAACGGAGAGATTTACCCACGCGCAGGTAAACAGAGGGAAAACAAAAGAAAGAAACAAAGCAATTAAGTACACAAACAGGGAGCAACCCACCCCACGAAGAGCCGCCTCTACAGTAACAATCTAAAAGGTTAATTATTCCTCCGCGGCAGCAGAGATGCTCCTGTAATCAGAAGATGGAGCGCAGCGGCGGCGGCTGGATGACTCTCTCTGGGTGGAGGGCCTCTAATGGACTTCTAATGGGCGGCCGGCTGAAAGGAGCATTAATTGAAAGAAATGGGCCAGATCCCGAGAAAGACATTGTTAAATAGCTGAAATCAGCTGGGAAAGCGAGCTGAGGGCGCCCTGCAGAAAGAGGTGCATATCGATCCGGAGAGCCTTTCTCTTTCCAACACCTCCTCGGGAGGAAGAGGAGAGAGGACACGTCAGCCTCGGATATCTGTTCCTCAATGAGCATATTATATTTAGTGGTGAACATCCGCGATGCTGCATGAAAAACAAATTATCCATCCTGACACACAGCGTGCGAAGAGTTATATTTTCCACAAGCAAGGCCCATTAAATCTGCTGTAATGCATTTTATTCTTGTGATTTTTCTCCTGCTTTGCTCCGACCCTCGACGAGTGCAGACGGATCTGCAGACTGACTGGATGGCTTCCACAAGAGGGAAATTCATGCCACGAGAAGTCCAGTGACATCTGTCCTGTTCCTGCGAGAGACTCGCTTCTCGACCCAACTTTGTTCATTCCTGCACGAAATGGAGCTGTTGTTTGGGCTCTGTTTTTGTTTTTTTTTGTCTGTCTTCGTGCGTGACCGCTTCTCACAGAATTTAAAAAGTCAATGATGGAATAAATCAAGTGGAGCGTGCAACACTGACAGCTTAGCTTCCACGTGCTCCACGTGACCTTACCCCATTTCTAGGGGTAAACCAGTTTTTGAACCGGTTGCTCCTCCGCCACACATTTCTACATGCTGTCATGTTCAGTGAGTTCAACCTACAGGCCACGCTTTAGAGCTGCTGGAAAGCCAAAAGATATACGTACATATAAGGGCTGTAGCGATACACTAATCTTGCAATACGATACATGACACACGATATTTGGCTCACGATACAATATATATATCGATATTCATCTTACAATACATTTACATCATTTTCCGAAATATTTTAAAGGGACAAAGTGATTTTGGTGACATCTTGTGAGTGTTCCAGTGACTGTTTGAATTAGTTGAACTGAAAGCATCAATTACACATTATATGGCTGACAGGCAGCTTGCAAATGCTGGACAAAATGAATAAAAGATTTGTTGAGAAAAATAGTTTCATTTATTTAAACAGTGCAAATTGTTGCTTGCAAGCTTTTAAAGGTGGGACACTGGGGTTTTGAAAGAAGCTTAGAATATCAATACCCATGGCTGGAAAAATCGATACTCTCTGGGTAAATAAAATATCGATATACAGTGATCCCTTATTTTTCGCGGTTAATATCGGAAATAAATTCCCACATCCAACCTTTTCCAGCTTGACACCAGAGACAAAGATCTCCTTGGTTTCCTCTACAGCAAACATCTGGATGAGATCATGCCACAGCTGTACAGACTAATGTGTCTGGCCGTGACTATTCCCACATCCACCACAACTGCTGACCAGACATCCTCTGAAGGGAATAAAAACGTCTGACAGTAATACGGTGATGCGTAATCCAGAGGTAGAGCCGTTTGTGCACGTCCACATATGACCAGGTGGATGCACATTTATGCCATTTGGACGCGCTCTTTTACATGCTGACATGCGAGTTGCACTTTCTGCAAACTCTGTATCTTGCGATCATGGGTTTAGGGTAGCAGGTGGTCTGAAACTGTACAGAATCAATACAGAAACCGTCACACAAAAATTGAGGTACGGACCATACCGTGAGCCACCTGTACCGTTGCACCTCTAATACATACATATAAGGGCTGTAGCGATACACTAATATTGCTTTAAGATAAGATACACAATACACAATATTCAGCTTATGATACAATATATATCGATATTCATCCTACAATACATTTACATCATTTTCTGAAAGATTTTAAAGGAACAAAGTGATTTTGGTGACATCTTGTGAGTGTTTCAATGACTTTGTTTGAATTAGTTGAACTGAAAGCATCAATTACACATTATATGGCTGACAGGCAGCTTGCAAATGCTGGACAAAATGAATAAAAGATTTGTTGAGAAAAATAGTTTCATTTATTTAAACAGTGCAAATTGTTGCTTGCAAGCTTTTAAAGGCTGGACACGGGGGTTTTGAAAGAAGCTTAGAATATCAATACCCGCGGCTGAAAAATCGATACTCTCTGGGGAAATAAAATGTCGATATATATCGCAGAATCAATGAATTCGCTCAGCTGTAATACATATATAAATTAGGGCTGGGCAAGTTGCCAGTTTATTATCACGTTAACTCATTAATTTATTAATGCCGACATTTATTTTATTACGCGTTAACGCATGTTGCTCACATGCTTTTGTTTTGAAAAGTCTGTTACTGGCTGCTGTGGAACCGGAAGACAATTAGCAGGTAAACATGGGAAAGCTAAAACAGACATGGAGAACTGAAAAAATCTGTGAACTTTACATTCCAGGTAGCAACTCAGGTAGCAATATTAACAATTCTGTCTAAAAATAAAAAAAATTCTGGACTGCAACAAAACTTTCTCATCATTCCTCCATGTTCCATCAGATCTGCTCCATGTGTTCACTGTCCTGCTGTTCTCTAGCTGGTTACTGCAGTGCGGCTCCATCTAGTGGCACAGATGTGTAACGACAACAGAAAGTCCAGTCTTCGATTATAAAACAAATTCAGTTCTGTGGACCATTTTTAAATTTCGTATTTTTGATTCAGGTCTGAAATTGTAAGATAAAAAAAAAAAAAACAGGCATTTTTTTTCTTTTTTTTGTATTAGATTAAAAAACAAAAAACTTAATAAAATGTCACTTTTTAATTTTTTTTAATTTTTGATTGACAATTGAAAATGGAAAGAATGAATGATACACGGATTGGTAAAGTTACTGAACTTTAACATGGACATTTTCATTTTAAAGTTCTCCCAGATGGAGGATTCAACAGAAACAAGGTTATTTGTAAAAACTGACAAGTTGAACTCCCCGTTAAAAGTTTCTGCTGTTACCTCAGAAATTACCTGTTTTAATGTTCTGATTGTGCTGAGACACAATCATTTTGTTGGATTTTGTTTGTAGACTTTTTTTTATTTCTTATAAAAACAGGATGACATTAATGCCCTGGCAGTGGCAATAAGCTTTATTTTATTTTACATTTTTTAAAATGAGATTTACACTAAATATGTGTTACTGACAAGTGCTGATGTTAAAAGTGTTTGAACAAAAAATGGTATGGCACTTTAGTTCATATGGCAGCAGAACATTTAAATAAAAGTACATTTTACACTACTTTTGAATTCATTATTTGATATTGCGTATACAATGCGATTAATCGCGATTCAAAATTTTAATCATTGCCCAGCCCTAATACATATATATATATATATATATATATATATATAAAATTTCATTTTAAGTCCTTCATGTCATCTCACAGATCAAGTCTTCAAAGACTCGCCCAACGTAACAGCCGTGGTCGTGAAGTGTATAATTTAGTTCTCTTACAGTCCACTGAGTGAAACATCCCATTCAGTTTTTACACTCCATCAAAGCTCCATCACAGCGGTGCAGCATCACCAGTTCAAAGCTGCAATCCATGCACCGCCTTTTTTATTTTTTTCATCCTGAAAGACTGTGTCTTTGTTCGGCTCTAATGACAGCTTTTACAACTGGAGACGAGCTCACAGACGAGTAATGTTGGAGTGGAAGTGAAATCAACAGACCTGTTGTTCACAGCAAAGCCTGACTAGACATCTGAATTAACTGGCAGGATGAAGTTGCAGCTCTGGATGTATTAGTTTTTTGTTTTTTGAAACAACATCTACATTTGTGTGCGTAAAGCCTGGCTTCACACCGGACATAGATTTTTAATCAGTTGCTTAATGACTTGTCCGAAGGAAGGCCTCCTCGATTCTTCCACAACCCGCCTGGTTGCTACATACCTTTTTTTGCTGAGTCATACCAGCCCGTATCAACAAACAGGGATTTCAGCCCAGCTGTTAAAGTCTGCACGGATCCTATTATATCACAGAGAATCCCTTTCTGCTCAGGGCTGTTTTCTTCTCAGACATGCAAAAGGCACGGCCTGATAGTTTGCTCTGAGGCAGCGGTAAGTCAAGATTAACTCCAACTAGGGGTGCACGATAACTATCGGGCCGATAACAGGAAATTATGACCCGATAAGTCCAATATCACGACAAATAGCCCTGATAACATATATATTTTTGTCAACACGGCAGTGCCTCGCTCCCTCTGAGCCTTGAATGACAGCGAATGTTATGTTCAAGTTATGTCGGCATAATCAGAAAAACGATTACTCAATAAGGAAAATCAATAATACCCCCTTGTAATATTAAAAACTGCATTTTGGGGCCCTTGTATAATGTTGGTTCATATGTCCATGACTTATGCTTTAGATTCTGGTCTGTTGAAGGACACAGTGTCTGTTATCGTTCTGGCTCCACCAAGTCTCTTACGTTTTGACACGTAGCCGTCTAGAGAACTTATCCAAGGTCCTGATGTTTTCATGTGATGTTTAAAGACGGCTGTTTCCTACTGACAATTTGTCATTCTGAGCCATCCTGCATTCTGTGATGTTGGTAATGACGTCTTCACCTTGCATACAACTTGAAGATTAAACCAACTTTGCACCCTCTGTTGTGGTCAGCGCCTTGTTTAACTGCCGAATGACTGCCTCACTTAGAACACATTATAGCGTATACCAGTGCTTCTCAATTATTTTCTGCTGCGCCCCCCCCCCCCCCCCCCCCCCCCCAGGAAGAAGAAAACATTTCGCACCCCCCCTCCTCCCCACCATGACTATAAATAGTATAATTTGTCTATAAAATTATTGTAAGTACACCTCTGCATAACAGCGTATCCTTATTAACATTAAGGGAAACAAAAAAAAAGAAAAAGAAATATAGATTAACTTATAACAAAGATTAACTTTATTAACATTGTTTTTTAGTCTGTAAAGATTTAAAGTGCATCAATCCCACCGTAGTCTCAGTGAAGCAGCGCTACATCAGCATCGTCATATTTCCTCGTCTTAACTTTCTGGTGACTTTCGTTTGTCTCATTACCTCCGTCTCTCTTCGTCTTTGTTTTCATCCCTGTTAAATATTTTTCCCTGGTGTCTCTTGAGTGGTGTCACTTCATATCTCCTGCTCTGTGCTGCGTGCACACATGTCCGTGCAAAAAACCCGACACAATATAGCTAATACTCCCTGAACCCACTGGGACAATGAGAGCGCCACTGCCACCTACTGGAGTATGTGTGCAATTACACTTTATTCCAGTACGGCAAAAAAAAAAACAAAAAAAAACAAACATGTTCCCTGGGGTCACACGCGCCCCCCCTGGAATCGCACAGCGCCCCCCCAAGGGGTCCCGCCCCACTATTTGAGAAGTACTGGTGTATACTTATAAATAAGATATACCCAAATTTCTAGATTACACCCCTCATACCAGAAAACAATGTTTTAACTCGGTCATAATTTTGGTAGTTGCTGACTTGAATTGATATTCGCAGTATTTCCCCTGATGTTACCCACAAAAAAAGAAAAAAATAGAAAAGGCTGAAAGAACAACTAGGAAACGAGGGAACGTGGGAATTTACGTTACACCTTGAATGCAGCCTGCAGCACAGCCGCTGATCACAAAAAACGCGGCGGCCATTTCCTGGAACTTCATTTAAGTTTCAGAAGAAGATGGTTTGGTGGTTATTTGTGACGAATCCTCCGAGCGAATTCTACGAGGAGGGAAGCACAAGCTTTAATACGTAAAACCTGATCAGCCACCTACAACATAACAATTGCTTACATGGAGTTTTGAAATCGCGCTAACGTGAGCTAATGCTAACGTGCGCAAGCAAGCAGCAAGTCTCCTCTCTCCTCTCCTCTCCCTCATTTCTCTCATCAAAAGCTTCCATGAGATTAAAAGAAAAACTACTGAACCTCATTTACTTTAATTAAAGGCATTAATTTAAATGGAACCACAAGCCAAAATCCTTTAAATGTAAATCTTTTTCAGTTAGAAATACATGCATCAGAATTACTATCAGTTCAAGGAGCCTTTATTTTTTTATATCAGTCAGTAATGAACCTTATTTAAGTTGATGTGAGATATCAAATAGGTTTGTTTGATAACTTTATGAAAATGTTTGAGAGGCTTGCCAATAGTTTTTCTTTGAAAAAAATACATATCAGTTCATTTAAAGAGTCCAAACTATTTTTGGTTTTGTTCATAGTATTGATGTAATGATCTTAGGTATATGTGTGTGTTATCGGTATCGATATCGGTATCGGTTTTAAAAAACAGTTATCGTGCATCACTGACTCCAACAGTCTGAGCTAACGGTGGACTTTGTCAAGAAGGCTGGAAGTGGATCCATGGAGAACATCCGCAGAGCACCCTGCACACGGCGGCTGCTTAATGCGCTCCTCTGCTTTATTCGTCCCCGCACAGAAACCTCCAGAGAACAAAGGTAGTCTTTTCAGCGACTCCAGACACGGTACATTATGCAGAGACGAGTCAGCTGATAATAGCACCACTCACCTGTCTGCTCTCTCAGCATGAAGAAGCACAGACAAGAGCTACTTCCACGATACCCAAACATCATTATTCCACCACCACCAACAGAGCGAATGATGTTCTACATTTAAGGACATGCTCCTGACAACGTGCAAGTTTAGTCCTAATAATACGGCAGCCAGATTCCCTGAAAGCGTAGCAGAACATTTAAGTTCTCAGGCTGTCTCTCCTTTGACTGCCTTGGAGTGGAAATGTCACGCGGTCACATGCAATACAGTGATCCCTCGCCAATTCGCGCTTTAAGTTCCGCGGTTTCAGTTATTCGTGGATTTTTCAGAAATATATAATATAGAAAAAAAATCAAGAAAAAATTGCAGAAACATCACAGGATGTTGTCCGCGTTCTCTCACAGCAAAGAAATCTTGTGAGCCAGCCTGACCTCTTTAAGAAGGTAGTCTTATGGGTAATGGTGTGGCCTTATGGGTAATGTAGTGTTTGTGTCGTGGGATGGCAGAATGAAAACGAGGTTAGATGAAAGAGCAGTTTGTTTACTACGGTTCAGAGACCAGAGGCTGTGAAGGTAACAGAAAGACCTCCGTTGAGCCTTTGTCTTGTTTCTCTGCAGTGTCTCGCTACTTTTTTACGATTTTTAAACATATTTTAAACACATTATTTAGGCTCGGGGGGCTCCGACTCCAGTTTGTGGATTTTGATTCTCGCGGGGGGGGCACCTGTCCCCATTAACCACGAAAAATAAGGGATCACTGTAATCACGCAAGAGATGTAAAACACATGATTCTCAGAGGCTTCACAGCAAGTCACAGTTTGAAATAATAAGTTTTAGTTTGTTCAATGTACATGAAGCAAAAAAGGTAAATGCAGTCAGGCTTGTCTCTGCACGAGCTCATTACATCACCATTGTATCATTACAATATAATGAATCGGACATAATGAATGAATGAATCCCTCATTTTTTTTAAAAAAAGAAAGAAAATCACAAAAAATGCCAGAATAGACAAAACACCTCATGACTTTTAGTAAAAGGTCACTAATGTCCAACTTGCAGCGCGATGCCATCGTTGTTTTGACGATGCCGTTAAATTTAACAAGTCACAGGAATGAGTCGCCTCAGTCAGGCTTGGGATGTCTGTGAACAGAATACAGCACTCAGAGCAACGTCACACACAGAAGAAAAAAAGGCGGTCCAAAAGGATTACTGTCAAAAAGGCACAAAGTTCAAGAGGTTGTCTGTCGGCTGAGATGTTACTGCAGCGCAGTGCTCGCGCCTCCACACTAGATGGCGACGTCGGCCCACGCTCTGCTTCTCAGACACCACACAATCTGGGGCAGGGACTCTGAAGATGGCCCCGCAGATTGATGGTTTATATAACAATCACTGCATTTAATAACAAAAGAGGATGGACTGCGAATTCAATTTGATTCGACACGATGGCTTTCACTTTGAGTGTGCGATCGAAAGGAGCTGCAGTCCTGAAGATGAGCGAGGTTAGTGAGCGACTCAGGAGGAAGAGTCATACTGGCACTTTCTCGAAAACATGATTTCCTGAGTTCTTAATGAAATATGTGAGACATATTTTGTTCCAAATGCATCAAAGATACAGTAGATAAGCTTCCTGTTTAACCACCTCTCTGTATCACCTGACTTTAAAGGACAGAGTCGGCCATGAAGCTCCGCCCACCCTCCTCAACACGGAAGTGTGCCTCTCTGGACATCAGTATTACAGGACTGTGTTACAGAGTCCTCCCTCATCTGGGTCTGTGATGTCACACTTCTGAGTTGGCCTCTCACTTCGGACAAACAAAGACGTGCTTTCGTGCACACCTTTTTCCCCGTATGTCTCCTTTAACCGTTTGAGGCTCCAGTTTTGACCCGTTCAGGGATGAGACCCCCGGCAACCCCACATCTGAGGGTGGGAGCTAAAAGCTGGAGACACTGCAGGAAGATGCAGACGGGAAATATGACGGCGCCTGGCGTGGGTGGCCCGTGCATGAAGGAAGACTGGGGCGGTATTTCATTCTGATTTCTGCTCCCCGTCAGCCATGTCATGACGCGAACCCCATCCTGTTTTGACGAGACGTAAAACAAGAATACTTCGCCGGTACGCAAGCAGTCGCCGATATAAATATGAAGGTCGTTCAGCCCTGCAGCCTGATGACAGATGTGCAGGAGCGAAGAAGCGGCGGACGGAGGCAGACATGTGCAGACTCTATTGAGAGCAGCTGTGTCCTGTAGGGTGAGCCAAACTGAACTTGAGCGGAGCCTGATCATGATCCTGCCGCCCGTCATGTCAGCTCATCTGAAACTGAGGTCACGACACTCGCGCGCTTCCTGCTTTAAATCAATCCCAGCGCCGCTGGGCCGGCCCCGCGCTGTGTGGCTCAGACGTCCACATATTATTATGTTACATTCTGCAGGCGCAGCAGAGGAGTATCAGGGATTGGATGCCCCCCCTCCCCCTCCCCCATCCACCCCCACTCTGTCAGGGAGCCACGGTCTCATCGACCATTGCGGTTTTCCAAAAATACGGGTTGCCAGGGAGACGAGGAGCCGCGGGCAGAGCAGGGAGGGCTGAATGACACAGTTGGTTTCCAGTTCTGTGAGCAGACTGCTTTTTTTTTTTTTTTTTTTCCAACTCTCACATGAGTTTCTTGAACCAACTCAGAACTTCTGCTTCACGACTGATGTAAATCAGTCTGAGACTTCGGGCATAAACATCCGTAAAGGAGGGGCAGAATATAAGAGACGCTTTCAAATCAAATCCAGTCCTATACAAGGGACTGTCTCCTCAGTGGCAGAATCACTCTTTTTTTAATGTTAAATGTTGGATAATGATGGATAATGATAGCCTACTTATCTACGTGTTTGATGTTAAAGCGGCGGCATAAGCTTGACTCGGTTAATATTGTCCTGTTGAGAGGCAGTAATACTGTATGTCCTTGCTCTTCATTTGTCTTTAATTTGGCTTTGATGTGCAGAAACCTTTATCTTCGGCCGCTCTGGGACAAAACAGTGGCCGACATTGAGACTCTGGCCATTTTTCAATATGCATTTTAGTCTGTGTTGTTTTGGACTTGTGAGACATGAGTCATTTCATTAATTCCATTCAATTTTTTCAATTCAATTTTATTTGTATAGCATCTGTTACAATGTCTGTTCTCTAACTAAAATTATAATGTTAAATCCAAATCAAGGATAATGGTAAGTAGGGTTGGGAATCGAGAACCGGTTCCTGTAGAGAACCGGTTCCTGTAAAGAACTGGTTCGGTGTGTTTCAATTCCATGGAATCGTTTGGCAGTTTATCCAGCGATTCTCTTATTGATTCCAACCAGCACGAATCTCACGTAATTTACGCAAGTTACACACAGTCATTTCCAGAAAGCACTTACGTGATTAAGTTACGTCGGTTTAGCACGCGCATTGCAGTTGTAAACAACAATGGCGCCCACCAGGTTCAAACGCTCCAAAGTTTGGCTTCACTTCACCAAAGAAAGATGGCAACAAGGCAACTAGCAGTCATTGTAAAGTGGAGATAACAGCGTCGGGAGGGAACACGGCTAACATGCAGAAACATTTGTGCACACAACATGCGATAACGAGTGTCGTGTTTTTGACGCTTCGGACTGATGGATCTCAACCCAGCAGCAGTAGCCAAGCTAAGATCACCTCTGGCAACTCTGGTTAGTAGCTATCCCGCTTATCCAGGCTTTGGGCCTCTTTTGACCTCGCTGTTGAGTTTGTAAGGTCATGACTTCTAAGTAAAAAAAATTGATGCTAATAAAACTGTTAGTTCTCCTTTTTGCCCAAATTAGAATCAATAAGAGAACCGATAAAGAATCGAATCGAACAATCGAACACTATCGATAATGGAATCGGAATCGGAAAAATCTTATCAATTCCCATCCCTAATGGTATGTAAAAACTCCCACACCGGGAGAAAAAAACCTTTCAGCCAAACAGTGACAAGGAAAAACTCCACTTTAGGAGGAAGAAACCTTGAGCAGGACCTGGATCATATGGGGGGACCTTCCTGATGAAGGCCAGCCGGGTAGAGAAAGAAAAAGAGAAGAGAGACAGGACAGAGAGAGGATGGAGGACAGAGAGAGGAGAGCACACAAATGACTGAATGAAATGACTACATAAACAGATGTGGGTAGCAACACTGAGGTGAGATGGTCAGAGGACTAGATCACCGGTCACCACGGCAACAGACACCCTCAACACATCTACACACACAGGTGGAGGTAAACGCTGGGATGTACAGAGGCCATCAGCAAAGTCCACAACCAGCCAAGTACAGTTGAAATCCTTAGACGTGCTCTTGCTTTGACCGTCTGATCAGTAGTTACGACGTTGGTGTGGACCCTACACCGTAAGCTAGGCAGGATCCCAACGTGCAACTCTCTCCGAACGTAACTGCGCGTCACGTCGACACAAAACGCAAGAAATGTGACCTTCTTCTTTGTATTTCCTGCTGCTACTTTTTCTTTGCTGCATTCTCTCTAAAAACATCCAGATGCTCAACGTTTATCAGCTCCAGCTCACGTGAAATAAACTTTATTTGCTCCTTTGCTACATACAGGGAGAAAACAAAAGGAAACTCCGACCAGAAGCTCCTCAAATGTTACGAAGCCATTGGATTTGCTATTATTACTGTTCAGACATCAGATTGTTCATACAAAGACTGGGCCAGGTAGAAATAACTTCAGCCTGTCAATCACACATGCACGAGCCAAAGTACTGCAGGTTTCAGGTGCACTGTGCCACAGACAAGTCATTGTTTTTCTAAACTTTCTTGACATTTGATAGGCATAAGAGTTTCCTATAATCCACCGCTGCAAAGTAACAGTGTGAAAGAGCAAAACCTTTACCTCCAGGCCGGTGTTGCGCGTCAGTCTTGGTGGCTCATCGTTGACTGGTATGATAGTCACTGCGATGGTGATGGGGAGGCTCTGGCGCCCGATGTCAAACGCTGAGGCAGAGAGAGTAAAGCTGTCCTCTGTGGTCTCGGTGCTGTCATGCACGTAGAAGATCTCTCCAAGTCTGATCTGCAGACAAAAAAAAAAAAAAAAAAAGGATCCAGCTGTCACTCACTTCTGAATCCAACCTGAGCGGTGGGAAACATCGTAAAACGGCAGGGAAAGGCTGGCTGAAAGCCGGAGTAAAACTCATACTGTCTCTTAAGACCCAAACTCAGTGGAGGCTAGGGAGTCGTCAAACCCTGGCAAACCTGAATAAACTGCACTGACAGCTGGGAGATCACAAAATTCATGACATAGAGCGTCGGCAAAGACTTCAAAGCTTGTTCAGTTCTCCACGAGTTATTTCTTTTTCTTTTTTTGAGACTTGCTTATTCTGTGTGCGTGTCTACGGATGCATATTTTCCAAATGTCATTTCAACTAATGAAGGGAGAAGTAGCAGTCACAATAGTCCCACCACTAATTATCGGGTTATTACTCTCCTGTGAAAACAGTTATCTAATGCCTTTTGCGCCTCTGGAGCAGCTTCGCCTCGGAGATCACGTATCACCTGCGTCGTAAAACTGAAACATGTGGGCTCCTACCGGACCGGAAGAAACAAATAGATGCTGTCGGTTGCATTGTAGTAAATGAAGGAAATGGTGATTTTGGAGCCAGACCTTTAATGGGCTGAAATCAGCATGTCTCGACCTCTGTTACTTTGATCTTTGAGATCACGGGTTTCTTTAGAGACCCTCCACTTTATTGAATGGCGCTCTTAATTGCTCGAGCAACCCTTTTAAACACATTTGGGTTCGTTATTGTGTGCATGCACAGCATACGAGGCTTGGGCCTCGTAGCAAAAGTTGGTCAACTATAACTTTTAACTTGCCTGATCTTTACAAGCTGAGGGCATTAAATGACCTGATATATAGCCTCGGGTAAGCTAAGCAGGAGTTGTCCTCTAAGTATGCAGGAAACAATAAACAGCATCGCCTTTTAACACGCTGCTCTGTGACTCTGGTTTTTAAAAGTGCTCTATAAATTAGTTCTTTGACTTTAGAGAAAAAAATATTACCAAAAAATAAAAAATTAAATACCACTCACAAGTCTGATTACTGAATATAGCAAATTAGCCAAGACACTTAGCTTAGCATAGCATACCAAGCTGGTTTTAGCTTTGCAGCTTTGGCTAGCTTTAGCCAAAAATGAATCTTATTGCTAAACTAAGAACAGTATGTATGCAAAGGTAAAGGTTTTGCATAAATTCTGGGCTTAGCTTAGCATATAGACTGGACTTAAGAGAGAAAATAGTTTTTAGAGTTTTTAGATTTAGAGGTGTGGGCCGATCCTGGTCACAGATTTCTGTTAGACGACGCCAGCGATACATGTCTTAGCTGCAGCTTGATATGCAGCTGACGACTATGAGGATAATGTCTGAGGCTGGGTTCACACTGTACAACGGCGAAAAATCAGCCAACGGTGGCTGTACGTCTCCCAGTGGAGACAGGAGCAAATACGCAGCCGTCCTGCAACCAAAGGCCACGACAGATATCAAGCGGCGTCAGGAGTTTGGAGGAATCGTCTCAGAGTCCGTCTGTGAATCGCTATAATCTCTGTCAGCCTTTCTACACGGCGCAGTAGCCTAGCAACAAATACAGTGGAGAAACGAGGAAGAAAAATGTGGAACTGAGTTACAGAAGAATGACACTTTTTTCCTTCCTTTAATGATATTTCTTTTCAAAACACATGAGCACCGCTACGGCAAACACCAACTTTTGACTCACTGGCGCTTTAGCAGCAAACCGAGGTGATGACACTGCATTTGGAGCCTGAATTACGCTCGGATTAGCTTCCACGTATGTTCATTTGCAGTTTAACATGCAGTAAATACATTATCTGCCGATTTCACGTCGTGCAGTGTGGCTCGCATTAATCTTATGAGGCTGGAAAAAGCGTACAGTGCGAAGTCGGCCTTCGGCACGAAGGCAGATTGAAGCATCCATGAAGACTATTCATTAAATGGCTATTTATTTCCAGGAGTAAAGGAACAAAACTCTGTGCACACTGTGCTTTTTGTTTTGCTATTCCATGCAGGTAATGTAACCTTTCCACGGGTCAGAGAGAGTTTCCACCAATGCAAAACTTTCTTGTGGAACCAAACCTTGAGAAAAAAAATCAGATTCACAAAGGAATCAATCATCCTTTATCCAGCGAGCTAGATGGAAAACAGCCCCTTCAGCTGGGCCGAGCTGACTCTGTTCATCCTCCGTTCAAGGCCCCTTACTCCTAATTAGGTTAAATAATCTATCATTAGTTTAAAATTGGTTTCTTCTGATGCCTGTTTACAAATTCGTTTGCAATTCTCTGCAATAAAGGACAGTGAGAACTCTGTTTTGACCAGTGCCAGTAAGCCGCTGGGATAAAGGGACCCGTTTCACAGAGCAGGAAGTGCCAAATGGATCCCATATGACTGGCATCCTTCTGGAGCAGCAACCCCCATCGTCATTACCGATCAGGGAAAGTCAGCCAGACAATCGGGCTGCTTGCTCGGACGATAAACAGTGGGCGGTTGCTGACACGAGGCCAGCTGAGAGAAACACTGCAACGTGTGTTATTATTCAATACTGGCTGCATGATGCGTTTCCCTTTCGCTTTTGATTGATGCTGCATGCCGGGTTCAGTGTGGCTACTGTAATTCAAAAAAATTGGTGATCCCAAGGGCAGAGGCTTGCTCACCGTGCCCTGGAGATAGATTGCAAAAGCGTAGAAAGATTATTGCAGGCGTAACAAAAGAAAGCGTACAGCGAACTTGAAGAATGAGAATATACGAGAAGCAGCTTGACGTTACTGCGTGTGCGCACGACTTTATTGTCTGTTCTCATGTGAAGCATCTGGATCACAGGGCGCATGGAGTTACTTTACATTCTTGTGGTCGGCGTAAATCTGAATGAGTTACTCAGTTTTTCTCACCGCGTGCTGCTTCAACTTATCCTGGTGAGCTGTTAACTGATGACTTTATCACCGCGGTAATCGAGACGTCAGTCAGATGGCCGTCCCTTTCCTCGGGCCGGGAGCGTGAAAGTTTGTCTGTGTTCAAAGTGGGGCACATAAACCAGTACAGAGCAGTACTGTCTGGCGTGATGATATCTCCAGTTTTTTATTTTTTCTTTTCTCATGCAATATAACTGCATCTATTCACCATTTGTGTTTCACGTCGGCGTCTTGAAGAGACAGTGTGAGTGCGTCTGGCAGGAAGAAAGGGCAGGAGGCTTGTGTGCAACCACACATTATTACAGGACTACACCCGGCCAGTTTATTTTGGCTTTAGGCGGTCCGAAGAAATCGTCAGTTTTTCCACAACGGCTCAGCAAAGCGGAGCGGGCAGACCGGGGCTGAGGATGCAGGAGCTGTAAGATATGCGACTAACTAGCTCCACTAAACTATGATGTTCATTCACAATGCATGATGTTTTTTTCCATTGGTAAGAACTCATGCATTTTTCATGTTTTCCTGATGCTGAGGGTGCCTGAACCACATGGCAGGACAGCAGATAGCAGTGCCGCAGCAGCTCTTACAGCTTTTCTTCCTCTCCCCATCTGATAGAGCACAGCAAATATAAAACAGCGTTAACTGGTGCTGACAGGGGGGAAAGTAAGTTCCACAGTGATTCTCCCATGTGAAATAAACAAATCCCGTGATCAGAGTGGGGTAAAACATACATTGGTTTTGTCTTTTGGGATGTTTTTTTCGGCTTCAGAATGACAAAAATACTACGTGCAATTTATGGAAAAATGTATCAATGAAATTGATTATTTAAATTCTACAGAGTCAAAAATATAGTATGGCATGAATTCACTTGACATAATAAATTACATCATTTTACATCAGGAAAAAATGTGTCCTTTTGATGGTGATGATGATTTGATATTATTATGTCAAAAGTGACATATGAGAGGGAAAGCAAAAGCATGCAAAGCAATAAAGATGCAGTAGTTCCTTAAGGGCTGTGTTTACTCTCGCAGGAATGTGTCGCAGTTAGCTTGTCGCCGCAGTTTTTTTTTGGTTAATGCCCAATTTTGAAGCGCGGTCTCCGCTATGTTATTCCACGCCACAACGCAAGAGGGAGAATCACGAACTAGCTAAACTTACTAAACTTATCTCTTGCATTTTTCCGCTTCCTCACCGTCTCGGCCGTATCTAGACCCACATTCATCACTATCTCCCTCCATGAATTACTAGAATATGTGCTGTCTTTGTAGCGTGGAGAACCAGAATCGTACAGATGTGGGTACTTCCTCATTTCTTCGATGACGCGCTCTTTCTAAGTGGATGTAGAATCGACCAATCAGAGGCCTCCTTTCTCTCCTCCTTGCGACACTCTGTGGCACTGTCTGCGGTCACCTACAATTTTGGGGAGGTGCACCGGAGTGTCTACGGAGGGTGGGGGGCATATCTGCGTTATCTGCGTCACACATGCAGACGACCTGATTTCTGAGCACAAACCAGGCTTTAGTCTGTGATGAAACACAAAAATCAACCCAGAATTTCCACATTTGTGTTTTCTCTCCGTACCTCTTCCCATGAAAAGTAAGTGAGGTCATCTTCGCTCTTGAGACGGATGGCCCCGTGCCGCGGACTCTCTTCCACGCTAAAGTCTACGTTTGCTGAGCTGTAGAAGGGGTGCAGGATGTTCACGATGTCGGCGTTGATCGCTCTGCTCAGGCCCTCCTTCACGGAGAAGTTGGAGGCCTGGATGGGGATGACCCGGGGGACGACGTTCACGGTGACGTGCAGATCCTCCACCGCGGTGAAACCATTACTGACATCCACCGTGAAGTCATCTTCGCCCTGAAAGGGATGGATGTTGACATCAGTAAACAGACATAGTATTTTTTTTTTTACACCCAAGTCACTGTGACATCACAGACCCACATCAGAAGAGAATTATCCAGCTTTCCCATCTCTTTATCTCCACCCATCTCCACATCATGCTGTATTTGCTTCTACTCATGGAAGTGAACAGCACAAATCTATAACACTAACAGTAGGTCAATATGTGACAAAATGTCACCGTTGAATATGAAAATCAGCAAGATGCCAGATCATTAACAGACGTAATTAGATGACTCTTAACCTCAGTGGCCGTGGACACGTAGAGGATGCGCTCCTGGTCGATGTCTGCCTGAGTGAAGGAATGGATGTAGTCGAGGAAAGGCGAGGCCATGACCTCTGAACTGTTAGACAGCATCACGACGTGGCCGAGCCGAGGAGGTTTTTTAATCGTGAACACCATTTCCATGGGAAGTATATCAGTTTGTTCGGCCTAAAAGACAAAGATAGACATCGTTATCAGTATTTCATATATTACAGCAAGTTTTTATGTCTGTGAATATGATAATGCCTTTTAATGCATATTAATTCTGGTAATCGAACAAAGGTTTTAGCAGGCTCAAATGAACAAGTAAAAACTGACAAAGAAAATCACAGAAAATAATGTTGTCTTTTCAAAGACACAACTCAAATAATGGAAAAAGCTCAGTATTGTACATGGAAGTGAGATCTCTCTGTTTAAATCTTCCAACTATACTATTTCAGTTCAAGTCATTATTTTAAACTTTGGCCCTGCACAGTATAATACAGAGGTGACATCATTTTAGAGGGAATGGTTGGGAAAACCCTAAAAATGGCATTTTTAATACAGTGATACCTCTACTTATGAATGTCTCTACATACGAAATTTTGAGGTTACAAAACGTCTCAATAGGAAAATATTACCTCTTGTTACGAAAGAAATTTCAGGATACGAAAGGCAAAAATATAGTACGCGCTGTTACTCGCACCTCCCAGAGTTTACCGAACGTAAACATACTTGTAGCTGCTCTGCCATTGGCTATCTCCTAGCATCTTCCTGGCATCCCTTTGATATTTTAGGAAAATTCCATGAAGTTTCAGAACTTGTTGAAAAAATCACCCAGAAAAAGTGTTCTCTAGTCGGGGTATCGTTCACTATGATGATGTTTGCTTTGCACGTTTTTAAAGGATTGTTAAAAGCCGACAAAACCAAACGTCCTTAGATCGGTTCTTTACCAAACGTCAGGCAAAAACCACTGCTGAGAGAGAAAAGGTGACGACGATAGCAGTTAAAAGGTAAATGAACATCATTTTTATTCTTTACTTTATTCTTGGTTTTTTACATTATGTACAACTCTCATTTTATGTTTACTGCACAGTAATCTAATGGTAACATGTATTTGTTACATGTTATGATTTATAAAAAAATTATGTCCGAATTTTGGGGGGCTTGGAACAGATTAGAGCATTTACATTGAAAACGCGTCTCTACTTACTGAATTTTCAGGTTATGAAACAACTTCCAGAACCAATTAATTTCGTAAATAGAGGTACCACTGTTTTAGTGTTTCAGATCTCAGTAGATTCATGGTGATTTGGCTGTTTAAGAAGTCTTTGCCAGACTTCTGAAGTCTCAAGACGTGGTCTGAAGGCTTGGGTACACATCCATACTGTATACACAGAGCATGCCATGAATGGACCAGCAATTTAACCTCATTAACTGCTTTCAGGATGAAGCGCAGGCAGCCACATCTTCTAAATTACAATAGGCTTCAGGGCGCTCCCCGGGGGATAGTTAGTGCTCTGTCTTCCACACTTAATAGAGTTTAATTTAGTACATAAACTAAATTAAAACCAGTGATATCAAGCCCAACTTTCATGTGGGAGATTAGAGGTGAGTTTACGGAACGGTGAAGTGTACTTGATGAGTCTACTGAAGGCTCCTTTTTTTTAGAAAGAGAAAAAATATACTTGAAAAGAGCAACGGCACTTCTTTTAACGATCACTGCCAAATTGCATAAATATTTAAACCTGTCTGGTTGAGCGAAAATCAGTTGTGTGCTTTGTTGTGGGTTGAATGTCAGCGAGGGAAACTTATTTAAGCGTGAATTTAAGCTGTAGATCACATGGTCAGTCTTTAGAAAGAACATTGCTGTAATTACAGGGTCGGAGTAAACATTACCTTGAGGTGGCGCTGGCTGATTACGGTGGGCTCTCTCTCAAAGGAAATGATGACCTCATTGGTTACCACCTCAGGCTCAGAGAGGTAACCTTGTTTAAATATTTTAATCCTGAATGTGCCCTCTTCAGAAAGCCCCTGTGCTTGGACAGTGAAGGTGAAGGAGTCCTTGGACCTCAGACTCTCGTCATTGTGCTCGTACGACACAACGCCTTTTTTCAAGTCCTCCTGGGTAAACTCTAAAGCCTCAATCCCACTCACGATAATCCTGCCATCGCCGGGTGGTGCTGTGATCCGGAACTTGATCTCGCTGTCATCTCTGATGTCCATGTTTGAGTCGGCGCTCAGCAGGGTTGTGTCAAGGGTCTTGGTGCTTCCGTGGTCGATGACGATGATTGTTTTATTCACGACTCGCAGGTAGGGCTCGCCTGCCTGGATCTGAAGCAGCGCTGTAGTTCTGTGGAAGCCGTCCGACACCTGCAGCGGGAAGCGGTCGAGATCTGCTCCATGGTGAATGAATAAGATGTTCTTGTCTCTCAGGTCAGCTTGCGTAAAACGGAAAACGGGCTGCGATGGATTGGACGCGGCGACGATGTTGCCTGAGAGGATTCCCTCGCGAGCGTAGACTATCTGAGAGTCGTTGAAGCCCGAGTCGTCGTCGTTGAACTGAATAACATCAGTTGTGAGCAGGCGCTGACCGAAGCGGACCACGTTGAAGACCTTATCCACAGTCCTCACAGGAGCGTGCTGATTCTTGGACTGGATCGATATCCTAAAGACACCAGTCAGAGGTTCCTGATCGTCTGAGCTTCTATCAGTTGCTGAAAAATAAAACTCATCGCTGCTTCCGCTGGAGCCGTCGTGCTTGTATATCAGCCTATTAAGCCTGATGTCTTCGTTACTGAAATATCTAATTGCCCCCTCAAATCTTGGGGTTTCAGGTGGGGAGTCTCTGAAGAGTCGCCCGTGTTTCGGCTCTTGCGTGACCTCGTACAAAAAGTCTGAGTAACCTTGAGACTGCACCCAAAGGTGATCTTTGTTCAAAGTTTCCTCGCCGCCCTGCAAAACAACCAGCATCTTGTTGGTCAAAACTGGATTGTTTGCGCTGCCGCCTACGTTAATTGGGAAGGTGTACAAAGGAGAGTACTGCTCGTCAGAAAAGACTCTGAACTGAAACTGATCCGAAGCACCACCTACAGCTCTTTGCACGCGGACGCCGTAGCTAACAGCATTATTTGAAATGTCCTTCTGGGTGAACATGTCACCCTCAGCCAACACTGTGTCAAACAATTTAAGATCACCAAGTGTTGGAGGCTTGACGATCACATACTTGATAGTTTCTGGAGCTGAGGTTTTCCCTCTAACTTCAGACTGAATCTCAGCGATTCCGATGATTGCGTCTTCACCAGGCTCCACCTCCAACGGTACTAGATTTGAAACTCTCACCTCCGCAGGGATAATTTTGACTAATAAAGTGTTGTTCAGAAGTGAAAACCGGCCCAGATACATGTTGAACTGAATCCGCTCCAGCACGATATCGTCATGGTCACCCGGATCTGTGCTTAAGTATCTGAGATTCTTCTGATCCAGATCGAACTGGTGGAAACTCGTGGCTTGTTTGTACATGCCGTCACTTGTCTTTACTTGAAGTTCTCCAAATAACAGAGGTTGTGTGATGTTATATAAAACATCCCCGTTAGGCGGATTGGTGATGATAGCCAGATTCTGAACACTGATGGGTGCATTGTGTCCCTGAGGTAAGGTTAGGCCGGTGTTGGTGACAACAGTCATATGTGGCTGTGTTGCCAACAATCGAAAAAGAAAGTTCTTGATTTCTGACTGTTGGTCAGAGATTTTCCAGGTCATTTGAGCCGCACCACCCCCTCTGTGCAGAAAATAGATATTTCCATCTTCCAGCTCCCTGCAGGTGAACTCTGAGATACTTCTTCCTGGTTGCAGACCATTTTCCAGGTAACCAAATTCCACAGGGGGCACTGAGGTTGCGGTTATCCTTACTTCATTACAACTGGACTCAAATTCCATGATCAGGCTGGTACTCAAGCGGGTCCTCCCACTTTCCGTAACGGGGATTTCATCTCCATTAAAATCTTTTAATACGCCGACAGGAAGGACTTTAACAGGGAGGACATATATTTGAGGAGATTTTAAACACTCTGGAAGGTATTCATTACTATGAGCAACAACCTCCAACTGGATCTCATCTGCATATATTTCATTTCCGTCATGCATATATTTGATTTTCTTATTGACCACATCCATGAGCGTGAACTTGCGTATGCGCCTTGTGTTGATGTTCATATCAACCAGACCGTACCTGGGATCCCCCTGGAGAGTAAAGATGATCTGAGACTGTCGCATTCCTGCAGCGCTGAGGTCAAACGTTGGGTTTAAGTTGCTCATGCTAAGAAGAACCTCTCCGCCTTCATCTACAGACAAAGGGGTGACGTCAAGAAGTTTCGTTACATTTTGGAAAATTTCTGGCGTGTCGCGTGTTGGGTAGCAGTGCTGTTCATTAAATTCATATCGGATCGTGACAGGTGGGGGGGTTGTTGTGTCTGGGTCCTCATAGGTTGAGTAATCGTAGTCTTCCCCTTCACATTTAACGTGAACGTCTTTGGTCACCAAAGCATCCTGCAGGCTTCTGTCCTTCTGATTTGCTTTGATTTCCCCTAAGCATCCGATGAAGGATTCAGACGTCAGGTCGTCCTCAAAGCGACCCAGTGGCCCGCTCTCACGGAAGACTTCTTTCATTTTCCCCTGAATACCTCCGACATACAGATTTCCAATCAAATCTAGAGTTTGTGATGAGTCAAGAGCGAGGGTGGATGACTCACTGTCTACATGAAGAACGAAAGCGTTCTGGTTGACCTCGACCTTAACTCTGTGCCACTGGTCATCGTCAAGCTGCACCCGCGTATTCTCAAGTATCTCCATGCCACCCCCGAGGTCCAGTGCACTTTTGAGATGGCCTTTATCAATACCGATTGCAATGAAGTCCGAGTCTCGGCCGGGGTGGAAAATGAGCAAAGCATCCTCGATGGTGGTTTTCATGAGGAACTCCAAAGTCCTCGGAGCCCCGACGGCGCCGCTCCATGCAGGGAACGACACAAAGGAGTCAGGAGTGCTGAAACTGATCGCCTCCCCATCTCCAGCCTCAAACTCACTGCTGCAGGATTCCTTGGTGTCGTGGCACTGCTTAAATGCCGAGCTGAGTATATCGAACTGATGGGACTCAAATTTGATGTCTGTCATGCAGCCGCGGAAGGGCGGGATGGCATTGCTGAGGTAGGGAGCGTCCAGGTCTCCTGCTCCCCCGATCCAAATGCCCAGGTCGATGTTGAGTTGCTCCCCGTCGTCGCTCACGGGGACGTGTGTCGGAAAGACATCGTCAATTGTCATGGTGAGCTTGCCGTCCTGCAAAGCCAGTGAGACTTTGTGCTCCAAGAGGTTGTTCAGCTGCACTGTTTGAGGCGATGACAGTGCAATTTCACCAGATCCCAAGTTCATTCGAGCCTGCGAACCAAACAAACAAAAGCATTATTTAATTCAAATATTTCAGATTGTCAACGTTTATCAACAAGAAAATGGACGTAAATGACTAAAATACTCACTATTTTACATATTTAGGCTGTTTATATGCAAACTGATGAAATCACCTGGGTGTAATTTTTTGTTTCCGGATTTATTTTTTTTACTTCATACCCTCCTAAATTTTACTGGAGCTAAAGGTGAGACCCTGCAATTTTTTTTTTTTTTTTACTATTTTTTTTTATTTTATTTTTGTAAATAATGCAAAAGGAAGAAATGTCGATGTTGTTTATATGCTGTCGATTAAAACAGGGAACACCAACCTTTGAAAATTGCTATATGTAACAATAATATTAATTAATAACTATAAATAAACACTCTGAGAGCGCAGACCACCGCCAAGCGCAACATTTCCCCCATATAGCAATTTACAGATTGTGATAAAATCTGCGTTCTGGATCAGATCTGGATCAGATCTGGATCAGCCTTTAAAATTTGATAGAGGTTCCCATTGTCAATCCCTGAGTCAAATTCAATTAGTTTTGGGCAATAATTAACGGAGATATTGAGAAAAAAATTTTCGGCCCCATTGACCGCAATGTTATCGAAAATTTGAAAGTGATCCAAAATCCAGGATTTCTTCCGGATCACACCCAAAATGAAATCAGTTCTTCCTTTTCACATTTCTGACAACTCCTGAAAATTTCATCAAAATCCATCCTTAACTAAATGAATCGCTATATGGGGGAATTGTTGCGGTTGGCGGAGGTCTGCGCTCTCCGAGTGCTTTTCTAGTTCCCTTATGAATCACTCACCTGCATCTTCCCATGTTGGAGCTCGAGGAACAGGTAGTCCTCCATCCCTGCAGCCAGGAGCACGAGTCCGCTTCGCCGACTCGTCTTGATACGTAGCGACAGCTGGAAGGTTGAGACGTCTTGGAAGGTTTGCAGCCGGCAAAAGCTGTCCCCAAAGTAAGATTCTGCGAAGAGTGAACAGGCTGCGAGTTAAACCGTGTAACAATACCAAAAATGGAAAAAAAAAAAAAAAGTTTAGCTAAGTGTTAATGGGATGAAATGTTGGTATTTCTTCTGTGGAAACAAAGCAGCCTGAGCTGAAAAGACATGCTGCAACTTCTGAGCAGCAACTGCGTGATTCTAAAATTGAAACGCTCGAAATCCAAACTAAACAAACAGTTTTCAGAGCTTCTCATTTTGTGCAACTTTCTCATGAAGCGACTTCTGTGCTACCAGGTGGCCCCCAGCTGCTCTGTGGTTGAGGAGGAGCTCCTCCGGCCTCAAAGGGCTCCTCTGACTCCGACATCAGTCGCCACCCCTGTGGAGGTTTTCCGGGGCCCCGCACAATGTGGTGGCGCAGGATCCCCCCAGTCCTGGGTTTGTCTCACTTTCAGTGATATGCTAATTCAGCCACTTGCCTCGGCTGCGCTCTCTGCACTTCTTGACAGAGATGTAAACCGGGGAAGAAGTCAATTATTTCCCAGAGCACATGCTGTGAATGAAATGGAGCCCGTCCAAGACCCAGTTTCCCCAGGACGGGTTTTCCACAGCCTCGGCCTGGAGACGTGGACGAGGGGCTTTCCATTAGTCACCCACTTGGCCTTGCAGGGGCGATAGTTCAAGACACAGAAGGCCACTGGGACACAACGCTGAAGGCGGTGTTCTCATGGTGCGACGCTGATGCTTTGGAACAGCGGAAGGATTAGGCAGCCTGAGACAGCGCTGCGTCAACGCTAGAACATTCCTGCGAGACCACGACTGCCAAAATATTCCCTCAGTTTCAACAGTAGCATCCAGTACTCAGGCAGGGTGGTGGGTCTGATGCCATGAAGCAGGAAAAAAAACCCACCAAAAAAACAAACTCACGGAGACATAGACACAGAGACTCGGAGACATCTATGTCAGAAACAGGCAGGGAAGAGAAAATAACGACAGGAACACATTCATAA
This sequence comes from Hirundichthys speculiger, assembly GCA_018398805.1. NCBI lineage: Eukaryota > Metazoa > Chordata > Actinopteri > Beloniformes > Exocoetidae > Hirundichthys > Hirundichthys speculiger. The sequence goes on from JAGFBZ010000489.1 coordinate 369,037, forward strand.
CTATAAATGGCAAAAGAATTTCCCCAAAACCCAAACAAATGCCTGCGTGCGCCTTTAAAGGGCAGCCTCTGCTTGTGTTGCTCCGACGTTAATGCGGCGCTGCCGACTTCAAAAACGCTGAAGGGTTCATTTGGCCTTTGCTTTTTGCCATCCTGCAAATGAACCCCCCCCTCCGTCCCAGATCTGCAACAAACACCGGAGATGTGAGCAAAGACGAGGCCTTTGATGTCAGCGAGGACAAAGGCAGGGGTTTGATCATCCCGCGCATGGCTTGTGATTTCACTAAGAGGCATATCTCTTTTGCTTCCCAGGCTGTTTGACATAAACAACGCTGGTGATGAACACCCTGAGCGCACGGCCCAAAAACATGCAGACTACATGCTGACGGAAAGCAGCGGTCCTCAGAAGTCACGCGATGCTATTTAGCTCCCAGGTTTGATTTTATTTCATTTCATTTTATTGATTCATTCCAGACATGTCAAAACAATCTTTTAAAGCATAGACAATTTTAACACTATCATGAATCTATGTATCTGAAAATAAATATATATTTATAAAATATATAATAATGCATAAATCAATATAAACTGAAACATGTGCATAACCATAATTTAGAAACATATAGAAACTCTTGTAAATAAATCTTAATATTAAATGGACATATTCCCCCCCCAAAAATAAAAAATAAACAAAATTTATACCCAATGTATACACACCGATCTATATACATACATATACGTATCAATATGCAAAACACATATCTGGTTTAACATGTCTCAAAAGGGGTAAGAAGAAGTAAAACGTATTTAATCCTACCTCTTCTCCAATGTTCCATGATTACCCTTAAAATGTATCCGGTTTTTGAGGGCTAATCCTAAATTTTAGTTGTAATTTCCTATCCAGATTGACATAGACATTTAACTACATACATACATACTGATACACACACATTCACACTACAGTACATACTACAATATATACTATAGTACATACTACAGTACATACTATAATATATACTATAGTACATACTACAGTACATACTATAATATATACTATAGTACATACTACATGTACTTCACTCTGCATATTCACACCCACACAGACACTGCACCCCGTGAGCACCCCGATACCCCCCCCCCCCCCCCCCCCCATCCCACCATGCTGCACTCCAACACCAAACCCACTCGAGCCCAGTCCCCCCCACCAGCCCCCCATAATGATGGCGCATGAGCAGAACCAAGAGGATCCCTGACCCGGTTGGCCCACATAAGGCACCACATCAACACAAGCACCAGACCCCCGACAGCAACACCCATGAGCCCACCCAGGCACCACCCACCCCCTCCGCCAGCCCCTAAGACCCCCCCATCCCACAGCAAAAGCCCCCTCTGCTGGGGCAGGTTGGGGGCGCCCACCCAACCCGCCCCAGCAGGGGTGAACCCCCGCCAGGTAGCGGATACGTCCCAGCAGGTTTGAGGCGTGTTGTCACGCACTGACCTGTGAGATGCGTATTGTGCAAGTCCCGGTAAAAGATAAGGAAAGAAACTAATAACAACAACAAACACAACAAAAGATATCAAGAAGTATAATATAAACTGAAAAATGGAGGTGAACATGTATGAGTGCGGGGGTGGGGGCAGATTAATGTCAGTAAGGTCATTTATCTGATGACACGTTTGTTCAAGCAGGAGGCGACTTCGACAATTTTCATCCACCTTAAAGCGCAGTCTCTGATCCCCTTCAGCCCCCCCACCCCCTCCCCACCCGCAACACTACTCTATTGTGCGTCCGTCAGAACCTTGGTGTCGGGCCAATGCAGATGGCTATAATTTGACGACTGGCTGTGCTTTTTATTTATAATCCGCGGAGGAAACCGAGGATCCCTCTCTCTCACACAGCAGCTAAAATGAATTACTCTCTTGTCTTTCCCTCTCTTTTCCTCCTCCCTCGCTTCCTCCTCTTCATCTCTATCCTCCTTTGGTCTCCATTGAGCAACACATGTTCAGGAGAAGCTTCGGGGGTGGGTGGGGGGGTGGGGGGTCTTGCTGACCACAAATGCAGGCAGACTGGAGACATTCACGCAATGTTTTACATCGTGTGACTCGCCGTGCCGATGAGTCACAGTCACTCCAGTAATATTTTAAGTGAGCATGAAAATGTCCTAAAGACACAAAATCTGAGCCTTTAGGATGCATATTCTTTCCACTTTGATGGCAACTATCCTTCAATCACAACCTAAGTGGTTTCTAATCTAGAACGTCGTAGCTAATGCTAATCCTAACTGAAAATATAAAATATTTTTGTAATGTTTGCATAAAAGCACATGCGTTTCCTTTGTGCGTGCCCCATGGTAACCCTTCCTGTAATCTAAACAAACCACCTACTGATGTAACTCATGGTCAAGCCACAGTTAGCTTCACCATAAATAGAGATTATTTTGGTTACGTCTTGCCTTTGCTGGGCTTTGCCTACTACGAGCGGGTATATTGGCTCCAGGATATAATTATATAAAGGATAGGGTGTTGTTAACCAGAGGTGGAATTGGAGAGCAGATCACCGTGTGATGCCATTTACCATATGGCTACACGGTCATTACTGTGATGAGCAATTACAACTCTCACAAGGGTCAATAGCACTTGTGCTTGTGATAAATGTTAGTTTTCCAATTATGTCTGGAGACAATGACTGTGGGCAATTACAGCACAGAATAAATATAGAAGTATCTGGACATCATCAATCTGCTTTAACTAATCAGTGGACTGATTGTTAGAAAATTGAATGTAATGACTGATGAAGCATCATCGTTTCTAAGTTTCAGCCTCTCAACTGTGAGCTGCTTTTTTCTTTTCCTGTTAAAGACGCTCTATGTAACGGTCAGAAGGGGTATTGCACCGTAGAGTTGCTTTGAAGCAGCACAAATGAGTTGTGTTTTGTTCTTTTTATTCATGTTAAACTCAGTTTACATTTCATTTTAAGGAATATTTGATGGCTTTTAGGAAGCATCGTCCATCCCTTCTAACCAAACTTTGGTGTCTTTTCACAACCGTCTATCCCTTGACAGCACAACGTCACACATGAACAACAGTGAAGCTAGCTCACAGAGCGGACCATGGGCATCGCGGCAGAGGTGATTAGAGACTGAAGAAAGAAAGTAATGATAGAAGAGAAAATGAGAGAGTGACAGAGCAATAGGGATGAGTATTACAAGGACCTTGCAAGACTTAAGTCACGATACAATAGTTTCACAATATCGCGATATATTGTGATATTCTACCCAGTTAATATCAAAATTAAAAGTAGAAATAAAAAATCAAGTTGCTGTATATGTTCAGATGATATTGATCATTCAGAGGACAAATTGAGTCAAAACTATTTGCTTTAAAACAACCTATTTATTGTTTATTATTAGTGTTTTTGCACATTTAAGTAACCAGTTACAACATACTAAAAAATCGATATTATATTGGGCGGCCGAAAATCGCAATATATTGCCAAATCGATTTTTTTTCACACCCCTACAGAGCGATGGACCAAACAAGGGTAAATTTTCACTCTTTTAGGTTTGTCCGAAAGAAGAACCTCCTTTTGGAGCCTAAATCAAACTAAGCCCAACCATTCTGGATGCAAAAGGGCTGGACGGTGGACAACGAAATGAGAAAAGTGGGGTAGCAAAGTTACCTAACCCTTTCACCAGGTTGGATAATTCGTCATTAACCGTGAACTCATTAACCCGCCCTGGAGCGGCTGAAACACTGTGTGTAAAATCCTTCACTGATTTTTTTTTTTATGACCATCCCACAGATCAAATCAAGCTGAAACCGAGTTAAAATATAATCAGGCAGAAGTGCTGAAAGTTGATGCTGAGAGCACTCGAACGATGTTGAATCCACTCCGGGTCATCAAATCACTGACAGGAATTCAATAATCCAACTCAGCAGTCAGTGTGAGTACACAGTGATTTTATTTCCCAAATTTCATCATAATATCATGCCGATTCATTCTTTCCAGCTCTGAATCTGCTGGACGGTTGGTCCTGCAGGGATTTAAAAAAAAAAACAGTTTGACCCAAAATCCATGAAGAATCGACAGCTGATGAAGGTAGCTGTCAGCATAAAACATCCATGATGGCCCTGGATAGCTGGGTTGTTAGAGCAGGTGGTCCACCTACAGAGACCTCAGTCCTCCTGCAGCCGTCGCCGGTTCGACTTCCGGCTTTAGATAAATAACGTAAGTAAATTTGCATATATTGGAAAATATCTCTTCGTTAACTTTCCAAATCTACTTTAATCCTATTCAGGCTAAGACACTGGTTCTCAATTATTTTCTGCTTCAATAAATAGTATAATTTGTCTATAAAATTGTCATAAGTACACCTCTGCATAACACTGTATCTTATTAACATAAAGGGAAACAAAAAAGGTAAGAAATACAGATCAACTTAAAGAATAACTTTATTAAAATTGTTTATTCTGTAAAGATTCAAAGTCACAGTGAACTCAAGCGCTACGTCAGCATCGTCATATTTCCTCACCTTAACTTTCTGCTGACTTTCATTTGTCTCATTATCTCCGTCTCTCTCCCTCTTTCTTTTCATCCCTGTTAAATATTTGTCTGTGGTGCCTCTTGAGGGTTTGTTCTCTTCATAGCTCCTGCTCTGAGCTGTGTGTGCACACGTCCCTGAAAAAAAAAACCCAGACACAATATAGCTAATACTCCCTGCTGCACACAGTGACGATGTGAGTGCCACTGCCACCTCCTGGAGTATATGTGCCATTACACTTTATTCCAGTACGGCAAAAAAAAAAAAAAAAAAAGCAAGTTCCAGGGTTTCAGATGCACTCCCCGGCAGGTGGAGGAACGACCCGTACATGGTGCCGGTCCATCACAGTATTCAATCAATGAAATTCAAACACTCAAATTTTGTGTAAAAAACAAACCAAAAAAAAAAAAACTTTAACTGAATCTTCTCTAGTGTTGGAATCGCAGCATTGCTATTATTCCATTAGGATTAATTTTCATCATCTGCACTCTTACATTCATAGACAGGGGCGTTGCGGTTGGGAGGGGCTGACTACCTACAGCCCAAGGAGAGTGAGGGCCCTTAATGGACCCGAGCTGTGGGACGTGTTTCCTCCGGGCCCAGAAAGCTTGGTGGCTCCCCTGTTCACAGAACCCGCTCTTATCAGTTCATTTTGGTGGGAGAAGGGTCACATGACATGTTGCAAGCTCCTTTTTAATTCATTGTTGTGGAAAGCCAGTCTTTAGTAATCCAGTTGATCATCGTCGTCCCAGCTATCTCTGATTTTATTTCTGTAACCAGCTCTCACAGAGAGACTGACGCTGTTGCACTTTTACATTTGGATAAACAAGCAAAAGTACATTCATACTTCAGAGCTAAAGCATCAGCAATGCAATGCTTTTCTGTGAAACAAGGAGAAAAACACTAACCATTAATACATGTGCAGTCGATGCCTATTTAGCCTACTTATTAATTATTAAACAGGAGTCGAAGAAAGGTTTTATAGAGTACCTCGGTGTCAAACACTTGGTGACTTAGACCAACTGATAATTGCTTACCGCTGAAATTTGTCGCAATGGAAACGACAACGTACTCAGCGGGAGCGGAATATTTCAGGACGCATCTCCCCGAACCAATCACGGGCCACTAACTGCCCTTAATCACGCTGGCAACATGTTTACAGACCCGACTCCGAACACAACAGGCTGTCTTTACGAGAAAATACTGCCAACTGCATCGCTGTTAAACAGCGGCGGGCCGGGCCACAACTCCACGTACCTTGACAGCGCTGCTTTACGAGGACCCCCCTCTTACCCCACAGACTTTTTTCAGAAGTCAGCAGGGACACACTTTTACGGGCTTTATGGAGCCATTTCTCAGACCCGCCTATGTCACCGTGAAAGCAGGCCGCATATTTCAGCCCCCCCTTTTCAAATCCCCCGTCTTCTCCAGCATCTCTGTGAGACTCTCCAATTCTAGCAGGAGCGGAGAGGTACAATGCTCCAGGAAAAAAATAAAATAAAAGAAATAAAAAAAAGAAGAAGCTTTTGGAGTCACAGCGGGAGGCTTCCTCCAATAACCACAACCTTTCAAGCTGTCTCTCTCCGTAAAACTCGCACTTACACAATACACAAGAGGAGTGGCTGCAGTGAAAAATGACGACCTTTCTCTGTGAAAAGGGAATGGAAGTGTAATGTGATTTTAACTCAGGAAAATGAACCTGGGAGAGAAAAGGGAGGGAAAGCGTGGAAAGAAGCACATGAAGGGACTCACTGTTGTCTGGGTTTGTGATGTTATGGTGAGAAGGACTCTGAAAGGCTCGCTACATGAAAAAGGAGCAGCCTTCTTTGCTGTTATGGACCTTTTCTTCTTCTTTTTTTTTTTTTCAGTGACGGCCCAATAGTAATAATAAGAAAGCCTTACATAAGTGTTTACATCCGCAGCTGCTCCCTTTATTCATCCCTGTGCTCGGCGAGTACTCCACAGGAATGAGAGGACGAGGAGAGACTGGAAAGTTAAAGTTTTCACATCAAAAACGTGTCTTTATGGTCTTTGCATTTGCTTGTACAGCTGGCTGTATTTCCATCAAATGCTGAAATGGAGAACATGCATATCCGAGGCATGTTTCAAGGCTGAAGGTGCACTGTGATATTGTTCAAATGTGCACAATGAAGCACACACAAAGGAACATTCTCACATTTTCAGGCCTGGTTTGGTGACAAACTAAACATAATTCGTCAACGCCGCGGCTGGATGAGGAGTTGGATGAACTCGCCCGGTTACTTTTGGACGAGTGATCTCACTCTCCTGAGGACGTCGCAGGACAAACACAGGCATGAACAGAAGCATTGTAGCGGGTCGGGACTCTGCTGCGAGTTTACGACCGGCTAATACAAAGCGCGCCTCTGTCAGGCCAGCTGACCTACGGAAGCCATCAACTGCCACGGTCCCAGTTGGTGGGTCCTGTTAAAATAATTCCCTCATGACATCAGAGGAGTGCCCCCCCCCCCCCCCCCCATCATCCTACATCCCTCCTCACACCAAATGGTCTCTCTTTACATCCATTCAGACTCACACACAAACTTCCTTTTGAGCACTCGTGTACTGCAAGCCACACTCTAGCATGTATGCGGAGCTGTGACCAGTCAAAGACTGTTTATAGACATCTTTAACACGCCGGTAATGAATTTCAGTGTGAATTCTCACTGTATGAAGACGGAGAAGCATATGGTGTCAGGGAAGATGACAGGAAGGAAGGAAGTAGATCAGAATAGCAGTGGAAGAAGCCACCTATGGATCATTAAACTTCTGATTTTCTCCTCCTGCTGAATAGGAAGTGCTCTGTCCCTGTGCGCCTTTACACCTGACTTATTCCTCCAAATCTCACTAAAGGTCAACGACTTTTCATGAACCACAGGGAAATTGATCAGGAAAAAAAAAAAAAAAAGCTGAAAGGTGAGAGAAAAGTCTGAGAGCACAGCACGTAACGCATGAAAGATTTGACTGCTTTGGCTCTGCTGCACACCGTTCATGGTCCAAAGGGTAGAAAGCAGCGGGAAAATGAGCACGCGGCGAAGTACAGACAGTTACGTTTATGACACCTACAACGTCGGCATAGAAATGGACGTGCAGAGAGGTTCAGCGTCCTGTCGCTGCTAGCTGATTTAAATGATTTTAATGCTGGTTATTTCAGGTGTGATCATCACACCTTGGACTAAATTAATGGATATAATTACCGCCGTATCTTCAAAGGATGCAGATTCGTTTAAGGGATTTATTGCCAATCTGTTAATCTGATTTAGTCGAGTATATAAATCAGCCCTGGAAATCGCGCATTTAGCAACTGATTATCCATATTTTGCTTCAAAGTTTTCTCAATAATCCTAGATGAGGGTTGGAAATTAGCATCCGCCACCTGCTAAGATACGGTTTATTTTGTGTGATCTAGTCGACCTACTAGCCATGGTAGAGGGCATATTAAAACTATACAAGCCCATTTCCAACTAATCGAGTCTTGGCTGTACAATTGCAATTGGGGCGCCGTTTCAGTGTAAATAAAAACAGAGTGCCATTATCTGCTAATCTTTTTTAGGATAAAATTGGTGAACATCTGCGGATCTTTACATCAGAGAGGTTCTGCCTCTCTGAAATGCTCCTTTTATACCTAGTCATGTTACTGACCTGTTGGCAATGAACCTAATTAGTTGTCAAATGTCCATTGAGGGAATTACTTTTCCAGCATTTTGTTGATCTCGTTTCCACTGTTTTGAGATGTGCTGCTGCCATCAAAGTTAAAAAGGGGTGAGTATTTTTCGTAAAATGTCTCGGTTTTAACATCTGATACGTTCTTGAGGTTCTTTTGGGAATAAAATCTGGGTTTGATATTTGCAATTCATTGCATTCTGTTTTAATTTAGGTTTTATACACCATCTAAATCTTTTTCTGACTGGGATCGTAAAGAAATAAATAATAACTGAGCAACAAAATAACTGAGATGTTTCAAAATAGTTTAGACAAAATAGTTTAGCAAGGCAACACAGTAAAGCACCGTATCTTCTTTTGTGCCATAACCTAAAAAAAATTAAATCAACACTTTCTGTCTGTTTATATAAAAAATAATACGGTGTTATATTGTAGGAATCAAAAGATTTGTGAAGTTGGCAAAAACCCAGGGGGAGACAAAATGTGGTCAAATATGTGACCAAAGTTAACGTTGGGACCCGTTGGTCAGACGATGTTCTGCTCATCATGTCGCCAATATGCTTCAGCACCAAAAAAAGTTAGCAAAAAAAAAACAACCTGAAACTGGAACCAACATAAGCCCATACGTTAACGGAGAGCCACATCTACATTATGAAGCTCATTCAGGGAAAGTAACGACTGTCTTGAACGCAGTTACCGTGGAGTCGTCCGTCTCCGTAGACTTGAGGCGGCATCATCCACATTCTACCCAGAAGACAACGCAGATATCTCACTAGCCCACGCCTGGAAGTTGTCTTTTTTGATGTTTTATAAAAGCAAAACATAATTTAAAGAAAACATAATGAAAAATCTAATCTAGCGGAAAAAAAAATTCCTCTTGAATTGCACATAACTGTGTTAGAGGGAGGGCACATGCTTGCGGCTGATCTTAATCTAATATTTTAGATGGATTGCTTCTCACAGGAAACCAACAACATCATGGTATCAAACAAATGAAATAATAAGCAGGGACAGCACAGACAGTAAACAGGCAGCAGTGGAGACGAAGTGACACAACTGCAGCGGCTTCCACCCGTTGTTGACATGTTTTACATAACCACAGCATACTTTTAACCTAATAAGAACTGTGATGACAGCAGGACATGACCGTTTTTACTGAATATAAGATATGACACATGCAAATCTCCCATGACAGGACTAGTTTTCAGGTGCTATTCAATCAGGTTTATACTCTAAAAGTACTTGGTTGTGTAAAACGATCAAAGCAACAATTAGGGGTTAGGTTTAAAAGAACACTTAAGATAAAATTCACCTGTTTTTTTAGACTTAAACTCCAATTATCCCTTCTGAGACAAGCTAATTCACCTCTTCTGAATTACAGAGTCCATTTACTCTGGTCCTATTGCCTCTGTTTCAGGTGGTGAAGATCTTCTACTGATGTCTGTTACGTCAAGAGTGATGAAGCTGGTGCCTAAAGGTTCTCAGAGTTTCAGACAGACAACGGAACCGCTAATTTAATGCTAAGGTGGTCGACTAAATGCATCTACAACGTGAACTACCTGGATCTGAAGCTCAGAGACAAAGCAGATAGTTTGGCCACGTGTTTCACACATTTCACACGTCCTGTGTTGGTTCCTGCTCTGAATTACCCTCATTAGTACAAACGAGTCTGAATGGTGGCTAACGCTGTCTCTCAAAGATACATAAATGCAACAACGTCTGAAGGCCATTAAACCTGGACTGGCGCCATCTCATGTCAGGTTTCCCTGTTAAGAATGATTCCTTTCTTTGATGTAGCTCGTATCTTCCAGCAGAAACATTCGGGCCTCTTCTGGGCTTTGCATTCATGGCATTTATGGTTCAGTTACTGCACTGGCGAGTACTACATGGGTCCAGACGCAGCCCAAAGTTCATGAACTGGGCCGGTGTGTTGTATGAGCCAGATGTGGCCTGAATTTCATGAGCCGGTTTTGGCATGGGATATGACGAGAGAAATGTAGCCAAAAGGCCCACAGAAAATGAAGAATTATGCCATCTCTGGTGGTTATATGGATCTGTTTACTAGCTGCAGTCAACTTGAGTCCGTGCCGTCCATCAAAGGCAAATGTTTGACAAAGAAAGCTGCAGATGCGCGCCAAACATTCGTTTGTCTGGTTTCTCTACCATTTTGTGTGTAATGCGATAGCAAAAATGCATTTCTGAGAGTTTTGTGGGTATTATATATGTACATTATTGGTATGTTTGCACATTTTTCACAGTGTCTGAGGCCTTTTTTGAGGCATAATCATCTACGTTTGGACGAGGAGAGAAATTTGACAGCGCCACATAGTTTCCACAGTCGCAGTCTTTAGTGTAATTGGAAATGTATGTCTGCGTGCTTGCACTGATCTTGATTCTGTCTGGATTGGCCTCATTCGTCATTAACAGACATTTCTGACACGGTATCAATAGCTCCATTCAGCTCAAGAGCGCTCTTATGACTGCAGTTATGAGTGCGAACGCACGCATTAGTCACTCCACCGCTAATTATCAGCATGACATTGGCTTTTCAGTGGGCTGGAACGCACTTTGCTGAGTAGCAGTTTGCCGTCATAAATCACTCCACTTAAATGTCGGCACAGGGGAAGAGATTCAGGACCAGGAGCTCGAGAAACTTTGCTCAGCTGAGGTCCAAAACAGAGGAGAACACAGGGGATCCAGTTAAAGTTTGGTTTGGCAGCTGTTGGGGCTCCAAATATTTACCAGACAGAACTCGTAAATTAATCCCTATCTTGCTTTTCCCCCTCTTATTTTAAACAACGGGGGTTTCTCCGAATACACATGTGATCTTATGTTGTATGGATGTCAGTATTACTTGCCTTAATCCTGATGATATCCGAGGCTGTGTCCTCTTTCATCCTCCGTATATAACGGATCATTAATGAATGAGCTTTGAACGCCTACAAATCATCGTCATCGTCATCATTTTGTCACATGGCTGAGAGGTTTTCCATAGCACATTATGCATTGCTTTGTACAACCACTTTTAATGTTGTTTTTTACTCGTTGAATAGGGCCAACCCGACAACCGCTGAATATCTTATGTAAGGGGCCAGACCTCACACCGGGGCTATTCCGACTCACTTCTTTCTCTCCAACGGCTTCCCCCAGTTATTCCAGCCGAAGAAGACGGGGTCGCCAGCAGCCAGCGTTGGCTCGAAATGGCGGGAACACAGCCTGGAATTCGATGTGAGGTTCAGCTTATCGGCGCCTCCTGAGTCAGCGGGAGTTTGCATAGTCGCCTCAAAGCCACAAGTTTACATGACGCGCAAAAGCCCCAAATGCAGCGGTAACGACCGGTTTCGCCACCTAGTGGGTCCCATTTTCGCCGTACTCGGGTTTCCCCTGTTAATGGCGCTTTTAAAGACATTTATTTGACAGCTGCATGAGAGAATTCAGCAGAAAAATGTTATTTCGGAAATGTGAGATTCCACTCGAAGGAAGCAAGTTTTTTTCAGTAACAGAGTTTCTAAACTATGGCTTAGAACAGCCATTCCCAAACTCCAGAATACCAAGGCCCAATTTGAAATGTGAAAAATCTGCGTGGCCCACCGAAACCTTTAATCACAACTGTGATCAACATACAGGACTAGAAGCTTTGTTCTGATGTTATTGTAAGGGGTCAACAAATATAGGTAAAACTTGTCATATTAATTTAAGATGAGAGTAGAATAACACTTAACTGGTTTGGTTTTTTTTTACTTCTTAATGTTTTTTTTTAATTGTGTCATGGATATTTTACACTAAAATATATTTTAAACACGTTTTTTTCATTTTAATGAGCTCTCACGGCCCACCTGCAGTACCATGACGGCCCACCAGGGGGTCGCGGCTCACACTTTGTGAATCACTGGCTTAGAAGATTTTTTTTTAATGAAAAAAATGTCTAAACTCTCAAATGTGACAAAATTTGATAAAACGACCATGTCCAAATGTGAGTTAGAACCGAACCTGAACATTTCCTGCTTTGTACTATTCAGCATCAGGGTGTCTGCTGGAGTTTATCCCAACCATCAGCAGGTGAAATGTAGGGAAGATCCTGGACAGGTTGCCAGTCCACCGCAGGACCACACATGGACTACTACAATGATGTAACAATGTCCATCTGCTCCCATTGGCTACCGATAAAAGACTAGCATTTTAACGAAGACTTATGATTGATATTTACAGCAGGTTGCAACAGGATATCCAACCTTGATGACACTTGAAGATCAAAGAAAGCTTCTAAAGGAGGACCACAATAAATCCTGTGTGAAAGAATCAATTAAGGCTACCCAAGTATCAGGAAGTAGTGCGAGTTGTATCTGCTAGGCGGCAGTATCGCATTGCATTTGGTGCTTTTTGAGGACCGCTTTTGGTAGAGAGACCACCAAGCCGAAACAAGTGATACAGATCATTAATTTCATGTCGTTTTCTGAATTCAAACAACTACGGTGTGCTACTGCAGTGCTGCAGAGTGTAATTGACTCGAAAACAAAGAAGCTACACATCTATACCTTCATGGATGAGGTGATGGGAGCAAAGTGGTTGAAAAGTCTCTCTTTGCAGAGAAGATGGAAGGCACTGATTCGGCATGAAAGGAAGGACAAAATGGGGAAGAATCTGGACGGGCTGAAGCTCATGAGACATCCCAGATTATGCTCCTGTCATTTTGACGAGGAACAGATCAGCACTGACGGCTACACGGGTGGTGATGCTGTTTGGAATAGCTGGAGGAAGCCACGAGAGCGAGGAATGCTTGGTAGCACTTTCTTTAAAGTGTCTGACTTGGGTCAGATGTTTTTGTGTTTTCTTCCAGAAGCTTCTCTCAATAGTTTGCTGGTATCTTGGTCAATTCGTCAACTAATCTGGTGGTGTGTTTAGGGTCATCGTTCATCTGAAGACCCATTTGTGTCCAAGATTTAACTTCCTGGCTGGTGTCTTGAGATGTTGCTTATAATGTTCTTTCCTCATGATGTCATCTATTTAGTGAAGTCCACCAGTCCCTCCTGCAGCTAAACACCCCCACAACATGATGCTGCCACCACCGTGCTTCACAGTTGAATGGTGTTCTCAGTCTCCGAGCTTCCTCCTTTTTCCTCCAAAAGTAAAGATGGTCAGTATGTCCAAACAGTTCAGTTTCAGTTTCATCAGACCAGGACATGTTTCTAAAAATTAAGGGCTTCATTCCCATCTTCATCTGCAAAATAATCTGTTTTTTTTTCTGTTTCTTCTGGAGCAATGTCTTCTTCCTGGCTAAGTGGTCTTTCAGTCCATGTTGGTTCAGGACTGGTTTATCTGTGGATGATGACCCTCTCTGACCAGCTCTAGAAGCATCTTCACTAAGTGCTTTGCTTTTATTCTGGGATTGATTCGCACATTTTTGCACCAAAGCAGGTCCATCTCTGAGACTCAGAATCGTCTCCTTCCTGAGGACTATGATGATGGACGTTCCCATGGTGGTTCTACTGGTGGAGAACTGTTGGATCAGATGAACGTAGCTCCTTCAGACATCTGGATACTGGACGCAAGGATGAACTAGACTGGTGGAGCTCCACGATTCTCCTCCTGATATCTTGGCTTCTTTTGATTTTCCAATGATGTCACACGGGGAAGCGGTGTGTTTGAGGTGAGCCTTAAAATACAGCCACAGGTGTCTTTCCAACTAACTTAAATGTTGTCAATTAACCAGAATCAGAAGCTTCCAAAGCCATGAAATCATCATCTGGGCTTTACCAAACTGTTTAAAGGCACAGTAATCTTAGTGTATGTAAATGTCTGACTTAAAAGAAAGACATAAAAAAAAATTTTTTTTTTAATTCTTTCTCTCATTAATCTGGCGTTTGAAATTATTTTGGTCCTAAGTAACCTGAAACAGAGAAAGTTTAGTCTGATTTAAAGTCAGACACTGAGAAAAAAGAAGTTTATGTGTCTTTCTGTACAGCACACACTTTTGGTTTTAACTGTAAATGAATGAATTACATAATTAAGGCAACCAAAAACAAATATAACACAGCAGAGCCTCGCATTTCACTTTCTCCCCTCACTCTGATCTCTGATCTAATGTCAGCAGGGACCTGAGCCAGATCGGTTTCGAGCTTCATCGCTGCACACTTTTCCATGACCAAATCAAATAGCGGGAGCTCTCTGTGAATGAGGCCCCTGGCCTTGCGGGGCTCCACGGAGGGAAACTGATACAGAAGCTGCAGTGAAGGGGCCCTTACAGAACCCATATCCGGCCTTAACCTGCTGCCTGCAAAGTCACTGTGTGTTTGAGATCAGAGCATCGCATTAGCCCCATAATGAGAACCAGCTGAAGGCACACAGCACCAGACTGACCTTTTCCAGCTCAGACTGACCCCCCCCCAACCGTTCACACCGTCATCTCTCAGGATAAATGCTTTATCCAGATGCTTCACTCTTCCATCATCCGCCGTCAGTCTAAACGTTCCAGTGCACACACCCAAAGACAGACGCACACGCCGCGTAAACAAAAGCTCCCACACTCGCTCCCATTAATGGCCACGAACACGCACTCGGGCGCTCTTCCCGTCTCTCCACCGCAACTTAACCATCTCACAACCTGACATTCATTCCTCTTATGCACGCCGGCTGAGTCAGCCCGCCGTCTCCCGCCGAGCGCACAACCGTTTTCCACCAGACTACCGTTGAGGAGGCCCACCCTGCTCCACCCAGTCCACCCAGTCCAGCCAGCCACTTTTCCTACAACTCTCATATGGGACACGTCAGGGCACCCCCTCCCCCCTCCCATCCCTGGCCTCCAGCCACTTTTGCCCTTCCCCTCCTTCCTCCCCCATTGAAAAAATCAACAAGAAAAGCCCGGGAACACAGCGCAAAAACACCACTTACACATGTATTTCATTTTTCCACACTTTCGTAAGGGTTATAATACAGACTGGAAAACACTGGTTTCAGCAGAAACTGTTCTCATGCAGTTGGAGATTTGAACCAAACACTGTTGTTCGGCATAAACTCATAAAAAAAACTTTGCAAGATCATTAATGTTTTCGCTGAGATTTAGTGTTTCAAAGAACTCTAATTTTGGATGTCTGGATTCTATGACACAGGAGCAATAATATCACTGACCAAACAATAATTACTATTTATAAAGGCTCAACTTTTTAAAGCAGAGCTGATTCACCGTGTGTGTGTGAGTGAATACTATTTTCCAGAAACTGCTCTTGAACACTGTTGGAAGCTGATGATGTTCCTTCTGCTGTGGAAATAATGAAGGATCACAAAGGTTCGCAGTCTTTTTCCAGATTTGTCCAGTTGCTCTGGGGATAAAACCGCCAAATGTTGTTGTCACGGGCCAGCATCTGTATTTCAGTCCAGAAGGGAACTGCAGCAACTGTACATTTGTGCAACGCCTGCCCGCCGGTGACATACAGAGCTTTGAAGTACACCACATGTGTCAAACACAAGGCCCGCGGGCCAAATGTGGCCCGCCAATTCATTTTATGTGGCCCTCGAGAGCTTGTGCATTATTGGCTTAAATTTTAAACCAATATTTTAAGACTTAAAATAAGCTTATGCCGCTCTAAAGCACATATTTACAATAAACTACATCTCCCACAATGCATTTAGTTGTCATCCACAACGATAACAGTATATCATCATGAGCAAGACATCGAGACGACTTTCAAAACTGATGGACTTTAGAAAAATCTCTACAAACTAACCACAATATGTCCATGAAAAGAGAAATTGATGCACAAGGAAGATAGTTTCATGAACGACGGGAAAACGAATACAAGTTTGTACCTCAAGGTGAAAAAAACAGTTTGTCTTTTTTGTTATGAGTCGGTGTCAGATGTGAAAGAGTTTAATCTACGTCGGCATTTTGACAACAAACACAGAGCTAAGTATGCTAAATTTAGCCTCCAAGAAAAATAAAGAATCCCTTCCGCTTCTGAAACCAAGCTAATGGATACTCTTGAGTGACGTTACAGAGTCTGTTACCATGGCAACAGACTCTGTAAACATCACCTGTGCGAGAGTAGGTTTACGACCAAAAATATAATATAATATTGGGTTAAATATTTGAAACTTTAACACATAATAAATGCAGAAACAGTTATTTAACAATATAATAAGGTGCAGTCAATTTATTTTGATTCATATTGCATTTTGTTACAATCATGCTGTCAATCTGGCCCTTCGAGGGCCACCATGATGCTGATGTGGCCCTCAGTGAAAATGAGTCTGACACCCCTGACGTACACGTTCGAGGTAAAAAAAAAAAAAAAGGGGTTTAATTGAGCCTGAATGCTGATACAACAAGTTTGATGAAAGGAGGGGGGGGGGGGGGGGTTGGCAAACCCCCCAATGGTTCAATGACAGGAGGGAGTCCATAGAAACATGAATCCTAACAGTGTGCAGATGTAGTAACTGAGACTGAGCCAGGCTCCTCCGAGCTGGTAAAAAAAAAGAAAGCTGTCATTTTCACGACCATCTGCTTTACAGAGCAAGTGAGTTTCACAACAAACTCTCTACGCGTTTGTTCCAAGTTTAAAAAAACACAACTACACAAAAACACTTTCAGTGTGGCTTCCAATCTCAGTCTTTCACAGTTAGATCATTCTAAATATATCCAACGCCATGAAATCATTTTTTATTCACTTATAGTTCTTCCAACTAACAGTTGAACAAAGCGGGGTTAAAAACAGGTTCTGCTTTGGCTTTCCCAAAATCCAGAGGTATCTGGAGAACGACAATCACCATGAGGAGGAACCACAACAAAGACTACATGCCATCTGATTACGTGTCTCCGCTCGGTTGTTGTAAAAGTGGTCGTAAACACGGCTGTAAAATGTGTTGTGTCCTCACAACCAAATGCTCGTTCCTGCCGGGACATTAAGGAAAGAAAACGAGACTGTGTGAAGCAGAGGCTGATCACTCCAAACATGGATACATTTTAACTACCAGTAGGATATCGCTGTTTCCTACTGACTGCACCCGGGCACGCAGCGGGAAAGTTTAGTTTATGTTAGAATCTGACCAATCGAGGCATCTCGTGACATAGTTGGATAATGACAATGTCACACATCACTAAGACTGAAACTAGATGAACTAGTGGAGATGATGGCAGAGGAAACTAGAAAAGCACTCGGAGAGCGCAGACCTCCGCAACAGTGCAACAATTCCCCCATATAGCGATTTACAAATTGTGATAAATTCCATGTTCTGGATCAGATCAGATCCAGCCTTTGAAATTTGATAGAGGTTCCCATTGTCAATCCCTGAGTCAAATTTCATGAGTTTTGGGCAATGATTGCCTCCGTCCGGTAATGTTTTCAGTGGTGTTTATCTGTTTGTCTGTCTACGTTCAAGATAACTCAAAACGTTATGGATGGATTTTGATGAAATTTTCAGGAGTTGTTAGAAATGTGAAAAGGAAGAACTGATTTAATTTTGGCACTGATCCGGAAAAAAGCCTGGATTCTGGATCGCTTTCAAATTTCCGATACCAATGCAGTCAATAGGGCCGAAAATTTTGTTTCTCAATATCTCTGTTAATTATTGCCCAAAACTCATGACATTTCATTCAGGGACTGACAATGGGAATCTCTATCAAATTTCAAAGACTAATCCAGATCTGATCCAGAACGCGGATTTTATCGTAATCTGTAAATCGCTATATGGGAGAACTGTTGTGCTTGGCGGAGGTCTGCGCTCTCCGAGTGCTTTTCTAGTTAACGGAGATATTGAGAAACAAAATTGCGGCCCCATTGACCGCAATATTATCGAAAATTTGAAAGTGATCCAGAATCCAGGATTGCTTCTGGATCACACTGAAAATTAAATCAGTTCTTCCTTTTCACATTTCTGACAACTCCTGAAAATTTCATCAAAATCCATCCATAACTTTTTGAGTTATCTTGAACACAGACAGACAGACAGATAAAAGCCGGCAAAAACATTACCTCCTTGGCAGAGGTAACTAAGATGCTTGAGAATAAAATCACAGAAAAGAAAGTGAGAGCCCGAAAAATGGTAAATCTTTGACAGTGTTGTAAAACCTACCTGTCCTCCACACCTATAGGGGGAGCTGCTGAGTTAATACATGCAAATGTTTCTCTGTACCACGCAGAGAAAACCCTTCAATCTATCTAAATACACACAAGCCATTTCTCCACATAAAGGCACTTTATTCACTTTTGGTTTGCAGCATTTACTTTGGCAACTGAAGCGGGGTAAAAGTAGGTTGGGGGAGTTCTGCTTTGGCTGCCAAACATGCAAAGAGTGACAGGAGACTCCAAGCATCGAAAGGAGCTTATTCTTGAACAGGGATTCACATTGAGGTAGTTTGACATGTTGTTGGGAAAAAAAAAAGCAGTTTGGTTTGTCACCTTGTCAAAAAATAATCACATTCGATTGATAATATAAGATGCAAATCAAGGTTTTTGGGGGTTAAGTCGACCTATGTGCTAAAACTATGAGTAAAACGCAAAATGTAGGTCGTTAGATAAACATATCACATGTTAAAAGTGTTTGAGCAAACAACCAATGCTGTGTTTTGTGTGTTTTTTTTTTCCAGTGAGGACAATCTCCTTGGTTTCATGTGCAAAAAGTCCGAAACTTGTGAAAAGGATGAGTCAGAACTGACGCCACATGGCGCTACGAGCTCACGAGCTGCAGCAACTTGTGCAGCCTCGGGCCTGCCTTCAGAACAGAAGGCGCAGAGATACTCTGAAATAAAATCATAAAAATTACAGAGCCAAATTGTTCAGAGAGAAAGAATAAGATGGGAAAAGACAGAAGGAATTTGAAAGCGTGCTTGGGGTAGCTGAGGGAAAAAAAAATAAAGATCTTGGGAAATACATGAAAGTGAGAAAAGACTGAGCTGCAGTAAATCAGAGTCGTCTTCTTTTTACATGTTGTTCTGCAAGTTGGCACAAAACATCGGCAGCCTGGCGCAGGGCCTTGGCACATATAATTTTCATTTAGAGAATAACAGGAGCAAGAACATTTGAGTCAGCTGCTGTTCCAGCAACTTCTCCATGGATCCAGCAAAGCTAATGACAGCTAACTCATCCCATCACTTCGGACATTTCATCCAAGACTTGTTGCTCACAATCTTCTTCTGCATTTCCCATGAAACTAAATGCTTGTTACTGTATTTGAGATAATCGTGTATATTGGAGATGACTGAGGAGAAATAATTCATGTACCAGCCTCTGCTGAGTTGACAGCAGATCTACTGTTGTTGGTGGCCGACTGCCTCTGAACTCCAGAGCTGATCTACGAAGCGTCTGAGCAAAGTGAAACTTTAGTAGACTTGCCTAAAAGGTAAGAACACAGGATACGAAAACTTAAATGTCTGACAGCCGGACGTAGCCTCGGGTGTGCTTGGAAGCAACAAAGTATGTATTCATGAGGTTATAGAGGAGAAACAACTGCTCTCTGTGATAAAATAGCGGTGGGAAGAAGTGAACATGTGCCACCTTTTGTTTCTAAATAGTTATTACCCTCCGCCAAGGAGATAATGTTTTTGCCGGCGTTTAAGCGTCTGTCTGTGTTCAAGATAACTCAAAAAGTTATGGATGGATTTTGATGAAATTTTCAGGAGTTGTCGAAAATGTGAAAAGGAAGAACTGTTTTCATTTTGGGTGTGATTTGGAAGAAATCCTGGATTCTGGATCACTTTCAAATTTTCGATAACATTGTGGTCAATGGGGCTGAAAATTTTGTTTCTCAATATCTCTGTTAATTATTGCCCAAAACTCATGAAATTTGACTCAGGGATTGACAATGGGAACCTCTATCAAACTTCATTTTTCACTGTTTTAAATCATTAAAATCATTTTTTTGTCATTTGTTTTTCTAAGCGAAGTACTTACTTCATAAAATATACAATGTTGGTTTTTTACAATGTATTTAAATGGAAATTATAAGGCATTGGGGTTGTTTAATTTCAATATATTGACTTTGGAAACAAATATTGCATGAAATCTTTATAGCTTTATTATTTATTTTTGTGTGCATCTCAAAATAAAGGAACATATGGTACTTTTTTAGCGGTCAGCATTTAGACTAAAGATGGTTTTTCCTATTTATACAGACTAGTTTTGAGTTTAAGTAGTTTGACATGAATATTTATCTTCTCTTGTTTTCCTGAGACAACTGCCACCTGAATGAATTTTGTTTGGAGGAATATTGAATTTTTAAATAGTTACCACCTCTAACCTCCATCACGACTTCAATCGATGTTCTACATTCATTTTATCCAAATGGACAAATTAAAAAAATTCTAAGGTGACGTGGTCTCATACTGGTCAAAAAATAAATGCGTAAACTTGTTGTTAATAATAATAATAATTAGTGTAATTTAATAGTAAGTCTTGAGGCTGACCTTGATGCCTGTGGCCCCCTAGTGGCTGGTGAGGGATTGACACATCTGTGTGTTCTGCTCCACACAGAACCAGCTTAGTCTGAACTAGTTCCAGTCTGAACCAGTTCCAGTATTAATGAGTTCCAGTCCAAACCAGTTCCAGTATGAATCAGCTCAAGTCTGAACCAGTTCCAGGAACCAGAACCAGTTGTCAGTGCCATATGTACGACTAATATTTATGGTGTAAATCGCTATATGGGGGAATTGTTGCGCTTGACGGAGGTCTGCGCTCTCCGGGTGCTTTTCTAGTTCAAAGATTAAATGAGTCAACATAGTAGTGGACTTCAGACGTGACGCGAAAACCAGCCGAGACTTTCAAAGATCATTTTGGTGAGAAATATATCTTTTCAGACTTGGCGCTCTTTGGATTTCTGAGTAAACGTTGACTGAATCCTGTGGAGCCGAACTTCTGCTGATGATTATCACTGTCACAAAGTCACTAAGGTTTCAGGTCCAGCGTCTTGCTAGAGGACGCTTTGGGATATAGATGTGAGGCCACGAATCAAACCACCAACTTTCAGGTTGGCAGACAACTGCGGTATCTGTAAATCATTCTACCATACTAAAACAGCTGAAAGCAAGACTGATAAACATAATGAACAGATGAACAACTACCTGTACTACTAGCTAAAGGTCTTTGGCAGTTTCAACATTAGGCTTTAATCAGTGGTTAAAACCCTTGGTGCCTGGTTTTATTTGCTTGCTGCAAATCCAAGTAAACTAGATTTATACTAAAATGACATCAATAAATCAGTTGCATGGTAGTTGTACGTACTAGAGGTGCGCGGATTGATCCAAATATCGATAATATCGATACCAACGCTGATATTGATATCGAATGATACTCTTATAAAAAGATCGATATTCAAGCTTTTTTTCTCTTCCACAACACTGACTGACTAAGAATTCATTGAAGTCTGTGTCTGACACGCCGTCGCTGTGTCCTCCTCCCCCTCCCCTCTCGTCTCGTCTTTTTACGTTGCATCATCACGTGAGTCAGCGGCGTCGGCCAAACAAGCATTCAGGTAGACTCAAAAATCACAAAAACGCCAAAAGGTCAGCAGTTTCATGATAGATTAAGCTTAATATGAAAAAGTATCAGTATTGGTATCGGTATCGGCGATACTGGCCCTGTACTAACTTGGTATCAGATCGATACCAAAATCCCCAGTATCGCCCACCTCTAGCACGTACTGGCCGAGACCAACTGTATGATTGCAACATGGAGTTTGGTCAAGTGGCAAACTAACTGGTTCCTCTGGATTTGACTATGATTTCGAGGTGGCGGTAGCAACGGACAAAACTGTCTCCGGACACCACCGGGTTGACATGCAACCAATGAGAAAACAAAATATTTAACGTCGGCAGAACGACAACCAGACCAGTCAACAAAACCCAACATGGTGTGCAGTGGAGCCACAATGCTGGTGAACGCCTGGCGTCGGCTCTGCAGTAGAAATGTGTCGATCTAAGGTGTTATCAGCAGTTCTAGTGGTGCTTGGGTGCATACAGATGGCTCCCGCCTCGCTGCGACACACTACCAGAGGAAAAGGCTGTGAACGGGAAGCTTTTTCACCAGAGAGGATATACGTGAAGTGAACGGGTGTGACTGGCCAGGCTACAGCAACACGGGGACACAATAAAACACACTAGTGTTCGTAAATTACACTGCTAAAGTACTTTCTTAAGAAAGCACAAGACCTGATATTGATATTCCTGCAGGAATTTTGATAACGCAGGTTGACTGAGCTAATTAGCACGTACAACAGAATCACTCGATCTCTGCCAGACTGAATGTGGCTCGGATGTTCCTGATATGACGCTAAATAGCATGAATGATGTCGCTGCTAGAAGGTTATGTAACCAGCCCAGTGGAAAACAGCGTTAACTGTTCTTTCACTTGAAGGGTAAAGATGACACGACTTGACCGGCTCATGGCTTTATGTTTTATATGCAGTCAACGAGTGCACCCATGGAAGGACTAATCACATTTCGACATCAACTTGGTCCATGTTTTAGAGCGTGTTTTCCAAAGTTGTTGGTATTTGTACTCAGGCAGGTACACCTTTAAGCTTTCATCTACGGTCACGCAAACAGATCTTTAACCTCGGGGGCAACTAATAACATGTGCCGATGAAAGTGCCACACACGGGTGAGCAATTTCATGTTGCAAGACACGCGTGGGTGCAGACAGCTTGCATATATTCTGTGCACAGTGCACACAGTGGCACGCATCTTCCATACATAACTGTCAGCTCCGGGGCTATATTTAAATCTATGGGTGAACTCGCTCATCTCATGAGGCTCTTGATGAGTTTTTTTTTTTTAATACCCCTGCACAGTTTGTGTGGCAAATACAAATATCGACAAGGCTGTCAGACTTTAATGAATCCGAGGGGTTGAGGCAGCAAAACGTCTGAAACAAAGCGTCAGACGCAACAGAGATCATCAGCGCGGCCGCGTGAGCCGGCGAAGATGAAAAGCGAAAGTGAGGAGTGGGTTTTTTTTTTTTTATTCACCGCTGGAAGCGAAAGCTCCACTGAGACAGTCACTGCCTTTACTGAGGACTAAAACAAAGCCGATGACTAAAATCAATACTCCACTTCATAAAACCCTGGTTTCTCGAAACAGAATAGAAGTCGAAAGAAGCTCCAGTCTCATTGGGAACTTTGATGTTGTGGAGAAATACATAAACAGATCCCCCTGAGGTTTTAAAAAAATCCATCCAGAGAGCCGCTTCTAGGTATTGATTGAATATATTTTTAGTTGTAAAAATTTCACTCAGTAATTCAGATCTGTCTGGCGTTGCTTCTTCCACTGCGGCCGTCCACATTCACACCATTATGCACACTTTTTAATGCCTTGAACCATAAAAACTATAATCATAAAATGGAATTGCATAGGACAGCAATCAGGCAGCGGGTAGAATACAAAAAGGAGGCGATCGGGTCGTGTGAAACTGGATCATCTGTTTAACTTGGTTTTTAATGTGCCCAGAGTCATTAAATGCAGAATATTAGCATCCAGCAAGCTAAGTGCAAACAGTGTGCCTTGTTTAACGCATGTAAATGATATTTATTGGAGCCTGCTCGCCTTTTCACTGGTCCCTGCGGATGAGTAAAAGCACGTCGTGATCACGCGGCCGCAGACGGCGGCTCCTCGTGGTGCAAATGCTCCGTCCTTCAACTTCTTCCCTCCGTTTCTCGTCCAAGTTTTCCCAGCAGCGGCAGACGCCGCTCCCTGACAACATTCTTGCACGTTTTAACGGACGAGCGGATCAATAAAGCAGACTTTTTAGCTAAATTTCCACACAAAGCGCTTCTTGCCTCTTTGTGAAAACTTCTTGGATGTCGAATGTCGATCGAAGTCGACGCCTGTTTTTCAGGGAAAAGCAGCACGTGTAGCGACGCCTGTGAATCATCCGGTGAATGGGTCAAAGGTTCCACAGTCATGCAAGTTCGAACTTCTTATATCGCCAGGATTCATCTGTTCTTGTCTTATTTTTCCTAAAAATGTCAAACATACATAGTTTCCACTGGCCTGTTAAAGGCAGCCAACTTTAAAAAAAATCCCCTCAGAAGACGTTAATTGCAAACTAGAAGCAGTTCCATGTTTCAGGACAGTGGTAACTTGTGTGATTTATCTTTTAACAATGCACATATATCACAGAAAGTCAAGTCATTATCGCAAACTGGTGCAGCTTATTTCCATCATTTTATGCATCTCATCTATCACAGACGGCCGTTAAATTCAGTTTCCAGGCTAAAGGAGAGCATGTTGGTGTGGAGCCAAACTGTGATAACGAAATGTCAACAAGCCCTTCTTTTAAGGTCAGATTTTCTGGGGCTTACGAGATGTCAGACAGCCTCTTCGGCTTATACTTTCTCCACTCATATATTTATGGACTTGAAAGACTGTAACGAGGAGTCCGAAGGGACTACAAACCTCGCCGCTGACGCCGTCACTCTGATCGGACGCAAATTGACGAGCGGTCGGCGATCACCAGTTGGCACTGGAGTGTCATGTGTGAACGGCTTCAAGACTCACGATGACGCAAACAAACGCCTGTTTTCATGAAATCAATTTCTGCCCCATGTTGGTTTGCTGATAAAACCTGCTCTGCTGACAGATCATGCAATGCGTGACGCCCAAACTTGTGATAAATTCTGATAACAGGAAAAAGTCGTCTGCCAACACTGGAGACTGTGGAAGTGGCCTCATCCGGCTTTTTAAGTCCTTATCTCCACTCATCTCCACATCATGCTGTTCCCTGTCATTCTCTTCTGTCTGGAATAAAATTATCTCTACAGTTCTAAGTATCTGGCTTTTTTTGTGGCACTAGTGGCCTTTATTGACAGTGAAGACTGACAGGAAGGGGGTGCTGAATACGGGCTGCCTGCCCTAACCACTGCGCCACTGGGCGCCCATAACTATCTGTTTTTAATCTATAAAACAGGGTTAAAGGGATCAAATATCTCTTTCTGTGCTTGAGACTATATACTTGAGACTGACATGGCTAACAAATATATAATCATCTTGTTCAAACTTCTGATTCGTAAAGCCATTCAGGTTTGAGGGTTACTGGTCACAGGATCATCAGAGAATAGCGGTGGGCGGATCGATCCAAATATCAATAATGTCGATACCAATGCTGGTACTGGTATTGAATGATACTCGTGTAAAAAGATCGATACTCAAGCTTTTTTTTCTCAACCACAACACTAAGAATTCATTGAAATCTATCTGACACGCTGTTGCTGTGTCCTCCTCCCCCTCCCCTCATTCTGGCCCCTCCCCCCAGGCCCGCCCACTTACGAAAAAACTTTAAGAACAGAACAATTCAACTCCAATCAATATTTACACAAAAATGTTAATTGTTATCCTAGGTTTTAACAAAATAATCCAAAGACAAAAATCACAAAAACGCCAAAAGGTCAGCAGTTTCATGATAGATCAAGCTTATTATGAAAAAGTATTGGTATTGGTATCGGTATCGAAAATACTAGCCCTGTATTTACTTGGTATCGGATCGATATCAAAATTCCCAGTATCTTCCATCTTCAACAAGTTTCACGTCTTGCTGCATTTGTCGTACCTCGAAGAGCGTGGCGTAAAACGGTAACGGCAGATTCAAGAGATAAGAAGGAGATGAGATATTGACTCGGCCTCCTTCAACCAGCCGCTGTGAACAGAAATGTTGATGGGACGGACACTTTTGTACCGTATTCCTGTGAGAGTTTCACCAGAAACTTACGAGACCGTTTCAACCTCCCTCCCGTCTCCTTTAACCATCCCATCGGGCTCATTTGGGAGGAGAAAGAGTTTATGAATATGAAACTTTTCCTTTCTGATTTTTTTGGCTCATTACAATAAAAAAAAAAAAAGAAAGTATGTTAACTTGTAAAACATTTGGAAAAATTGGAATGGGAGGGCTCCCACACGACGAACCGAAACATCTGCAGATGTGCTCACCGCTGCTCATCTGCTGACTGAGCAAACGCTTCAGAACGTCAGCGTATCCGAGGCTCGGCGCGCCACGTGACGCGCGCAGACCGCACATGTTAATACGATACAAATCTGGGGGTTTGTCTTTTCCTGAGCGTGCCACAGAAGTGGATGAGCTGTCAAGCTGGCAGCGAGTGAAGAAATGCGAGTGTTTCCTGGAGAAACGCGGTTCTTTTCTTTTAAATTAAACCAAAGTTTGACAGAAAAAGGCATAACCCTAACCCTATCACCAGCAGTGGATGACATGCCATCGACCAGAACACAACGTGAAAGCGGCTCATCCGTCCTTGTGCAAAGGAGGCTGGATTAAACTATTCAATTCATTTTCCTCCCTTGTGATGTTGTTGCCTCCTCGGTTGGCCCTGTCTCAGTTTGCACACTTACGGAACGCAGATTACAAAACCGTTAATTTACCATCCAAACTTCACAAGCTAACCCGGTTAAAAGCTACGCGAGCGTAATTAACATTCCCCCGGATTTAAATGCTTTCTCCAGCACCCGTGCGATCGTCCCTTTTGGGAGCTCCTTGGATTATATCTGGCTGAGAAGCGCGCTCGCTCTGCTAATGGGCGCGCACGTGGTTTCACAGCTCCCAATGCGATTATACTGTTATTAGGGTCAGACATTCATGAAGACTCATTAGCACTTTTTCCCTCATCATGCGTGTGGGGGGGGTGATATCATTTTTATCTTGTTTGTTTAGCTTTCTTGCTTATATTCCAGTGACTGAACCTCTTTGAACCAATTTGTGAGCCGGTGAGCGCCTCCATCCAAACCCAACCCAGACGCAGGCCCCAACGGCTAAAAACATGGCAGGTTTTGTGCCGCAAACGTCCGCGTGGTTCAACTTTTAAGTAGGGCTGGGCAAGTTAACGCGTTATTATTGCATTAACGCATGAATTTATTAACACCGACATTTATTTTATCACGCGTTAACGCATGTTGCTCACGTGCTTTTGTTTTGAAAAGTCTGTTACTGGCTGCTACCGAACCGGAACATAATTGGCTGGTAAACATGCAGCAAAACTAAACTAAACGGTAAAAATCAGTGAACTTTACAGTTCAGGTAGCAACTCAGATATTAACAATTCTGTCTAAAAAAAAACCTTTCGAATCCCTTTGTTCAAGACGATTGTGTCATTCCTCCATGTTCCATCAGATCTGCTCCATGTGTTCACTGTCCTGCTGTTCTCTAGCTGGTTACTTCAGTGCGGCTCCATCTAGTGGCACAGATGTGTAATGACAACAGAAAGTCTAGTCCTTGATTATAAAACAAAGCCATTTCTTGGTCACGTAAACCAGAATAAAATATTAAAAACAAACGTGGCCTGTTTGCTAAAATTGAAATATAAAAAAAGAGGCTTTTTTTTTTTTAGATTAGATTATAAAACGGAAAAAAAGTAACTTTTTAATTTTTTTAATTTTTGATTGACAATTGAAATGGAAAAAAACAAATGATTCACAGATAATTACGGATTGATAAAGTTACAGAACATTAGCATGGACATTTTCATTTTAAAGTTCTCCTAGACGGAGGATTCAACAGAAACAAGGTTATTTGTAACAACTGACAAGTTGAACTCCCCGTTAAAAGTTTCTGCTGTTACCTCAGAAATTACCTGTTTTAATGTTTTGATTGTGGCCTCTAGATTGTTAGGATTTTGATGGTAGACTTTTTTTTAATTTTCATAAAAAAACAGGATGACATTAATGCCCTGGCAGTGGCAATAAGCTTTATTTTATTTTACATTTTTTAAGATAAGATTTACACTAAATATGTGTTACTGGCAAGTGCTGATGTTAAAAGTGTTTGAAAAACAAATGTTATGGCACTTTAGTTCATATGGCAGCAGAACATTTAAATAAAAGTGACTTTACACTACTTTTGAATTCATTATTTAATTATTTATACAATGCGATTAATTGTGATTAATCAGGGAAATAGTGCGATTAAACACAATTAAAAATTTGAATCGGTGCCCAGCCATACTTTTAAGTGATTTTGAGGAATGACAAATACAAAGCCAATGGTTTTGGACTCATCCTCGAGCGATGTGAACGTTAGCTCACCAGACTGAATCCTCTGGAACCTCAGCGCCATTAATGACAACAGAAACATGTGCATCCGTTTTCAGGAAAGTCGTTACAGGTAATTCGCAGCAGCTCCGCGCTCCCTCTTAAAACGAAACTTGCCGAAATAAAGAACCAGATTGTGCTGAACTTTGGGAGCCCACCTGCAGAGATAGCTTACATTTAATTTAGCTGAATAATGTGCGAGCGCCGAGCGATGGCAGCTTGATTAATGGTTACTAAGGCGCTGATAAAAATAGCTGGCCGTATACGTGGCTGGCTTTCTCAGGCAAACAGGACGCTGCATTGTAATCATGTGAAGTGCAGTTTTGTAAAAAGCTGCATGACATTTTGTTTCCTGTCTTTGAGTCATTTGATGGGTGCGGCGCTGGATCCGGCACAAACACATGTCAGTGAGCTCTGGGTTTTATCATAACTGTGGATGCAGCCTGAAGTTAGCGTTTTTCTTTTCATGACCTCAGCTACTTTACGCCACGTGACCTCTGCTACTTTACGAGTTTGTGCTTTTACCGAAAACATGCAGTGATGAGATGAGATGAAAAGTATGTGAAACGGCTTGTTTTTTTCTGTTAATTTGCCATAAACTGTGAGCTGATCTTCATCTAAGTCTGATTTACTTCTATTTGGTCTCTTTCCTGGTCACTCCGTCATCTTCTCTCCCGTCTCAAGCACCTTAGTTGCCCGTCCCCTGACGTCTCCTGACGTCCCCTGATGTCCCCTGACGCTCCGTGATCCAGCACCGGAAGCGATACGTGGTTGTCAGACCGGGACAGGAGCAGGAAACTAGTTTGTCTAGCTTTTGCAGATGGTGGGCACGCATGATCGCTCCAGCTAGGCGATGGATCGTAAGTAGGGATCGACAGATATGGATTTTTTAGGGCCGATGCCAATACCGATTTTTTTCCATCACCTTTAGCCAATGACCTATATGGACTGCGGATTTTCTATATGTGGCCAATGCTGCTTTTGCTCCCTTAAGTTACATTAAAAAAAAATGACACAATGATAACAAATATTACAGGTCTCAAGTTGAAACAAACATTTATTGAAGGGTTAAAATTTAACAATTTTCACTTCAACTTTACCACACATAAAAACACAACACAAACACAAAAAAGTGTTAACGTGTCTGCATGTACTGCAGGGTCTTCCGGCAACACAGAGTCACCCGTGGATGCCTGCCGGTAAATCATGCCACGGAAAAATACATCGGTGAACACATGCGCAAATCGGCCGATGGCGATTCAAGTAAAAAAACGCAAATATCGGCCCGATATATCGGTCTATCCTTAATCGTAAGAGTAGGGAAATGAAATCGAAACAGATATTTTAAAATGGACAAAGGAGATCTTACCAGCATGAAAACATCATCCCAGTTGGGAAGTACGGCGGCGGGAGCATCATGATCTGGGCTTGTTTATCTGCTGCTGGGACTGGGCCAACCTTGGTCCTCGAGAGCCACCAACCTGCATGTCTTAGATGCTTCCCTGCTTCAGCTCAGCTGATTCACATGAATGGATAGTTAACAGACCTGGATGACGAGCTGATGGTGATCCATTCATGTGAATCAGGTGCGGGGAAACATCTAAGACGTGCAGCGTTGCGCCCCTCAAGGACCAGGGTTGGCCACCCCTGGACTAGACCATAACTATCTTTTAACAATGCACTTATTTCACAGGAAGTCAAGTTACTGTTTCGGCTTATTTCTATAATTTCATGTATCTCATCTATCACGGCGGGCCATTAAATCCAGTTTCCAGGGTGATTCAGGAGAGCGAGTCAGCGTGGAGCCAAACCGTGACTGTGAAATGTCAACAAGCCTTTGGTTTTTTTTAAGGTCAGATTTAAATAAAGGTGAAATGAATCGAACAAAAGTCCTTCGAATGTGTCTGAGCTGAGGCGGTTTTGTGGAGCGAATGATCAAAAATCCCTCTTCAGTGTTGCACAGGTCTGATTCAGAACCAACAACAGCAGCTGCTTGAAATCACTGTCACCAAACCAGGTTCATAATCCTTGACTTACCTTCTCCACCGGCACAATAAAGGTTTAAATGTGTGTTTAATAAAGAGACCACGACTGTTTGCGTCTCACCGGATTAAGCAGATGGTGTTTGTCTCTTATTGTTACTCAGGTGAAGATCAGATCGCCGAATTAATAAATAAAACATAAAATTGATCCACGTCCCCTTTCATACCTGAAGATCTCTGTCACTGAGAGAAACTGTGAATAATATGGACGCAAATAAAGCGGCGGAACCAGATGAGCTGGCAGCAATCAGAGCGATGCGTCTTAAAACGTAGGACTCATCCATCTGTCTTCATTCTTCACATGGCCACACACATGAGACGTTCACACATAAACGGGTACGCATCCCCACTTCCTGGCCTCACGTGTTCCTCCCGACGAGCCACAGGCACGCTCAGTTCAATCCACCCGGGCAAAAAAAAAAAAAAAAACAGAAACAAACACGCAGCCTCCGATGCACATAAAGGAGCTCCTGATTAAACGAAAGCATATGCATGCAGTGGTGGCGAGAAGGTTATAGAGGAGGCTTTATGACTGCAGGGATGTCAGTCTGAATCCCCAAACGAGCTCTGGGTTGGCTAATACCATTTCCTCCCACTACAAAGGTCCATTGAGGTGCCCTTGAGCAAGACACATAAGCTGCAGCTACCAGTAGTGGATCCCCGGAGGGAACGTGCATAATGATGTGAATTTGATGCGGAGGGCGGCTTAGTGTTGAAACATTTCCTCTCGCTGAAGCACTCGTCACTTTCTGCACACCTGCCATAGGGAGAGTATATCACGGTCCCGCCACGCAGGGCTGCTGAGGACGCGGGGAACGAAGTTCGAGACAAATCCTCCGTTGAATGCAAAGGAAAGCCACTGCACGGCTTCTGCGGAGAATCAGCGCAAACGTGCAATGCTAAACTGCACGTTTACAGAAGGACTTTGTTAATTTATAAAGAAAAAATAAAGCTTGCTTACACAACCGACACTGAATGGTGTGGATGATGACATGGAACGTGTTTGCTCCTTTTCTTTACTGCGTTCGTCCCTCGACTCCACCAGGCTTTGAGGTGGTTTTGGATGGAGCAGAAGAAGACTCTTTTTTTAAACATTTATAAGCTGCAGGGCGGCTGTGTTTCAAAGAGGGTGGGGCTGTCCAGCCCAGGCTGTGGAAAAAAAAAAAAAAAAAAAACCTCCCCCCAAAAAAAGAAAAACCAACAAATTGGGGGAAAAAGTTATTTTTCAGATGGCTACTGTAAAAGGAGCCTTTGTGTCCTCAGAATTCAGCTCCAAAGGAAATGACAAAATGGAAAGACGGACTCAAAAGAGAAAGTACGTTGTGTACCCAGCGGAGGAAAACGGGGGTTTTCTGGTGAGATGCAAAAGAGAAAAGTATTTTGAGCAGCAGAACTCCTTCTGCAGGCTTCTGGTTCACCGTTTCACCAGAAGGCCTTGGCGCAGCGTCGGGGTGTTGGCCTCGGTTCTAACAGCAACGCTCCGCGCCTGACAGCGTTTTCATGAGGCCCTAATACCCCGTTGTATTTTTAACTCCGTCAGCCACCTCACGCAGCAACGTTGCAGCTCTGACGTCTGTTGAGAGGGGGTTTATTTTGACAGAGCGCTCCACTGAGGAAATGGGTCGAACCGTTTGTCCGTAAGGGAGAAACCCGTGCTCGCCGAGGACCTCCTGCAGAGGTGAAAAACGTCCGCTGGTGCTGCTGATGTCTCTGGCTGGAATATTCTGTGCAGCTCCTTCTTTATTCTCGACCATGAACATCCGAGCCACTGAACACATTCGGGCATGTGCGGTCCATAGCAACCAGTCCAAGGGGGAAAACAAACGCTCACTATTGCTAGCGAAGCCGATGCATTTTACAAGTGTGCCTCCTTTGTCTGATTTTGTCATATTTTTCTGGTGATATCTAAAAGATTTGTGCAGTTTATGACAGGGGGAAAGATGGTGAAGAACTGTTATGTGTTCAACTGGACCAACAATGTTGCTCGCCAGTCACATTTGTCATTTTATATGATCTCTAGCGAGGCTACTGAGCCTGTTTGGTTTCCTGAATTCATTTCTATGCAGCAAATCAAAAAACAAGTGCAGTTTACCTCATATAGACCAGCTCTTCATCACATTGGTGAAACTAAGACATAACACTTCCTTTGAACTGTTATCGCAGGTGAAAGGCATCCCCACAACAACAGCCATCGACTACTTTTGGAAGTGGGTCGACCTCATCTACTCGAAGCTGGGGTTCATGATAAAATACCAGGACAGGGACGCCATCTTTCAGACAATACCGCCAGTCTTCAAGGCAAAATTTCCACAGCTCACTCCATCGTGGACTGCTGTGAGATCTTTAATGATGCTCCAAAAAAATCTAAAAGCCAGAGCTCAAACTTGGAGCATTTACAAAAAAACACTGTACCGCAAAAGTGTTCGTGTCATGTTCACCAGTAGGAGCCATCAACTTCTTGTCCTGTGTGTGTGTGTGTGTGTGTGTGGGGGTGGGGGGTGGGGGGGTGGGCGGTGGTGGGGTTAGAGCCACGGATGTACAAATTGTGCGGGAGTCTGGCTTTATAAGTTCATCCCTTCACATGCCGGGTGACGAGATCCTGGTCGCTAACCTCGCTAAAGCCTCTGGCTTCAACTCATCCTGATATTGGTAATCCATGCTTGCCACCACAGGCACCAGTGACGATCGACAAACTAAGTTA
Source organism: Hirundichthys speculiger (assembly GCA_018398805.1). Classification (NCBI taxonomy): domain Eukaryota; kingdom Metazoa; phylum Chordata; class Actinopteri; order Beloniformes; family Exocoetidae; genus Hirundichthys; species Hirundichthys speculiger. The sequence continues at coordinate 402,015 of JAGFBZ010000489.1, forward strand.
AGCTACAATAAAGATGCTAAAATGGAAATAACTGAAGGAACTGTGAGTGAAAAACACATGACGCTTTGAAATCTACAATTTTGTATGCCCCCTGACGCTAAAACCGGAAGTGTAACCATGGCCGATCACATGGTGCATGACGTCACGCCGATATCAAGAATACCTTGCGTGCAACAGCGCTTTTCAGCTTCAGAGCCGACAGGAATACGTGATGAGGCGCCTTTCGTGCTAAATATGAAGAGAGAAAAACGCCACTGTCGCTAACAACCACGCGGATCGGACGCAGAGCCACTGCATCGCACAATACGCACATTTATCTGAATTTAACAGCTCATCCTGTGATCCAGTTGACTTAAAGATCTCACATTTTCTCTTTATATTACTGTGAAATCAAAACTTTTCTCAACTAGAAAAGCACTCAGAGAGCGCAGACCTCCGCCAAGCACAACAATTCTTCCATACAGCGATTTACAGATTGCGATAAAATCCGCGTTCTGGATCAAATCCGGATCAGCCTTTGAAATCTGATAGAGGTTCCCATCCCTGACTAAAATTTCATGAGTTTGGGCAATAATTAACGGAGATATTGAGACACAATTTTCGGCCCCATTTACCACAATGTTATCAAAAATTTGAAAGTAATCCAGAATCCAGGATTTCTTCCAGATCACACCCAAAATGAAATCAGTTCTTCCTTTTCACATTTCTAACAACTCCTGAAAATTTCATCAAAATCCATCTATAACTTTTTGAGTTAACTTGAACACAGACAGACAGATAAACATATAAACGCCTGCAAAAACATAACCTCCTTGGTGGAGGTAATTAAGCCACCAACTGCCGCTGCTTGACGCATCTCTGGTGTTTCCATCCACCATAGTAGAACAGACTTGAAACAAGAACGCGTATGCTGAAGCTTTTCAACATGTGCAACTCTCATCCTGCCAATGTAAAGACGATCTGGCCCATACTTATAGATGTATTTAACTGCGTTCCTTCGAATCTTAATGAGGCTGGGGCATTAAACTCCACAGGCCAAATGAGAGAGCCCGTATATTCCTGACTACTAATGAGCGCCGCTCCGAAATGCGCTCAATAATCCCGCCAAGGGCGTCCGGCACCATCCAGCTGGCACTCAGATGTGCTGCAGATGCACCGCTTACCAAGAATACACCTAGTGGAAATAAACACATCCAGAACGCCGAACTTCAAAGTCAAAACTGTGTAAATGAGACTTTTACGCAAACATGGCTTCCAAGACGACGGCCGAGCACGTCTCTGGAAATAAAAGAGCCCGTTTGGTGCTGAGGGTCTGCAGTCGAGTCAAATGAGGTGTCACGGTCCATTTCATTCATACTTTGTGACTGTTGCAGAGAGCCGTCTTGGATTACCCAGACTATGGGATGTCCACACATCCAGTAACCCTATACATGCAATTATATAATGACGTCCAGCTGAAAAGTTTGTTATGAGAAGATATATTGATAGCTGCGCTTCAGATGCTAGATATGCATGCACTGGGACACAGGAAGAAAAAAAAAGGAGTTAACTGTGTGGAATGTAAATTGGATGAGACTATAAAACCACAAGTTGAAGTACGTTGACTCGAGTGTCGTCAGAAAGCCAACAGATGAAAATGGAGGCAGGAGGTTTCAAGCGCGTCTCCGAACGGAAAAACTGTAATCTGAACCATCTTTGTCATCTGATACAGATGTAATCATGTGTGCAGCGGTTGGAAAATTACATCAGTGCGTTCCTGCTTCTGTCATACGATCATGTATAACAGGAAGCGACGCTACCTTCCAATCCTAACCTTTTCTGGATCAGGACACTGAAAAATAAAAAAAAAGGCCTTCGAACTGGAGTCTCCAACCCTGAGAGCTGCAACCCTTCACATCTCAGATGTTACCCTGCTTTAGCAGCACCTGATTCACAGGAGTGAGCCGTTAACAGACCTGGATGACTGGCTAACAATGATCCATTCATGTGAGTCAGGTGCGCTGAAGCAGGGAAACATCTAAGACCTGCAGGGTTGTGACTCTCGAGGACCAGGGTTGAGATGATTTCAGATATGCAGCAACCTTTGATATATATTAGCATTTTCTTTGCGTAACAAAAAAAAAAAGCCAAAATGCACACCTTTAGCTACAGTAAGTAGGAACCAGGTACAGTGGTACCTCTATTTATGAAATTAATTGGTTCTGGAAGTAGTTTCGTAACCTCAAAATTTCGTGAGCAGAGACGCGTTTTCCATGTAAATGCCCTAATCCCCCCAAAATTCGAACATAACTTTTTTATAAATTATAAATAATACATGAAATTACATAAAAACCTGTAATAAATACATGTTAGAACTAGAAAATTGCAACAATTATCGAAAATTTGAAAGTGATCCAGAATCCAGGATTTCTTCCGGATCACACCCAAAATGAAATCAGTTCTTCCTTTTCACATTTCTGACAACTCCTGAAAATTTCATCAAAATCCATCCATAACTTTTTGAGTTATCTTGTACACAGACAAACAGACAGATAAATTATGGCAAAATCATAACCTCCTTGGTGGAGGTAAAAATTGTTCGTTTACCTGGGTTGCTGGGTTACGCTCATACAGACAAGGTGCCTCCTAGCCAATGGGATGCCAGGAAGATGCTAAGCAATAGCCAATGGCGAAACAGCTCGAACGCACCGCTTTCAAACTGAAATACAGAGCTGACAAGTATATTTACGATCTGTAAACTGGCAAGAGGCAATATTTTCCCGTTGAGACGTTTCGTAACCTGAAATATTCGTATGTGAGACGTTCGTAAGTAGAGGTACCACTGTACTGTTAATCAGTGGCACCTGATTAATTGACCATTAGCAGGTGTGCACACATTCATGAAAGCAGAATTCTTCGGTAATTTGTTTTTCTAGAACATTCAGGCGTGCACTGAGTCCAAAGACATTAGAGATAAAGTGAAACAAATGCTGCTGGCCGTCAGTCTAGGAAGGGTTATAAAGCCTTTTCTAAATGTTTGACAGTTAGGAATCTCTCCAGCAGTAAACCGAGCTGTTGGTGCTGAAGGTGCTTCTACAAGCCCTTAAAGCCTTTCAATAATGCAGCGTTTTCAGTTTTTCCAAACAATGTTTCTGCACTTTGGCCCGGTGTTTAAAAAATCATGACATGGTGCAATTACATAAAGTGTATTTGTTCGTCTGTGCTTGTATTTACACAATTATGAGACCTGCTGAGAACCGGATTACTTAAAAAAAAAAAAAAGTCCTGTCATGTAAAACAAGAGAACTAAATTAGGTTGTGCTTTCTTTTTCACACGACTGTATACGACGATCCTTTCTTGGCTTGTGAAATGGCGCGACTGAAAAAGCTCACGCAGAAGGAGGAGAGGTTGGAAAATGTCACGGCGCTAACTCGGCTTGCGCTCTGTTGTCCCCGCAGTGACACAATGAAACCTACGCTACGGCACGCGCCCTCATGACGCCGACTCTCTCTGGGGTCCGCGGTTTACCGCTGCTTACCTGAAGTTGACTCATGGATGCAAAGCAGCCCTTGTTTGCGTCTCTAAACAGTATTTCTGTGTGGCTCAGAACGCGCAGGAAGGAAGTTTATTTACCCCGAGACAAGCTTCATTCATAAATCAAGCAGCGCAGCTTGTTGCAGTAGACGTTGCCCTTTCTCCTCAACGCAGCGAGACAGTTTCTGGGCCTCTTGGGCTGTTTCTGAAGGACCTCCAACAGCCTCACGTGTGAGGGAGGCCCGTTCAAGTCAAGGCAAAACCGTTATCTTCTGCATATGAGTCGTGCTTTCGACGTCGACGCTAAACAGAACGCACCGTACATCAGTGAAACCACATGCTTCTGACACACTTTCCGGATTACAAGGGCAGAATAACGCGGGAGATTCAGATGGAGCAGATGATGATGTGCAGCGTAGGAAGCGGCTGGAGGTCAAAACTGCCCCTAATAGGAGGACGATGGCAGAAAGCAGCCCTTGTCGTAAAACAACCTGAACTTGCTTCACAAGATTGGACACCGCTGTGAAAATCGAAGCGCTGATCTTCCAAACTGGAAACGCTTGTAGTCTAGTGTCCGTTTTCAATACAGCCGAAAGATCGATGAAATCAAGAGACGGAACATCTCCCCTTGATCACCTGAAAGGGTTTAAACTTGAAGATTTGCGAACCTGAAGTTCATATTCAAGTCAAACCTCCAAAATCCAGTTTACAGATTCTGAAATGACTGATTCTGAAGAGCCGGACTCATTTGGCAGGAACAGAAACGACCTTTACACATGACAGCTGAGATTAAAGCCAGTAAAACTGTTTCATGCATTCATCTCTGTGTTTTGTGCACATTCTTAAAACAGGATCGGACAATAACCCAAACACTGCACGTCCTTGAGCTTGCAGCGGCCTCGTCAGATAAACTTCCATCCAGTTAAAAAAGACGCCGATCGCATCTGAATGTTGACGTCTGCGGACGCGGTAACCGACACATTTCACTCCCACTGCAGATCCAACTCAACGCCGGCGTCCCTGCTGCCTCCGCCCGTGTTCAGGCGCAGGAATGCTGACCCGAAAGCACAAAGACAGATGTCAGGTAATGGCTGAACATTCCTGGCAACGCCGCGCTATTTCAGATTTCCGGAGACCGTGACGTGTTCTGATCCGAACGCGGACTGGGTTTCACCCTTCCTCGCACAGGTCTCGATTATCACGTTAAAAACAGCCGACCTGGAGGCGAGGGGCACACAGAAGAGTGAGAACAGAGAGTTCTGGAGATGGGAAGTTAAAAGTTTGTGTTGAAGTTTTATCCTTGAGGTGGAGGAGAGGTTACAGAAATCCCACGATAAGCATGTGCTATAATTTGTCCGATGCTAAATGCAGAACTGGCAGCCTGATGTGGGACTCTTTTTCTCTTTAGACTGTACAGCTGCTGAAAAGGATGTTTATTATCTGCCAAAATCAACAATTAGCTTTATTTTTATTTGGTACAATTTCTGGGATTATAATAATTTTTTTTTCAAAGCATGTTAACAAATTTGAATGGCACTGGGGTACTTTAAAAACCAAGCAGGAGAAAGAGCAACCTTCTGTAGCACCAGGAGCCATTCTCAGTAACATCTCGTTGGCAAGGCAGCGGGCCTAATATATTCCCCTCTCCGTTGCCAGGAAAATATTTCTCCTCACAAGTAGCTGCAAGCTGGATGACACCATCTTTTCACTGCAACAGCTGCAGAGGAAGTCAGTGCCGAGACTTCCACCAGAAAACACAGTGTGACACATCACTTAAGGCCAAGCTTCTGCAGGGATCGGAAAACATGTCGGAGCCGTTCGCGCTTCTCGTTTTTTTTCTGTAACTGTGATCGATTGTATCAAACTCTATTTTTGTCCATTCAGTTCTCTAAATTCAAAAAAAAAAAGAGAGAGAAAGATATACCGGGAACATTAACTGTGTTTAGAAAAGGTTTGTTGAGGCTGGTAAACAGATTTTTTGATAAGAATGAAATCGAATCAAGGGTAGATATTACACCACCGGTTTAAAGTTTGGACCATATATTTCCAGGGATCAGATAGTTCTATTTCCAGCTGCTTTTCCCTGTCTGAGCTATTATAGACACAAGCTTTCACCAGACAGTTGCTTTGTCAAACGCACCTTCCTTGAATGTGCTTCCCCGTCTCGCTCAGCAGCAGCTTAAGCGAAGAGGCTCAGGCCTCCCTCTGCTCAGCCACTCCTACCATCCCTTCTGGGGAATACCAACGTGTTCCAGAATCAGCTAAGGAGATGTGACCTCACCAGCGTGTTCTGGTTCTGCCCTGTGGCCTTCTTCTGGTTGGACATGCCTGAACCACCTCAAGGCATCCAGAACTCACTTAAACAGATGCATGGACCACCTCCACATCGACATGAGCCAGTTGAGGTGGTCCGAACACCTGTTCTGGGTCTGCCTCATGGCCTCCTTCTGGTTGGACATGCCCGAACCCGTACGAGGCATCCAAGACCCACCCTAAAAGGATGCTTGAACCACCTCCACATCGACATGAGCCAGTTAAGGTGATCTGAACACTTTTTCTGGGTCTGCCTCATGGCCGTACTTCTGGTTGGACTTGCCCGAACCACCTCGAGGCATCCAGGACTCACCCTAAATAAATGCTTGGACCACCTCAACTGGTTTATGTTGATGTGGAGGAACAGCGACTCTGCAACAAGTTCCCTCCAAAGAGTCCAACCACCCAAAGGAGAAAACCTATTTTTTGTATCCAACTGCAGGAGGGGCTAAATGAGTTGGGTGCTATACGTGGTGGGTAGCGGCCGAAGGCACCAACCCTGGTGTTCCAGCCCCCTCAACCCTTTGAGACAGAAGTGAAGAAGTCAATTGCTAATGAAATAAGAGCAGCTGATCATTACATTTTCAGTAAATGGACACCATAAAACCAGAGACCCAAAGCGTTAGTCCAAAACCTCAGAAACCTGATCCACTTTGAGGTTCACGTGACAGTCAAAGGCACTCGCCAGAAGTTTGCTTGCTCAGTGAAACAACACGTTGTTGTTTTTACTTGGTGATTCGCCGTTTCCATCCATTAAAACGATTATTTTTCAGCTAATTGGCGAGAGGGAAAAGAAACACCAAAAGCTTAATCATTAAACCTGTTTTTATGAGTGAATCAGGCATCCAGAAAAGTAATTTCAGTTTTCCACCTAAGGCTGGCTAAGAGCAAACTGCCATCCTTTCGTTAATGGCACCCTGGTGTGCACCAAAATGATTTCCCGCACTGTAACTATACAGCCTTTGTAGATTATTAAACAAGGATTGAAGTGCATCACTGCTATTTTGCCTAAAGGTTCGTGTATATCAGTTATTATTTTCTTTTTTAAAGAGATGAAATGGAAGCATTGTTGTTGTGGCAGCATCTCTGTGATGTTTACACATCTATCACTGTACGTTCCACTTCAGAGGGCCGTAAACAACAAAAGGATTGTCAGAGGATGGCAATTAAACCTACCAAATATAAACTGAAGCAAACAATGTTTAAAACATGTCCCCAAGCGGTCGCTTCTACAATGGAAATCAATCCAGAGGAGAAGCCTGGGAATGCATTTTTGGCCCTGAAGGGACGGGATGCTCAGGGGTCACGCATGGTCAGCTGGCCTTGATTGCGTTTCCCATGACCTGGCCTTACACCATGTGGTACATCAGATTGCATAGCTGACCACAAAAATGCCGGTTGTTCTTGATGCACAGTGATCCCTCCTATCATCTTTTTTTTTTCTTCTTCTCTGGTTTGGCAGGTCTTTTGTTGACTACAGTGCATTCAGCTGCTGCTGTCAGTTGCTCAAAAAATTCAGCCTTCTTTGCTACTCCTTTGTCTTTCGATCCACATGGAGGACGGGGAAGCTATTCTTCCCTTCGACCAGTGGTTGGTTTTGATTAGTTTCTTTTCTGAATTTCATAAAATGTGAATAATATCTGTGCAAATGAGTAGGGCTGTAGCGATACACTGATCTCACGATACGATAAACGATATTTGGCTCGCGATACGATATATATCAATATTAATCTTTCAATACATTTACATCATTTTCCAAAATATTTTAAAGGGACAAAGTGATTTTGGTGACATATTGTGAGTGTTCCAATGACTTTGTTTGAATTAATTGAACTGAAAGCATCAATTACACATTATATGGCTGACAGGCAGCTTGCAAATGCTGGACACAATGAATAAAAGTTTTGTTGAGAAAATAGTTTCATTTATTTAAACAGTGCAAATTGTTGCTTGCAAGCTTTTAAAGGTGGGACACGGGGGTTTTGAAAGAAGCTTAGAATATCGATACCCGTGGCTGAAAAATCAATACTCTCTGGGAAAATAATATCGATATATATCGCAGAATCGATAAAATCGCTAAGCTCTACAAATGAGTTTGGTGGCCAAGCGGAAGCTCGCTGACGGGACATCAGCACCAATGACAAAGTACCGAGGAGGTCTAGAGGAGGACCAAGGAGGAGATTTATGGATGCAGTGAAGCAGGACATGAAGTTAGTTGGTGTGAGAGAAGAAGAAGAAGATGCTGAGGATGGAGTTAGATGGAGGCAGATGATTCACTGTGGTGACCCCTGAAGGGAACAGATGAAAAGAAAAAGAATCCTGTGGAAAATCTTTTGTCCTTAAAACTAAAGTGAATATTAATTTAGAACTAAAGAGCCAATAAAAAGAACAGGAACCCCTTGGACTTCACTGGTTTTCTTTAATAATTTGCCATAATTTGTACATTGATGTATAAGGACAATAAAGGGCATTCTGATTCTGATTCTTCTAAACTGTGATCCGGTATTCTTCTAAGTAACATTACAATATTCTAAAGCTGATAACACAGAAATAATAATAATAATTTCTCATGCCTTTGTTCAACACACCCATTAAACATTCACAGCGCTTGAGGAAAAAGTAAGCCAGACTAATTACTTCAGCTGAGTCTAATTAGAGTCGGTGGTTTGTATTGTTGAAGTCCAGCTAATGAAAGGAGGCGTGGCTTGAGGCTGCTTTGCTGGTGATGTGAACCATGCACCAGCAGGAAGGAGATCTCTGAAGACATATAGTCCAGACAGGCCCAGACAAATTGTCTGTAAATGCATTCGGTTCAGTCCTGTGGATCTCCTTCTGAGAAGTGGGCGCCGGCCATCCATGCAGAAATCAGCCACTGATCAGATACTGTGTCCATGGCAGCGCGTGACAGAGGAAGACCCCAAACACATCACTAAGGAGTAAGGAGCAAGGACACAGCTAACTAACATGAAAACATCCTCCCAGTGGTTAAGTATGGTGGAGGGAGCATCATGGTTTGGGATTACTTCTCTGCCTCCTAACCTGAAAGACTACAGTTATCTTTCCCTGAAGTAATAGTTCATCGTAATAGAGGTGTAGACACTTTCTAGTAATTCCAGCTTCACTGTTACGACGAGGAAAAGATTTACCAAGATGGCTAACGTTGAACTTCCAGGTCGAAAGGTTGCTCAAAACGTCTGCACTGAAGATCATCTTTTTCTTTTCTATATGCACCAGATAACATCTGGTGTGATTTAGAGCGCAGTTAGCTGAAGTTAAAGCCCACAGACACGCTAACAAAACACTGACACTCACAGTCTCAGGGATTTGTAGTTCTTTTTGAGTGTGTGAGGATTTAAGAATAGAGCCCTGGGCAGTGCTCTTCTCTTAATTCCACTCATGTCTTCACTCCAGATTGATTTCTGACCATTCCTTTCCATTAATCAGCCTCTCAGCTTCGTTAGATGACTCCATCACTGCCATTGAAGCTTAAGTAGCCGAGCTGAATTCACACTGGGGCCCGCATGCTTTCCTGCCCGCAGCTATGTTAAAACCTCCCGTTTCCGTACAATTTTGCCTGATCTGACCCCTTTCCTTGCTACTTTTAAGTCCTCTTATGAATTTGCCAACTGAATCAAATCAAATTGAACTTTTCTGTTTCCCCCCTTCAACACAAAGCATGTTTTTATTTAAGAAACAAAATGTCAATGCTAATGGTTTCCTGACTTTTGTTCTTTGTTAGACTGTATAGAGCCATCAGTTGTCAGATACACTTTGGAGGTGTGGCTTTCTCTCCTGCGCTCTTTCTCAGAGCCACACATGGTGTATAAATGAGAAGCACCCATTCATGCTTAACGCTCCCACCTCAGGTCAGTAGCAGAACCACCAGTCAGCCCTCCGTGTACATTTTTAAACAAAGGTGCGAGAGCACGTGGAGCAATTCCGGACAAATTATGCAAGCTATTAAAATAAATGCCCCGGCTGAGGTTTGAGGTGGCAGTGCCAACAGACACAGATTATAAAATGCAATTAGGGAAGGCAGAATTTCATTTGAACACATTTTTAAGCTCAGCTCACTCGCTGCACTCCTCGAAACTCTGTTGAGCGTTTCAGAAGCCGCTTTCTGGTTTGTGAAATGCTCAACGCCGCACAAGGAGTGTGGCTGTGCACAGTGGCGTTTTTAAGTTCGCTCTGCAACCCGCTACCGTAGAGCGCTGAGCAGTATATGAGGCCAGACTTCAGGGCTCACATTATTTCCTCGGGTTATTTCAAGCCCTCAAAACCAGCGGGGTGACGACATCTGCTCCGGCCGCCGAACACCAGGATCTGTGTGAGCTGCAAACAGAAAACACGCCCTCACACACAAAATCATCCGCCTGTGTCGCCTTGCCTCCTCCATTCCCTCTTTTGTCGGCCTCATGTGTGGCAACATGGGCCTTTTGTTGGTTCTCTGGCTATATTTATCTGGGGAAGGCTATTCCAGTGCGTCATGTGCCAGATGCTGGGCCGGGTGCTATCCTCAGCCCTGTTGATTCTGTCTAAACCCAGCCTGTAATGACGCCGTCTGGCCTCAAATTACTCAGAGTGCTTTATGATCCCTCAGTGGCGCTGATGAAGATCTTCGACAGGACGGGAGCTGGCAGTGATCCGCCGTTTACGTCGGCGTGCTGTCAGGGGCTCTGCCTTGTCACTGCAGCTTCCCGCTGCCATGTTGTGGAAATGGTAGAGCGGACGAGCTGCTTGCTTGAACATTTGTTTCAACAGTGCAAACACAGAGCACATCTGCAGTTTTCTTTGGCATGACTCACAGCGTGTGTTGAAGGTGAGTCTGGCTCAACTCAGCTTTATATTCACCAGACAGGACACAAGTCTGTATTTTCATAGGACCACACCCGGCACTCACAGCGCTTCATGCGATCCATGTCAGTTTACGATATTTGGGCATGTCTTGCCCATGCAATCTCTGCCACAATCCATCAGACCAGGCTTGTGCCCTTTGGAGAACATCTGGCCCATATAACACAATGTTAATCTAAATTCATTAATTAAATCAGGTTTAAACTGATCAAATTGTTTTAAGTACAGCATCTCGATCCGGTTGAGTTTTGGACTTTGCCTGACCCCGTTGCAACGGCCTGATTCTTCTCCTTTTTCTGTTGTAGATTTGACGGTGTGCTGGAGATCACTGTCCAGTTGCACGGACCAACTTCACCCAAGTTTCAGCTGTTGGACAGACGGCCTCGCATTTGACTCTTCTTATCGGTAACTGCAAGGCGTCCCGGCCCCGTGACTGTAAAACGAGCCAGAATGACCACCCCTCAATCACAGTGCTTCGCTGCTGGTATGAGGTGCTTGCTTGGTCTTTTAGTCCTGAACTTTAGCATTCATCATCCTAACAGAGCACTATAGGCTCCTGTGCAAAGCTTAGTACCTCCTCTAAGTGCCTCTTCCTAAGTCCACATGACTAGTTAGTTATAGTGGTTAAACTAATAATGCCACAGTGAAAAAAAGTCATGTAATGTTGTTCACCTGAGGTTGCATTTGCCTGGTACTGCCTAGTACGACTATATCTAGACATGCCTGAATCTAACACACTGGGATACCCACTCCTGGGAAGATCATCGGTCTTGAGTGTTTTCCAGCCGTGAAGTGTCTGTTGGATTACAAATGTTTGAAAATTACCTCATAACTATTCAGGATAAGTGAGGTGCCAGAGCCCATCTAGGCTGTCGTCAGGTGAGAGGATTGGGTACTAGAAGTCTTCAGAAGAACCTGACAAACCAAAAACCCAAGGTCCCGACCCGACCCAAATCGGGTCTCTGGTCCATTCAAAAGACGTGACTCCGGGTTCGGGTTGGAATAAGTACAGTTAGTCTGGGGTCCGGTCGGTCCTCTCTGAGAGGCTGGGTCCACGTTTACCCGAGAGAGGTAAAGATATTGGCGCTGGCAGCTGTCACTTAGCGTTAGCAATTGCTACGAATAGCATATGTGTCCACAAAGAGAATAACAACATGGGTTTATTGTTGTTTCCATCACGTAGCCTATGTAGCAACTGAACCGGGTAGAAAAAGACAACTTTAGGTAAGAAAATCAAGTTTTATTCAATGCTAGACAACTTTTAACAAGAGCAACTATGGGCCATATTGTCTCAGTTCTATCCAGGTATCTCGGTTCGGTTCGTGGTTGGAAACTAAAGATGGTCGGTTCTGGGTCCAAATATTGTGGGTCCATTCGTGTTCGGAACCCGGACTTATGATAATAGCTAAGGTCGGGTCAGTTTCAGATCGAATTTTCACGGGTCCATTTGGGTTCGGCTCCATGAAAGTGGACCTTGGGCAAGTCAACGGTCCATCACGGAGCCACACAAAAGAACAAACTGATGGGCAGCGACAGGTGCTTACCTGAAGTCATTGCTGATGTCTTTCCTGCTTGGCATTGTGGAATGCTTGCTTTAACAGATGTGCTCGCGCTTGCTGAGGATCGGTTAATGAAGCGGATTTGATTCGCAGCACGTCTCCGAGACTACCTCGAGGTAGTCTCGGAGACGTGCTGCCAATCAAAAGGTTCACATGACGGGGCACTTCCCAGCCAGAACTCCATCCCGTCACCGTGGTGCAGGGTCTAACACAGTTTTTATGCTAATTCAAAGCAAAAGAAAACAATTAGTCAGGAGTCTGATGTCTCATGATGAACCGCTTCGGCCTTGTGCTTATGAGTCATATCCCCTCCGGGCCGGAGACTCCCCAGACTTGGAGAGGATTTCTCTTGATTTAAAACAGTGAGTCATGTGTGGCTACCACGGCTGTAAAAAAAAAAAAAAAACAGCAGCGCTTGGTCTCTGAGGGACTGTCTTCAATGCATCAGAGTTAGTGCATGTAACTCATGGTGCACAAACCCAGCTGAGTTCCCGAGAGAACCGGAGGTTGGCTGAAAGACTTTAATAATGTCTGATAAGGAACCAGTCTCCATCTCAGCAACACTTCCTCAAACCTGGCTGATTACCGTACGCTGACATTCTTTCGCTGCTGTTGTTTTGTCTATATTAGGACAGAGAAGCAGGGGTACAATTTCCTCAAAGCCTTCATTATTGGGTTACTCCTAACTGACCGAGCCTCCTCCAGATGTTGGAGTCGAAACCTCAGACTTTTCCCAACACATCTCAGTTGAGTCAACCCAGGCCTGGAAACGGTTCTCATGTTTCACGCTGCTTTTCTGAGCGCCGTGATGTGACTTTTGTTTTTGTTTGTTTTTGGATTTTTTTTGCCCACGGCGGTCTGATTCCACCGATCCAGACATGTGACAGACTAGTTAGAGGCGAGCAGGGCTGGTTAATAAATCAGGCACAGACGTCAGTTTCTACTTTTATAATTGTATGAAATTATTGAGTTGATAACATAAACAACAATCAAGGAGGAGAAGATCTCGACAGCTGATCTGGGGGATAAACTGAATGTTTAATCCCACAGAAGTCCTTTTGAAAGACAGAGAGGGTGCTTTGTTATTCCTTTTTTCCTTTTAATTTATATTCTGGGGATAAGAGAAACAATGGCAGATAGAAAAGAATGTATTCATCTTCAGTCAGATGATAAAAGAGACTATTCACCCTCCCAAAAAAAGAAAGAAAGAAAGAAAAGCCCCCCCCCCACCAAAAAAAAAAAAAAAGGGGAAGCCCATAAGAGGCTGTTGGTATCGGGACATCTGGTCATGCATAATTCCTGCTGATTCAAAGCTTGGCAGTTCTGTGATGATGAGAATTTTCTCTGGAGTTTTCATTTTGGGCACTAAACTCCCCAACAGCTCTTATCACAGCACACAAACACACATCAGTTCCTGGACCAGGGTCAGATTAGGAGCTGGTCTGTCACGGCTCCGCTGTCACCCTGAAGTGACATCGAGTTAATATTATAATTAGTTTGTTTTTTGTTTTTTTTATAACACTATTGATTGTGTTTGCAAAGCAACATAAATTTGCTTCCTTATCCACATCCTGTAGCTCGATGCTCAAACTTCTCTACGGGAGCTTGTAAAAGTCTGTTATCTTCAACTCAGACCCCAGGAGTAGTTGTGAATGTATGTAGCACAGCCACGCGTTGCCACTCCAATCAAACAAACAGGACTTTACACATAAATGGTAATCGGGCGAGGCATGGCTTGTGGGTGGGCCCTCACCCTTTTCGTCAGCCATGAATCCATCCATCCATTTTCTAGACCCGCCTAATCCTCTGCAGGGTCACAGGGATCTGCTGGAGCCTATCCCAGCTCTCCTCGGGCAAAAGGCAGTGGTCCAACCTGCCAGTGGAACCCACCAGTCCATCACAGGGCCACATGTAGACAAACAACCACTCACACTCAGAATCACCCCAAAGAACAATTTAGAACCACCAATTAACCTGACATGCATATCTTTGGACTGATGGAGGAATCCACCCATCTACCCAGAGGAAATCCATGCAAGCATGGGGAGAACATGTAAACTCCACACAGAAAGACCACTGCTGAGGTTCGAACCAAGAACCTTCATGCTGTGAGGTAACAGCGCTGACCACCGTGCTACCCTGAATCTTGGACTTGAATAGATATGCAAAACACGAATGGTTGGAATGATTTGTACACTTTGGGTGGCTTGAGGTGGCTGTAGCTCATGTGGTAAAGCGGGTTGTCCAGTCACTGTATGGTTAGCGGTTGGATCCAAGCTCCAACTGACCCCATGGGTCCGTGGGCAGGATGCTTACCCCTGGTGTGTCAATTCAATTTTTCAATTCAATTCAGTTTTATTTGTATAGCCTCTGTTACAATGACAATTGTCTCTAGGTGCTTTACAGAAACCCAGATCATGACCACTGAGCAAATATCATTAACTAAAATTATAATATTAAATCCAATCAATGATAATGGCAGGTAAAGCATGGAATGGGAAGAATGGGTGAATGAGAGGCTAATGTAAAGTCCTTTGAGGGTGTGGAGTCCATTTAGCTCAAAACACAATAGGTTGCATGGTAAGATTTTAGTCAAGGAGGAGCAGAATAAAAGCAGTTGGGTTGGTCGCCCACTACCAATGCTAGAATATATCTGATTCTGACTAAAATATCTAAAGAGCCATTAGATCTGTGCCCAGGACTCAAAAACAATTCATTTGACTTCACAAGATCTGACGACTTTACCTCTGAAGCAGTCACCAACTGTCAAAAATGATATTCCCCTATAATTCAAGGACACTTTTATGATCAAATACCAACAAACCATGGCAATAATCCCAGACTGCACTCTGCAAAGTTAGAAATAAACAGGCTTTCTCTGCCCAAACATCTGAATTCCAGCCATCTTGGATATTTGGAGCGCTTATATCGGTTCATAAACAATCCTTTACAGAAGGTCTGACATTCACTGACTCCTCAAATCAACATGGCTCAAAGACGATAATCAAGGCCAAAACCCAAAGAGGAGCTTAGAAAACTCCGTATGACACCTGAACCGCTATACCTGACCAGTATCTCGGCGTTAAAAAAAAAAAAAGAAAATAAACTGCTTACAACCATACAGAGATGTGGTGCTTCTTCCAAAATCCTCGTTTGGTTCTTTGTCTCTGCGCTGCACTCGGCGTCACTCACCTAAAGAGGTTTCCGTTGTTTATTTTTAAGATCTTCTCAATGTGGAGGAATGACAGCGTCGACAGGTGCAACCTTACTGCGGAAAGAGCACATTCTCTCTAATGATTGGAAGAAAATATTGAAATAAGGCCGCAGGATGTAAAATAAAACCTTATTTATTTGTAATATGTGCGACAACAAACCACAGTTTGAATGGTTACTGGTTAGAAAATCACGAATCAGACGGTCACGAAAACGACGTCCAAGCAGCAAGATTTGTTGTGAGTTTTATCGGGGGTTTAATACAGAAATCAACCTTTCTCCTCTGCTGTGAGACGAGTTAAAATCGCTCGTTTCCATCCATCAGATTGCAGTGTTTAGCCCATGAACAGAATGTTGACCGTTTTCCCTCCGTCACTCACGCAGCTGTGACTCGGTGCTGCTGCTGTAGGTGCGACCGTGTCCTCGCAGCTGCCTGTAATTGCACGGCTACAAGCTAATCACAACAATCTGTAATCCCAAATTGCCACTTACGGACCTTAAATCTGGGCGTTGACCGTCCGTAACTAAGCTGCTGCTGCTGCAGCGAAAAAAAAAAAAAAAACAATAACAAAAAAAACCCTCTTCCAGCGTCCAATCTGATTGACATGGGAGGGGTTACAACAACACCAGGAGGCCACCATAAAACGACCTTTGACCTTCCACCTAGGGACGGAATGGGGGCCCATGTTTATGCAGAGAAACTCTTTTGTATACATACCCAGGGCCAAATGAGGTCTGTGTGTGGGCCGTCTTCTCACTCTAAGCAGATCATAGCCCTAAAATATAATCCAAGCAGCTTGCCGCTGACAGGCAGCAACCTCAAAGAGAGAAGTGTGGGAAAGATCATCTGCCAGAGGAGGATAGAGTCCTTAAGGCGAGGGACACGTCTCTTTTTCAGGGTTCTTGCATTACAATGAGAATAATCTGAGTTATTCTGCTTTTGAAGTCGCCGAGCGCCCATGATGCATTCAGACGGAAAGCCGAATTACTTCTCTTGCTTTGGAAGGGGAGTTTATCTTTAGATCAAGCGAAGGACAACCGCGCAGCTTCACCGAGCTTCTGCCGCTGCGCAGAATGCCAGAACCGCAAAAGTGGGTCCCGTTCCTGCAGGTATATAGCCGTCATTTAACGTAGCTCCGTGCTCATCCAGGGGACAACCTGTTCCTGTGTGGAGCCAAAGCAGAAATGCAGTTCCTTAAATGACCGCTAGAGGCCGGCCCCAACAACCGTGAACTGACGTTAGAGCAGAAATAAGCATTAAACACTTAAAGCCTGGTACAAAAGCAGTTTTTGTTAATGCCCAGGGCTCACATCCATGACTACTGTACAGCAGCTGATTCTTTTTTCTGTCTTTCTGTCCTGCATTTTCTCTGAATTTGATATCTGATCTGTGAATTAAAAGCAAAGTGAGCACAGTCTCTCATATTTTAAGGATGATATGGTATGATGGGCTATTAATTGTGCTAACAGACCACTGTGGGCGGCTCCCAGGCGGCCCAGTAGGATAGGGGTTAGGGGTTAGGGCCGATGTACTCATCATATTAGTTGCTTAAAATTTGTAAAACAGGAGATGCATGGTCCAAAGAAGGCAGACAAAGAAAGACAAAAGGATAGAAAATCCAGAGGTTAGGCTCAGCTAACCAACTGTGGGGTCCCGAGGCAAAAATAACCTCAGAGGGCTCATTTGTGCGCATATAAACCAGTTTAGATTCATAAACGATCTGGGACTTAATCTCATAAATGATCAGGATTATGTGTCACATAATCTCAGCATGAACAGAATAATTACAGTTTTAAATCAGCGCCCTGAATACTGCACGCTGCAATCCCAAATGACCTTGAGCCATCAGGAGCGCCTCAAAGTCTGGGACCTGAGGCAACTGGCCTCCAGGTAAAACAGCCCAAAGGTTCGCCCGGCTCTTTTTAAGAGAAGAAGCTGAAAACAAACTTTGTAATTCTTTCCCAACCATGTGCTGCAAGGATCCTTCACAGCTTGCAGAATTCATGTTTCGACTCTTCCCCGTCAAGCTCAACATCATTAGAGGTGCTCTCCAGTTCTATCTGACTCCTGAAGTTAGCCTAATATGCTCCCAGAAAAAAATATTGAGCTACATCTAAATATTTCAGGGCTACAACAATTTATTTGATAAACGTGAAGACGGAGCCGCCGCGGCTGGAATTAAGTGAAATCGATGATAAAACGGACAGCGGGGCCGAACCGGTCAAACGATCAGGGGCGTTCCAGAGTCTTGATCACCTCGGCGGGAGCGGGAGCATTGCCGTTGCGGGAATCAAACCTTTAACAACTCCACTCGACACTGCAACTATTGGGTTCGCTCGCTCCGGAGCTGCACGTCAGATAGCTTTCCAGCTGCAGCGAGATGAGGAGAGTAAGGAGGGAATATAGAGAGGAAAGGAGCCGGGAGAGGAGGGCTGCTCGTGCAGCCAACTTCCAATTCCTTCAGTGATGTTTTGCCTGCGGCCAGCATCCCCTAAAATGGTTAATAAACCATGACTGTCTGTAACTTTCCCTCTGAAAGTGGGAAGAAGAAGCACCAGGCAGGCAGAGGTGAGGGAGTTAAATCAGGAGAAAACATCACACAGCGATCCGGCTCAGAGGTGCTGGGAGGGTCTCTCCTTCGTCAGGCCAGTTTTGAAACAGATCAGACGTTTAAAACTTCACCTCTCGCAAGTCTCGTGTTGCGTGGTGCTTCAACTACGCGGAGCTGTGGGTTCTGCTTGATGGACCAATCAATCAAAACTTTATTTATATAGAACTTTTTATACATATAAAATGCAACACAAGGGGATTTACAAAATAAGAAAAGACATAAAACAGGAACAAAATAAATAATAAAAACCCGATCCAGGATCCAGTTGAGGAGGAACCACCTGTGGAAGGCCATCCACACCGTAAGGCGCCACAGCCTTCGACCACAGGGGGCGCCGTCCCAGAGACCTCCTCTGCCCTCCAGGCCCGAGGGATCTCCAAGACCACGCCCCCGCGGCCAGACCAGACACACCTCCTAGTGTGGAGGGCCCCCCATGAAGGAACACTGGAGCTAAAAACTAAAAGATTAAAAGACAGTCCGTGCATTTACATGGGAATTTTAATTCCTCTTTAATTCAGAATTAAAGTTAAATCTGAATAAAAGTTACCATGTAAACACCTTATTCCATATGAAAAGGTCAATTCTGAATTAAACTTAATTCTAAAGTAAGTGGCTGGTTTATTGTGATTTTAATTCCGAATAAAATAATTCCACGGTCATGTATACGCTCATTCCACTTTAAATTAATTCCGAATTAAAAAACATAATGTAACCATGGCCAGTAAAAAAAAAAAAGAAATAAAAACTAGAAAAGCACTCGAACTAGAAAAGCACAGACCTCCACCAAGCGCAACGATTCTCCCATAAATCGATTTACAGAATATGATAAAATCTGCCTTCTGGATCAGATCCGGATCAGCCTTTAAAATTTGATAGAGGTTCCCATTGTCAATTACTGAGTCAAATTTCATGAGTTTTGGGCAATAATTAACGGAGATATTGACAAACAAAATTTTCGGCCCCATTGACGCAATGTTATCGTAAATTTGAAAGTGATCCAGAATCCAGGATTTCTTCCAGATCACAGCCAAAATGAAATCAGTTCTTCCTTTTCACATTTCTGACAACTCCTGAAAATTTCATCAAAATCCATCCATAACTTTTTAAATTATCTTGAACACAGACAAACAGATAAACAGACGGCAAAAACATAACCTCATAATAATGATAAAATGTATAAAAATGTAGAAATTTGGAGATGTAAAACGCTGGTTTTCACGGACCTGCACCGACAGCCGTATTTCTGTCCGGTTCTAACAAGGTGAGGTACGGGTCATGAATTGTGTCTGTGGGAGCAGAACGGACAGCAGAACACTAATCTCATCAATTTCCCGCAGCAAATATTTGTCTTATTAATCTTCTGTGCAGACGCTCGTAGTCACACCATCCTCCACGCCAACTCTCAGGGAACACACGGATCCCTTGTACGCCGACGCCTCCCGAAGCCAAGGCAAACTCCCAATTTCACTTTCTCTTTTCTTGTTGCGATAGTGACACCGCGCCCGAGGGGGGGAACGGCGGGCTCATGTGCAGTCTCGGGATGCGACTGCTTTTATTAGGCTTTCCGACTGAGAAAGCGAAGACGTTCAGGGAGCAAGGCATCTCTAAAATCTTATTACATGTCATGTGACCCGTGCGGGCGCTGGTCTTTTTAACCGTTATCGGGTACAAGCGCGGTGGTTCGTCCAGCGGGCACGGGCCGCAGTTGAGTTGACACGCTCTGAACGGACAAACCAACAGAGGATGCAGCTGCAAGATGCTGCAGAGAGGTTGCTAACGGGGCGAGGAAAATGTCATCCACTCCTCCGTGGTTGCGGAGGGCGGCGGCAGCCGACGAGGCAGCGCACAGGCAAACAAACAAAAAGGCTTCGTCACGACGCCGACCATCCTGTTCATGGGTTGGTTATACTCATATCCTCCCATTTTCGTCGTCAAAACGTGGTGGATAAAAGGACGACCTAAATGGCCGCTGAAGAGCCGCGGGGCGTTTCGGGGACTCGGAACAGGAAGACGTCATGTCCAATTTCAGATCCAGTCGTGATAAAGTGAGCATCCCTTGATGTGGAAAAATTGCTCTCACATGGCTGCTCAATAAAAGAGCCACGCGGCTCGTCTGTTCGGTGCCAAAAAAGATGCCGCTTTAAAAGTCTGCGGCGAAATTATGTACAGAGATAAACGGGAGCGATGCGGACAGAGAACATCTCGTTCCCTCTGGCAGGTGGAAGCTGGCGTTAATATTTATACGTGTACGAACCACCGGGGTGCTCGACGTAAAGATCTTTGAGTCCTTGAATGCATCTGAGATGCTTATACTGTTTATACACGTGAAGAAAGAGTTTAACGTCGATTTGATGAGCTCACACTGCGGCATGATGGCTGTTTCTTTATGTCAGCTGGAACAGAATGAGACAAGCTAGGAAACGAGAAGCCTCCCGCACAGGATGGTTCGCATCGCTGGGAGGGAGGAAGGCTCGCTGGCCTGCTTTGGAAACATTTCTGCGACGTTACAAAGCGTTCCTGAGAGCGGGAAAGTGGCGTGATTCAGAGCGAGCGGGCCTCCAGACGTCATGTGGCGTATGACCTGCAACATTTAAAGATGTAAACTCTGGGAAGAAGCAAAAAAACCCTCTGAAAGAGTTCCCCCAACAGCTTGTGTTTTTTTTTTTTGTTTTTTTTCTTGTGGAGGGAAAAGGGGCCAAAATCTAATCAGTGACTCGGTACATCTGGTCAACATTAGCATATAACTCTCCAGGGTCAGCGGGTGAGGACTGTTCACACTGAGGCAGCAAAGGCTATGCCAGCAGATAATTAGATGAGGAGAAAATGTTCCCCCCCGTTCACTTGTTCATATTTAATTCTGCTGTCCTTTTGATTAGCGGAGGATTCGGTCTTAGATCTGTGGGAAGACTGTCACTGGAGTTTTAAACGAGCCCCATCTGCAAACGGGACCACGCTCAGGCAGCCACCTTAAGCTGAGGTGCCACCGTCACTAGGGCTGTAGCGATACACTAATCTCGCGATACGATACGATATATTTAGCTCACGATACGATATATATATATCGATATTCATCGTACAATACATTTACATCATTTTCTGAAAGATTTTAAAGGGACAAAGTGATTTTGGTGACATCTTGTGAGTGTTCCAATGACTTTGTTTGAATTAATTGAACTGAAAGCATCAATTACACATTATATGGCTGACAGGCAACTTGGAAATGTTGGACAAAATGAATAAAAGACAATAGGATAGCGGGGCTCCATCGCGTTCACCATGCACCTAAAGCCGGCGTTTTCCACCACTGAATACGGTCTCAAATCCTGACAAATAAAGTAGGCAATGTAATTTTCTGCTGATGAAAACTGGTGGCAACAACCGCCGTCACTGTCCAGCGTTGTTTGTTTCGGATCGCGGATCAACTTCTTGGGTTTAGCAGTTAGCTCTCAGTTAGCATGACCTTGTCTGGGTGGTGATGTTTCAGGTGGGCTCGCAGGTTGGTGGTATTTCCAGAGTACTTGACGTTTGAGTGACACAGCTTGCAAACTATGGAGCCCTGATTGGGTCATAATGGCAAAAAACGAAACCATTATCATAATAATGGGAAATATTTCATAATAATAAACGCCAGTATTTCATAATAATAGACTAATTTATTCATTGAATTATGACCCAAATGGGGCTCCATAGCAAACCGTCATACTTTTGTCTAAATCTTTGCTTTCCTTTTTCTTTTTAAAACCGAACTGCTCCCGCACATCTACTTTTAAGCACGCATCTGCTTTTATACTCGCCGCCATCCTCCTGACTGGCTCAGCTGTAGCTGGAAGAGTAAGAAGCTTCTGAATAACCGGTTAGAAATGCTCTCAGCGACACTAGTGGCTGGAGGACTTAATGGCTCTTCATTTGGTTGCAGGAAGAGCACCTGTGCGGGACACGGGGGTTTTGAAAGAAGCTTAGAATATCGACCCGCGGCTGAAATATCGATACTCCCTGGGTAAATAAAATATCGATATATATCGCAGAATCGAAAAAATCGCCCAGACATAACCGTCATGCCCCTCACTCTCACAAACAGACTGGGAGACACCTTTTTTTTTTTTTTTCCTTCCTCCATGCTTGTGATGAACTGATCTCAGCGGGAAGGAACTGAATCTGTGCCGCTCAAACCAAACAATGTTCGATCAAAGTGATTCTACGCTCTCAGGGAGGCTTCATAGCACTTCCACATCTACAGGCGGGGAGGAGGAGGAGGGGGGGGGGGGGGGGGGGCACCAGAAGCCCGACCAGCTGCTCTACGTCCAGCGCTGAGAGCTCCCCATTTACTGTACGCATAATTCCCCGCTGAGCTGGTTCGGTGTTCGTCTGAGTCAGTTGAGCTGTTCGACCATATGCTTTTGATTCACACGTCGATCGCTGTGCGACCCGCTCGAAAAGGTACTTACACCTCCCCCCCCAAAAAAAAACAAAAAACAAAAACAACAAAAAGACACTGAGGCATCACATCATGTGGAGAAACTACATCTGTTGCACCGTGCTCCAGCTCTGCAGGACCGTTGTATTAGCCCTGGCCATTAAGCCCCCCCCCCCCCCCCCCCCCCGCACACACTGCTTCTCTCTCACACATCAACTCGCTCCAAGCTCTGACTTTTATCACCACTCTGGACAAGAAGCAGCTTCGCCTGCCACCGTGCGCCTCCCTTTGAAAGAGCCGTTGGTTGCTGCGGGGCGAGGGACCCTCGGCTCAGGAGGCTCAGGAGGCTCCGGGGCTTCGGGGCTGCCCCTCTGCTGCCTCCTGCCTCCTGCCTCCGGGCGCCACATGCTTTCAGTGCAAACGTTCTCAAGGGAAAAGCGCTCACCCATTCAAAAAAAAAAGAAAGAGTATGTGTTTGATAAGGCAACCAGCTGAGGGGTGAGACCTTGAACCGGGGTCAGACCAGGGGAACACCTTTTCCCAGCACATTGCGTTTTTACTTACAAAAGAAGGCTTTTTTTTTTTACTGGGATGACACGCGCACTGTGAATGTGAGCAACTGGTAAGAAACTTCATGCAGCGTAAAAGTCGAGTCAGCTCAGTCTGAGTCTGAGACCAGAGTCCCGCCACCCTGTCGAGCTTTGATTTACACAGTGATCTGATCTCCTCTCATGTATGTGACAGAGCTGAGGGGGTGGGGGTGGGGGGGGGACAGGACCTCAGCAGAGTGATTTGTAGCGGCACTTACCTCCATGACCGGGGCTGGGGAGGCCGAGCAGCAGGGTCAGGAAGGCACCGGCGAGGACTGAACGCAGGGCTCTCATCATCTCTTTGCTGAAAGTTAAGTCCTCCACTCTCCCGTCAAACCCGCTCCATTCACTAGGTACTGAATGACCTTCCAGTTTTGGGACCTGCTACAGGATACTCCTCTGAGTGAAGGGGCGGGGCCGGGGAGGGACCGCCCTCTTTTTTTCCCCTCCTTCAGCAGGACACACACACTTACATCCCTGTGAAACCTCTGGAAAGTATCCCGCCCGCCTCTCCCCGCTGACCGAGCGCTCACAGGCTCACAAGTGGAAGACCTGTTGATTCACACTCGCGCGTAAAAGCAGAAGGGAGAGAAAACTACCCGTTAGCACACGTGCGCCGAGCGTTTACGCGCGTCGCTTTGCATGCTCGTGGCACCACAAATCACACCCTGGCAGAACAACGGTGCCTCTGTGCATCCTTCTCAGTATCTCGCATGTGTATTTGCAGCACCCCCCCCCACTCTTCCTTTTGTCTCGGCCAGTAAACGGAGTGGCCTTCTGAGACCAGCGGCTGCCGTCTGCAAGGATAAACCTTTTACCTTTAATTAAGGACAAATCAGGTCGCCCGGCTCTCATGCTGCTTTATCTTCCCTGCCTGTCCCTTGATCGATGCTTCGTTCTCTTGTTCCTGCTCAACAAACCTGCTCACGAAGCTAATTAAGCTTCGCTCTGAAGCGCGGAGCTGAAGCCGGTCGCGTTTGATCTGCGTTCAGTCTCACCTCTCTGTTAATAGGCGGCGGACAAACGGAAAAGCCTCGCTGGCAAACCAGCGCACGGAAAACGACTTTAATCGTGCTAAATACTTGACTTTTTTCATTTCTTTTTTTTTTGGTAATGAACCACCACGCATAGTCCACCTGGGGATTCTTCCACTAAAATTAGCGCTCAAGTTCACTCTTGAACCTTGAACTTTCAGTTTTGCCAGCCTCGCAGTCGGTTGACTGGCAAATTATTCCCCGTTCGTACTGGCAGCTGAAGTGGGAACACAGTTATTGTTTTTATAAGACTGCGTGATTCATTGTTGACTGAAGCCAATGAAGTTCAGTTGCACTTTTCGTTTCAGCTGTGGAACCGGTTCAACGTAGATGATCACAAAATGATTTGGGATGTGAATTTTGACAAAACAATGAGTGTTTATGAGGGAAACAGTTTTTAAAAATGGTGGATCATTGGAGTTGGACTCTGTTTAGACTTGTGTGGAGGAACATTTGTTAGTTTTTGTCTTTTATATTGGTCCCTCAATAGCCAGTTTCAGCAACTGGCGATCAGACAAAGCTCCCTCAAGCCTGTTATGTCGTACCAGGATGGTGGTCCCATGTATCTCTTTCAGTTAGTGCCCAGCCAGACCTCATGGACACAAACGTACCTGTGGAGCCCTTACCTCTGAGCCTCTCCTTCAGGCTTTGCTCAAGGGTGATACTACAGTCCAGACGACATATTCTTTTGAGGTTTTTCTGAATGAATGAAAATGGATTTCCTTTTTCTCGGTTGTTTAGGGTTTCCTCAACTGAGTAAGCCTCCTGGATGGAAGATGACACATGTTCATGAATCAAGAAAAAGGAAGTCCAGTTGCCTTGACTCAAGCCTTTGAGGATTACCGTGACTTGGAGGACCGAGACTCTTGGGACAGCCGACCAGGGCCTAACAGCCCCAGACAACACAGCTCCTACAATCACCGGCGTATTCAAACCCCTCCAGTTCTTTAAGGAAGCAATTTATCGATGGGCCGACCCTCATCTATGGTCAAGAACAGTGGGGAGGGACTGACACCGAAATGAGCTTTCTGCAGTGGGTGACTGGGGTAAGCCTTGTTTCTGGGTCCCACTGAGTGCTGCATTGCGAGTCTCAGTCCCTCTAGATCAGGGGTGTCAGACTCATTTTCACTGAGGGCCACATCAGCATCATGGTTGCCCTCGAAGGGCCAGATTGACAGCATGAATGTAACAAATGCAATGTAAATCAAAATTAAACTGCACCTTATTATATTGTTAAATAATGGTTTCTGCATTTATTATGTATTCAAGTTTCAAATATTTAACTAATTATTATATTAAACTCAAGGTTTGTGGTTGTAAGAGTATCCATTACCTTGGTTTTAGAAGCGGAAGTGATTTTTTGTTTTTCTTGTAGACTAAATTTAGCATACTTAGCTCCATGTTTGTTGTCAAAATGCCGACGTAGATTAAACTCTTTCACGACTGACACCGCCTCATAACACAAAAGACATACTGTTATTTCACCTTAAGGTATAAACTTGTATTCGTTTTCCCATCGTTCATGAAACTGCCCTCCTCCTGCATCATTTCTCTTTTTTTGGATATGTCGAGGTTATTTTGTAGACATTTTTCTTAAGTCCATCTGTTCTGAAAATTGTCTTGATGTCTTGCTTATCTTGTCTTGTGAGATATCATTATCGTTGAGGGTAACGACGAAATGCACTGTGGGAGATGTGGTTTAATGTCAATATGCACTTTAAAGCAGTATAAGCTTATTTTAAGTCTTAAATTATTGGTTTAAAATTTAAGCCAATAATGCACAAGCTCTCGAGGGCCACATACAATGACATGGCGGGCCATGTCATTTGGCCCGCGGGCCTTGTGTTTGACACGTGTGCTCGAGTCAATGACAGTGGTCCCACCAGGAATGTCCAGAAGCAACTCTGCTCCTCTGAAGCTCAAGTCCTGCAGGATGTGGAATCACAGCCATTCAAATCAATGAGAGTAGTTGCATCAGAAGCACGCTTCAGCTGCACAGAAGTGACTGTCTGGCCGCTCCGGCAGAGACACCAGAATGTCAAGTCTATTTTGGCGTTGGGCTGCTGGTAGACTCAGCACGTAGAGCTGGCAGGCAGTCAGACACGAGAATCCAGCAAAATTTCTAAATAAAACGCCACTCCGCGTCCTGTCCAGGGTAAACCCCTGCCTTTCGCCCGAAGAGAGCTGGGATAGGCTCCAGCAGATCCCCCTGACCCTTCAGAGGATTAAACGGGCATAGATAAAAGATGAATGGATGGAAAAACACTGCTCTGACTCAGACGTCGACATTACGCTAGCTCGCGGAGACTACGTGTAAACGATCCAGATGGTTTTAGAAGACATTAGAACCACAGATGGGGAAAGGCTCGTTTTATAAGTCGAAAAGCATCTTGGCGCAACTCTAGAAAGCATTTTACACGTCTTTAAACAAGCCGACTCATCTCGTTATCATGAAACCTTCGGGTAATTTCGTAATCTCTCCCAGATCCAGCGGGGCCCAAGGACAGACGCTCCAAAACCGGACCACGGCGCTTTCCACGTGCTTCGGGCTTTGAACTTGAGGGTCTGTTTTGCTGTTTAGCCTTTGCTGAGATGCGTCAACTGACACATGGAAGAAAGCGCCACAAGTGGGTCACATCGTCACTACGCCGACCCGCGGAGGACGCGGGCCTCAGTGGAGGCTTAAAGGGCTGCTCAAGTCGTTTCTGCTGCCACCTGATCCTGGATGAGCGGTCGGAAACGGATGGATCCATATTGATCGTGCTTGCCTGTGCAGAATAACAAGGCTTCCGTTGAGCACACATCCAGAAAGTCTTTCCATTGATTCACTAACTCAACAGCTCGTTCCGTGCACTATCCCGATTCAGGTGGCATTAATTTAATGACACGAACACACCGGGGGCGATGCACGCTTCTCAATGCTACGGAGAAAAGCACACAAACAAAAGAAAAGCGTGAGCGCGCCCGTAGGAAGACCTGTTAAATAACACATGGCTGGTGTGAAACAACACTGTTTATTGCATATTTTCTCTCTCTTGATTATTTCAGCGTGACAATTAAAAAGCTCCTTATGAGCCTCAGCCAGCAGTTTTTGCACCGATGCCACGCTCTCAGCTCCCCGGGGATGCATGACTTTCCCTGGAGGGATGTCACCCACTGATATGAGTGGGATCCTGAAGCGCATGAGCGCATAGGCGAGGCTTACGTAAGCCGCGACGCCAGTGGCCCCTTTTTGCATAAGCGCGCCGGATGATGCAAGTGGAGGTGTGTGAACCCGCCTTCATCAGGGCAAGTTGATGCTATTTGCGAGATTCCTTTCGTTTAATAATGCACAGGCGCGCTCTGATTAAAGGTGTCCTGTGGAGGCTTGTGAGCAAACGAGGA
Source organism: Hirundichthys speculiger (assembly GCA_018398805.1). Classification (NCBI taxonomy): domain Eukaryota; kingdom Metazoa; phylum Chordata; class Actinopteri; order Beloniformes; family Exocoetidae; genus Hirundichthys; species Hirundichthys speculiger. The sequence goes on from JAGFBZ010000489.1 coordinate 429,502, forward strand.
TTTGTTTAGATTCGGCTACGCACACCAAAATACATTATATGTATCCTCAAGGCCCGGGAGACGTCTTTAATGTGTTTCCAACCTCATAAAACATCTGCTTCCCCTTTTTTTTCAATCTTTTGAAATCTGTTTTGTTTGCATCAACAGGCTCTTCTGTGTGTATTTTTGTCGCTGCTTTGGTATGTTTTATGGTTTAATTCACATCCCTTTAACCCTTCCCCGCTCACGCTGTACACGTGACCCTGGCGGTGGCGCAGCGCCAGGCAAGAACCCACTCAGCCGTCGCACAGCGAGCAGCAGTAATGATCGAAATCATCATGAAGCACCTTTAACCCTCCTATTATAATGCGGGTCAAATTGACCCGTTTTAAAAATTAAAAAATAGTTCAAAGTTTTTTTTCACGATAAAACTTCCTCTGCTTGGGTTAATTAGTGTAATCAACATATAAAATGAAAATGATTTTTGTAACATATTTCTGGTTCTAGACATTGTGTAGTATTTATTGTCACAAGATGATGACGTGTCACTTGTGTGCTGTAGAGACTCACAGACACATTTATACACACACACCATGTTCATATTGTTAATTATTTTTCTTCTTTTTATTAATTTCTGGTTCAAAAACTATTCTTAAGTGTTCTTTCATTGTAAATCCAGTAAATCCATCTTTGATTTTACTTCAGCTGGTCAATTTGACCCTGAAGATGAGATTTTCTTGTGTTAATTTATCAGCATCCCCCCAAAAAGAAAAGTTCAAAATATAGAATAATTACAAAAAAAGTAATTGTCAGATTGAACAATTCTATTTTATAGATCGGTCTTTCCAATGCACATTTAAAAATGTGCATTGTAACGTTCATAAAAAAAAACAAAAAAACAAGTTAATTATTTTCATTGAACCATGATCTGTTCAATTCAATTCAATTCAATTCAATTTTATTTCTATAGCATCTGTTACAATGACAATTGTCTCTAGGCGCTTTACAGAGACCCAGAGCATGACCCCCGAGCAAATATCATTAACTAAGATTATAATATTAAATCCAATCAATGATAATGGCAGGTAAAAAACTCCCACATAGGGAGAAAAAAAACCTTTATACCAAACAGTGGCAAGGAAAATTCTCCACTTTAAGAGGAAGAAACCTTGAGCAGGACCTGGATCATATGGGGGGACCTTCCTGATGAAGACCAGCCGGGTAGAGAAAGAAAAAGAGAGGCGAGGTAAAGAGTATTAATGCACTAAATGTTGATTGAAATAGTTAGTGATGGAGTTAATAATAAGATATAAACAGTGTTTATTGGGAGTTTTTAGGGCACTTTTGGATGATCAAACATGTTCCGGATCAAACTGACCCGGAAACTTTATTGCTGTTCCTGGAAAACGAACGTAACAGGAGGGTTGAAGCTGCGTGAATCGATTTGGTTTGGCCTGAAATGATGCAGCAGAAGGACGCAAGGCAGAAACGGAGTGACATTTGCATTAATGTGAAGTTGTGCATTTGTCCAGCAGAAGAATCTGAGTTGAATCGTTCACATTCCCTCGTGTCCCCGTGATAACAAGGTGGCAGCGAGGCCACAAGGGTATTAAGATAAGATACTCCTTTATTTGTCCCACATTGGGGAAATTTACATTGTTACAGCAGCAAGTGGAAATGGCAATAAAAAATAGAAAAGGATAACAATAAAATAAGATAAAACAATAATAAAAACAAACAATAACCACAATAGAGAATATATAATAAATAATAACTGACTTTATCTACAAGGGATATGTTGGTAGTGATTACTATACCTGAGATAAGTTATTGCACATGTCAATGAATATGTATATGTATATTGCACACAATAGAAATTAGTCACATTGTCCATTGGGAGGGGGGTTGCTAAGAGCGGTGCTGACGCTAATATTACGCAATGAAAAGGCAAGAAAACTATGAAAAATAGTGTTCAGCCCTCACATGTCCTCGCTCCCCCTCTGAAAATGTTTCTGGAGGAGGAGATGAAGGTGTCTGGTTCATGGAAGTCTTTTATCAAGTGGCTCAAACGATAAAAGGCTCAAATTAATTCACACACTAACTGCATTTCTTCCAGATGTCAGGAAAATCTGAAGTACGCTTTTGACACAGGATGCATGAAAGATTTGCCTCCATGGCTGGGTTTGCAGAGACTGAAACGGACCTCTGACAGTTATTAGGAGGCTCAACGAAGCTGATGGCCTTTTTCGAATTAAAGACAAATGGAGCAGGACCTTCGAGAATTCTTTTCAGCCACGAATATTATTTAGTCTGCCGTATCAGCCAATCTGGCATTGTTTATCCGCTGAAAGCGAAGTCAGCCTTGGTGACGTAATGTGAGAAACATGTCAGCTGATTAGTGTTAGCCATATCATCAACAAAGTCCAGCGGTCTTCTCTTTTGTTTTTTTCCACACTGCTTATTTTCAGTAGAATGACAGTGTGGGTTCGTGAAATGAAGATGTACAAGCTCAACAAAGTTAAAAGAAATGCAATATTCTGGTTTGTGATGAGTTTAATTCTTTAGAATTTGTGGGAAAGCAGGAAGACTTTAATTCTTTTTTTCCTTTTCTTTCCTCAGGAAGGTTTTGAGCCGAGTGAATGAAGCTTTTCAGATAACGCCATCTGCATACGAGAGGTCCTTCGCTGGTTTTTATCATATCACCTTTATGTCAGGATGCACCGGATGACTGAGGATAACGCTGTCACACCGTCTTTGTGGCGACAACGTTCAAAGAAAGTGCCATTATTTCTGTTTTTGGTGCACACAAGAAGAGTTAGATTTCATAAATGTGATAAAATGAGAGGAGAGGACAGTGAGTGTCAGCAGCTGTTCTCAAAGAGATGAATGGTTTCTCCACTTTTGTGGCTGTTTCTCTGAATGATCAGCGTGCTGGTGGAGTGTGTCGGTCATTCAGGTCCTTCTGGAGAGTTCCTCGGTTCCTGAAGATGTTTTACATTTCATCCAAACAGCTGCATCACTTTTTTAATCAATCAATCAATCAACTTTTATTTGCAGAGCCCTTTACAACACACAAGTGCTTTCCATTAAAGTCCACATTAAAACAAAACAATTTAAATTCAAAATAAGAACAATACAATTAAAATGGAAAAAATATCTCACATCATTACTGTGTATTAAAAGCCAGTCTGAATAAATAGGTTTTAAGCCTGGATTTAAAAAGCCCAAAGTCAGTGATGGTGCGCATTTCAGGAGGCAGCTTATTCCAGAGTCTGGGCCCAGCAACCGAGAAGGTCTGATCACCCCAGAGTTTAGTCCTCATTCTGGGGACTTCCAGCAGGAGCTGGTTGGACCGTAAGGCTCTGGTCGGGCTCTGAACACCCACTTGTTCACATAAAAGGGGCAAGGCCATTAAGGGCATTAAAAACAAAGATTAACATTTTAAAATCAATTCTAAAAGAAACAGGAAGCCAGAAAAGGGTAAATGAAACCGGGGTGATGTGTTCCTGACGTCGAGTGTTGGTCAACAAGCGAGCAGCGGCGTTCTGGACCAGCTGAAGACGGCTGAGTGGTGACTTGGAGACACCAACATACTAGGGGTGCAACGGTACAGGTGGCTCACGGTACGGTCCGTACCGGGGTTTTTGTGTCACGGTTTCGGTACAGATTCAGTACAGTTTCAGACCACCTGCTACCCTAAACCCACGATCACAAGATAGTTTGCAGAAAGTGCAACCCGCATGTCGGCGCGTAAAAGAGCGCTTCCAAATGGCATAAATGTGCGTCCACCTAGTCACATGTGGACGTGCACAAACGGCTCTACCTCTTGATTCCGCATCACCGTATTACTGTCAGACGTTTTTATTCTCTTGAGGTCAGAGGATGTCTGGTCAGCAGTTGTGGTGGATGTGGGAATAGTCACGGCCAGACACGTCAGTCTGTACAGCTGTGGCATGATCTCATCCAGATGTTTGCTGTGAAGGAAACCAAGGAGATCTTTGTCTCTGGTGTCAAGCTGGAAAAGGTTGGATCCAATATGTCTGAAACTGTTGGTGGTCGAGGAGGGACAGGGACATTCATTGTTCATGATCTTTAAATGCGCATCCAACGATTCGTTCTGCAGTATTTTAAAAAGCACATCAGCTGCGCCAAGATGCACAGCTGGTAACAACTGGATCTTACGCAGGTAAGATCCGGGTTTAGGGAGGTAGAAGATTGCGTTCTTTGCGGGGGAACTCCTCTCCCGCTACCCGCTATCCCTTAATAGCGGCTTTAGGAGGTTTGGCGGAAGATTGGGCCCACAGACTGTGAAGTTTCTGTTAACTGTTTTCACTCCCTCGCCGGTGTATTCAACAGCAAAACCAAAATGCTCCACACCGGTGATTAAAAAAAGTTTTTCCCAATTTCTCCGCTACCGCTGGCCAAGCCTGCTTGTTTTTTTTTTGAATTTCTGTTTCTATGAGCTGCAGCCACCCGGCCAAAGTGTGATCGGCTGGTCACTGTGAGTGAGTGGAGGTGAGTGGACATTGACATGCAGTAACGGGCCTGTTGCCTCAAAGTCACGCACACTCACGTGCAAGTCCAATGCAAAGTTATTGGAACATAAATACAGCGGGACATAAAAGCGTATCGTCCCGTGCAGGTTGTACTGAACGGTTCGGTATTTTACTGAGTACCGTTGCATCCCTACAACATACAATGCATTGCAATAATCAATTCTTGAGCTTATATAAAAGCATGAACGTTTTTTTTCCCATGTCTGCACGATTTAAAAATGGTTTTACTTTCGTTAAAACCTGTAACTGATAAAAACTGGGCGCGACCACGCTGTCAATTTCCTTGTCGAATTTTAAGCTGCTATCAAAAATAACTCCAAGATTCCTCACAGAAGATTTCAGCTTAAAAGATCGATCACCAGAGTTTGCTGAACCACCAAAGAGAACAAAATGCAGTGAATTCTATTTTATTGCTTTCTGCTTTGTCTAAAGCTGTGCTTCTCAATTATTTACTGCTGCCCCCCCCCCCGAAGAAAAATAAATAGTACCATTTGTCTATAGAATTATTATAACAACACCTCTGAACAACATTGTATCCTTATTAACATTAAAGGTGGGGTGGGTGTTGTTTTTTTGCAACACTTTTTACAATATTGCCTGAAAACCTTTTCACATTTCCATTGCACCCACTGAAATAAAATGTTTGCAAAAAAAACTAAACATTTTGGTCCAGTCTAGAAGGTATAATCAGAGAAAAACTCTGACCAATCAAAAAAGTGATCATCACTATTTTGATTGGCTGCCTAATACGTCCATCAAATATCACCCCTCGCTCCCTCCCTCCCTATGGTTCATGCAGTCGTGAATCATGTGAAGGCGTGGTTTCGAGGGGTGAGCTGAAGAGGAGGAGGCGGAGCCTTTGGGAGGAGGGAGGGAGTGTATATTTTCAAAATCTCACTTGAGTTGGATTGCTGGAACCGTTTTTCAAACAACACCTACTCCACCTTTAAGGGAAACAAAAAAGAAATATAGATCAACTTATAGAAAAGAATTTTTTTTAAATGGTTTTTTAGTCTGTAGAGATTTAAAGTCTGTCAATCCCACCGTAGTCACAGTGAAGTCAAGCGCTACATCAGCGTCGTCATATTTCATCGTCTTAACTTTCTGGTGACTTTCATTTGTCTCATTATCTCCGTCTCTCTCCTCCTTTCTTTTCATCCCTGTTAAATATTTTTCCGTGGTGTCTCTTGAGGGTTTGTTCACTTCATATCTCCTGCTCTATGCTGTGTGCACATGTCCGTGCAAAAAAACCCGACACAATATAGCTAATACTCCCTGCTGCACACGGTGACAGTGAGAGCACCACTGCCCCCTACTGGAGCATATGTGCAATTACACTGTATTCCAATACGGCCAAAAAAAGCACGTTCTCCGGGGTCACATGACATCGCTGGCATCGCACCGTGACCCCTTGGGGGGGGGGGGGGGGGGGGGGGGGGGGGGGGGGGGTGCGCCCCGCGCCCCACTGTTTGAGAAGGACTTGTCTAGAGTGCACGATTTGATGCTTTTCTACTGTACTGCTAAACTAAGTTTACGTTTTAGAAACCGTCGCTGGGATTTTCAAGTTACATTTGAATATCACATTGACCCACCTCTACCTCCCATGATTCCTTAGGGTCTTTTGTCAGCCGTGCGCTGCTGCAGTGGGAGATGTTTCGGACACACGAATAAAAGGTGCGAATGGTTGCGAGGCCACCTGTGGAGGAGGGTCGTGGCTGTCGGTTCTGTGGGACCCAGCAGCCCCCCCCTCATCCTGAGGTGCAGGTGGACCGCTGAGCTGTGACCTGAGGAGCAGGTCATTTGTGGAGTTGTTGTTTGGTTCCTGCTCTATAAATGTCTGTGTCACTGCCTCGTTGGATTACAAATACGAAGCCACTCAGTTTTCTCTTTTGGGGCTTTGTCCTTACACTGAACCATTTTTTTTGTGTGTTTTGTTTTCTGAGGCTGTTGTTAGGTTTTATGTGCACTGAGAAGATCCTTATAATTTTCTCAGACTCTCCTGCCACAAATGGACAGACCATATTTCTGCGTCCTGTTTTCCTTTTCCCTACTCTGTTTGATGTTGTAGGTTGTTTTTTTTTATTTTTTCCAGATTTCTGAACTGACTTGATTAAAGTTCATTTTGGATATCTGCAGGTTTGAAGTGTTTTTGTGATGTGCTGTTTTAATAGGGAGGTTCTTGGTGTTGTCCAGTTCTGATGACAGATAGTTTAGACTTAATTAAAGAAAAACAAAGTAATTGTTATAGGCTTATTTCTCAGTATTGAGAGTTGCGTCCAACCCAACTTTGACCCAAATGCCATCCACATATCTGAACTTGTGGTTTGGTGTTTTTTTTGCATTGCAGACATTCAACGCCGCTCCTTCCACTTCCTCTTTGCAGTTGTTGGCAGATGTTGGATGTCTGGAGAAAGTATGGCACATCTCCCATCTCTGTCTGTAAGGCCTGTCGATGTGTTCGGTGGAGAGGTGGGGGGGGTTAGGAGTTATACTGTTGTCTCCTGACAGCCTCCACTGTCTTACATGTAGATCAAGAGGTCATGTTAAATGACAAAAAAGGTTTCACCTGGGGCTAATTTCAACAGGTGGTTGAATATCTGAAACTGGCTCCAGGTGCCATTCAGAATTAATCTACAGCAGAGAGCAAAAGTCTTCCTCTTGTTGTTTTAATAATCTCCCGTATCAATTTTTCCCTCTTCATTAAGGTAGATGCTTTCACAGAGCAATACCTAAAGATGATTCCTTTTCTCTTTTTCTCTGCAACAAGTCCCTGACGTGTCTGGTCACTGACTGCGTTTGAACTGCGTTTCTACCTGGTTGTTCCCAGCAACGCCAGATTCCCCATTGCAGATGGAGTTTGCAGTGCCATCACAGCTGGAGGAGGGAGGTTCAGCAGGAGGAAGACCCAGGCCAGACTTCAGCTAACAGGGGCTTCTCCAGTTATATAACCATGACAGCTGGGTTCACTGAGAAGCATTTCCCCAAGTCACGTCACAGACTTCAAAATATTACCTGTTCAGCTACTGCACATGTGTCAAACACAAGGCCCGCGGACCAAATGAGGCCCGCCATGTCATTGTATGTGGCCCTCGAGAGGTTGTGCATTATTAGCTTAAATTTTAAATCAATATTTTAAGACTTAAAATAAGCTTAAACCGCTTTAAAGCGCATATTGACAATAAACTACATCTCCCAGAATGCAGTCCGTCGTAACCAAACAATAACAGTAGCTCACCATTAGCAAGACATCAGGACGATTTTCAGAACTGATGGATTTAAGAAAAACCTCTATAAACAAACCCCAACATGTCCAAGAAAAGAAAAATTGATGTACACGGAAGGCAGTTTCATGAACGGCGGGAAAACGAATACAAGTTTGTACCTTAAGGTGAAATAACAGTTTGTCTTTTGTGTTATGAGGCGGTGTCAGTTGTGAAAGAGTATAATCTAGTAATCTAGCTAAGTATGCGAAATTTAGCCCACAAGAAAAAGAAAGAATCGCTTCCACTTCTGAAACCAAGGTAATGGATACTCAGTGATGTTTACAGAGTTCGTTATATGGTTTACAATGACAAACCTTGAGTTTAATATAATAATGAGTTAAATATTTAAAACTTGAATACATAATAAATATAGAAACCTTTATTTAACTATAAAATAAGGTGTAGTTTAATTTATTTTGATTTACATTGCATTTTGTTTGGCCACTACAATGCTGATGTGGCCCTCAGTGAAAATGAGTCTGACACCCCTAAGCTACTGCATCTTCGCCTGAACGCTGCTGTCAGACGATGGACTGATTTCATCCTCTGCTTGGAGTCTGCAGTCATGCTCGCACCCGTTACCCCTTACACAGCAATCATTTCACCCCATTACAGCTCTATTACTCCTCTCGAACCCAGTCCAGCTGCTGAATAAGATGTTACACAGTGGCGCTAGCATGACGCTACGTGGGCGGAGCCAGCTGGGCGCGTGGATGGGACCTTATAAAGCACCCTTCAAGTTCCTCTCCAGGCAGTTTCACGACCATTAACACCTTGATTTCCCATGACTGAAAAATCTCACGAACCAGGTAAACAAACCACAGTTGATCCAAAATCCTCACGATTCGTGGGAGAAGCAGGTTGGTCAGCGATTCACATGTGACTTGAAGCAATCACAAGAATGAATGATCCAACATCAGCTCATGAGGCTGGCACTCCCCTCCGATCAGTCAGAGGTCAAGAGGTCTTTCAGATTGTGTTGTGGAGAGGAAGACAGACTTTGCAGGAAGACTTGGATCGTCTGTGCAGCCCAAACAGATGCCAGACAAGATCAGACACATACAACCACGTTTTTGCAAAATCCCAATAAGTGCTGTTTATGGTTGCCCATCCAGACTGAAAGGTGTCCAGTGACGTGTTGGAGCGTCTTATCACGACTGTTTATCATGGAGCGCCACGTCTGAGAGCTTGTGCTTGCGTAACGGTCTGGACCTCTTCCTTCGTCCACACATCATGGTTAGATTACACCGGTGACAATACCGGGGTCACGCTGACATAAAAAGGATAACGCATCCTGAGAGCAGCGAGAGGTTTGGATCATGTCGACCCGTGACCAGTCTCAACACGTGTCAGAATGACAACGATGAACATACGTGTGTGAAGCTTTGTTCCCATTATTCCTAGGTATGTGTGTGTGCTCGAGCACCATCTCCTTCCAAAGTTGGAGAGGTTTATACTAGAGCTGGGCAAGTTAACGCGTTATTATCGCGTAAACGTATTAATTTATTAACGCCGACATTTATTTTATCACTCGTTAACACATGTTGCTCACATGCTTTTGTTTTGAAAAGTCTGTTACAGGCTGCTCCAGAACCGGAAGAGAATCAGCAGGTAAACATAAGTAAAAGCTAAAACAGACATGGAGAATGGTAAAAATCTGTGAACTTTACAGTTCAGGTAGCAACTCAGGTAGCAATATTAACAATTCTGTCTAAAAAAAAAAAAAAAAAAAATTCTGGACTGCAACAAAACTTTGGTGTCATTCCTCCATGTTCCATCAGATCTGCTCCATGTGTTCACTGTCCTGCTGTTCTCTAGCTGGTTACTGCAGTGCGGCTCCATCTAGTGGCACAGATGTGTAATGACAACAGAAAGTCCAGTCCTCCATTATAAAACAAATTCAGTTCTGTGGATCGTTTTTTAATTTCGTATTTTTGATCTAAGTCTAAAATTGAAATATAAAAAAAACAGGCTTTTTTTTTTTTTTTTTGTGTTAGATTAAAAAATGAAAAATGTAAAAAAAGTCACTTTTTTCTTTTTTTGATTGACAATTGAAAATGGAAAGAATGATTGATACACAGATTGATAAAGTTACTGAACTTTAACGTGGGCTTTTTCATTTTAAAGTTCTCCCAGACGGAGGATTCAACAGAAACAAGGTTATTTGTAAAAACTGACAAGTTAAACTCCCTGTTAAAAGTTTCTGCTGTTACCTCAGAAATGACCTGTTTTAATGTTCTGATTGTGCTGAGACACAATCATTTTGTTGGATTTTGTTTGTAGACTCTTTTTTATGTTTCAAAAAAACAAGATGGCATTAATGCCCTGGCAGTGGCCATAAGCTTTTTTGTATTTTACACTTTTTAAGATGAGATTTATACTAAATATGTGTTACTGACAAGTGCTGATGTTAAAAGTGTTTGAACAACAAATGTTATGGCACTTTAGTTCATATGGTAGCAGAACATTTAAACAAAAGTGACCTTTACACTACTTTTGAATTCCTTATTTGATTTTGCGTATACAATGCGATTAATCGTGATTAATCAGGGAAATAATGCGATTAATCGCGATTAAATATTTTAATAGCTGCCCAGCCCTAGTTTATACCGAACAACCTGCATGGCGAACATGACAAGAACACACAAGGTGACATCTCTGATGCCCTTTTAGTGGACCGTCAGAACATTGTCCTTTAATCCAGCAGCATCTGCTGTTGCGTATCACCGTGACCCATGAATCATGTACTTCATGATTTATGGGTCAGGGTTCCGGTCGTGCCATTTGGACACTGTTCTGCGCAAAACTACAGGCTGCAGATACGTCCGGAATAATCGGAGTGATTCTAACCACAAAAACATGATTGAGATGTGGAGATCTGGTGAGACTGGGACTGAACAAACTGTTACTGTATTCAATACACCCTTTAAAAATAAAGGGTTCCCGGTTTTTGTAGCCATGTAATATATATTTGATTTACTCTGATATCTTACAGACCTCTGTGGCTCTAGTCACTCTAGCTGTTTCTATCAGATCTCATTTTGTCCCCAGATGATGCTCCCTTCACATGAAGCTGCAGCTGAGATGTTCTGCAGGAACATCACCTCTTAAGTCATCTCGGACAGAGCGTAAAAGCTCAGCTTTCACCACACGGTCTCAAATGTCTGCTCGGTGCGCTGCTGCAGCCGTCTGGCCAGACCACCGCCACATTCTCGAGAAATCCAGAACGAATTTAACCACAGCGAGTAGGTCACTGTTATCCGAAACCTTTCGTTTCCCCACTGTCAAAATAGAAGGTCGAGCTAAATGCACCGATAATCGCAGCGGCCTGTTTTCATCACTGTGATTTAGTGCTTTTAAAACGCCGTATAATAACCAAGCTGTTTCAGAACAAAGCACTTCAGTTCCACAAGCAGGACTGCGTGATAACTGCAGACTCCTTTTCACAAGCAGATATCGACTCTCCGTTTTTCTTTTAGCTCGAATGCGCCCACTTTCTTTGCATCTTTGATGCAAGAAAATAGTTTGCTTTTCACTCAGCTGTTTACAGCAGCTGACTGGGACACAGACATACAAAAAAAGAAGAGAAAAAAGTCTGTGGTATTTTTGTTCCAGGACAGTTCAGTTTCTCAACTTGTCTGGAAGCACAGTATGTCTATAAACCAGTCATTATGAGGGATTTTCAAAATGAGAAACACTGTTTGGTTCTTGTCCAGTAGAGTAATAACTCCATACGGACTATTGAGAAGAATTAAATCGTTTAAAATCAACTGGTTCCCATCTGGTCGAGTAACTGTCAGTTAATTTTAATCTTCAATGCTCTTTTTAAAATCTTTTATTGATTTTTAATACAACATGGTTTATTACGGCAACAGGGGAAATCTGAGTGCCGCGAAAACGGTGTCCACCAGGTGGCAGCACTGGTCATTGTATTTGGTGCTTTTGCGAGACACGTAAACTTCTGATTTTGAAAGCAGCGAGGAAGAATGTCGATGTGCTGAACCTCATGAGAAATTCCAGGCTGTGTTCCCGTGAATTCGATGAGGAACAAATGAGATGAGTTGTAGAGATGGGAATTGATAAGATTTTTCCAATTCCGATTCCATTATCAATACTGTTTAACGATTCGATTCTTCATCGATTCTAATTTGGGGAAAAAGGAGAACAGTTTATTAGCATCAATTTTTTTTACTTAGAAGTCACAACCTTACAAACTCAACAGCGAGGTCAAAAGAGGCCCAAAGCCTAGATAACGTGTTAACTGTTGTAATATGTAACTGTGCAAATACACAAGAATGTGTAACATTTTACTAACAGATTTTTCCTAATAGAAATGAAAAAAATCTCCCTTTTAAAAGGATATATGAGCTCACTAAACACTCAAAAATAATAATGTAACCCCAGCCCCAGGTAGCTAATTAGTAGTGATTGACAATCAATGGGGGGGGGGGTTGTAGTACACTGGAACGGGGCCTGAGTTCGTCTAGTTTTGGCGCAACATACCGGTAAGGACCTGAATAAGAATAAGAAATAATTTGGCGGTGCTTCCAATGATATTTAAGAAGTAACACAAAATTAGGTACTTCCCCTTTAATCAGAATCAGAATCAGAATCAGTTTTATTGGCCAAGTTTGTGCACACAAACAAGGAATTTGACTCCGCTTACTAAGCTCTCTGTACAATTAGAATAAAAAATAAAAATAAAAAATATAACAAATTACTAACACAATATATACAACAATATATACAACAATATACAGCAATATATACAAGCTAAGAGGCCAACATGTTAATGTGCAATTTTTGTGCAATATTTTTTGTGCAATTTTTTTGTGGTTCTTCTGACACTCTGTGACTGTTAAGAGTTCATCAGAGCGACAGCCTGATGAATGGATCAGGCTGTCGGTCCGAACATTCACAGAAACTGTCTCTGTGTTGGCTGGTTTTGGCGAACAGAGCTCTGTAACGCCTACCAGAGGGGAGGAGCTGGAACAGTCTGTGTCCGGGATGTGAGGGGTCTGCAGAGATGTTAGCTGCCCGTTTCCTGACCCTGGACCGGTACAAGTCCTGGATGGAGGGAAGGTCAGCACCGATGGTCCTCTCTGCAGACCTGATTGTCCGTTGCAGTCTGGCCCTGTCCCTCTTAGTGGCTGATCCAAACCAGACAGTGATGGAGGAACAGAGGACAGACTGTATGATGGCAGTGTAAAAGATGGTCAGCAGCTCCTGTGGCAGGTTAAACTTCCTGAGCTGTCGCAGGAAGTACAACCTCTGCTGGGCCTTCTTCTGGACAGTGTCTATGTGGGAAGTCCACTTCAGGTCCCGAGAGAAAGTGGATCCCAGAAACCTGAAGGTATCCACAGTAGACACTGTGTTGTTGAGGATGGTGAGGGGGGGGAGTGTCGGGGGGCTTCTCCTAAAGTCCACTGTCATCTCCAGTCTTGAGCGGGTTAAGCTCCAGGTGGTTCTGACTACACCAGTGGACCAGCTGTTCCACCTCCCGTCTGTAAGCAGACTCATCACCGTCCCGGATCAGACCAATGACAGTGGTGTCGTCTGCAAACTTCAGGAGTTTCACAGAAGGGTCCCCTGAGGTGCAGTCATTTGTATAGAGGGAGAAGAGCAGTGGGGAGAGGACACACCCCTGGGGGGCGCCAGTGCTGATGGTCCGGATGCTCGACGTGATGCCCCCCAGCCTCACCTGCTGCTGCCTGTCAGTCAGGAAGCTGGCAATCCACTGACAGGTGGAGGCAGGCACGGTGAGCTGGGCGAGCTTCCGGTGGAGGATTTCAGGGACGATGGTGTTGAAGGCCGAGCTGAAATCCACAAACAAGACCCTCGCGTACATCCCTGAGGAGTCGAGGTGGTGCAGGATGTAGTGCAGTCCCATGTTGACTGCATCGTCCGCCGACCTGTTTGCCCTGTAGGCAAACTGCAGGGGGTCCAGCAGGGGTCCTGTGATGTCCTTCAGGTGGCTCAACACCAGTCTCTCAAAGGATTTCATGACCACAGATGTCAGAGCGACAGGCCTGTAGTCATTTAATCCTGTGATGGAGGGCTTCTTGGGCACGGGGATGATAATGGAGCGCTTGAAGCAGGAGGGCACTTCACACAGCTCCAGAGATCGGTTAAAGATCTGGGTGAAGATGGGTGCCAGCTGGTCAGCACAGACTCTCAGGCAGGAGGGGGACACACCATCAGGTCCTGGAGCCTTCCTGATCTTCTGTTTCTGAAAGAGCCGACACACATCCACCTCACAGATCCTTAGTGCAGGCGGGGGGTGTGGGTGGAGGGGGGGAGGAGAGGGTGTTGCAGGTAGTCCATTTGTGTGGTTGAGAGGTGTGAATGAGGGATAAAGTGTCTTGACTGACCAATATTTTAAACAACCACAAAGTATTAACTTTATAATCAAAACACAGATTTATTTTAGCAAACAGTTATTTATTAAACAATTATGAAATGAATTCAAATTAGGTAACTGATTCACTGTTGACCTTTAAAGGTGTACTGGTAACAAAGTTCAAAAACCACATAAGGATCTCACAGTTTTGACCCACATTAAATCAGTGAAAATGAATGAAAATGACCATAAGTTTAAATGTCCACAGCCCACACTCACACACACACTCACACCGGGCTATTCAAGAAAATGAAAAATAAAATAAAGCGTTGCAGGCCCGGTCGATGCTCGTGAGCGGTGAGGCCAAAAACTAAAGGCCGATTCACTGGGTTACCAGCACAAAATAAAACAGCACGTGCAAAGGTACTCACGACTCCAACAGTCAGAGATGTGGGGGATGGGGGAAAAGGGCAGAAGGCACGATGTAGTTTGGCCGGTCAGGATGAAGCGGGCAGCTCCACGAGGCAGGAAAACAGCTCTCAAGTACAGCAGCTACAGTCTCTCTCACGGTCCAGGGCTCTCCCGGTCCTCACTCTCTCCCATACGGCAAATGTCCAGTCCTGAACCAAATAACTCCTTTTAATATCAACACTACAGGCTAAGTCGTGGCGAAAACTCACAGTATATAAACACCATTAGCAATTGCTAGCCGCAATGCAAAATCAACAGTATAAAAGACTATGAGCATGGTAAGCTAACGGCTAGCAACGATTAGCATTTTAGCTCGTTTTTACACATTTCAAAAACAGTAAGTACATAAAACACATTAATTTACCTCTGGCAGCTTCTCAGAGTACACACACATCCACTACACGACGACTCTTCGTCAGTCTTGGGAGTTTAGAATGTTCTTCTTTATTTTTACTATATGCATACAGCTCTTGTGCTCGACGCAGATAAAATGGCTCTGCTGCTATTCTCCTTGAAACCACTGTTGCCAATTCTCTAATGAGAAAAGTCGCTAGAGGCTGTCCCGGAAGTCAGCCTCTAGCGCTAGATGCGACGGACGGACATGGACAGACACGGTCGGACGGGGGAGGGGGGGGGTGGTGTTTGTGGCTGTGCACTGTGCCCGACAGAGAGAAAGAGGGAGAGAAGCGCGGCTCGCGAGGCAGACAGCAGCCATCAGCAGCGGTTTGAGTGCCGATGAGTCGCTAAATCACCAGAAAAAGTCGCTAGATTTGTCGCTAGTCGCTAAGTTGGCAACACTGCTTGAAACGCTGTGTTAGACGCTAAGTACCTCCTACCTGAACGAGGTGAGGACAGGATTGGTTCAGGGCTGATGGCCAAAGAGGAGAAAATGAGAGGATGCTCCACTGTACCAAAAATTAACACTGGCTCCTGCTCTTTGTGCCTATAACCACTATGCATTGCTTTCTAAAACCAACAAAACCCTTTACTCTCTGACTTTTTAACTGTAAATAGAATGAATTTTTAACATGTTATACTACAACATTTTTAAAACAAAGTTACACCTTTGGAACTGTTATTTATTATCAACTGAAAACATTTTAATCTTTGTAAATAAAGGAATGAAATAAGAGCCACAGGGCTACAATAATAAAGAAAGATAAATACTATCGAATACAACGGAACAGTGGATAGTGCAAATCTGCAAATACTATGAAGAATTAACAATTCTTTTGCAGAAAAATAAGCATGTCTGGTTTTTCAGGAAGGATAGGTGATCCTTCTGGAGGTAGGTAGTGAGCAGGAGCGAGTGCTGCCAGCCTCTGAACCAGCCAGACTCTCTCTCTCGTCACGGTCATCTTCTAAATGTAATGCAGAAGGCATTTGTTTAATAGCACAGCGTTAATGTTATAGCGTGTTTTACAAAGAAGCACATAGGCAGTGGGATAGCTACTTACCAGAGTTACCAGAGGTGATCACAGCTTGGCTACTGCTGCTGGGTTGAGATCCATCAGTCCGAAGCATCAAAAACACGACACTCGTTATCACATGTTGTGTGCGCAAATGTTTCTGCATGTTAGTCGTGTTCCCTCCCGACGCTGTTATCTCCACTTTACAATGACTGCTAGTTGCCTTGTTGCCATCTTTCTTTGTGAAGTCAAACTTTGGACAATTCCATGGAATTGAAACACACGGAACCGGTTCTCTACAGGTTCTCGATTCCCAACCCTAATGAGAGGTGATAACGTCTGCTTCTAGAGGAACAACTGGAGGAAACCGTAGCTGAGGGGGTCTGCAAGGCCCGGGAGGAACCGTTGAAGTTCTGCCCCCTTTCACAGTTGGGTAGTCAGGTAGCCCACCTGGAAATCTCCCAGCATTCCCAGTGGCCAGTCCACCCTTGCTTTAACGAACATTTGCCTTTCTCATTCGTTCATCCTGGTTCTCTGGAGCTTTGTGGGCTATTCACAACCCTTTTTGTTTCACGGCTCTTTGACTAAATCTGCGACAAAACTGAAACCACCTGTGAAACAAAACAGGTTGTTTTTGGCTCCTTCTGCCCAACATTTCAGAAGTGAAAAGCCTTTTAAAGAGATTTCAGGCTGTGAAAGAAAACAGCACACTGACAACGATCAGATTATGACTCAGTTTTGTGCTTTAAATTGTAGGTGGAACAGATACGGTGACTATCAGTATGTCTGATGAAAACTAGATGAAACAGTAACGGAGACTTGGATGTGATAAGATCACCTGAACATCAACTTAAAACATTTTCCCAAATAATTGCTTTATAGTTACATTAATATTAACTCAAAGTCTTTTAGATCTGGACATTTAGTTTGTTCAAGCAAGACACATTTTATTTTTTATATTTTCTGATGTTTTGTGCAACAAAACAAATTACTGATAAATTATATAAATGATTAGCCATTTAATCAAACATTTAAACAGAAGCCGAGCAGATAACATTTCAGCAATAGATTTCTAACAATAATCCACTTTAAAAGTGTTTCAGGCCCATTTCCAAAACTAAAATTGCTACGCCAACAATTTGATGATAATTGGGGAGGTGGGAGAAAGAAATGATGGGGATTTCAGTGATGATTTGGTGCAAAAGCAAAGTCCATGAAAATCTTCGAGGAGCAAATACAGACAGAGGATGTCCACTTTGTCCCCTCCTCTCTCCCCTCCTTTCCTCTTCTTCCTTCAGCTCAATCCATAGTTAATTATAGCACCTCATAAATGTAACTGCTCCATTGTTTCTGTAGTTTTTTTGTGCTGTTTTGCCCCTGTTTTTTTCTGTATGTTTGCAAGCCAGAGTTTCCAGAGTTACATACCAACCTGCAGTCCCACCCTCTGACCATCCCAGCGTTTACCTCCACCTGTCTATATAGATGTCTCTGGGATATCCACTAACATGCTGACCTGCAGTCTGATCCTCTGACCACCTCAGTGTTGCTGCCTACATCTGTTTATATAGTCATCTCTGTAACGGAACAGCTTCGGTGATGATACGCTAGCTGTATGTATGCTGGCCTAATCCTCCTGTCAGAGAAGACGCAGCAACTTCTCTCTTTTAGATGAATTTATTGTCCTTGTGTAAGTGTGGTTTGTGATGTCTGCAATAGACAACAACAATAATAAACAACATACAGTGGTGCTGACAACAGAATGACAGAATGAAATCAAATACAATAGACATGAATAACATGTCATACTATAAATGATCAGCAGGGGTCAATGTCGGACCACTAAACAATGCCACGGCTCGGCGCAACAGGCAGGTCACATGACCCAGTCCAGGGGGGGGGGGGGGGGGGGGGGGGGGGGGGGGGGGGTCCTGGATTGAACCTCGGGGCCTTTCTGTGTGGAGTTTGCATGTTCTCCCCGTGCTTGCGTGGGTTCTCTCCGGGTATTCCGGCTTCCTCCCACAATCCAAAGACATGCATGTCAGGTTAATTGATAATTCTAAATTGCCCGTAGGAATGAATGTGAGTGTGAATGGTTGTGTGTCTGTATGTGTGGCCCTGCGATGGACTGGCGACCTGTCCAGGGTGAACCCCTGCCTTTCGCCCGAAGACAGCTGGGATAGGCTCCAGCAGATCCCCGTGACCCTTCAAGGATTAAACGGGTATAGAAAATGGATGGATGGATATTTTGTCTAATATAGTATTGCCAGGATGTATGTGCTCTCCTCTGTCTGTCCTCTCTCTTCTCTCTGTCCTGTCTCACCCCTTTTTTTCTTTCTTTACCCCACTCGTCTTCAGCAGGAAGGTCCCCCCTTATGATCCAGGTCCTGCTCAAGGTTTCTTCCTCTTATAGTGGAGTTTTTCCTTGCCATTGTTTGGCTTAAAGGTTTTTTTTCCTTCTGCTATGGGAGTTTTTTTTTTTTTTTACTTGCCATTTTTATTTTATTAGGAATTTACATTATAATTTTAGTTAATGATATTTGCTCGGGGGTCATGCTCTGAGTCTCTGTAAAGCACCTAGAGACAATTTGCATTATAATAGACACTATACATATAAAATTGACTTGAACTGAATTGACAATCAGAATATAATTTTAGTTTCTAAAAACAGTCTTCTCAAAAAGACTGGAAGGGGTTTGCATGTTTTCTCCTCCTGCAGTTCACATTATCATTTAGGTATTCATGGAATCTGGGCAATTTCAGTCTGGAAAAGGGCAAGGATGCCAGCCAAGGCTGGGCGCTCATGATTTCTAATCTCTCAGACGACTCTTCATCAAAAGCCGTCATTCAGCAATGGCTGATTTAAATACATGTGCACGAGATGACTTTCGGGAACATTTGTCAAGCGCTACAATACGGAGCGTCTTTCACAAATGCCACTCAGAGATTTACTGGGCAGAAAAAAAAAGAGGCCATATGCTACCCTTGTCCGGTGGTGACGTGGACGTTTCTGGGCTCAGGGGTATTTAGGGTGAACCATCACATAGTGGACAAATCAGTACCCCACATCTTGTTTTTTTGGGGGAAAACAAGGGTGCTCTGGACCAATGACGGGCCTAACTGAAGCAAACGTACGGGGAGACCCACAGAACAGTGAGGGGCTGTCGGCAGTGTTGCTGCTGGGAAGCACAACCAGATTTTTAGGGCAACATACGCTGCCTTCACGAGCACATCTTTTCCTGGAACATCGATGCATTTTTCAACGAGACAATACGAGACAGCGTTCAACACACGCTGCAAAGGCTTGTCTGGGGAGGAGGAGGGAGCGGGGACAAGGCAGGCAACTGAACTGACAACTGAGAGGCTTCATCACTCCGTATCCTCGACTCCACAACACCTTCAGGCTGCTGTGAGAGAGAACGGCAACGTTGCTAAGTGGTAAAAGCCTTATTGTGCAACGTATTTCAGTGGAGAAATGGATGTTCTGCATCTGTTTGCAAAGAAATAAAAGTCAAAGTCAGTGTCAGAATAACTGCATTTGATTTTCTTTTTTCTTCTTATTTGCATTTTTCATGTTATCCCAGCTTTTTCTTCTTTAGGGTTTAATTGTTACATAATGACTTCCTTCTATATGTTTCTGTCAGGAAACATGATCTGAAGCCAACAGAGGGATTTTTCCAGAGCGTGAAGATGAGAGAGGTGCTCCAGAATCTGTGGATCTAATATACGTATATGTGAGTTTAGTGTCAGAGTCTGTTAAAGGCAGGGTGGGAGATCTTTGAAAAAACGGTTCCTGTAATCCAACTCAAGTGAGATTTTGAAAATAAACACTCCCTCCCTCCTCCCAAAGGCTCCGCCTCCTCCTCTTCAGCCCACCCCTCGAAACCACGCCTTCACATGATTCACGACTACATGAATGCGCACGCTGCCCCGAGCGGTCGCAGAAGTTCACGAGCATTCGTGAGCACTCACGTCGATTTGTCAACAACAAGTAGCATCAGAGTGGCTGGCTAACTTCAAGCCATGGCGTGAATAGGCCTACAATACCTGTAACCGATCAGTATGTTGAAATATTATATAATCAGAATGGCATCATCTTACCTATCCAGTAGAAACTGGGCCACCTTGGCGTCGGTCTGGAGCCCCTTTTCATTTTTTAGCTGGCGTCAGCGCTGGAAAGCCGTACCGATAACCACTCTTGTTCTGTTTGGTTCTTCGGTTAGCTTCTGCATGGCTGTTGCTTTTTCAACAACAGTTTTCCCTTTGATTTTGCTGCCGGTTGACGTCTTCTTCTCTGGTATTGTTGCAACGAAATGATCTGTGCGAGCTAACTTGATTTCTGGCTTTCAAATAGCAACGCTGTGTCTGCTCACCTGATTGCCAGAGCTGAGGGAGGTCCTCGAGAAACGAAACTGTGAGGGGTGGGTGGGAGTGCATTGATATTTGATGGACGTATTAGGCAGCCAATAAATGTAAAGATGATCAGTACATTGATTGAGTTTTCCCCTGATTATACCCTCTAGACCAGACCAAAACGTTGCGGTTTTTTTTGCGAACATTCTATTTCAGTAGGTGCAATGGGAATGTGAAAAGGTTTTCAGGCAATATTGTAAAAAAAAAACACCATACCTTTAAATGTGTTCAATAAGTCCTCCTGCACTGGAGATGTCCTGCACACACACACAAACAAATAGGTCCTGAATGCCATTTAAGAGAGCTGCTTACAGCTGGCTGACTGCTGCTCTGTAAATAGTTAAAGGCACATTTTTCAGCCTCTGCTTTATTTATTTATTTTTTGCTGTATTTGGGTGTAATTTGCAGGTGTCAATCTGGCGCCAGCGAAACCGAAGCTCCAATAATTACTGAGGGGGGTTTTAATCGATAAGTGGTCCAGGCTGCAGAGAACCATAAATAAGTGTAAAATAATAAATCCAGTTCAATCACAGGACGCATTTCCAACGTTCCAACTGACCAGCAGTCAGCGTTTTCATTTCATTTAAAAAAAAAAAAAAACAACCAAAAAAAGCTAATACAATTTCTCAAGATTCTATTTTGCTCTCCAAAATCAGCAGACGCGAGTTGTCAGAGCTACTTTTGTCATGCTGCAAGCCTATTTCTCTCTGTGGTCCATCTGCGGCGCCGGCGTTGCCTTCCTCACCTCGGCTAATGCACGACACCGCCAGAATAAGGTTGACTCATGTATATTGCATCTCCCATGTTTATTAATGGCGCTAAGATGTTTGTGTCACTTTCATTTTTTTCTTTTTTTCTGCAGCTAAAAATAATCTTCTATTCAGACGTGTTTGCTGAAGGACAAGAGAGGATTAGGTTTGCCAATCACATCGCTCCGTGGCCTTTAAAGCGATATAACTTGATAAATAAAAGCCTAAACTGTGTTTTGGCATTTGCTGTAAACTTTATTTCTGGGTCTTAATCTCTATTAGCGTGTCAGTTTGTTTGGTGCAGAGCTCCCTGGCTAAACCCTCCCTCCATGAGGTTTGTTTATCTCCTCGCTGACAGCTTTGTGACTTTGAATCTCCATCTCTAATGCAATGCTCTGGGGTGCATTGTCAGTAGATAGATGGGGATCCTCGGGTTTTAAATAATGCTACTGGAGACACAACATAAATACTCTGAGGGCAAAGATGAAAAGGAAATGAAGGCTAAATAATAAGGGAGAAGGGAGAATAATGGCTCGTTAGCTTCACTTGCTACGATCATTTTCCTAACCTGATGTGCAAACATTTCACGTGAGGGAAATTATTAGAATCTGACGTTCTGGCAAACATGCACGGTTCGTCTCTAATCGCGTTTCTCGACACATGCTTAACACACCAGAGCTGATCTAAAACTGGATTTACCCTCCATCAAAGCCGGAAGATCATCGGTGTGACGGGAATCTTTCTAACAATCAATGGCGCGCCAGAATCAGCACAAACGCGCGCCGAAATTTAGAATTTCACGCACTCCCCTTTCCCCCAACTCGATGCAGACGAGAATAGCGGCCCTCCAGGTCCCCGTCTGTGAACTCGATAAATGAAAAGGAGGGTGGGAAGGCGTGTGAAACTGCGTTTCAGTGACAGCGAGACCCCTTGCTGCGAACGAGGAAGACTGATGTGTAACACGCTAATGAAGAGCGCGGATAGACTCAGCATGTGAAGCTGCCAGTTTTCTTTGGAGAGACGGTCGCAGATGCAGATAGTGAGGTGGAGTTCACCAGGGCTTAAAGTATTCCGGCAGCGTGCCGGATCTCTGGCGTTTGACTTTGATTCAGGAAAAAAAAACACACACACAGAAATCTCTGAGTGGTCTTGAACGCAGGCGAGGCAAGCCAGCGACTTTTTCTCCCGCAATCAGAAGAATGGAGGCAAAATTCAAATAGCGCTGGGCCTGGACAGAGGAAAAGGGGCGGGGACTGAGAGCTGTTTGGGAGCTGGTGCCAAAAGTTAAGGAAGCTAGTCTATGCAACTAGCGGCAAAATATAAATAAATAAATAAAAGGCTCTTCGACGTTACGAAGAAGACGCCAGGCATAAAGCAGCTGTCCACGGGCTCCGCCACACCAGCTGTTAACCAGAGCAACAGCCACAACAGACGTAGCGGCCCCGATGACCGATCGTATTTCCGACTTGAAAATACGCATGTGCTTGTTCAGTTCAATTCAATTCAATTCAATCCAATTGTATTTGTATAGCGTCTGTTACAATGCTAATTGTCTCTAGGCGCTTTACAGAGACCCAGATCATGACCCCCGAGCAAATATCATTAACTAAAAAATAACATTGAATCCTTAACAAGGATAATGGCAGGTAAAAAAAACTCCCACAGAGGGAGGAAAAAACCTTTAAGCCAAACGGTCGTTCACTGCGGAACACGACTTATTAATGATCGCTCAACTGCTGGTAGATCCGTGTAAAAAAGTAGTGGTTGATAAAAATGCTTTACAAAACTGTCCGTTTCCACTTAGCGGGCCAGTTATATGAACACGTACGACATACTGTAGCTCCAGAGTTCTAGCCCTCTGATGCATGAATTATGAAAGCCTTGATCAAGATTTTTTTCTGAAGTGTTTTTATTCTTCTCAGGACTTGAAAAAAAATGTTCAACTTTTTTTTCCCCAAAAATATGATTTTTTCATAGAGTTACAGACATGTCCACTCTAGTGGACTACATGCGCCTGAGCACTCAACATAAAACATTGTATATTTACAATAGAACACAAGTTAATTCATTTTTATAGTAAGTTCATAAACACTTGTTTCTTGTTATGCAATGAAAAACATTTCAACAATTTTTTGGAAATTTCAACACTGTATAGGCGCAATGCTTAGGCCTGAATAATAAAACCAATGACACTCATAGCCGTGAATCTTGCACCTGAATGTGTCAAACCATCTCCAACAGGAGAAACATTATTGTGAGTCTTCACAGTTCTATAAGGATGCAGGACAGTATTACCAAGCCCTTATATTAGCATGTTAGAAGAAAACACCAACTGACATTTTAGTCTCCGAACACTTCTGTGTTCATCACATCTAGGCTGTATGAAAGTTCGCAAAGTATCCAGGGCACAGTGGCACACGTCATTGCATGCAGATGTATTTGGTCTTCCGTGTGCATGCAGCATCATGGCATCTGTTTGCATTTTTCACCTCTGTGAGCTGGGGCCAGTGATATCCTGTGGCAAACCTGACCTCACAGGCTACTTTGGTGATTGCTCTCCGCTTCACGGGTTGTGGGGTCCCACTGGGTCTTCCTCTTTTGCTTTGCTGGAGGGTGCCACTATTTATCAGTGCACAAACCACAGAAGCTTTGAACTGGAGGAGTCTCATCTTTTCCAAACCAGACATCAGGTAGAGGCGCCAGGCATTTACAATGGTCACATCCAAAAAAATGAAAACACTCGGATGTACCACCTCTTGTTTCAGCGTCTGTGGGGGTACATCGCCAGGCATTGGTCAACAAGATCAACCCCACCCATGTGTTGATTGTAAAGGGCCACAGAGAAGGGTTTTTGGACCATCATCATTGATTTTTCCTTCTTGACCCATCTGTTGGCAGCATCTTCAGGGGACTGGCCAGCACAGGACGAGACCATGTGGATGACTAAACTGTCGAGCCAACGTGTGACAGTGATGTTTGCATTATTGCTGACAACAGAGCAAGCTCCTCTGCCCATTTCTTTCAGCTGTTTTTCACTCTTGGGTTTCTGAGTTGCTCCCTTCAGCCTATTTTGCTCTGCATGTACCTGTGCCATAGATGCCTTGGTCTTTCAAGGCTTCGATGAGTGGAATGCTGCAGAAGAAGTTATCAAAAAACATCTTGTGATTTTTGTGTTTTATGTCATCACAAAGACACATCACCACATCTCCAGCCATTCCCAGTCCACTGATGCGACCACTACTTGCAGAGCCTTGGTACACTTCGAACCTATTCATGTAGCCTGAGGTTCCTGCCCTCACCCACACTTTTACTCCCCAGGGTTTGGGCTTTTTTGGTATGTATTGTTTGATGGACAGTAGGCCTTTGAAAGGAATGATCTGCTCATCAACTGACTGAAATTCCTCAGGGTCTGCTGCTGCCCTGAATGTCTCCTGAAGTGCACTTAGCAATGGTCTTATTTTGAAGAGCCTATCCGTGTTCTCTGGCTGGTAAGTCAAGTTATCCACAAAGTGCAGGTATCTCAGGATTTGCTCATATCTGTTTACAGACATGGCATTTGCAATTATTCCAAGACGAAGGCCATCCTCACTAGACCAGTACATTCGTGCCCTAGGATACCGAATGTACCCCATGATCAGGTTGATCCCTAAAAAAATCTGCATTCCTTCTCCTGTCACTGCCAGATTTTCTTTCCCTTTCTGGAGAGCATACAAGTTGGTGTTGTGCACTGTATCATCAATGAGATCTGCTGGAAACAGATGTCTGAAGAAATCTATGGGATCTCTTCCCTCCACATTCAATTTCCACTCTCCTAGAAAAGGAGGCAAATCTCCATCAAAGTCATTGTCTTGGATTTTCCAGATATTTTTGCGGGCTTGAGTATGGTCAGGTGCCATGTACACATCTTCCACAGCTCCCTGATCATGCTGACCTTCCTCTGCATCCTGACTGTCTGTATCTCCATCATCCTCAGCTCCTATGTCTCTGTCCTTCTCTGGCAGCCAATCATCATCACTGACGTCACTACACTCATCATCACTGGAGCTGGATGGCATTTTCTGGACTATTCTGTAGGCTGCCTTATTCTTTGCTGCGTTTGAAGTCTACAAAATATGATAAAATAATTCTTATAGTAACACAAACTACAGCTAATCTGCACAAAAGTGTATATTTTAAATGAATAGTTTATAAATATAACAATTATACACTGACTTATAACAAAAACAGTCACAAGAAACAGTGAAGCAATTATATGACTTGTGTTAAAAAAAATATACTGGGTGATGCATGATGTCCACTTCATTGGACACATGGTTAATCGTAATTTTCTACATATTGGACATAAAAATGTCATATTCCAAACAGATAATATCCTTCCTTAGATGTTACTACATATCATCATATTTTTTTTTATCAGTGGGGTTCTTCCAGCATAGAAGGATTTACAGGATATGCCAGCAGTGGTCGGCAGGGGGTAGCTGTTTGTCGGCCATCTTGGATTCAGAGGAAATTTACTTGCAGTTACACCAACTAACCACTGAATTGACCTCAATGGAGTATGGCAGCAGAGAGCACTCTAGAGGGTGACATGCAGTTCCAGCATTGAAACCAATGCATTAAAGAGAAAATTACTTTTTAGTAGCTGTCCACTGCAGTGACCGCTATGCACCAGAGGGAAAAGTCTATCTGATCAGCTCCAAGGATGGATGTTTTCTCTGAATTAGAGGTGGGCCAACGCGGGTATTGATATCAAACGATACTCATGTAAAAAGATTGATACTCAATCATTTTTTCTTTTCTTTTTTCTAACAGATAGTATCCAGGTAGATCAGAGTGGTCATCTTCAGCATCAGCTCATATTAACTTTCAAAGTATATGTGACTGGAGCCAACTCAAAGAAATATAATTAAGACCTTGAAATAACCCAGTGCATGTCATGTGTCCCATTAAAAGGTGTTATCTAAGATAAAATATAATTAGCAAATCCTTTATTTATCCCACGACAGGAAAACTTATAGAGTTAAAGCAACAGGAAAGAGCACACAGTGCAAAAAAATTACACAAGTATTGAAAGATATAATATAAAAGGAGGACTAGAAAAAAACATTATGAACAGAAATTCAACTCCAAGGAATATTTACAGAAAAATGTTAAAGCCAAGTTTATTCTTGGCTTTAACGAAATAATCAAAAGACAAAAATCACATAAATTCATGATAGATTAAGCTTAATATAAAAAAGTATCGGTATTTGTTAGGGGTGTAACGGTACATGTATTTGTATTGAACCGTTCGGTATGACGTGGTCGGTTCGGGACGGAGGCGTACCGAACGAGTTTCCACACGGACATATTAAGTAGAGGACCGCATGGAGCACAACAAACAGCAGTTGTAGCGGACGTCGTGGCTAATGCTGCTAGCATTGGCAATACGCCTCCCGCGACATAGTGTTAAATGTGGTGGGAAGCTGTGTTTGTACTCGGTCGTCTTTCTCTTTTTGTAGCGATGTTCACGCTGGGGTGGTGCCGTTTCAAATGAGTTAACAGGTTAGACGTGTTGCCAGAAACATACCCGATCTCGGATGAACAATGTCGGCAAACCACTTTGGTTTTATCAACTTCTCTTTGTCCCTGTTTATATTTCACCGGGGAGCCGAAGTTGTGTTTGATAGCTGCAGATTTAAGACCCTAATCACCCTAAACGCTGGCTTCAAACACATGATAAAAGTATTTGAGCCCCGATATCAATTACCTTCTCGTCCACATTTTAGCCAGAAAATCATACCGGGACTTTATGAAAGAATACAATGATTTGTTTTTAAAGAAACAATCTGAGCCTTATTCATGTTATTTAATCTGACTAACAACTTGAAACTGTTCAGTGATGCAACTGTTCAATTTTGCACATCAGATGGATATTTTCTTTAAGAAAAAGTCTGAGCCAATATTATTTTTATTTTGTTTTTCAAAATATCTACATTTCAGAATATTGTATTTATATTTTTGAGCAAAATTCTAGCTTTGTATAGGCTAATGTTCTTATTGTTTTAAAAGCACAAAAGTGTGTAATAAACAACTAGCACATTTATATTTTGCATTTTGTTTTCTTACTGTACCGAAAATGAACCGAACCGTGACCTCAAAACCGAGGTACGTACCGAACCGAGAGTTTTGTGTACCGTTACACCCCTAGTATTTGTATTGGTATTGGTATTGGTATCAGAATCGGCGAAACTGGCCCTGTATTTACTTGGTATTGGATCGATACCAAAATTCGCAGTATCGCCCAGCTCTACTCTGAATGTTGATGAAGCAACCACCCAAAAGATGGAATAATATTGAATGTAATGGTTCACTTTTTTAATGACGATGTATCCAGAGTAATAACATCTAATAATCTAATACCTGCCTCTGCAAATATGTTAAAGAGGAGACGACCCAATGGAATGTATTACCTATCACTTAATTTACCATTGTTTTGAACAAAAATAATGGAAAAGTTGCAATTTATATGTTTATTTGTACAAATTGCCCTTTACTGAATTAAATAGTTGCTAAATGAATCAGATTAATTGGCTTGATTGAGTTTCACATGTTTTAACGTATATAGTGATCCCTTGCCAATTCGCACTTTAAGTTCCGTTTTAGTTATTCGCGGATTTTTCAGAAATATATGATATAATAAAAAATTGTGGAAACATCACAGGATGTTGTGCGCGTTCTCTCACAGCAAAGAAATATTGTGAGCCAGCCTGGCCCTTTAAGAAGGTAGCCTTATGGGTAATGGTGTGGCCTTATGGGTAATGTAGTGTGTGTGTCGTGGGACGGCAGAATGAAAACAGGGTTAGATGAAAAGTGTAGTGATCATCAACAGCAGCCCAGCGTGTATAGATTTACATTCTCTGTTAACCGACAGGAGCCCAACAATACAACCTGTGTGATGTTACAAGTTCCTGCAGTGCCAGAATAAAGTGCTCGTTCCATGCAGAGAAAACCGGACTGTGTCTTTTGTTGTTGTTAGTGTGTTAGCCGCTAATGACGAGCCAAAAATAGCACAATACCAGCGGTTTGTTTACTACGGTTCAGAGACCAGAGACTGTGAAGGTAACAGAAAGACTACAGTTGAGCCTTTGTCTTGTTTTAATAAGGGATCACTGTAACTTAATAACCTTTACTTTCTAAAATTCACAGTTAAATTGTAGGTCATCTTGTACATTACCAAGCACAGTGCCAAAATGTTGTCAATAATGTGTATGTGTTGGATCCACTGCACCCCCGGAAAAAAGTTCAGGCTCTGAATTTTTTTTTTTTATTTTAAGCCGAGTTCAGTCACGTCAAACTAGTGATCTATTTGAAAAAAAAGATAAAACCCCAAAACATTGATGTTTTACCTGAAGCCATGAAACGCAGCACATTTCTGAGACACACGTGCAGCATCACATTTATATTTCTGCTAATCTAAATTCAATGCACAAATATAAGCTGATATTTAAACGAACTTACAGCTGACAAGCATCAGGAGGAGTTCTCGTTGATTGGATCGGAATAGGAGCGCTCAGAAAGGCAGACCGTCTAATTGAAGAAGCTCCATTGACTACTAATCAATGAAAGTGATTTCACAGATTTCACAGGAGGAGGATGAGCAAAGCCGCTGTGTTGAAAGAGATGCATTATAAGAAATAAAAAGATCTTTTCTGTGATCAAGAGCGTATTTGTGGGGTTGAGTCAAATCCTCCGGCAACAGACAACTCTATTGGTGCTTTCGCATCGAACTGTCTCTGAAAACGTCTCACTGAGTGAGCGCTTCAGATTTTACGGCATACATATAAAAAAAAGAAAAAAAAAAGAATCTGGGGGATGAACAACTGCAGTCATGTTATTTTGACGAGAGAGTCCAGTGGTTTCAGCTGGTTGTTACGAGCACAAACATCAGCACGGAGGTCCATATTCGGAGGCTGCTGGTGTAAATCAGCAGCTGGAGTCACGTGGCTTTGACGGCACCGGAGATCTGACTTGTTTCGCCCCCCCCGGTTCATGCAGGCGCAGTAAACTACTCCGTGTGACGCGCCTGTCGTCACCAGCATGATCTGCACCGGTCTACATTTCACATGAGGCTCTGGTTTAGAGGCAGGTGCACGTACCCACCCAGTATGCTGACAGGTGGCTTGTCGCCATCTTGATGAATGGGGGGGGGGGGGGGGGGGGGGGGGGTAAATAAACAAACCATGTGATACCTCAAAGCTAGATTGAATTCGCCAAATGAATCTTCTTATCGTCAGAAACCAACACTGCTGCTGTAAAGCAGTGAGTCAGAGTTTAGTTCAAAGCTGCTTGAAACATGCGAGGATTCACATCGGTTTTTGAACATTTTTATTTATTTAATTTTTTTTAGCCCAGGCCAAATTTAAAAAGGACCAAAGTTCAAAGAGATTTAGAGCAGGTGTGAATCCCACCTGGGAGTGCAACCTCTGAGACTGGAACTGGAACTGGGCTAACACCGGCGGTTCAAGCCCCATAACGCTACCCCAGACCCGTGTTAGTGGAAAAGCATCGACTATTTCCAAACCCAAGGCCTATTTTTTCTTCTGATGTGGCCTAAACTATTAAAACAGTTATCGTTAGACGGAGTGATGCTATTTTCATTCACCAGGTGGCAGAACTGCGCTGCATCCGGGAGTTTATGTGGACATGATGACTTGCAGTAAAGGAAGCAACTAGCCAAAACAAGCGATACGATCATTCGTTTTACGTTTTCTCCCTTCAAACCAAGGTTATTATAGTTAACGAAAACGAACGAAATAACGAAAACTAGAATTGAAAAAACATTTTCGTTAACTGAAATACAGTGATCCCTTATTTTTCGCGGTTAATGGGGACCGCCCCCCCCCGCGTAAATCAAAATCCATGAACTGGAGCCGGAGCCCCCCGAGCCTCAATAATGTGTTTAAAATATGTTTAAAAATCCCAAAAAAGTAGCGAGGCACTTCAGCGAAACAAGACAAAGGCTCAACTGTAGTCTTTCTGTTACCTTCACAGCCTCTGGTCTCTGAACCGTAGTAAATAAACTGCTGGTATTGTGCTATTTTTAGCTCGTAATTAGCGGCTAACACGCTAACAACAACAAAAGAAACAGTACAGTTTTGTCTGCATGGAACGAGCAATTTATTCTGGCACTGCAGGAACTTGTACATCACACAGGTTGTATTGTTGGGCTCCTGTCGGTTAACAGAGAATGTAAATCTATACACGCTGGGCTGCTGTTGATGCTCACTACACTTTTCATCTAACCTCGTTTTCATTCTGCCATCCCACGACACACACTCCATTACCCATAAGGCCACTCCATTACCCATAAGGCTACCTTCTTAAAGCGGCCAGGCTGGCTCACAACATTTCTTCACTGTGAGAGAATGCACACATCCTATGATGTGTCTGCAATTTTTAAAATTTTTTTAAAATATATTATATATTTCTGAAAAATCCACGAATAACTAAAATCGCGGAACTTAAACCGCAAATTGGCGAGGGATCACTGTAAAATAACAGGTTTTTTTAAAAAACGATAACTAACTAAAACTGTATTACGTCTTTATAAAACGAACTAAAATTAACTATAATAATATTAAGAACACAGTCCAAAGACATGCATGTTAGGTTAATTGATAATTCTAAATTGCCCGTAGGAATGAATGTGAGTGTGAATGGTTGTGTGTCTGTATGTGTGGCCCTGCGATGGACTGGCGACCTGTCCAGGGTGAACCCCTGCCTTTCGCCCGTAGACGGCTGGGATAGGCTCCAGCAGATCCCCGTGACCCTTCAAGGATAAAACGGGTATAGAAAATGGATGGATGGAATATTAAGAACATCCTTCATTTTCATATTTGTAAAGTTTTTTCACATAAACGTTTTGGGATTCACATGAGCAAAAAAAAACAGCAAAAAAAAAACAAACACCTAGAGTGATTAGTGACAGCTGTGGCAAAAGTTGGGAGAAAGCGTCTCAGTCCTATTTGGGATTTCTTTGACTATGACTGTGTTAACGATAAAAATAAGTGCCTTGATGTAGGAGCAGGTGATACAATGTGTGGAATACTTCTCAAGGAGAAAAAAACCCACGAATCTGAAAGTCCATTTGAAAAGCTCACACAAGAAGGCTAACTAAGACTACCTGGATAAGCTAGGCTAAGCTAGCCCCCTGGAAAGAAGGCTAACCAAGACTAGCTGGATAAGCTAGGCTAAGCTAGCCCCCTGGAAAGAAGGCTAACCAAGACTAGCTGGATAAGCTAGCCTAAGCTAGCCCCCTGGAAAGAAGGCTAACCAAGACTAGCTGGATAAGCTAGCCTAAGCTAGCCCCCTGGAAAGAGAAGCTACAGCTGCAGGCCAGTCAGCGTTGGGAAGGAACGAGAGAAAACAGCAACTATAATGGACTGTTTCCACCGGCGACCAGATAGCTGCTGGTCAGTAAATATGCAGGAACGCCACAAGAGGGAAGACGCTTATGAATGTAAAATATGTTTATTGAGACCAGAATGTAAATACGACTATGTGATTGATAGCCTTCAAAAAGTTCAGTGCTTTACTCCAACCAAAATTACAAATAATTTACAAAATAAAACTAACACCGAAACTAATAAAAACTAAACTAAAACTAAGTATTTAAAAAAAAAAAAAATAAAAACTAGCAAAGCTGCTCTAAAAGCTAATTAAAACTAACTGAATTTGAAAAACTAAACTTAAAAACGAAATAAATCTAAAACTAATGGAAAATTCAAAACTATTATAACCCTGCTTCAAACAATCATGGTGTACTACTGCAATGCTAAGTTGAACTGATATAGATCCGAAGTAAAGAAGCTTCACATCTACCCCGTCGTGGCTGACGTGACGTGGGTAAAGCTGCAAAGATCTCTCCGCTGAAGATTTAAGGCACCGATTCGGCGTGAGAGGGAGGAAAAATGGCGGCGTGCTGAACCTCAGAGCGTCCTGTATCCCTGTCATTTCGACAAGATCGGCGCTGACAGCTACACGACTGACGACCCCGTCTCCGTCGCCCGGACCAACCGGAGGGAGCCAGTCGCGCAGGGAAGATCTGCAGAGCGCTGGATGAGCGTGAGCGCTGCCCCCCCTTTTACACGCTATGATCTGCGGTACTCGGATGGGCCCTTTTTAAAGTCTAGTTAAATTAATTATTCATGGACGGCACCATAACAAGCGACTGTAATCTGGCTTCAGCGGAGTAACAAAGAGCTCTGTTCTAGGTCAGGAGGAAGTCTCTCCGTTGCTCTCGTGGTTGCATCGGAACGGAGCATGCAAAAACTTTGTCCCGTCTTAAAAATGACGGCGGGCGAGCTGACAGGGACGGTGGCAGGTTTCTCACTTGAAAGTGGTGAGGGACTGAGAGCAGGCGCGCTTTGTTTGCGGTGGGTGTTTTCCTGGCTGGATTCGTCATCTTTCATTGTACATTACAACTAAATGACAAAGTTGCAATTAACCCCGGGCGTGGCAGCAACTTTAAATGTTTAAGTGCACGCTTCTAGTGCATGCCTCTGTGTGGCAGAAAAAAGGGGGGAGCAATGTGTCTGCACACAAAAGCGCTAAAGGTGTAGTGGACACGTGGCCCTGCGGTGAATGCACGGCGGTCAGCGACTGAGCCAGACGCCAGTGTCTGATGGAGATTAGATCAGAAAAATGCACATCACAATAAGTTGAGCCTGTTTTTTTTTTTAAAAGCCATTTTAGTCTGATACAATTAAAACTGGTCTGCTAGATTACAGTTCAGTCAATGTGTGGTTGCCAGATAATGCATTCTTCCTAAATAGCCTATTCAGCCAATGCCTAGGACATTTGCTCCTCTTTATAATTTGCATAAAAAAAAAAAAGAAAATCAGGCCAAAAGGAAACAATTTATCACCTTTCATTCTTTCACACAAACACAATGCGGTGCGGAGATGGAGTTTTGCTCGCTTTTCAGACATTCGAAGAACCC
The DNA here is from genome assembly GCA_018398805.1 of Hirundichthys speculiger. NCBI lineage: Eukaryota > Metazoa > Chordata > Actinopteri > Beloniformes > Exocoetidae > Hirundichthys > Hirundichthys speculiger. The sequence goes on from JAGFBZ010000489.1 coordinate 462,662, forward strand.
TCCCTGCACCCGTGCCCTCCCTTTTTCAAGTACAAAAGGCACACTCAGATGCCGAGATTAGCGCCAAACCAAACCAGGTGATTAAAAGCTCAATTCCAGCCTCAGTGACTTCTGTTCATTAACTGATTTGCTCGCGGATCTTCGGCGGCAAAGATCCTCTCTGCTTTGACGTGACCCAGCGTTTGTGCAGAGCATCTTCCCCGTTTCACAAAGCGAAGCTGAACGGCGTCCAAAAGCGTAAAGCTGCACAGCGCTTACTCGACAGAACGGGGAGAATCAAGCAATGCTGTTCGGCGGCATTATCAGGGTGCAGGGACTTGTGTCTGCTCTTCTACTTAAGATGATAACACATGTTTTTGTGTCGTGCTTGAGTGCAAAGAGACGCAGCTGCACGGTGCAGCATGAGGTTGCACGGCATAAACCGCATGTGTCAAACACAAGGCCCGCAGGCCAAATGTGGCCCGCCACGTCATTTTATGTAGCCCTCAAGAGCTTGTGCATTATTGGCTTAAACTTTAAACCAATATTTTAAGAATTTAAATAAACTTACACCGCTTTAAAGCGCATATTGACAATAAACTACATCTTCCACAATGCATTTCGTTATCACCCACAACGATAACAGTATCTCACCATGAGCAAGACATCAAGACGATGTTCAGAACTGATGGACTTAAGAAAAACCTCTACAAACGAACCCCAATATGTCCAAGAAAAGAGAAATTGATGCACAAGGAAGGCAGTTTCATGAACGACGGGAAAACAAATACAAGTTTGTACCTCAAGGTGAAAAAACAGTATGTCTTTTGTGTTATGAGGCGGTGTCAAAGTTTAATCTACGTCGGTATTTTGACAACAAACACTACACTAAGTTTGCTAAATGTAGCCTACAAGAAAAACAAAGAACCGCTTCCGCTTCTGAAACAAAGGTAATGGATACTCTCAGTGACGTTTACAGAGTCCGTTACCATAGCAATGGACTCTGTAAACATCACCTGTGCGAGAGTAGGTTTATGACCACAAATACTGATTTTAATATAATAATAAGTTAAATATTTGAAGCTTTAATACATAATAAATACAGAAACAGTTATTTAACATTATAATAAGGTGTAGTTTAATATATTTTGATTTACATAGCATTTTGTTACATTCATGCTGTCGACGTCAACCATGATGCTGATGTGGCCCTCAGTGAAAATGAGTCTGACACCTCTGGACTAGACCATCAAGGAGAACTCTGAGGTCAAGAGAGCACTTAACGCCCTCTGCTGGAGGATCAAATGAGTTTTGATGACCGCTCATCTGGCCGCTCTTTGCCTGCTTTGTAATTACAATCACAGTGAGGACCACATGGTCGGGGGGAGGAGGGGGGGACAGATACATGACCCACCAGAATCTCATTCATGGGAAAGTAGTTCTCGTGTAATATCACTCTCAATAAACGCTTCTGAATCACGGGCCGGCGCTTCCGTGCTGTCCGGAAATGTTTGATGCTCATGGAAAGAATCTGCATCCGTGTAAACAAACCCACTGCGACGGACCGACGCTCATTTCCGGAAATGGTCAGAAATAAAAGGGGACAGGCTCTGTGTCTGTGGGAAAGAATTCATAACAAATTAATTTATGCTTGTGAATCCGGCACGTTCACTTCCCAGTCGTTTGGCTCTGTTAGGAAGTGAGCAAATTAATTTAAAGGAACCTGCCTCATGCCAGCAGTTAGACAGTTATGCATAAAACACTGCAGCTGTGCTGGATTTTATTTTGTCTGCTGATGCAGATTTCACATTATTTGTCAGTTCTTGTCCTAAAAATCCTGCACTTGTGTTAAAAAAAAAAACAGCTCTCAGGACGGCTCTTAATTTTTTGTGCCAGCGATCGATGTGCGAAACACTCTCCATTTTTCAAAAGGGTTTGCTTTTCTTCCTTTCTGCAGTGTTGAACCACCCGGCAGTCAGTCCATCCATATTTCAACGGCGCAGCCTCCCAGAGTGACAGAGTTCGCTCTGCTAAGTACCGCGGCATAGATGGTGCGCCGGGCAGCACGGACGGTTAAGACGATGGCCTCCCGCGCACCCCTCCGGAGCTCAGAGGAACGGCGTGATATCGACAGTTTTGTTCAGCAAAAACGCTCCCTGGTGCAGAGTCGACTCTCCGCACGCAAACACAATGGCGCTCTGGCTCATGACGTGTATACATTAGGGATGGAACGGTTACCGGTATTACGGTAAAGCGCGGAAAAATTTTCCACGATAACGATAACCATTTATGTTTGACTTCGTCTCATTATCGCAGTCGATTACCAGGATATGTAATATCAGCCTCATTCAAGTCTGCGAGCGACTCACGACTGTGTCTCATGTGAATATGTAGCTTGTAACATCGGCATTGTAACGTAATCATGGCAGAAAGTGGTGATAGCACGCAGGACATTTATCAACCCACTAAAATGACGAAGTCCAAGGTCTGGGCATATTTTTATTTATTTTTTAATTTTTTTTATTGCAGAGGGACAACTGGTGGAGGACAGTTATCTGTCTGCAGAGCACTTGTTTACATTTTACATTGTAATTTGTACAAGTAACTTGAAGGAGCTAAGGCTAATGCTTCAAGCTACTGAGATGTTTCACCAAGAGTAACCTGGTCGACGCGCTTCGCTAACTCACATTTCGTAAACATTACCATTGCGTGTTGATCAAAAAATGATGTTCTTCTGATGCAGTTAAAATATTAATTTATTCCATTAACTGATCCTAAAACCATAACGCCGGCAGTTAGCGCCACAGTGGTGAAAAACCTTTTGCCCTTCCGGGTCAAACAGCTAACCACTAACAGGCAGCTACCTTTATACCTGACCCTCAGGTAACAACACAGCGACACCCACAGACACACAGAGTGAACTACAATTCAGAACATATTTGGCTCCCAAACAACTGTTTCTTTATTTGCACATTTATACTTATTTAAGGTTCACCTTAAAGTTTATTTCATTATCAAAATTACAAGATTTTGTGAAATTATTTAAATGTATGTGTTTTTTAGGCATTTGTACAGCAAATAAGAATATCATGATAATATCGTAAACTGTGATAATTTGGTAACTATAATCGAGATATCAAATTTTCCATATCGTTCCATCCCTAGTATACATGTGTCGGCTTCATGCTAGATCAACACCCGCCCATGTGTCCTGCCAGGCTCGTAACTCAACTCTGTGGAAACACCGATGCTGAGCCCTTTGTTTTTTTTTAATGTCAGTGAGTTATGGTGTTTTCTCCCAGCAGACCTTGCCTGTCTCTCTCTCTCTCTCTCTATCGCTGCATCTCTGTGTCATCTCTTTCTCTACCTCCGTTGCTTCTTCTCACCCCCTTCCTCCCGTCTCTTCCTCTCGTTCTCTCCGGTGCACCAGGACCGTTGTAAAACACTGGCCTGAGTCCCAAGTGCTCAGGAGGCTCAGGGGCTCAGGGTTGACTGATCGCTGGATTTCACCGCGGGCTCCCGCAACGGGGGATTGTTCAAGAAGCTTTCCTTTCCCACTGAGACCCCGGTGGATTAAGGATTCCTGGCTTCTGTTGCAGTAATAAGGCCTCACACACTGCCAAGAGAAAATACTGCAGCAAAGCCCCGCGCTGCCTCAACTGCAGATGACACGCGTTGCCATGTTTCGCCCCTCATAATTATCCCTTTTGTTTCTGCTCTTCATAACTTGAAAGGAATAAATGAAAGTCAGCGGCGTTTCTTGTCTCGCGGAGGCACGTTCCGCGTTCATATTTCAAGTAAAAAGCATCTTTGTCCTTTGAATTCTCCTGCTCGTGCTCCAGTAAAACTGCAGCAGAGACGCGGAAACTCTCATGTGATTCATGAACGGGAAGCTTTATTCAAAAAGCAAGTAATAAAAAGGTGAAACTCCTCGAACAACAGATGTGGAGTGTGAAGGTTAAAGCAGCGACGCTCACTGCCACAAGGACGGGAGTGATTGTTCGGCTCTGCAGCAGTTTAGCCAGGAAACGAAACTGCCGGCGTTCTTGGAAGAAAATGCAGATGTTTCACATGCTGCTCTTCACGAGCACTTTATTACTCACTCAGCACTCTGAGCTGAATGCCAGCAGGTCGGAGGGGATGAGCGAGAGCTAGCCAAATGCAATAAAACAGAAACAAATCCTGAATGGCTCTTTCTCCGTCAGGAAAGGCACAACGTGTACGAGGAGATCTGAAGGCTGAGAGATGCTATTTATGTGAAGCGAACATGCTAACTGTTCAAATGATGCTGAGGAATTCAGGTGAAACAATCGTTAAGAAGTTGGCAAAGAAAGCCGGATACATATGTCTTTTTTGTTTCTCCGTAGAATAATTGTGTGCAAATCTCAACATATCTGCAAAACAAAAGCTGGATCGGGTCTCAGAGCCCGGGTAGGGTTTGACTGACGGCTCAGCTCACCGTATCTGCGCTGATTGTCATATAGCTTCACATAAAACTCTTTTGTCAGCAGCGGTACCGGGGGACGGCGACAAACCGTTGAGCATTTTCAACGGCTGACATTTTCAGGTAAGCCGACCGCCTAAATATCTTTCTATGGTACCTTGCCAATGTTAAAACTGCTTTTCCCCACAGTGGATGCATGTTTGGTGAAAGTGTAACACAGAAGGTTACGTTGATGGTACTAAAAATATATTTTTTTGCATACACACATCCATATTTTTAGCTGGTACTACAGCAAGTTTGATTTTTATTGGTCTAAACATGCACAATGTAACAAAAGCTTTTGTTTGATCCTGGCAGGTTTAATTGGCCCGGTGACCCTGGTGGTTGCACTCTTGAGTGATGGGTAATTAAAAAGTTGACTTTGCTTTGAGGGTGCAAACTCAACCCTGTACCATCTCGAGGCCTGCCGTCTTTTGGAGTTGCTGCTGACAAAAGTCGAGACCAGGGGTGTCTAAACTCAGTCCTGGAGGTCTGAGATGTTTCCCTGAAACAACACGCCTGATTCTGATGAATGGATCACCATCAGCTCATCATCCAGGTCTGCACAAGACCGTTAATGACCCGTTCATTTGAATCAGGTGTGATGAAGCAGGGAAACATCTAAGACTTGCAGGACACTGGACCTGGAGGACTGGAGTTGTTCACCCCTGGTGTAGATGGTCTTTTTTCCTTTTTTCTGACCGGAGCACACAGTGGCTGCCAGTGGTGGGCAATTTCACTTTCTACACGAACCTATTAAGTTCATAGTTCACAGAAATTAAAATTAACTAGTTGAGTTCATAGTTCATATTCAAAATTGGGAACAGGAGTTCACCATTTCAAAAAATGAGCTAAATAGTTCATTTTTAAATTCTTTTTTAATGTTGCTGCGAGCAATTATTTGTCAAAATGATTGCCACTGCCCATATACTACACCACCACAAACAGCAATTATTTTATCCATTTTATCTGTTGAAAACTATGTGTCCAATTCTGAATCCTGAACCAACCAGGATTCACATTAGCATTGAAGGGACAGCCCATGTAAACCTGTCATTTCTGTTTCAGTTTCGCTCTACAGTATGTTAAAGATATGAGGAAACACTTGCTGCCAAATGTTCTTTATTATAAGACAAAAACAGGTCCTTAAGGTACAAATGTTTTTTCCCCCATTTCAATATTTTAATTCCCCCCAGCAGTCGGGGTCTCCTCCAGCTCTGGGTAATTGCAGCTTTCATCTTCCTGCTTGTTTTAAACATTTGATGACGCAGTTGTTAGCGTGACAGCAGCGACAGCCGTGTTTCCATGTTTGATTGATTTCCTCAGATACATATCAGGCTCGTTTGTGGTGGATTTTAAATGGGGTTCGCTGGAAACCTGGAACGGTTTTGACCATGCGAGAACTTTGAAAGAGCGTCGTTCACAATTGCCGGAATGAACTCGTTCACGCCCGACGCTCTTCAAGGAGAAAGAGAGCGCAAAAAAATTCGCAAAATATGAACTAGTTTGTGAACTTTTGTTCACGCTCAGGTACACGCTCAGGTGGCTACGACAAAAAGACCTGGGACAGTTGTTGATCTGACATCAAAACATGTTTCTGCTGCGTGATGGTCCATCCCAGATGCCTCAGAGTCCAGGGATGTTGACATTTTTTTTTCTTGTTTTGGTTTTTATTTGCACACTAAAGATTAAAGTGCCATTTGTGAATGTATCTCTATATTGGAGAACTTAAAAGTTTCCCGAAGTAATCCTTTTCCGACGGTTACATCAACTGTATATGAACGACAGATCTGGATACCATCTGAGGGATCAGATGTCTGGTGTCCAGCTTAGACTTGATCCCCAACCTTGTACACACAAAAAATACCCTCCGATTCCATTATTTTTTTTATGATATCATGCACCAAACCAGAGGAAATCTGCGAATCCCTTGCAATATTTCTTTTTAAACAGTTCAATGACTTTCTCGTATATTTGTTGACAAGTGGGGGATCCCCTGGCTACCTCAGAATATTAGCCCCTCATCCATACAGCTTTGTCCTAGCACCTGTACCAGCCTTTTTTGGATGAAAAAAGATTAAATAAATAAAATCTTGGACTCATAATGTCCACAGTGGAATATAAGTCAAAGTAAACTTTGGAATCAGTGCACTGATTTTTATTTTCAGAATCCTTGACATCCCAAATGTAGAGAACTAGAGATGTTCCGATACCATTTTTTCCCTCCCGATACGGATTCTTGTGCAGCGGGTATCGGCCGATACCGATTACCGATATGATATTTGAAAAAAAGAAATTGCACAGTGCCTGCTGGTAATATAATTATATAATTCTAATTGTTCTAAAACATAAATAAATACAGTAAATCCAGACCATTTATGTCTATATTTATTTCCAAATAGAACAGTATAAAACAGTATTGCAAAATTAAAAAATATTTCTTTTTTTCTGGTAGTGCAACAGAAGTAACCCATAAATAAATTATTAAATATACAGTGGTACCTTTACTTACGAATGTATCTACTAACGAAATTTCCAGCTAACGAAATGCCTCTTCAGAAAAGTATTGCATCCATATACGAAAGAAATTCCAGGTTACAAAGGCGAAAAATTTCAAAATACACGCTGCTACTCGCAGCCCGAACGTAAACATACTTGTCGGCTCTGTATCTCGGTTTGAAAGCGGTTCATCCGAGCTGCTCTGCCATTGGGTATCGCTCAGCATCTTCCTGGCATCCCATTGGCTAGAAGGGCCTCTTGTCTGTATAAGCGTAACCCAGCAACCCAGGTAAATGAACAATTTTTATTCTTTAATATACTTTATTCTTTGTTCTTTATTCTTAACATTAGTATAATTGTGCAATAATCTAATTCTAACATGTATTTCTTACAGGTTTTTATGTCATTTCATGTATTATTTATAATTTATAAAATATTATGTCCGACTAAAATGCGATTCTAATTACGAAGTTTTCAGTTTACAAAACGACTTTCAGAATGAATTAATTTCATAAGTAGAGGTACCACTGTAAATTACTTGGTGTGGGTTGGTGCCTGGACTCCTGTACTTGCCGATACCGATACCGATACCAAAATACCGATACCGATACTGGCATTTTCGGCAATATCGGAGCAATTTCAGATACTGGTATCGGAATTGGAACAACACTAGTTAGAACCTTTCATTGGTGCTACTTTTTTCATATTATCTCATCTGTCTGTAAATATTCCTTTATTAACAGTGAACGCCGATCTTCTGACCCAAACAGGTGCACGCCAAAGAAAAGCTCCAGCCTTGGCATTGCAGTAGAAACGGAAAAATCAGTTAGACACAAAAAATGAGGCTCACATGACAGATTGATGCTGCTTAAGGTTTTTGTGTCACAGCTGCTGTGTGTCTGTGTGAGTAAACAAGTGATCGCTCCTCTTGACAGTTACTGTGACATGAAAGTACATATCTGCAGAAATGATTCGATAAGCTGCAGGAAGAAAAAAACACACAGACGCACACAAAACAAAACGTTTGTTTGCAGGATTTTAATTGGTCGTGTTTGTAGTGACAGCCGGTACTGCCATGAAAAAGAGAAGTAATCTGAAGTTGTTTTTAAAAGAATGTGGGCGACTTGACAGAGTAAGTCGGCATGCAGGAAAACAGAAAAACAGAAGAGAGAATTTTAATTAATTTAATTAGAGTCCGGCGGAAAGACACAAGCAAGGAAATTAAACGTGAAGCAAGATGGAGATGCTCAACACTGAGACTAAGGGTGCTTTCACACTTGTCCCGTTTGGAGCAGTTGTTCCGAAACAGGGAGCGTTTCCCCTAAAGATCGGTTCTTTTGGTAAATGTGAACACAGCAACGCGCTCGGATGCGGGACAAAACAAGTGAGCCGAGATCGCCTAGGAGAGGTGGTCTCGGCTCGCTTCCATTCGAGACCTGGAGCGGTTTGTTTGCAGTGAGAACATAATCGACACAGCAACCGACACAACTCACTCATAACTGTGGTTCAACCTCCAAGAGAGGGGGGTAGTAATGCACCCGGTTGCCAAGCGTCAACCAAAATGGAAGACGAATAAAAAGGAGAAGGCGAAGAATTAATAGTTTGACCAAAATCCGAAATGAGTTGTGGGCTGACATGGAGCAATGAGGAGGTCAGATGCGTCGATTCCTTATCGTCGGCGGATATTTTATATATATATATATATATATTGGATATTTTCTGTTACAGGGCACTGGTACATTAACCACAGAAACACACAGAAACAAACTAGCCACACTTGCTGACGATTCTCCATAGTTGTTGTTTTTCCCGGGGTACGGAAGAGGAAACTCCTTCTGCGTTCATTTCTCAACAGATGGTTCTCACATGGCATTTGTTAACAGCTTTGAATCGCTAGAGATGGTTGCCCCAAACGAAAACAACTGTATCAATTCAGCCCCTGAATCGGAACAAAACAAATGGGCCACAGGTCTGAAAGCACCCTAAAGGCTTGTTTCGGGAGCAGAGGGGGCTTCTTATGAGATGTTGATTGCTTGGGTCGGAGTGCTCGTTGTGAGGGGCACATCCAGCGCTTCACCATTGGCTGCAGTTCCAGATGCTCTCTGCGGTGTTTTTGCTGCTGTGGCCTCCTTCGTGCACATCATTGGCAGAGACCGTCCACCATTAGCTCTTTACGGTCGCCAGATTCCATTAACGCCATTGCAGGAAAGGAATCTGACCTCTGACTTGATACTCTGCCAGGTCCCTCAAACGGCCAGCGGCCCCCTTCATGATCACACCGTCTTTATGGCCCTGCAGTCAAGCCGGACGACGATCTGCATCCTGGACACAGTTGCGAGCGGTCATATGAAACCTCCCGGAGCCGGCGATGCCTCCGTTTAATACAAAGGGGTGCATTTTATTACAAAGGAGCCTTGAAGAAGAGTTCAACGGCCCTGCCGATGTGACCAGATGCAAAATACTTCGGAGCCTCTGGAAGTGACACGGCGCCACTTAATTAAAGAAAAGTGCTCCGAGGCTTCTGCCAGCTGAGGCTTCGGAGCGGATTGATCTGACCGGCCTCCGCCCGTGTGAGCGGTGGATTCTGATGTAAGCCGGTCCAGCTGGTGTAATAAGACACCGCTTCCATCACACAATAGCAAGGATTACAGAAGCCCACGGACCTGATCTCCTTAGAGTCTGGGGAAGAGTAATTGCAGGATTTGTGATTTTTGATAACACCAAGCCGGAGACAAAAGGGTGGCGCCTGTGGTTTGGTCGCAAAAAGAAAAAAAAAAGTAATGAATTTCCAGGTTATTACTTCTCTTTGCTTTCATATCAGTAAAGAAGGAAGAAAGACATTATTTTTCTCCAGAGGGCAGAAGAACATTTCCTTTTTATTATTCTTTATTTTGATGTTGAGACTTTCAACTCTTTGCTCATCACAAATCAAACGTTGCTGGAGTATCTATCCACAGACCGTGAACTACTACAGACAGCTGCAAGACTTTTTCCTCAAGTGCCATTATGTCGACTGCACAATCCCTCAATCGCAGATGGAGATAAAGGTGTGTTATATGCCACTCCAACACACAAATAAAGAGGCATGCATTGAATTCTATATATAAAGACGTCCATCAGAGAATCCAATGTCTGCAGGGAGCTGCAGGTACACTTAAAGGGATAAAAAGTCGCAATGCTGTTATAGCTTTTCACTCACTTCTATTACAGTAAATGTCTGAGCTGCTGGACGGTCATCCTTGTCAGTTTGCACCTCAATACCTGATTGGAAAATAAATGTTTCTCTAGTGGAGCTGTGTTTTTTTTTTTCATTATTTACTTTTCTTTTGAGAAACTGAAACCCATCAGTGGGCACCTTGTAGTGAGTAATAAAAGCATACAAAAAAAGAAGGAAGCTCGACTTTGTGTTGGATATTTTTTTCCAATTTCTTATATGAAGGTTAAAACTGTGATACAGTGGTACCTCTACTTATGAACGTCTCTACATACGGAATTTTCAGGTTATGACACGCCTCAACAGGAAAACATTGCCTCTTGTTACAAAAGAAATTTCAGGATATGAAAGGGAAAAATACAGTACGCGCTGCTACTCGTAACTCCCAGAGTTTACCGAACGTAAACATAATTGTAGCTGCTCTGCCATTGGCTATCGGCTAGCATCTTCTTGCCATCTCTTTCTGAATTCTCTGAATCACGGAATTTGTTGAAAAGAATCACCCAGAAAAAGTGTTCACTAGTCGCTCATTATGATGATGTTTGCCTTGCACATTTTCAAAGGGTTGTTAAAAGCCGACAAAAGCAAACGTCCTTGGATCGGTTCTTTACAAAACTTCAGGCAAAAACCACTGCTGAGAGAGAAAAGGTGACGCCCATAGCAGTTAAAAGGTAAATGAACATAATTTTTTTTTTACTTTATTATTTATTATGTACAACTCCCATTTTATGTTTATTGTGCAGTAATCTAATGGTAACATGTATTCGTTACTGTTTTGATGCATTTTTATGATTTATAAAAAATTATGTCTGAATTTTGGGGGGCTTGGAATGGATTAGAGCATTGACATGCAAAAGGGGTCTCTACTTACTAAATTTTCAGGTTACGAAACTACTTCCTGAACCAATTAATTTTGTAAATAGAGGTATCACTGTATTTCAAAGAGGATATAGAATGTCAGGCCAAACTTATATTCACCTCTTCAAATAATCCTTCATATATATACATATATATATATATATATATATATATATATATATATATATATATATATATATATATATATATATATATATATATAGATATATATATATATATATATATATACATATATATATATATATATATATATATATATATATATATATATATATATATATATATATATATATATATATATATATATATATATATATATATATATAAGGGCTGTCAGTCGATTACATTTTTTAATTGCGATTAAAGAAAGATTTTCATAGTTAACTCGCGATTAAACGCACATTAATCGCATTAATCCATCATCTTTAACCATTTTGTCCTATATAAGGTCACGGGGATCTGCTTTATTTTTTTTTAAGCCTTTAGTTTGAAAACTGGAAGTCCACCAATGCTGCCTTACTTTTTGGGGGCTTCATTCATCAGCTTCTTTGTATATTTCGTCGGGGCCGCTGGTTGTTCCTTTTGACGGTCCCTAAACTCCACGGCAGCAGTGAGGTATTCAGAAGGACATTCAGTGCTGTTCCTTAGAACAGCCATTCCCAAACTTCAAAATACCAAGTCCCAATTTGAAATGTGAAAAATCTCTGCAGCCCACCGAAACCTTTAATCACAACTGTGATCAACATTCAGGACCAGGAACCATGATCTGATATTAATGTAAGGGGTCAACAAATAAGGTGACACTTGTCATATTAAGTTAAGATGACAGTAGAATAACACTTAACTGGTTTGTTTTATTACTTCTTAATGTTTTTTTAATCATGTCATGAATATTTTACAGTAATTAAAAACATATTTAAAAAATATAGAGGATTTAAAACATATTTGTTTAATTTTAATTACCTCTTACGGCCCACTTGTGGTACCGCGACGACCCACCAGGGGGCCGCGGCCCACACTTTGGGTATCACTGCCTTAGAATTTTGTCCACATTCACTGAGCTTGGAGGGTTGATGACACTTGTGAAATGTCTGTCATACTTATATCTACAAAATGATACCAACTTGGATGAAATTGGTGCTGTTTTCATGACGCTAATAACTTTACCGTGTCCTGCGGTGGTAACTCAATTCACAGAGACAGTAAATACAAATAACCTTTTTCTTATCAACAGACCCATCTGGCAGCACCTTAAAGCTAAACTTACCATTCATAAGACCATTTTTGGTCACCATGTCTGTCCCACACTGTAAATACTGTAAATACACTTATTGGCTGAGGGTCATATTTACAGAAACGTGTGTGCGTTAATCTCGCGTTAAAAAAATAGTGTCGTTAAACTGTTATTAACGCGTTAACTTTGACAACCCTAATATATATATATATATATATATATATATATATATATATATATATATATATACACATTATAAGGAGTTAGGACTCAGACTGCATGAAATATCTCCAGACACTGCCTTTTTCTCTTATCCCTTTGTAACTCCTCCTCTCTTGTTTAAATCTCTTCTATAAATCCGTGTTTTTTCATGGGCCATTTCATCATCTGCAGCTTGCTTTGTGGATCGATTGTCTGACCCTCTTGCACCCACTGTGAAGTCTTTACTTTCAGCCTTGCTGAGGTGCTGCATATACAGTCACAGATGCGTGGATGGATATAAAGATATCTTTTTTTCCACAACGCCACTCTTCTCTGACCAAGAACCATATAGTCTCACGTTTGAAGAGCTCATTCTCAGTTGTTCACTCACTTCTGGAGTCTCTGTCGCTCCTCTTTCCTCCTCTTTTCTGAGGTGTGTGAGGCAATGCCCCGACCCACCTGCTCCATCTCCGGTCCAGCCTGTAGACGTGGTCGTGGTCACTGGCTGGTGCAGAGGAAGCGTTGGAGGCCAACATCACCGCTCTGCATCTGGCTGCCGGACTGCTTTATCTCTGCGGTGGATACGAGGCGACAGACACCATCACAGCAGACATAATCGGGGCGTTGGGAGTTAATAAAACATGTTAGATTAGACTGTCAAAGGGGGCTGGTGAAGGACACGCTCACTGTCACTCACACTTACGCACAAGAAAACTGACGTCTGCTGCAAGATTCAGTAGCGTCAACGTCCAGATTGTGGCATTAACCATCAATATATATGCAGAGAGTTGTTTAAAAAATAAAAATAAATTTAAAAAAGATGCTCTGCTTGATGACGTTGACGGGGCCGAATCATCTGCAAACAGTAATTCATTCCAATTCAGTTCATTCATTCATTCAGATTTTATATTGAAAAATGTTGACTTTTAATGGCATGTATTGTACTGTTGAAAGAAAAGAGCTCTCCTCACCACTGCTATTTTCTTTGCAAATTTCTTTACACGCAAACACACACACGCACGCACGCACACACTCCTGAATCCTTACACTTATGATTTCTTGCTGCAGGTAAAGAATCAGTAGATGGTTATTCACAAAGAGGGTAAAAGTGATAAAACATCTTTCACAGGTGGTGAGCCAAGTTTGAGTGAATACTGCCCCCCCCCCCCCCCATCCCCCCATCAGATCATTTAATCCTTTGAACAAGAATCTTCAGGGTCAAGGTTTCAGTCTTGTATGGAAAGTGAAAGCTCAATGTATAGAGTATTATCGGACAGTTATGTGAAGTGTTTAGTCGAGGCCAAAAAAGAAAAAAAAACATCTCTACTGGGATCATCTGGTGAATGAGACAAGAAGTAAAACACGGAGGCTCTGAGGGAACATGAGGACAGATGAGGAAACTTCTGGCAGACAAACCATCTCAGGAAGAGGAAAACTTAGGAATCCGTGCACGATTTTTGACTGCTGGCCCGTCAGGAGCGTTCGCCCCGGACCCCTGCAGGCTGCCAGAGTCTGTTAGAGCAATTAACGGCACAACAAGCAGTATTATGTTCAAAATCAGAGTGCTCTCAGAGGATTACTCGTCATTCCTAGAATATCTAAAAGTAGATTTGGAGGACAGGCCTTCTGCTACCAGACACCTTTATTATGGAACCAGCTACCAGTTTGGGTTCAGGAGGCTGACACCACCTCCATCTTTAAAACTCAATTGAAAACATTTCTGTTCAGTAAATCCTACAGTTAGTCTAAACTATAGTGTGTAGGGGCTAATAGTTATAGCTATAGTTAAAGGAGATAAGACTAGAGTAGCTCATCTTAATCACAGCTTCGTCATAGCTATGCTGCTATAGGCCTACGCTGCAGGGGGACGCCAACATGATCTGCTGAGTGGTGTCTCCACTGCTTTTCTCCTTTTCCTTCCCTTTCCTCCTCCAGCTCAGTCCATTGTTAATTAGCAGCATCTTGTTACTGTAACTGTGCTCCATTTTCTTTCCTGTAGTTTGTTGTGCTGTTTTGCCTCATTTTTTCCCCTTTTCTTTCTGTATATTTGGAGGTGAAAGTTTCCTGACTTTCATGCTGACTTGCAGTTCCCTCCTCTGTCCATCCCAGCGTTTACCTCCACCTGTGTGTGTAGATGTGTTCAGGGTGCCAGTTGCCATGGTGACCGGTGATCTAGTCCTCTGACCATCTCACCTCAGAGCTGCTACCTGCATCTGTTTATGTTTATGTGGTCATTACATTCAGTCATTTGTGTTCTCTCCTCTCTCTGTCCTCCATCCTCTCTCTGTCCTGTCTCTCCTCTCTTTTTCTTTCTTTACCCAGCTGGTCTTCATCAGCAAGGTCCCTCTATATGATCCAGGTCCTGCTCAAGGTTTTTTCCTCTTAAAGTGGAATTTTACCTTGCCACTGTTTGGCTTAAAGTTTTTTTTTCTACTGCTGTGGGAGTTTTTTACCTTGCCATTATAATATTATAATTTTAGTTAATGATAATTGCTCTGGGTCTCTGTAAAGCGCCTAGAGACAATTGACATTGTTTCAGATGCTATACAAATAAAATTGAACTGAATTGAATTGAAAATGGGAACAATGATGCTCTACTCGGTCTTCATTCTTAATTCAAAGTCAAAAACAAAAAACACAGCTAATTATACATAAATTTGCAGCTCAATATAATTTTTCATAATGAACTACGTAACAGTTCACATCCTTTAGAGTTCTCATGAAATTAAATTCTAGCTGTGGACAATCTTTATTTCTGCTATAAAGTTGGACATTTTATTTTGAGCATCGAGGAGGCTGACCTGCTTTTCTCACCTGCTCCCTGTGGTCATTCAAGGTACTACACATTTTGCACTTTCTGCACTGGCGGCAGTTCACCAAGGAAAATGTAGCCCCTCGGTCTTCTCCAAGACTTCGCCTCCCATGTCTCTCAACCAGTCGGTATGAGGATGTCGGATTTCACATCCCTGATGCAGGGAGAAGAAAAGACGGTGGAGACAGTACAGATCCCTCCTCAGATCCATCTGTTGGAACTGCAGTACAGCTCGTTCATCCTAAAACACATCTTGATTGGAATTGTGCTTACAGCCCATCTTAATCAGATGATTATGTAGCAGCGTAGGGAATGGGCAGAAACAGCAGCTCATGGAAACTTCACTTCACGTGATGGAGGTGACTCGAGGGCTCAGCTTTACTCAAGTAACTTCTTCCATCACATATCCAAAGCTGCAGACTTGCCAGTTTAATTTGCAGATGTCTCTCACTAGAATCATATCCGTTTTAATCGACATTGCTCCCCGTGTCTGCTGGTTATTATCGTCTGCATGATGAAGCAGACAGACTTTCAAGCAGCTCATTTTTGTCTGAAATTAAGTTCTGTATTATGAAGAGGTTGAACAGCGTCTGAAATATAGAGTCCATATAAAGCAGTGGTCCTCATCTGTTTTTGCGCCATGGACCGGTTTATTGTCAGGTTATATTTTCACAGACCAGTCTGTTAAATGTGCTGCAGATAAATACAACAAAATAAAATAATACGACCTGCATAAAAACTGCGGTATTTTCTGTATATTATATTAAACGTAAATCCACTGTGTGTTCACGTGCAGCTACTGGGATAATAAATGAAGCGATCGAAGTTATTACCGGCCCGGTACCAGATGACCCTCGGAGCAGTACCGGGGCGGGAACCGGGGGGTTGGGGGGCCCTGATATAAAGGATAAGATCCATACTGGAACTGGGCAAGTTAACGGGTTATTATCGCATTAACTCATTAATTTATTAACGCCGATATTTATTTTATCGCACGTTAACGCATATTGCTCACATGCTTTTGTTTTGAAAAGTCTGTTACTGGCTGCTGCAAAACCGGAAAACAGTAAACATTAGGAAAAGCTAAAACAGACATGGAGAACGGTAAAAATCTGTGAATTTTACAGTTCAGGTAGCAACTCAGGTAGCAATATTAACAATTCTGAATGAAAAAATTCTGGAATGCAACAAAACTTTTGCATCATTCCTCATGTTCCATCAGATCTGCTCCATGTGTTCACTGTCCTGCTGTTCTCTAGCTGGTTACTGCAGTGCAGCTCCATCTAGTGGCACAGATGTGTAATGACAAAAGAAAATCCAGTCCTCCATTATAAAACAAATTCAGTTCTGTGGCCTTTTTTTAAATTTCGTATTTTTGATCCAAGTCTAAAATTGAAATATAAGAAAAACAGGTTTGTTTTTTTGTGTTAGATTAAAAAACGAAAAATGTAATAAAATGTCACTTTTTTTTTATTTTAATTTTTATTTTTGATTGACAATTGAAAATGGAAAGAATGAATGATACATGGATTGGTAAAGTTACTGAACTTTAACATGGACATTTTCATTTTAAAGTTCTCCCAGATGGAGGATTCAACAGAAACAAGGTTATTTGTAACAACTGACAAGTTGAACTCCCCGTTAAAAGTTTCTGCTGTTACCTCAGAAATTATCTGTTTTAATGTTCTGATTGTGCTGAGACACAATCATTTTGTTGGATTTTGTTCATTGACTTTTTTTTATTTTTCATAAAAAACAGGATGACATTAATGCCCTGGCAGTGGCAATAAGCTTTATTTTATTTTACATTTTTTAAGATGAGATTTACACTAAATATGTGTTACTGACAAGTGCTGATGTTATGTTAAAAGTGTTTGAACAACAAATGTTATAGCACTTTAGTTCATATGGCAGCAGAACATTTAAATAAATTTGCATTTTACACTACTTTTGAATTCATTATTTGATTTTGCAAATACGATGAAAATAATTGTGATTAATCAGGGAAATCATGCGATTAATCGCGATAAAAAATCTTAATCGTTGCGCTGCCCTAATCTAATGTGCAAATAAAACCATGTCGTTTTCACAACACCTCATAACTGCAGAAGACACACTAAACTGTCAGAGTTCAGACCAAGAAAAACCGAACCGAGGTGAATGACCCAGAAACTGCACTGACAGGACAGAAATTCAAACCAAATGCAAAAATAATCAAAGGTTTTCTTGGAGAACGTACAGAGGTTTTCAGTCTAGAACTGATCTTCACAAATGTGCTTCACAGGGGAAAGATTTTTGGCCTTATCAGGACAAAAAAAATAAAAGCAGCAACCACGGCCTTGCACTCTGCAGCTCTTCATTTGAAAGGATTGTGCTGCCTGGTGAGGGTTTGCTTCCGCGGTGAGCTGAGCGCATGTGCAGCTCGTCGCTCTGCAAAAACAACGGTGAAGATTCAACCTCGGTGACGTGCCGTGATTAATGGGCTCGCGGCCGCTACGTACAAGTCTTCCATGCAAGCACATAAGGCCAGACAGAGAAAAAGCTGAGGTTGTGTTGGTGTAAATACCCTGAACTGCAAAACACATCTTTGCAGCTACCCACCCCCCCCCATCCCCCCACAGGACCACTCTCTGAAGAGGGAAGCATTATCTGCTGCGTGTCGCCAACAGAGGTTGGCACATTCAGGGCATCGTCCCTCTCACTGGCAGAACCAGCATCAGCACAGGACGTGCACATTTGTCTTCCTGGCAACATGAGCTCTCCATAAAAACTGGAAACTCCCCGACCGCCAGTGACAAAATGACAAGTTTTAGAGGTTTGAAAACCTCACCACGGGGTAAACATAAAATTTAACACCAGCTGCACAGTGCATTTACTTCAAGCTGATGGTATTCACACTTTCTGAACGCCCTAAAAAAAACAAAACAAAAAAAAAAAACTTGGCCTGATAAACACATTTCCCCTCATAAATAGACAAGGCTAGAAGTGGGCGATACTGGGAATTTTGGTATCAATCTGATACCAAGTAAATACAGAGCCAGTATCGCCGATACCGATGCCAATACCGATGCTTTTTCATATAAAGTGTTTTTTTTTTGTCTTTGGATTCTTTTGTTAGAACCTAGAGTAGAATTTGGGTAAACTTTATAGGTTATAGGTGACAGCAAAATACTTTATCACAATTAACACTTTAGTGTAAGTATTCCTTGGAGTTAAATTGTTCTGTTCATGTTAATGTTATTTCTAGTCCACCTCTTATATCTTTCAATACTTGTGTAATGTTGTTTGCACCGTCAGCACCTTCCTGTTGCTTTGACTCTATAAATTTCCCCGTTGTGGGATAAATAAAGGATTATCTAATCTTATTTTATCTTAGATAACACCTTTTCATGGGATACATGACATGTACTGGGTTATTTCAAGGTCTTAATTATGTTTTTTTGTGTTGGCTCCAGTAACATATGACTTCAGTAACATATACTTTGAAAGTTAATATGAATTGATGCTGAACCTGACCACTCTGATCTACCTGGATACTCTCTGTTGGACTGAAGGATGAAACATCAACACAGACTTCAATGAATTCACACTTCACAGCAGTGGGTGCTTGTGGGAGAGAAAAAAAGCTTGAGTATCAATCTTTTTACACAGGTATTGTTCAATATCAGTACCAATGTTGATATCGATATTATCGATATTTGGATCGATCTGCCCACTTCTAGACAAGGCAAACATACAAGTATCATTAACAAAAAATAACAAAAATGCAGTAGAGTCACAGAAACTGTTGAAGGGAAATCCTAAGTCTTTCGAGATGGACAATCTAGACCAGGGGTCTTCAATCCTGGTCCTGGAGAGCCGCAACCCTACATGTCTTAGATGGTTCCCTGCTTCAGCACACCTGATTCTAATGAATGGATCACCATCAGCTCGTCATCCAGGTCTGCACAAGTCTGTTAACGACCCGTTCATGTGAATCAGGTGAAGCAGGGAAACATCTAAGACATGCAGGACCGGGGTTGGCCACCCCTGATCTAGACTCTCTTAAGGACCTTTTCACACAGTCACTTTGTTACCCCTCTGTAGCACCTGCTGTGTCAAACAAAGAGGTAGAACAGTGCAACATTTCTTTCCACCCCTGTTCCACCTTGGGAGGTAGTAAAACAGGGACGTAATGGGGCGAAAGGTGCAAGAGGAGTAAAGAGGACAGCTGCAAACTCTGCACAGAGGTTCAAATCAGTCCATGACGAGGACTGTAGAGGACAGGAACAGCACTCAGGCCAGAACATCTGTCGAAACACCTGGCCGAGCGACAAGAAATACAAAAACTTTGACACTCAACTTGGGGTGCTGCCTGCTCAGTGAACTGTGTTGCTCCGGTTAGCAGCCTGGTGGAGCCTCCAGCTGCTGAAGCCGGGCAAGCATCTCGGCCCCCCCACTAAAGTTTGGCCATGTAGAGGACTAATGTCTTCAGACTACAGAGCGTCTTGGTGCTTTGTGAAAGTAGACAGTGGGCAGGAAACACTGCGCCTCCGTGAAATCACTGTGAATGCACAGCTGGAGGGCCGAATGAAGAGGTGATCTCTGGTGCGTCTTTATATCAGAAATCTCTGAAAGTGGCTTCGGATGTGAATGAGATGTTTGTATTTAATTTTGAGCCTTAGATTCCTATGGGAATTTAATGGAAACATTAAATTGGTTTATGTCCTATCTAAAAGACAGGGACTACTTTGTGTCTATAGGTAACTATAAATCTGAGCAAACTAAAATAACTTGTGGAGTTCCCCAAGGCTCCATCTTGGGGCCACTGCTGTTCAACATCTACATGCTCCCACTCGCTCAAATTATGAAAAACAACAAAATATGTTACCACAACTATGCTGATGACACACAAATCTACATAACCATCTCACCAGGAGACTACAGTCCAATCAAAACACTGACCTGAAGCATTGATCAAATTAGAGACTGGATGTGTCAGAACTTCCTTCAGTTAAATGAAGACGAAACTGAAATAATAGTTTTTGGAGCCAAGAAAGAAAGATTTAAAGTCACCGCTCAGCTTCAAAGAGCTAAGTTAGAAACCAAAAACAAAGCCAGAAATCTGGGTGTTGTTATGGACTCAGACCTGAACTTCAGTAGTCACATCAAGACAGTTGTGAAGTCAGCTTATTATCACTTAAAGAACATATCCAGGATTAAAGGACTGATGTCTCTGCAGGATTTAGAAAAAACTTGTCCATGCATTTATCTTCAGTAGACTAGACTACTGTAACGCTGTCCTGACAGGTCTCCCTAAAAAGACCATCAGACAGCTGCAGTTAGTCCAGAACGCTGCTGCTCCAGTCCTCACTAACACCAGGAAACTGGATCATATAACTCCAGTCCTCAAATCTTTACACTGGCTTCCTGTTTGTCAAAGAACTGACTTCAAAATCCTGCTGTTAGTTTACAAAGCACTGAATGGTTTAGGGCCAAAATACATTCAGGATCTTCTGGTTCGTTATGAACCCACCAGATCCCTCAGGTCATCAGGGTCAAGTCTACTTTCTGTTCCCAGAGTCAGAACTAAACACGGAGAGGAAACGTTCAGTTTTTATGCTCCTCAAATGTGGAACAAACTCCCAGAAACCTGCAGGTCTGCTGACACTCTCAGCAATTTTAAATCAAGGTTAAAAACTTTTCTATGTGCCACATTTTATCATAACAATTAACTTTTATTTCTTGCATTTTATCTACATTTTTAATTCCTTTTTTTTAATTAAAAACAACTGTTAATTAACTTTTTGCATTTAATTATTTTATCTTCTTTTTCTTTCCTCCTGTTTTAATGTACTTTTTAATGCTCTGTAATGCTTCTAATGTTTTATGTAAAGCACTTTGAATTGTCTTGTACATGAAATGTGCTATACAAATAAACTTGCCTTGCCTTGTATTGAGCTTTCAACATTTTTAAACATCTTCGACGATGGAATCCAAACTCATCTTTCTTTTAACAAACGTCCATAACAGACTGAAAAAAATGTCTCCAATAGCAAACAAATAGTTCTGCTAACTCTATTAAAGTACATTCAAAGTTTTAGGTGAAGTTTAATCTTTTGTCGTGAGCTCTCAGTGACATTCAGACATATTGTATGCATTCAGAAAATTTTCATAACAAGATGAGAAAACATTTCCTTTATTACTCCTTCCAGTGAAAATAATTTTAAACACAATTTTTATTAAACTGCCAACACATCCCAAGAGTGTAAAGAAAAAAAAAAAGACTGAATATGAATTACAAAAGACCTAACAGATTAAATGTCCAAACTTTATTTTTTTTTGGACCCTTTTCTTACACAAAGGATTTGGGGAAGTTTTAACCTGTAAAGTCATCTAATGTGATATGAGACTAGAATCTTGTGTATTTGTGAGGATGTTTGATCCTGCTCTCAGAAACTGACGAGGCTGCAGATAAGAAGAGAGATGTTCTTCTTCTTCAGTGGTATCGTAGCTGTGCATCATTTCACTGGTATTCATGCAGACAAGTAATGACGCTCTGTATATAAATGGCCACTGTGCAAGCAGAATAAACTCTGATGTGTCTCAGTTGTAATCACCTTGAAGGCTGATTTCTCTATCGATTACCACGATGCATCCTCTTTAGATAATAAGTCTAATCTCAATTCAAACCGATAGAAGCATTGACATTTACTACCATTTAAGCTGATGCCCTTGATTAAATGTGTGCAGAACTCAAGCTTTGTTTAAACTGACAGAAATCCTTCTTCACACACACACACACACACTCACTTGTATATCTGCCTCCTTCAGGATCTCTTACTCTAATAATAACCTCAGCTCAAACCGATCTTTCTATTCCAACTTTTCATGGGCTTATTACACACTTTTTAATGAGGAAAGAAGTCAATGAAACTGCCAGTGAAACAAAATAAATACACACACACAAAAAAAAACGCCATCTCTGAGTAGGGAGCGAGGTCCTGCCTCGAGTGGAGGAGTTTCCTCATGTGTGAGGGATGAATGCAGCGAGAGATCAACAGCTGGATTGTTGCAGACTGCCTGCAGTCATGCAGATTCTGCACCCCTCTGTTGTGGGGGAAAGCTCGTATGTTCATACCTTCACCGATGCTGAGAACTGTGGGTTAATGTTCGACAAGTGGCCGAAATGAGTTTCTCCCGCAGGGCGACTGGCCTTTGCCTTGGAGATGGGGTGAGAGATTCAGGAGGGACTTGGAGAAGAGTTACTGCCCCCCCTCACTGAGAGGAGCCGGTTGAGGTGGTCTGGACATCTGGTTGGGTTGCAGTCCTTCTCAAATAGTGGGGCGGGACCCCTTGTGGGGGCGCTGTGCGATGCCAGGGGGGGCGCGTGTAACCTCAGGGAACATGTTTATTTTATTTTATTTTTTTGCCGTACTGGAATAAAGTGTAATTGCACACATACCCCAGTAGGTGGCAGTGGTGCTCTCATTGTCCCAGTGGGTTCAGGGAGTATTAGCTATATTGTGTCGGGTTTTTTGCACGGACATGTGTGCACGCAGCACAGAGCAGGAGATATGAAGTGACACCACTCAAGAGACACTAGGGAAAAATATTTAACAGGGATGAAAACAAAGATGGAGATAATGAGACAAACGAAAGTCACCAGAAAGTTAAGACGAGGAAATATGACGATGCTGATGTAGCGCTGCTTCACTGTTACTACGGTGGGATTGATGCACTTTAAATCTTTACAGACTAAAAAACTATTTTCATAAAGTTAATCTTTATTATAAGTTGATCTATATTTCTTTTTTTTGTTTCCCTTAATGTTAATAAGGATACACTGTTATGCAGTGGTGTACTTACAATAATTTTATAGACAAATTATACTACTTATAGTCGTGTTGGGGAGGAGGGGGGGGCACAAAATGTTTTCTTCTTCCTGGGGGGGCGCAGCAGAAAATAATTGAGAAGCACTGGGTTACGGTGACTCTGGAGGTGTTCCAGGTATGACCCCAGGACATGGCGGGGGAATGATACGTCTCAGCTGGCCTGGGAACACGTTGGTATTCCCTCATGAGTGCTGGATGAGGGACGCCTGGGGTCTTCTGCTTTGGCTCCGCCCCTGCGAGCCAAACTCAGACAAGTGGAAGTTAACGGATAGCAACATAATGCAACACATCATGGACAAGCTGACTGGTTTCTGTTTGTGCATGGACACTGTTCCTTCCATACTAACCACGACCGCTGGACTAATATACAGTACATAGCATATACAGCAGTGGTTCTCAACCTTTTTTGAACAAACGCCCCCCCATGATGCTCTTAACGCCCCCCCCCCCCCAAAAAAAAAAAAAAATGTGCGTATCTGTGTAAGCATGGATTCTAATTTGTTGAAATAGAAATAATGGAAATTACATGGAAATAATACTATAACTAGAAAATTCCGGAGAAATTTTGATATGTGCATGCCCGCTTGCAGCACATTTATTGCCAGCACTTGAGTATTATTGCCAGCACTTGAGTAAAATGGCCCTCTGCTTCGCAGAGGGCCATTTTACCCTCTGCTTCGCAGAGGGCCATTTTACTGGAGCCGAGAAGGACCACCTTGAACTCACCTTGAACTTCCTAGAAGTGTTTAAGCTGTTCATGCTGCAAAGGGTGGAGCCACATCATATTGATAAGGAATGGGATGAACTAAAGCTCATATGTGAGTCAAGGCTGTGATCATTCTCATAATATATCATATACTGTGCCTGAAGAACAGGCAGAAAGGGGCGGGGCTTCAGGGGAGCCAGTCACATGTGCGGCTCCTCCTGCGTGTGTATGTGTGTGTGTGAGAAAAGGGAGAGAGAAAAAAAAGGCAGCGACCTCCTAATTACACTGTGTCCAGTCAGTCCAAACCTGGATTTCTGTGTCCGAACAAACAGCTGTAATTCAAAAGCTGAATAAGTTTTTGAAAAAATTCTTGAACCGTGAGCGCCACAAGGCTTTCAGCTACGCGGTGATATATATTTTATTTCGTAAATGTTTTCCGTTTTTAAACTAGAGCAGTTTTAAAAAGTATAAATTTACCCTGTGGAGCAGTCGGCTGTCTATCCTGTCAAAGTCCGATTTTCCATGTCCCGAACAAACTGCTCTAATTCAAAAACCGAATAAGTTTTTGAAAAAATTCTTGAACCGTGAGCGCCACAAGGCTTTCAGCATTACAGGGATATATTTCTTTTTTCTCAAATGCCTACGGTTTTTTAATGACGGCAGTGTAAAAATATGAAACTTTTTCCTGTCAGACGAGACTTTTGAAAAATTTCCCCATAGAAATATATAGGAGCCGAGAAGGACCACCTTGAACTCTAGGTTGATTTGACGGAAAACTAAACACCACACAGACACAGAAGTCACATCATCTGAAAGAGGACAAAAATGCCTACGTTTTGATGTATAATTTATGTAGGTTAAGCAAAAGGAGTGGACGTGAAAAAGGAAAAGGCAGTTTTAATTTTTTTTTTCTTCTCTCCTCGGAGCTAGAGTGCGTGATGACATCACTAGAGTGAGGAGGGTTTTTTGAAGATCTTGTAAAAATCATAAAACGTAAATCGCGATTTCTCAAAGACCGTAAATCACAACAATACACGGCTTCAGTATGTCATAGGTCAAAGTCTTGTGACCCGTTTAAACTTCGAATGGTGTCTCTGTGATGAAATATGGCTGAGCTATAGAGCTCCAAAGAGGGCTGGGTTTGAGCTGATTTGAGCAGATTTGCTCGGAATCCGGCAAAATCCCATTCATTTCTATGGGACGATTTTCACCGTTTTTTGGCATCTAGCGTCGCCACGGTAACACTTTTGACGGAGAAAAGTAATAGCACACATTGCACGGTCGAGACCTACATTTTGATATATTTCATGCATGTGTGCACCTTACGGTTATGCCCCTATTAACGGACAAAATATGATGCGGAATAAGAAAAAAAAAAAAAAAGGGAAACCCATCCTGGATACTAATAATACGCCTTCAAAAACGCGTTTTTTGTCGTTTTCTCAGTCGTTTTTTTTTTTTTTTGGATTTTTTTCTTCCATAGCGAGGCGGTGTAACCCAAGATGCCCCTGCGAAGCAGGGGCATCTTGGGTATTAAGACAGTTGAGTAAAATGGCCCTCTGCTTCGCAGAGGGCCATTTTACTGCATAACAATATGTGCTGCCAATGCATTGGCATGCACATAATAATAAGAAAAAAAGGGAAACCGATCCTGGATACTAATATTACGCCTTCAAAAACGCGTTTTTTGTCGTTTTCTCAGTCGTTTTTTTTTTTTTTTTGGATTTTTTTCTTCCATAGCGAGGGCGGTGTAACCCAAGATGCCCCTGCTGCCCAGTTGGGTAAAATGGCCCTCTGCTTCGCAGAGGGCCATTTTACTGCATAACAATATGTGCTGGCAATGCATTGGCATGCACATATAATAAGAAAAAAAGGGAAACCGATCCTGGATACTAATATTACGCCTTCAAAAACGCGTTTTTGTCGTTTTCCTCAGTCGTTTTTTTTTTTTTTTTTTGGATTTTTTTCTTCCATAGCGAGGGCGGTGTAACCCAAGATGCCCCTGCTGCCCAGTTGGGTAAAATGGCCCTCTGCTTCGCAGAGGGCCATTTTACTGCATTACAATATGTGCATGCCACTACTTTGGCATGCACATAATAATATAATACTTATATTATTTATAAGTATAATTCTTAAGTGGCCAGTGTAGAGCAGCAGATCTCTATCTGTCAGCTCATCCAACACCTGAACAACAATGAACATTCCCTCCTTCCCTTGGGTTTCCTCATACAGTGCGTATGACGGAATGTGCGCTAGGGATTCCCCAGTAGGATTCCCCTTTTAGCGAAATAATTTGCGGAGGAATTTTTTTTTGCGCTGATTTAGGAGAAGGACAGAAGCCGCGGAGGAGGAGGATTTACTGAAAGCACCACATCGAAGAAGAGGCAGGTGAAATATCTGACCTCTAGGCTACTATAAAAATTTAATAATTAGCTACACATTTATTTGTGTGTGAACAGGCCTTTATAATAATATAATTGAAGCCTACCTTTGCCGACTGCAGAAAATGTTTAAATTTCGACAATGACTGATGTCATCATTTTCCCCCACAGCTGTCTGAAAAGCCGATCACTGAGCGCATGGGCCTTTATTTTGTTAATGGCCTTGACTGACACATTCAGGGACTCAATGAGTGATGGGGACATTTTTTTTAGCCACCAAGTTGTGCCGGTGCAGTCCAGTGTACTGTCAGAACCTGGGGAACACGCTGCTTTAATAAGGTGGTGAATCCCTGGTATCTGCCGAACATATATGATCAGATGCTGAATGGAGCCACTGAAGGAGCACCAGCTTTAGGCCATTTTTGATTGTACTGTAAATATTTCTGATTAAACGTGATTACGTAGTCTTGATTGTGTATGTTTTCATTGGTTGTTGAAGGAATGTGTTGGAAAGGAGTTTCTCCGCTGCTGTGTTTATGGGCATTACTATGGCGACCGATCCCGCTCGTCTCGTCTCGTTGTGACGTAGAGAGAAAAGGAGATTTTACCGGATCATGGAAGCAGCAGACTCTGGGTTTTGGTCTCAGACAGCAGCTTTATTTTTTGAAAGGAAATCTGAGCACAACATTTTATTGAAACTTAAGTAGATTTGAACTATAAAAAAACCTTGAGAGACCATGGAAGTTTAAAATAGAGTTCTCAAGGCGTGGCGCCCCTCATTAGTGTCTGAGCGCCCCCCTCTCAGCCCTGACGTTTCCAGCGCCCCCCTAAAGGTTCAGAACACCCCCGTTGAGAAACTCTGCTATACAGGTTTTGCGGTTCAAAAGACAGTCATTTCAACTGACATGTGAGCATTTAAAAGCACGCATACCCTTTCTGTAAGTGAGAAGCTCAAAGCGCTACATTCAGAATACATTACAAATCTAGAAATAGTTTAAATTTGTCTCGCGCTCATGGCGTCAGCAGAGAACTGAGGGTCCTGTCATCTGCAGCGCCATAAAAGCCCTGACTGCCATCCCCATCTCATTCTTTGAAATGTTTATTTTGTTTGAAACTGTGATGGTTACGGATGATGATGATGCAGAACCCGCACGGGGAACTTTTAGTTTTTCAGAGGAGAGTTCTTAACTGTGTGCGCTCATCTTTATGTCTGTGTCGTTATTGGCTGTGTTGAAGTGACACACCCAAAATGATCCGATGGCTGTCTCTGCTGTTGTACAGCACAGCTTTGGTGGGAATGAGAAACGCCGGGGTCACTCTCGTAACAGTTCACATCGTGCCAATTCTCTGAGATCATGCACACTACGAGCAAAGATACAGATGCTTAATGAAAAGACGTGTGACGTATGTACAAGCGGCAATGGTGCTTAAGATTGTTAGTAATGAGTACCAACCAGAGAATCAAGAGGGAGGGTCAAATGTGCCACAAGATGAGCAGTCACTGTTTTGTTAGCATACACCCTCTGACCACTTTATTAAGTACACCTGTCCAGCTGCTCCTTAATGCAAATTTCTAATCAGCCAATCACAAGGTGTTACCAAGTGAGATCTTTCATAGGTACATCATCAGTAAGGAAACCTTTAAAATGACCGATTGACTCTGAGGCAGATTTGTCGATGGGAAAAAAATAAAGTTTAAATTGATTCCAGGCCTGGATAACAAAGTGAAGAGAACTAAAAAGGAGAAAAAAACAACATAACTTAAACAGAGAGGTGCAAGAGTCAGCCTCTCCCCATGGCAGCCTCCTCACTACTGAACCGCTTCCTCTATATAGGCTCCTGACCCCGCCCCTGGCCAAGTAACCAGCCAATCACAGCACTCTTATCAATTCACCCAAGATGCTCCCCATAACATAATCATCTCTTCAGCTGGGCCATCAAGATAGATTCCCCAATAACAGCATCTGTATGGATAAGGACAGGTATTAGTGTCTCACGTCACCACCTTCTGTGGGACCAGGAATCCAAACATGCATGAATGTACACTGTTCACCATGAATTTACTCTGACAGAACCTCCTTTGTCACACAAGGCAGAAACTCAATCAGTTATCCATGTAGACATGGTCAAGAGGATCTGCTGCAGTCCAAACCAGCATCAGAACAGGGAGAAAGGTGATTTAAGAGACTTTGAACATGGCATAGTTGTTGGCCTGAGTATTTCAGAAACTGCTGATCTAGTGGGATTTTCACCACAACCATCTCTAGGGTTTACAGAGAATGGTCCGAAAAAGAGAAAATATCCAGTGAGCTGCAGTTTTGTGGGCGCAAATGCCTTGTTGATGCCAGAGGTCAGAGGAGGATGACCAGACTGGTTGGAGCTGATAGAAAGACAACTGTAACTCAAATAACCACTCGTTACACCGGAGGCCTGCAGAAGAGCATTTCTGAACGCACAACACGTCCAACCTTGAGGTGGATGGACTACAGCAGCAGAAGACCACAACAGTGTCACTGCTGTCAGCTAAAAACAGGAAACTGAAGCTACAATTCACACAGACTTACCAGAACTGGACAATAGAAGATGGAAAAACGTTGGTCTGATGACATTCAGATGGTCTGAATTTGGCGTTAACAACTTGAAAGCATGGATCCATCCTGCCTTGTATCAACGCTTCAGGCTGCTGCTGGTGGAGTAATGGTGGGGGGGATATTTTCCTGCTACTCTTTGGGTCCATTAGTTCCAACTGAGCATCGTGTCAGCACCACAGCCTACCTGAGTATTGTTGCTGACCATGTCCATCCCTTTATGTCCACAGTAGACCATCTTCTGATGGCTGCTTCCAGCAGGATAACGTGCCATGTCATAAAGCCTGAATCATCTCAGACTGGTTTCTTGAACATGAAAATCATTTCACTGGACTCAAATGGCCTCCACAGTCACCAGATCTGAGTCCACCTTTGGGATGTGGTGGAACGGGAGATTCTCATCATGGATGTGCAGCCGACAAATCTGCAGCAACTGGTGATGCTGTCATGTTAATATGGACCAAACTCTCTGAGGATTGTTTTTTCGGTACCTTGAATCTATGCCACAAAGGATTAAGGCAGTTCTGAAGGAAAAAGGGGGTCCAACCCGGTACCAGCAAGATGGACCTAATAAAGTTGCCTGTGAGTGTGTGTAGTAGAAGTCTTCACGGGTCCACTTTCATGGACCCAAACCCGAATGGACCCGTAAAAATTCGACCCGAAACCGGCCCGACGGGAGCTATTATCATAAGTCTGGGGGTCCGAACCCGAATGGACCCGCAATATTTGGACCCAGAACCGACCCGACCCCAGTCTTTAGTTTCCGACCACAAACCGAACCGAGTTACCCGAATAAAACTGAGACAATCCAGCCCATAGTTGCTCATGTTAAAATTGTCTAGCGTTGAATAAAACTTGATTTTCTTACCTAAAGTTGTCTTCTTCTACCCGGTTCAGTTGCTACACAGGCTACGTGATGTAAACAACAATAAATCCACGTTGTTATTTTCATTGTGGATACAGATACTATTGGTAGCAACTGCTAACGCTAATAGCCTACACCGGTCAGGACGTGTCGTTAACATGTTCTCTCATCCAACGTTGTTATGTTGGCGATCCGTTGTGCTTTACAGCTGCTGGGCAAACCGCTAATAACACGCTACGGCAACACGATTGTTTCATGACAAACACACCACATTAATTAATAATCATTTAACTGCCCCGAGTCCTGACATTGGCTGCCACCGCCAATATCTTTACCTCTCGAGTAAACGCGGACCCAGCCTGTCAGAGAGCATCGACCGGACCCGAAACTAACTGTACCGATTCCGACCCGAACCAGAGTCATGTCTTTTAAATGGACCCGAGACCCGATTCGGGTCGGGTCGGAACCTCAGGTTTTCGGGTTATCGGGTTGTTCCGAAGACCTCTAGTGTGTAGACATGCATTTATCCACACAAACCATCAGTCCTGGTTTCCATCATCAAAATCAATAAAGAACTTGTCAACAGCAGAACGAGGCAGGGGACAGTCAAACACACATGTGTTCACCCATTATTAAAGCCAAAACGGCTACTATTACAAACATAAAAGTAAATGTAATTATGCTATTTCTAGCAGATGATCTGAGCCTGTTCAAGTTGGGCTTAATTACATGGAAAACGATAAATCCTGCATTAAATCGGTCGGTCAGTCCAACACGTAATCCTTTTTAGATGCTGAGGCTGCGCTGCAGGTTCAGACTTTCCTCTGTGCCTTCTGCTTTCCCGGTTAGCCTTTGTTAAAAACTGAATATGATACTCTGTAAACCATGTTTATGAGGTAATCAATCTCAGGTTGCAGCGCTGTTATGATCACACTATAATAGGGTTTATGGTTCCAGCCACTTGTAACCGCGACATGGCTGCACAGACGCATCAGTCCCGGTAATCCCGTTGGGAAAGCTATCATTATTTCCATTTTAATAGGCATTATTGTCATTGTCAAGGTTACAGCTGCGGCTATGCTTGCTGACATTTTAGGGTTTGTGAGGTGTAGATGATGCATAGTCCCCCTTCACTGCGCACGGTTATTGGATTCCCCCTCCATATTTATGTTTTTAATCCCCTTCCACAAAAGCCACCAGAGGAAACACGCGTGCACAAGCAGCCGTATCTGCCGCGAACAACCAGGTCCAGAGAGAATCTGGATCATTTCACCCGCAGATACGTTGAACCTTTACAGCTCCAGGTCTCGAGATAAATAGCTGTGAGAGTTTGTTTTGACTTTCAGGGAAGCAGATATACTTTCCTAATTTGAAACAAATTCCTCGCATGTCAGCAAATGAAACTAACAGCTTTTTAAACGCTGAGCTCCAACTACAAAGCGGAGACATTTATTTTTTTGAAGCGATATGAAGCCCATAAGTTTCTCCCCTTTGAAGTTTCACTCCTCCTTGACCCGGAAAGTTCCGTCGTGAGTGTTTTTAAACATTAAAGGGTGGATTTTCAAGATGCCCTCAAGTTTTCTGAATCAAATGGCTGCTGCCATTATGCACAAATTTACATTTAAAATTGAAGTGCAGGGTTGGTCGCCGAGCGAAGCGAGCGGCTTACATTCCTGTTGTGGCTCATGCAGGAAAGTCACTGACTTTCTTTCACGGAAAAACAATGTGGCTCTCTTAAGGAGTCGGTTTTTCTTCGGCGTTGTGATTGCTACCACCTACTCTCTATCAAATCGATTTTCCGCCCCTGTCTGTACCGTTACATTTGGAGAAATGAAGTCAGTGCAGCGACCCCGCATCGTCACGGACGTTATTCTCTGGACTGTCTCCTTATGATCGGTGCTTTATGGAGACTGGTCAGCAGACTTTGAGTACTTTTTGGGAATGAAGTAGAGCAACCTCGATAACACGAAGACAGATCTTCATACACCGTTGGCTTTGCTTTATATGCCGTGTGAGCGCGTACCATCTGGTCTGCAGACGGCGGGAAGGTCATGAGTTATTGATGGACCGGTAGATTAATCGTGACGCAGTCTGCCCCTGCGACGGTCTGCTGGGATATATGAAGATATTTTACGGATAACCATCAATCACCGATTCCATGAGTCATCATGTCCGTAGAGGCGGCGCACTTACGAGTGACGAGCGCCTTCGTGTCACCGCTCGCACTCCTGATCTAAAAAAAAAAACCAAAACCTGCTGTTTAAAGCGTGATGTCTCTTTCGTGTTCAGGCGTGCAGCTGCTGCAGACCAGCGTAAAATACTTCATGATGTCATGCAGCATCGAGCGCGTCTGTCGCTCTGTTCCAGCGTCCATCATGCAGCCCCAAGGGTTTATGGGTTGAGAGGAAGGCAGGTGAAAGAACACAGAGACACACACAAATGCAAAATAAATAAATAAATAAATAACAGTCAAAAACAGGTTTAAAAAAATCATCCAGCAAATGCAACCTCAGATGAAGGACAACATGCAAAATTTTTTTTTTGCTGTGCCAAAATAACCCCAAATCACCATCTCTCCACCATCATTAGTCTCAGATCCTGTTTTGCAAACCAAAGTTGTGCTTCTATGTTCTTTTTGTACAGAAGGATCTTTCTCTGTGCAAACTGATATATATATCAAATAAAAAAACTGCAAGCAAAGCAGCGCCCACTCAGGTTGTAAAATGTAATGTACAAAGTCTGTCCAAGCAGATGCTCTTCCTTGTGTTTTATATTAACTGTCCAGCAGGTCAGTAACAATTTCATTGGCCTCTGGTACCTGGTTACAGATGCTTTGTAATGTGTCTATAACTCGAAAAGCTGTGGTGACATGTCGCCAAAACGAGGGATTTCAATGTCTGTCTGCAGTCCCTCTTAGTAAGCTGAAATGCTTCAGTGAGAACCTTTTCAAAACTCCTCTTGCAAATAAAAGAATTCAGTTCAATTCAGTTTTATTTGTATAGCATCTGTTACAATGTCAATTGTCTCTAGGCACTTTACAGAGACCCAGATCATGACACCCGAGCAAATATCATTAAACAAAATTATAATATTAAATCCTAATCAAAGAAAATGGCAAGTAAAAAACTCCCACAGAGGGAGAAAACAACCTTTAAGCCAAACAGTGGCAAGGAAAAACTCCAGTTTAAGAGGAAGAAACCTTGATCAAGACCTGGATCACATGGGGGGACCTTCCTGCTGAAGGCCAGCTGGGTAAAGAAAGAAAAAGAGAGGAGAGACAGGACAGAGAGAGGATGGAGGACAGAGAGAGGATGGAGGACAGAGAGAGGATGGAGAACAGAGAGAGGAGAGACACAAATGACTGAATGAAATGACCACATAAACAGATGCAGGTAGCAGCACTGAGGTGAGATGGTCAGAGGACTAGATCACCGGTCACCACGCCAGCTGTCACCCCGAACACACCTACACACACAGGTGGAGGTAAACGCTGGGATGGACAGAGGAGGGAACTGCAAGTCAGCATGCAACTCAGGAAACTCTGGCCTGCAAACATACAGAAAGAAAAGAGAAAAAAGGACAGAAAACAGCACAACAAACTACAGGAAAGAAAATGGAGCACAGTTACAGTAACAAGGTGCTCCTAATAAATAATTAAATGAGCTGGAGGAGGAAGAAGGGAGTAAAGGGAGAAGAGCCGTGGAGACACCACTCAGCAGATCATGTTGGTGTCTCCCTGCAGTGTAGGCCTATAGCAGCATAGCTATGACGAAGCTGTGATTAAGACGAACCTACTCTAGTCTTAACTCCTACAACTATGGCTATAACTATTAGCCCCTACACACTATTGTTTAGACTAACTGTAGGCTTTACTAAACAGAAATGTTTTCAATTTAGTTTTAAAAATGGAGGTGGTGTCAGCCTCCTGAACCTAAATTGGTAGCTGGTTCCATAATAAAGATAAAGAAGAGGAGGTAAAAAAATGTCTGGAATGTGGTATCCCTCGTGCCACAAGCTAAATTAAAGTAAAGCTACTTTTGTTGGTGTAAATGTGCAGATATGAGATGGTACAGAGACTCATTAATGACATTAACTGGCTTTCAACTTTTTTCTGGCAGGTTCACTTGGAGCCGAATCACAGTTGTGTGATGATCAGCACCTCCCTGGTGTTTACCTGATGTTTCCTGTGTGGGTCTCTCATCTTCCTTTATTCTCACCGTCCCCACCTCTCAGTGCCTCTTTCTGTCAGCGTACTGGCTGTTAAGGCTTATCTGAACCTGCAGATGTTATATATGTGAGAGAATAATGACACTTTAGTTGTAATATATGATATCAGTCTTGGGAGCTCCTTGTTCTGTGGCACAGATCTTTAAAAGAAATCACGAGGCGGCAGTTGTCGAGCGAGTGAATGAGATCCGGTTCCAACATGGCTCCTCCGTCAGACCTGCCAGGAGAGGGAGATGGACTCTCACTGTGGCAGAAGTGGCATCCGACGGGGGTGATGAGGTGGAGCGGATCGCGGACTGACAGCTGCCATCAATCACTTGCCCTGCCGGCCAGATGTGGGCCGACAGAAAGGGGCGCGCTGGCTGGAATGGTAATTCGTACGCAGTTTACCAGCGCTGTCTTTTTGCCAGTCGCTCCCCTGGTGGAATTCTCTTCTGCCACGAATCCATCTGAGCACATATCAATCAATTACCTTTCCAGGGTCAGGCCTATGTGTGATGTGCTTCATTTCGCTGTGATGGTGTGGCGCTGTGGTGCTGCCTCCCCTTAGGAAGAAAATCTGCTGCTCTCAAAAAAGTATGCTTTCATAATCAAGACAAAGCACAAAGCTGGACACTGGGAAAAAAAATTCTGCTCCTACCTTGTACATTAGAAGACAAAGCAGCAAAAATGTGAATGAAAACATTATAGTTGGCAAGAGCTGGTATGGTATCAACTGAGATGACCAAAAGCTACTTTTTTAGGGTAAATGAATAGACAGGAGAGACACTGCTTTCTCTTTGCATAGGATGAAGCTCACTGATGCTGAACGCCGAAGACAGTTCGAGCCAACTCTCAGCAAATCTGATTCTTGCGGCCGACTGTAGGTGATTCATGATACCGCCCAGACAGTGTGGGCTCATGTTTTCAGGCTGGTAAACAATGAGAAGTGAAATAAATACATCCAAAGCACAGAGGGCAAACGGACTGCAACAGCACCCTCTCCTATCACAAAAAAAAAAAAAAAAAAAACTTATTGTGCACTTCTTACGTAATGGCTGACTCATGAACTTTCCAGTTATATGTTGCCCCCATTTAGTCAGGAGTGGTGTCATCATATTAGTGTGCCTTTAATCTGCAGCAGGAGAGGTTCATCATTGTTCATCTTTTTTTTTTCCACATACTGAGGAGAGGTCAGGTCTGCATGCAGGACAGGCCACTACCTGCACCCTCGTCTTCCTCAGCCATGTCTTTGAAATGGTGTGTGCAATGTGGCTTTAAATTGTCTCGTTGAAAATTGCACGGATGTCCCTGAAAAAGATGTCATTTTGAAGGCAGCATACTCATCTGCATTTATGCTCCCGTCACAGACGTGTAAATAACCTTTATTATGGATACTGATAGAATCCCTCATAGAGCCTTGGCTTTGGACTTCATTTCACTTCAGTTCGACTTTATTTATATAGCATCTATTACAGTAGAAATTGCCTCTAGGTGGTTTTCAGAAATGCAGAGCATGAACCTGACTAAACATTATTAACTATAGAAAAGAAACAGTGGCAGGAAAAAACTCCCCTTGAAGGGGGAAGAAACCTTGAGCAGAACCTGTCTCATAAGGGGGGACCTTCCTGCTGAAGGCCAGCTACATAAAGGAAGAAAAGAGTTGGAAGATAGGACAGTGAGAAGGGAGGGCAGAGAGAAGAAAGGTACAGATATATTGGCCATATAATGAAGGACAAAATATTTTAATCGTAATTATCAGTTAGCTGGAGAACCAATAATTCAATGTACTTCTATTCTGACTGGGTTATTGTTAGTCCATGAACTACAGAGATGACTATATAAACAGATGTAGGCAGCAACACTGAGGTGCTCAAAGGATCAGACTGCAAGTCTAACTGCAAGTTAGTTGATATTCCAGAGACATCTATATAGACAGGTGGAGGTAAACACTGGGATGGTCAGAGGGTGGAACTGTACGCTAATATGTAACTATGGAAACTCTGGCCTGAAAACATATACAGAGAAAAAAAGGGATGGTGGGGGGCAGCACAGCACAAAAAACTAAGAACAGTAAAGTGCGGTTACATTTCTGAAGTGCTCTGAATTAACAACTATGGATTCAACTAAAGGAAGAGGAAAGGGGGGGAGAGAAGAGGGGTGAGGACACCACTCATTGGATCATGTTGGTGTCTCCCTGCAGCGTAGACCTATAGCAGCATAGCTATGATGAGGCCATGTTTCAGACCAGCCTGCTCTAGTCTTGTCTTCAGTCATTCCTATAACTGTTGCTATGACTATTGGCCCTAACACACTATTGTTGAGACTAACTATAGGCTTTACCTTACAGAAATGTTTTCAGTTTAGTTTTAAAGGTGGAGGTGGTGTCAGCCTCCTGAACCCAAACTGGTAGCCGGTTCTATAGTAAAGGTGTCTGATAGCAGAAGGCCCGTCCTCCAAATCTGCTTTTGGATATTCTAGGAACTACAAGTGAATCTGCACTCTGAGAGGAGAGAAGCTCTATTAGGAGCATCAGGAGTTATCAGGTCTTGTAAATAATGAAGATCTTAGCCTTATATGCAGTAACAGAATTTTGAATTTGATTAAGAATTTTACAGGAAGCCAATGGAGGCAGGCTAGCATGGGAGAGATGTGATCTCTTTGCTGATTCCTGTCAGGACTCACTGCTGCATTTTGGATCAGCTGGAGGCTGTTCAGAGAATTATTTGGACATTCTGCTAATAACACATTACAATAATCCAGTCTAGAAGTGACAAATGCATGGATTAGTTTGTAAGCATCACCCTGGGAGAGGATGCTCCTAATCTTGGAGATATTATGGAGGTGAATAAAGGCTGTCTCACCAACCTGATTAATATGCAGTTTAAAACATCATGTTCTCACCTAAAATAATTAGGAGGTTTTTCACAGTTGTACTGGAGGCCAACATAAAATCAGCTAATCCGTTCCTCAGGTGTTTGGGACCAAAAACAATAACCTTTGTTTTAACAGAATTTAAAAGCAAAATGTTTGTGGACATCCAAGTCTTAATGACTTTAAGACATGCCTGAAGTTTGTTTAATGCTTATGTTTTCTCTGGTTAAGTACAGCTGCGTATTATCAGCGTAGCAATGAAAATTTATGTTGTGGCTCTGAATGATATTTCCCAAGGGCAGCATGTATAAAGCGAAGGGAATCGGTCCCAGCACTAGACCCTGTGGTCTAGTGCTGACCCCTCTCGTCTGTGCAGAAAAAAACATCATTAACATGAACAAACTGGAACCAGTCAGATAAATTTGATTTAAATCAGTCTAGTGCCGTCCCTTTATTTCCAATAACATGCTTTAATCTGTGCAGTAAAATGCTGTGATCAATAGTATCAAAGCAGCACTGAGGTCCAGCAGAACTAGTCTGGACCCTAATCCATCATCTGAGGCCATGAGGAGGTTGTTGGCAACTTTAACCAATGCCATTTCTGTGCTATGATGTATTCTGAACCCAGAAAAACTTAAAATAAATCATTTTTATGCAGGTGATCTCCTAAATGGCTTCAACTACTTTTTCCAGAATTTTCTACATAAATAAGAGGTTGGATATTAGTCTATAATTCATTGAAATGTCTGTTTTGAGATGTTTTTTTTT
This sequence comes from Hirundichthys speculiger, assembly GCA_018398805.1. Taxonomy (NCBI): domain Eukaryota; kingdom Metazoa; phylum Chordata; class Actinopteri; order Beloniformes; family Exocoetidae; genus Hirundichthys; species Hirundichthys speculiger. Next base: position 500,225 of record JAGFBZ010000489.1, read on the forward strand.
TTTTTTTTTTTTTTTTTTGAGTACTACAACTTTAAAAACATGTGGAACATATCCTGATTTTAGGTATAGATTAATCTGATCTAATATTGACATACCAAGAAAAGATAAAACAATTTTGAGTCGTGAATTTGGGATGGGGTCTAATAGACACGTGCAGGGTTTAGTTTTACTGATGGTTGAGGTCAAATAGGACAGTCCAAAGTCAGGTCGGGACCAGAAGATGTTACTGAAGCTGTAGAAACTGCCATAGCCATTGGTGGTTGGATTTGACTGATTTCTTCTCTAATTCGGATGATTTTACAGCTAAAGAAGCTTATGAAGTCTTCACTACTTGGTGCTAGTCATTCTTGGTCTGGAGCACAGGGTGCACAGTTATGACAACAACAAGGCAAGGCAAGTTTATTTGTAGACCAAAATTCGTCCACAAGGCAATTCAAAGTGCTTTACAGATGCATAAAATCACAAGAATGCAAATAGAGTCATTCCATGCAAGCATAAAAAAATAATTAATAAATTAAATTGAAAATTTATTGAAAAGAAAAATAAATTAAGTGCAGACAAAATCATTAATAAATTGAATTAAAAAATGAAGAGTGCAGATGGAATCCTTCCAGTCATCATCTTCACATCTAAACAGAACTGTTTTCAGCCTGGATCTGAACATTGTCAGAGTTCAGGCCTGTCTCACATCTTTTAGAAGACTGTTCCAGATTTTAGGAGCATAAAACTGAAATGCAGCTTCACCTTGTTTAGTCCTGACTCTGGGCACCAGCAGGAGACCACTACCTGAGGTTCTCAGGGTCCAGGTTGGTTCATATGGCTCTAACAGTCAGAAATGTACTTTGGGGCCATGAAGAGACTTGTACACAAGTAGAGCTGTTTTAAAGTCTATTCTCTGAGCGACAGGAAGCCAGAGACCTCAGGACTGGACTAATATGGTCGTATTTCCTGGTTCTAGTCAGGACCAGTGCAGAGACCTCAGGACTGGACTAATATGGTCGTATTTCCTGGTTCTAGTCAGGACCAGTGCAGAGACCTCAGGACTGGACTAATACGGTCGTATTTCCTGGTTCTAGTCAGGACCAGTGCAGAGACCTCAGGACTGGACTAATACGGTCGTATTTCCTGGTTCTAGTCAGGACCAGTGCAGAGACCTCAGGACTGGACTAATACGGTCGTATTTCCTGGTTCTAGTCAGGACCAGTGCAGAGACCTCAGGACTGGACTAATATGGTCGTATTTCCTGGTTCTAGTCAGGACCAGTGCAGAGACCTCAGGACTGGACTAATATGGTCGTATTTCCTGGTTCTAGTCAGGACCAGTGCAGAGACCTCAGGACTGGACTAATATGGTCGTATTTCCTGGTTCTAGTCAGGACCAGTGCAGAGGCCTCAGGACTGGACTAATATGGTCGTATTTCCTGGTTCTAGTCAGGACCAGTGCAGAGACCTCAGGACTGGACTAATATGGTCGTATTTCCTGGTTCTAGTCAGGACCAGTGCAGAGACCTCAGGACTGGATTAATATGGTCGTATTTCCTGGTTCTAGTCAGGACCAGTGCAGAGACCTCAGGACTGGACTAATATGGTCGTATTTCCTGGTTCTAGTCAGGACCAGTGCAGAGACCTCAGGACTGGACTAATATGGTCGTATTTCCTGGTTCTAGTCAGGACCAGTGCAGAGGCCTCAGGACTGGACTAATATGGTCGTATTTCCTGGTTCTAGTCAGGACCAGTGCAGAGACCTCAGGACTGGATTAATATGGTCGTATTTCCTGGTTCGAGTCAGGACCAGTGCAGAGGCCTCAGGACTGGATTAATATGGTCGTATCTCCTGGTTCTAGTCAGGACCAGTGCAGAGACCTCAGGACTGGACTAATATGGTCGTATCTCCTGGTTCTAGTCAGGACCAGTGCAGAGACCTCAGGACTGGACTAATATGGTCGTATCTCCTGGTTCTAGACAGGACCAGTGCAGAGACCTCAGGACTGGACCAATATGGTCGTATCTCCTGGTTCTAGTCAGGACCAGTGGAGAGACCTCAGGACTGGACTAATATGGTCGTATTTCCTGGTTCTAGTCAGGACCAGTGCAGAGACCTCAGGACTGGACTAATATGATCGTATTTCCTGGTTCTAGTCAGGACCAGTGCAGCAGCGTTCTGGATGTACTGCAGCTGTCTTACAGCTGGTTTAGAGCCCAGTGAGCAGGCCGTTACAGCAGTGGCGGCGCCAGAACATTTTCATTGCAGTTGCTTAGGGGTTGCTAAACAATTGTATGGAGTTGCTGGACAATTTAATTGCAATACCAATTAAATAGCATAAATATGGATATGAATGTCATTACCGGCCTACTCATTCTAATCAGTGCTATCTGAAACTAGCGCGGATGCCATGAAACAGATTTTTAAAAAAAATCAATTTGAAGTTTGTTATTATAATTTTACCATATAGTCATGCCGCTTTTCACGGCAGTGAGAAATGCACATTAACAGCCCAGACTACAAATCATTTGACAATAACCTGTTAATCACATTTTAACCAGTTAATATTCACATAAGTACACATCAGAAGAGATCTGGCAGACTTACGCTTCAACAGATAGCGCTCCATTTTGATGTAATTTTTCTAACGGCCCGGTTTTTTTCACAAGCTGACTTCGCGTGACCCCTGCAGGCCAGCTCTCGCGAGACGAGTCTCTCTCTCTCATCGTTTTTAATTGTCTTCCTTTTATTTTAATTTGAAACAAAAACACATGAAATTCATTTTAAATTAAATATTCACAATTTTTATTTTATTTAACACAATTAAGATTTTTTCATTTTTAATAGTCTCCATTCTTGGGGTTGATTTGAGGTTGCTAGGCCATATTTTGGGGTTGCTATAGCAACTGCAAGCTACCCCCTAGCGCCCCCCCTGTGTTACAGTAGTCTAACCTGGTGGAGACGAACGCATGGATTAGTCTTTCTAAATCTGGTTTAGACACTATTCCTTTGATTCTGTCAATGTTTTTTAGATGGTAAAAAGCTGCTGAAGTTATTGCTTTAATGTGGCTGTTAAAGTTCAAGTCTGAATCCAATATTACCCCTAAATTTCTGACCTGATTTTTAGGTTCTAGAGAGAGTCTCAAGGTGACTGATAACACTTTCTCTTTGTTTCTGTGGGCCACAGACAATGATTTCAGTTTTGTCTGAGTTTAGCTGGAGAAAGTTGTTTTGCATCCATACACTGATCTGTTCGATGGAGTGACACAATGAATCTACAGGCCCATGTTCTCCTGCTGTCAATGACACATGGATCTGAGTATCATCTGCATACTTGTGGTAGGACACATTATAGCTGTGTATTAGCTGGACTAATGGAAGCATGTACAGATTGAACTATAGGGGTCCCAGGATTGACCCCTGGGGAACCCCTACAGGTCATGGCCATTTGGTCTGAGACACAGTTACCAATTTTAACAAAGTATCTCCTATCCCTGAGATAGGAACTGAACCAGTTTAAAGCAGTTTCAGAGATTCCCGCCCAGTCCTCTAATCTCTGTAATAAGATCGCAACAACAAAAATCTAGGATACGGATTTGTCTAGTATACATCCCAGTGTGTAAAGGTTGATCCCAGGTGCCTCTGAACCAAGAGACATTGACACCACCTTTGAATGATGTTGGGATGAATTTGTCTTTTTTAAAATTCAGGGTGGACAGTTTGATGTGACCTTTGTGATTGTAGCTCTGTATTGTTGTGTTTGAACATTTAAATTATATTCTCACTACAATTGTTTATTATCCTACCCTCCTTTGCTCTTCAAAGACTGTCTTTCAGGATGAGTGCTTATGTATCAAGTTATAATTGCAATCATCTGCTGACGTATCCTGTTTGAAACTACATAGTTTTTTTCCTTTCACCTCCTGACTTTGTTCGTTCTCACTATAGGCTGTTCTAGATGCAGGGCCACAGCGGCACTGGCACTATTTCTCATTTGGGATTGTGTATGTGAAGACATGTATATGTTGCTCAGTCAACATTTCAATATCATGCAATATCCAGAGACCATTATTTACTACTCAATCATATAGTTTAAACTTGATTCACAGCCCTGTGCAGTGCATCAACGCTGTCATCTGTTATGCACTGTGTCTGCAGGCTATTTTGCTTAAACCTAAACAGTTAAAGTAAGCGAGACGATTTCCAAGGCAGTCGCAGGACCGAGGGCTTGGAGGTTTTTGGATGGATTCATATTTTCAGTTTTGGTGTGATATCTACTACTATTGCACAACATGCATTGAGTCTGCTTGCAACAGGAATCAATACTTGTAACAAGAGACAGCTTATTTACGGGTCTGTCATATCCGTACTTCCAGTCTGTGGTTGCTGCAGTGCCTAATAAGGTCAAGTCTATTCAATATGCCAGCTAATCTACTGATACGTTTATAACCTCATCTCTAATTTTCTATCTCGATCAATTATGATTTTTTACCAGGCTCCATGCTTTCTCTGTAGTAAAACGCACAGCGTTAATAAGCACTCCACAGAGAAACAGAATCTCCTTCAAAGAGCGCTGGAGCCTGCAGTTTACCTGCAAGGAAAGAGGTCAGCTTCTATCTTACAAGTCGGGGTGTGTATATTTGGTTTTAGTGCCACAAAACACTGAGGTAACAAGCTCTTTGGAAGTGATCAAGTGTAAATATGATTGGAGTGCAGCAGAGCAGTGACAGTGCTGCCTCTGGGATGGGCTTTGATTATGCCAGGAGCTGGCTGCTAAATCAATAGACCCTGACGCTATTGCTGTGTGCAGTACAAACAGCCGAGCTCTAATGTACCTGTCTTGTCAGGAAGCAGCAGACAGTCTGACTCACCACTCCACATATCCCTCACACGCAACAAATCTTCTCATTTTGATGAGTCCGGATTCAGTTTGGACATTTAGGGCAAAATTGCCTCCATGAACATCAAACACTGACTGCAGGAGGTCCTAGTATTAGTATTTTTTTCCCCCTCCATGCCATTATTAATTGAATGAAAAATAAAGTCAAAAATAAAAAAAATCATATGGGGAGTACAAAATACCATCTTACTGCATTTAAATTATTTATGGTGAAGCTGCAGCCAGATACAGCTGATCATCAGCAAGTGTTCAGACCTCTATAGAAGGAGACAGTTTTAGCAGCTCTGTAGAATAAGACAATGTCAAAAAACATGGTGCTTGCACAAGTAAATAAAACAAAGAAATGTTCATTTAAAAAAATTCTCATGAGTAAAATCATATATAAAACATTTAATTTGTATTTTGTCTTGTATTTTTTGTCTGTGAGAATATGACTCAAATGATTACAACCTTAAAAGATGATGAATATGAATCACTGTCAAAAACATGTCACGGAGTCACAGATATCATCTGTGGAACAGAGGGAACATCGATCCCTCAAACTGTGCATATGTTCAAAATCAGTAGTGATGGTAGCTCCAGATGGAAACCACTGCCTGGGGCAATCTTTTTTTTTTTTTTTTTTTACCTCCATGACAGCTGTATGAGGGTGGTTATTTTCTACCTCAGTAGATAAACTAAGCACTAAAGTAAATAAATGTGACTGATCAAATGCCTGTGTCATTTGGCGTTGTTTGGTCGCTAGCTCACCATTAGCTCTGCTGTTAGCTGACATAGATAACCATTGCTGTTATGATTTTAGAAACTTAGCGCTTAACATTTTATTAACTTCTACACTTTGACTAAAAACCTCACAGATCGTGGTCATATCATAAGGAGAACATGTTTCTTGTGCATGTGTGGATTGTTCTAACAGACCGCCGTGGCTGGATGTGGTTGGTCTGGAAAGGTCTGAGTATGAAGGAAGGAGTTTAGCTTAGCCATGCAGTCATTTCATCCCGCTACCCGGACGATTTACTGCAGATCCCAGCACAGTTCCAACTGGAAGAGTCCTGAAATGATTTTCTGTTAGCAGCTCGGCTCAGCAACTTACCGGGTGACGCACAGAGCTGTCGGCTCATAACTCGCTCGGCTCCGAGCCGCAGTTGACTTCAGCCTTACGGGGAACAGCTCCACTCATGACTGGAAACGTCAGCAGTGATAACGGAGCCGATTGGTTTACGGTAAATTCTTTCAGGACGCTTGGAAGCGCAACCATGCAGGGTCCTGGCCGGTCCCTCCGCGGTGAAGACCACAGAGGACCGCGGCTTTTGTTTCCAGAGGCACCACTGTGTAGTTCAAATGGTTTTGAACGCACGTGGACTTTGAGGAGTCGATGTTCCCTCTGTATGTTTAAAATGAAGAAATCCCTATCTTGAGATTATACTTTGTAATCATAAGTTTTTCAAGGTTGTAACTATTTGAATCGTATTCCCACAGACAAAACAGACATTTTTTTTTTAATTTATGTACAACTTGAGATGAATATGCACGAATGCTAACTTGTACACCCGCATTGCTTTTGACAGTTGTCTTGCTCCATACAGTTCGCTGGTCTGGAGCATGTGTGTTAATGCAACGCTGTGAGGGAAAGACCTAAGCAGTGGTCACAGAGAAACTGCTAATACACCTCAATCTGGAAAGAGCAATTCAACCATTTCCAACATACAACATTTCGACATTATTCAAATTTGAATTCAAATTTTGAATTCAAACTCAGAAAAAGTTTCAAAAATCCTAAGAGCTACAGCTCAAACTCTACAAGCCTCTCTGACCATGTTAAATGCTAACATTCATGATAATAACATTATAAGAAGAAGGAGTTAGGGCAGTTTGTTTGCTTGGTTGCAAAGAGAGAAACTTTGTCAAGAACACGTAAGCACCAATGAGGTCCACCAAACTGCATGTGAACATACAAGAGTTCTGGAACAACGTACTATGAACAGATGAGACCAAAGTGAAGTAATCTAGCTTTACTGCCCAGTGCCACGATTGATGAAAACCAAACAGCGTTTCTGCTGCATTTCAACACCTCGTAGGAAGCGCCTGAAGGGCCTGATGATTTGGGATTGTTTTTGCAGTCTCGGGACCTGGGAACTTTGCATTGAGTCGACCATGAATCCTTCGTATACCAGTGCAGCCTGGCCAGGCTCAGAAATACTCAGAAATACTCTCTGGTGAAATGGGTCTGGTACCCCTCCCATTCATAGCTATTTCCACCGGTACAGAAGGGGTGGGAGGGGCTTAATGTGATGAATACAAGATATAAGATTCACTTTTCAAAACAACAGAGAGAACTACAGGTTTGCAAATAACATAATAATAAATAAACATAACAACAGTCGTTCACTGGTAACCACACCTCATGCCTAACGACTGTTGTCCACCAGTGGCCCCACTCACTCCTAACGACTGTCCTTTCACTGGTGTGGCTCTCCTGACTCAAACAAAGGGTCCAGTGAAACTCCACTAACGAAGTATTGTCTTTAGGAAGTGGCTCACCTCCACAGAGGTTAAAAACCAGAGTCATACTCCACTGTATGTCTGACTAGTGCGGACTAGTCAGACTGATGTGTTGAGAACTGATGAAGCCGCTTGGATAAGAGGCGAAACGTCCTCTAGACAAATCTAAGTCCAGTTGCCTATGATTCAATCGTTGTGAGAATTTATCACAGTCATTGATATAGTGTGTCAATACAGAGCATGGATGGCATTTGAGTCTTGCAGAACAGGAGTCAGCCTTTTACGTAGGACAGTAGAGGATCCCAGATCTTATGATAATACTTCATTTTGTCCATGTTGTGATGCCTGATCTTCTCCAGGCCCAACACATCCCCCATTTCCCTTTAGCCACATTTCGTAGCTTGGTGCAAAGTCACTTTTCCACTTCTGCAGGATCATTTTCTCCGCCACAGCCATCCCTAAAGAGACAGCATGAGATGTGTTGGCCAAAAGAAGAGCCCCTGTTCCTGCCAGAACAACCAGTGGGTCTGGTTTAAATGGTTTCTTGAAGCCCTTAGAGAAGCATTGGAAAATATATATACCAGTAATATGACAACTTAATACAAGACCAAAGAGTATGGGCAATTGTTCCATCAGTAATTTTACATCTGTTACAAAGTGGTGATGTTGATGGGTCAAACTTATGAATTTTGGCATAGTAATACAGACAGTGCAATGTCTTGAATAGTATCAGGTTATGTCTGACATTAACTGAGCAATCATTTGTATTTTCTTAGCATTGTTCATAAATATGTTTTTAAACATGTTTTAATTACTGTAAAATATTTGACATAATTTAAAAAAAATATAACAGTAATAAACCAGTTGAGTGTTATTCTACTGTCATCTTAACTTAATAGGACAAGTGTCACCTTACATTAATATCAGAACGTAGCTTCTTGTCCTGAATGTTGATCGCAGTTGTGATTAAAGGTTCGGGTGGGCCATGGTATTGGTATTCTGAAGTTTGGGAATGGCTGGGTTAGAGTATTGTAGAGGTGGTGATTTGCACCGAGTTGACCACGAGCTCTTCCTTACAGCAGAGTGTTCCAGAGGCATCTGTCGGACAGATGTCAGGCCATCTGTCCCACAGCTAAAGCCCGTTAGAGCCTGGGTCATGCAGCAGGGCAACGACGTGAAGCACACCAGCTAATCTACGTGAGAATGGCTCATAAATAAAAGAATCAAGGTGGTCTGGTCAAACCTAATTAAAATACTGTAGTGGGACGTAAGCGAACTGTTCATAAAATACAACAGCATTTTGAAAAGGGATTATGTTGTTGTTGTCTGAGCATATTATAATACTAATACTAGTAATAAACTCACTAACAGATGATTGCAGTGAAACCAAGGATTTAAAGAGAGGATGCTTTTGCACATGACTGTAAATCCAACACTTAACTGAAAAAAAGACCTTCAATATGTGATTTCATTTCTGCAAAACCAGTCAGAGCTGCTTCATTAGCTGCCGAGGCATGGCGAGCTTTAGTTTTAGAGGCGTAGCCTGTTGTCAGCTCGCTGAACGATCCAAGAGCCCTTAGGCGAACGGTGCCGAAGACAGAACGACTAAACGACACAGATCTTGTCTCATTTGTCTTCGGGACAATTAAGACTGCCTATTGTCTTTTTCATTTGTTCTCCTCAGCAAAGGAAATGGCTAAGACGTACGTAAGGTTGTCCAGACAAAAAGAAAAAAAAAATGCTTATTTTGTGGTGAATTTTGCGGTTAAATAAAATTAATGATGCGAGCAGCTACAACAGATTAATAGTGTAAATAATGAATGAGGAAAGGAGGTGCATGCCATCTGAAAGAAAAACGAGGCACAATTAAAAAGAAAACAAAAATGAGAAACGCTTTATTTTTTCTCAGTATTTCAACAGCTGGCCGACCACCTCTCTTCTTCCACGAGGTTTGGAAATTCAATTTTCACTTCAATCTCGTCAGTTTCAGCTCTGCTTCCTCTGTATTATGAGCACTGTGCATATTTGCGTGGCGCGCGCATGTGTGCGTGAGCTATTTCTGCAGCCTACCTGACGCCGTTCCACGGAAAGCACAGAGCAGAAAAGATTAACTGCAGTTTCCAACATTTTAACTTGATATTCTTGCATTTCCCAGATGCCTTTAGATTCATGAAGAGTTTTTTTTTTTTTTCTCAGGAAGCTATATTTGTTTGTTGATGTCGGCGAACACTTTAGGGGGTAGTTGTGTAGGTTGAGCTGAAAATATGGATGGGGTTCAATAGCATTTCCATTCCAATCCCTTTCTGGAATTATTTTAGGCAGATTGTTAGTTTAAAATGTGTGTGAGCGTGTGTGTGTTATCGGCCGATGTTATGAAGATTTGGTTTCTAGGACCTGAGGAAGTAGCGCACCAAGATATTCTGCTTTTAAATCAATTTATTTGTGTGTCTGTTTTGTTGTCCACCAATCTGTGGACTGGAGGCATTAATGTCATGTTCTTCTTCCAAAAAATGTCTGAATTTAATTTGGTCTCATTCGGTATCATAGCAGCTTATGGACAAATCTTAATATTAACCTTCATGCTTTTCTGTGAGCAGATGAGAGCTTTCCTGCCGTTTATCGAATCTTACTTCAAATAAAGCATGAAAGTGCAACCGCATTCGTTTTTATTTTTTAGCAGGTGTAAATTTCAGGCCCGATCTTCCGCCAGATCTCCTAAAGCCGCTATTTAGGGATAGCGGGTAGCGGGAGGGGCGTTCCCCTGCAAAGAACGCAGTCTTCCACCTTGCTAAACCCGCTATCCCACCTGCGCTACCCGCTATATTATGCATAGGAGTGGTTAGGGCGTTCCACCTGTTAAACCAATCAGTGCGTCAGTAGCCATTGCCTTTAAGAGCAGGTTGCGCTACCCGCTAACTGCTATGTGGCATCTTTTCATCCAGATCAGAGCAGCTCTCATGAGCAGCTCGTCTGGGACTCTGCTGTAGGGCTTCCTCCTCTTTCTTCCTCCTCCTCCTCTGCATCTGATATATACATATAAATATTTTCACACAGACAATTCCTATCAGCTACCTGAAAGTCCCAGATAGTTGGTGTCCTCCCAGTAAACACGCTCTGGTCGTCTATGGTTTAACTGGCGAGCAAGTTGTTTAAGACGATCTTTGCCATTTTCTCAGGGGTTCAACTGAGGCCAAATCACTATTTTTATACAAGACTTAATTCAGAGGTAGAGCCGTTTGTGCACGTTCACATGTGACCAGGTGGACACGAATTGATGCCATTTGGACGCGCTCTTGTACGCGCCGACATGCGGGTAAACTTACGATCACAAGATACCAAGATTCGGGAAAGGGCAAACAATACGCCCATTGTGGGGTGTCGTTTGCCCTTTCCGTTGGTCCTTTCCACTGTAGCTCAGTTGGTAAAGCGGGTCGTCCAGTTACTGGAAGGTTGGCGGTTTGATCCCAGCTCCAACTGACCACATGCCAAAGGGTAAATAGTGTGTGAATGTGTGCGGATAAAGCGGTATATAAGTGCAGACCATTTACCATTGCCACACTAGCGGTAAAGTGTACGATCGGGACCATCATCTCCTATGGTTGGAGTGCATCCCAGCTGTCACTCTGCAAGAAGAGGGGCACCAGTCCATCACAGGGCCACACGGAGAGAAATGAGACGGTCATACACAGTGGCCATGGTTACATGATGTTTTTTAATTCGGAATTAAATAATTCTGAATTAAACTATTTTTCCTTCGAGTTCAGGGGCGCAGATAGGTTTGTGAAACTGGGGGGGACGAAACTGCCAGCTAAACACCCCCCCCCCCCCCCCCCCCCCCCCCGCTGACTGTTTTGGCTACCATTTGCATGCATCTATTAAATCTATTATAGGTCTGTGTAGATTTGGACTGTCAAACTTAATTACCCATTATTGGAAGAAATTATTTATTATTTAATTATTGGAGAAATTATTATTTAATAAAGTTTATTAATGATACTAATGATACTAATTCAAATCACTCACCAAGCATACCATATGCCGTTTGCAAAACTGTTTTATTTAAAGATAACCTGACTTTCAGCACACTGATTCTTTAAGAAATTACAAGAGTGTAAAAAACACAAAATGTAATTAAAACTTACTTCAAACTCACTGTGCCTTACAAACACAAGATAGGACTACACAGCCTCCATATACAAATGAAATTGTAAATAAGAACTCCACAAGGGAGTTTTCAATAAATGGTCTCAAATGCAGAAACAGATTAAGTAGAAGGCGAAAGTTTGCCTATGCTGCGTAGCGATTACTCTCACGGGGACATTGTTTAGAACAATCAGAAAGTGCAAGGTGATATGATAGCGTGAAGTACAGTTTACTTACAGCTGTTGCTTTTTGAAAAAACGATGTGATAGTTTTTTGCTTTTTAGCTCGCCGCATCATGCCATGCCGTGTTGATAAGGGGTCCTCCTGAACGTGCAGCTGTCCAAGTGATGCCTGTCAGACTATTTGTTGGTAACCGTGGCAACCAAAGTCGACGACGACGCAGCCCACACAGAGCAATAAGCAACTTGATGCGAGTTGTTACATTCAAAGCATGCACTGCAGCGCACCTCAAATTCATATCCATATTTTGGTTTCCTGCTGATGCGTGACTCAGACAGTAAGTAAGAAGACGAAAAAAAAACAACCTTTTTTTTTCTAAAATAAAAGTGGGTGTGTCGGATCTAAGGGCATTCAAAACTGGGTGTGTCGTGACATACCTGACACCCCTACTATCTGCGCCCCTGTTCGAGTTTACATGGAAATAGTAATTCCGAACTGAGGTTTACATAGAAAACACGTTTGATCGGCTTTATCCAATTTCGCTTAAGGTCTGGGGGTTGGGAAGAGTTCTGATTGGATGGGGGGGGCAGACGCGTTTACGTATTTACGTCTACCGGAAGAAAACAAACTTACTTGATTAGCAACAACATGGAGGACTATATTATTAGCATTCTTTTTGGATTTGTTTTGATTTTATTTTTGAAGCAGCACGACAAAATCATGTCGATGTTGTTTTGTTTTTGAAAACAAGCCCAGCGCGGAATATAAGCGTCATCGCGACAGACGGGCGAGAGAATGAGCATGCGCAGAAAGACCGGAATTGATTTAAAGCGGAATGAGTGTATACATGACCGCGGAATTATTCTATTTGGATTTAAAATCAGAATAAACCAGCCACTTACTTCGGAATTAAGTTTAATTTGGAAAGGACCTTTTCATTTGGAATAAGGTATTTACATGGTAATTTTTATTCGGATTTAATTTTAATTCTGAATTAAAGAGGAATTAAACCTCCCATGTAAACGCACTGATTGACACTCAACGCACCTGTAATGCATTTTTCTGGAGTTTCTGGAGTGTAGAAAGAAGCTGGACTATCTGGGAAAAGCCTGCGTGAGTGCAGGAAGAGCATTCAAACTCCAGTCAGAAAGGCCCCAGTTGGGATTTGAACCTTCCGGGTGTAAGGCGACAGTCCTAACCAAGTTGTCTTCTATTAATATTTGATTCTTTTCTTCCTTTTGAAGTTTGCTGACGCTTGAATTTACTGACAGAGACGCACTAGAGACTTAGTTGAACATGACACGATCTAGATGCAATCAAAGATTTGGTGGATGGGGGGAAGGGGGGAACCAAACAAATCTGAGATTGTTAACTCCAAACCAGATTCGAAATTAAATCCACCCGAGGGCCGGAAACCATGTTCCACGTCTTCACGCCATGTATGTCAAAGAGATATTGTCAAAACTATTTTCATCAGCTACTCGGCAGTAACTTGGGACATGAATTTCCGAGCTCGTTCGTAACCGTTTTAATCTACATCTGTTAATGCGGAGGGATCTGAGAGAGCAGATTCATCATTGTGCACGGTCGTGGAGCGGTCCGTCGTAAAACGGCGGGCGCGGCGTCTCAGATCTGTGAATAACGAGTTGTCATTTCTGCCATTTTTTTTCCCTCTCTCCAGTCCTTTATGGCGAGGTTTTATAGAATGAGTGGCTCCATCGTGTTTAATGCATCATTTCCTTCCTTATTGTGAGCGGGGAGGGAAGAGCGGGATGATGGTGGTGGGGGGTGGTGGTGGTGGTGGTGGTGGGGGGGGTGCAGTGTCCTTGCATTTTATTGGCCCGCTCTCGTCCTTCCAGCTCGACTGGTCAGAGTAGTGCCCTGGGTATTACAAATAAGCAAATACCCTTTTCGCACCGACACCTCGCCGGTGTGAGTTTCTCATTTCAGACCAAAAGAAAGACAGACCCGAGTCCTCTGTGTTTACAGCATTTTTAATATTTCATCACGAAGGCTTGACTCTGAGGGATAAGCAGCCAGCGGTTCATGAGAAACAAGAAATTGTGAAATTAAGAGCGCAGGATTAGATGTAGTTACTAGAGAGCATTAGAGGAATTAGGCACAGCTTTATGGTTTTTAGAGACTGGGGGGGAAAAATGAAGCTTCCACGTTCAGGTTTCCATTAGGATCACAACAAATCATCATCAGTTGATCAAAACCCGGTGCTCGAAGACTCGAGGGCCTGTATTTAACACGCGCCGCTTACGCTCGTATCTCCTCTGAACACTCGAACCCTCCTTTGCTAAAGTTTCAAGAGTATTTCTTGCCTTTAATGAGCTGTGGCTAACTGATTTTACATTTCACTTTAATTACAGATTCACTAATACACAACTGCCTCAAATTGTTCATAGTTGGATAATTTTCATCTTGCCTTCCTAAATTGATTTATTTAAGCTTAATGAAAGTGTTATCTTTTAAGGGCTCCATCATCACTTTGGCATCTCATTATTGCCACACACATGTGCAAACTGCTTCTCCTGGAAGGGAATTACAGTAAGTCTTAATGAAGACCAGTTTATGTTGGGAAATGCAGATATAAAAAAGCCCAGAGTTCATATATTTACTCTGTTTATGATGCTGTAAACGCAAGCGTTTTGCATTAACTGGATATTTTGTTTTTATGAACTGGGGTTGTGTGAAGCACTTTTGAGCAGTTAATATCTTACCTGCGGGAGACGGCGCTCTTAGGCTGGAGGAGCTGGGAGGAACGATGCTGAGCTGCTCAGAACCAGGACCACACAGTACTCAAACAGTTCAAACTTCATAAATTTCAAAAAACGTCCAGTGAACGTCGCATTGTGAATTTTTACAGTCAGTTTTGAATCAGACAGTTGCGCAGGACCTGTTTTGACCTTTTTTACAGCGCAGACGTTCAGAGGTGAAGGAAATTTAGCGAGAAATAAAGTAACCGGTGCACGTTCAAAGCCTGTCTGGTTTGATTGAGGTGTAGATTTATGTGGCAGTTAAAGAAACAGTCAGAAACTACTCGCTAATGAGCGTAATCGTTTGTTAGGAAGCAAAACGACGGGAATCGAAGTAGTTTTGAGGTAGAATAGAGCCTGCATTTCAAGCATAAAAGCTTTAAGGTTAGCTTACAGAAAGAATAAATGACTATTTTAAGCCTCCGCCTCAAAGATCTTATTCCACCTCAGTGATGGACAGGGTCCCTACAGACACACCTGGTCCCTTTAACTTGTGAGTGTACAGAGAGTCTACTAACCTCGCCTGCTTAATAGATATTTTATTCTATTCTGTAAATGTTCAGAACTGATCAGAGTTTGTGAATTAAATGAGGTGACCAACATTTGACAGGAAAAGGATCCTATTCTTTTTCAGAAACATGGAGATAGAGACCAGTAAGATCACCATTACTAGTGCAGACGGACATCGCTAATTTCTCACGATATTATGGATGATTGTGAAATATGTAGGTTAAATGTGTTGAGGAAGCACTTTCGGGGGGGATTTGGGGACAATCGGCATGCTCAGATGGTGAGATGAATTTCAGCAAACCTTTCCCGCTGATTGAATGTTGCCCACGTCCTTCACCCAGCTGCGCACAAACTGGTTTGCCTCCAGAGACTTGAAGGTCCTCAGTTCCTCCAAAGTTTAGGCACTTCTGCCATGAAAAACATAACAGTAGATGTCGAGGTAGGAGACATTGTTTTAGTCCTTCAGATTGTAACATCCCGTCCATTTAAACCATCTCTACTGGTCGATTCCAACGATTTCTGCTGTTTTCTCCACATAAGGAGATGTACTGTAGATTGGACATTAAGGGTTTCCACGTACTTCCGCTTTTTCTATTGCCTTCTGATGCGGTTCGGGCGTCATACTCTGATGATTTTTGTCTATTTTTGACAACAAATGTTAGTAACTTGTGAATGAATAAATAAGCAGCGCTGTGAAGCTTGACCAACAAAGTACCCAGATGTGTGACATCAGTGAATCCCACCGATAGAAGCTAAACGAGGAGGAGAGCTCACGGCCACTGCTTCCTTAGAACTGTCATACAGATCCATCGATTAAGAAAAAAAATGCCGTAGTATACAACTCTCATGGAACCAGACAATTGATAGCAACAACACATCTCATAGAAACTGGTACATGTGCAAGTAAAGGCTTGGTAAGTAAGTGGTACTAAAAAGGAACACCAGGGAGGAGCATCTTGGACCTGATCTTCCTCCAGATATGCTAAAGTCGCTATTTAGGGATAGCGGGTAGCGGGAGGGGCGTTCCCCTGCAAAGAACGCAATCGTCCACCCTTGCTAAACCCGCTATCCCACCTGCGCTACCCGCTATGTCATGCATAGGAGTGGTTAGGGCGTTCCACCTGTTAAACCAATCAGTGCGTCAGCAGTCATTGCCTTTAAGAGCAGGTTGCGCTACCCGCTAACCGCTATGGAGCATCTTTTCATCCAGATCAGAGCAGCTCTCATGAGCAGCTCCTCTGGGACTCTGTTGTAGGGCTTCCTCCTCTTCCTTCCTCCTCCTCCTCTGCACTGATATACACATAGAAATATTTTTACACAGACAATTCCTATCGGCTACCTGAAAGTCCCAGATAGTTGGTGCGCTCCCAGTAAACACGCTCTGGTCGTCTATGGTTTAACTGGTGATCAAGCTGTTTAAGACGATCTCTGCTATTTTCTCAGGGGTTCAACTGAGGCCAGATCACGCCTTTTATACAAGAGTTAATTCCAGAGGTAGAGCCGTTTGTGCACGTCCACATGTGACCAGGTGGATGCACATTGATGCCATTTGGACGCGCTCTTGCATCGGTGGCCAGACCACCTACTTCCCACAACCCTAAACCCGGGATCGCAAGATACCGAGTTTGTGGAAAGGGCAAAAGGAACGCCCATTGCCACACCTACAAAGTGAGTAAGGGAGTCAGCATAACGGGTAGCGGCTTTAGGGAGCGGAAGATTGCATTAACGGTTAGCGGAGGTTCCTATACCAGTAATTTGCGGGTAGTGGCTAGTAGGTAGCAGCTAGCGGTGAAGTGTACGATCGGGGCCCCTGTCCCTAATTAGGTAAACTGCCAAGAGGCAGGTTCAATATAAACCAGTCTGCAAATCGTAAGACAATTTCAGA
The DNA here is from genome assembly GCA_018398805.1 of Hirundichthys speculiger. Lineage (NCBI taxonomy): Eukaryota > Metazoa > Chordata > Actinopteri > Beloniformes > Exocoetidae > Hirundichthys > Hirundichthys speculiger. Next base: position 517,089 of record JAGFBZ010000489.1, read on the forward strand.
TTAATATTCCTCTGTATGAAACTATAAACACCATCCATCGTACATGATATCAGAATCAGGTACCAAGACTCTGTTGACATTCAAAGGTTTGAATCAAGGTAAATGAGCTTCCTTTTCTTTGTGCTTGAAGATGTTTCACCTTCCACCCAGAGGGCTTTGTCAGTTCAGACTGGTGGGGAGTTGCGAGTTCATTGACTGTGAAGTCGTATGCAAATCTGTGACCCTGCTGTCACTCCTGTGGGTCATCAGTTTTTTGTTCACTGTAAGTGGTTTGCCTGTTTTTGGTCACACCTTTGATCTCAGTTGCCACAGCGTTAAAAAAAAAAAAATACCAGGCACGACTTTGTAATGAAAATCACTACATGGGCGTCTCTCTGAGGACAGATCGCCGTGTCGCCCACAAATGCAGGTCAAAGCTCTGTCTCGACAAGAAGAAGCCATATGAGAACACGATCCAAGAACGCTGCTGTCTTTTTCTGGGTCAAACCTCATTTAAATATGGACTGAGGCTAAATGGAAAGCTCACAAGGTTTTAAGTTATTTTTGGAAACCTCATCCGCTGGACTGGCCTCTGTTTATTGACTGAATGAGCCATTGTACCGATAAATACCTGGTAACAATGGGGCTGAGACATCTGCGCGTGGAGCTGGGTGTGAATGGATCACCGGACTGCCTTGTCTCTCTGTGGGGAAATGACAGTGTTGAAGAGAAGGCCAGGCATCTATGTCTTAATCTGAGCTAATCAATGCTAGTTCATCATGGCGAGGACGGTTAAGCCATCCTGAACGCTCCAATCGACTTTCAATTTCCCTTCCTCCTCCCTCTCTCTCCCACCAATATGACAAACAACTGGGGCCGAGTACATAAGGCAGTTTAATGGCCTTCAGCGAGATCAGACTGAACAACACGGGCCATATGTTCTGACAGTTTGTTCATGTAAGGCGAATTCTCTTCAGAGTGAAATTGATTGGACGCCTTCTTTGTAAAGACTTAAAGCTTAGTAATGTGATATGGCTGCAGATATGCAGTTAGTTGATAAATGGAGCATGTGAGGAATACAGGATCCGAGGAAGCCAGACATTTAGCCGGATTCATCTTCAGCGCTGAAGTCAATTTTTGAAACGGTGCTGTCTGAAAACACACACACTTCAATTTCACTCTGGTATGGAGCCATTAAGCCGCCCCACAGTGTTGTTAAGAGGCGGCAGTAGTGCGGAAATGTGAAGCGACGTTTGCCTCAAGCTAAATTTCCACATGAGAGTGAATAAACTGATCATATCGTCTTGTATCTTACTTCTTTGTTTCGCGTCTTGTGGTACAGCCTAAATTGCTTATGACAGAAATAAACAAAGACATCAGACTGCAAACTGGAAGTCAAAAGCTTGGAGGAAGACAACAAAATCAACCTATTTTGTCGTTTTTATGGTGATGCTGGACGTCAGAGAGAGCTCTGTTTATTCCCTAAAAGCACCAACAGCTGATTGATTATGCGACTGATCGCACACATGACGCGCCTGCTGTGTCAGAGCTGATTCACCGCTTCCACCTCACCTTGTGCTCCACAAGGTACGAACATCTCCAGCAACTGTATGAACTTTTTTCTTTTTTTGGCATCAGGTTTTTCAAAAGTAGAGTCTTGCTTTCAGTACGCTGTTACAAACAGACAAAAAACAAAGTCTAACAAAAGATATTATGACAATAAAGCTAAATCTGGATTGTGTAAAACCTCAATATGGAAATAATCATTAAAAATTTGTATTGATATATATTAGGGCTGGGCAACGATTAAAATTTTTAATCAGGATTAATCACGATTAATCGCATTGTATATGAAAAATCAATTAACAAATTCAAAAGTAGTGTAAAATGCACTTTTATTTAAATGTTCATCTGCCATATCAACTAAAGTGCCAAAACATTTGTTGTTCAAACACTTTTAACATCAGCACTTGTCAGTAACATATATTTAGTGTAAATCTCATCTTAAAAAATGTAAAATAAATTAAAGCTTATTGCCACTGCCAGGACATTAATGTCATCCTGTTTTTATGAAAAATAAAAAAAAAACAAACAAAATGATTGTGTCTCAGCACAATCAGAACATTAAAACAGGTAATTTCTGAGGTAACAGCAGAAACTTTTAACGGGGAGTTCAACTTGTCAGTTGTTACAAATAACCTTGTTTCTGTTGAATCCTCCGTCTGGGAGAACTTTAAAATGAAAATGTCCATGTTAAAGTTCAGTAACTTTATCAATCCGTGTATCAATCATTCTTTCCATTTTCAATTGTAAATCAAAAATTTATAAAAATTAAAGAGTGACATTTTATTAAGTTTTTCATTTTTAAATCTAACACACACACACAAAAAGAAAAAAAATGCATTTTTTTTTTTATATTTCAATTTTAGATATGGATCAAAAATATGAAATGAAAAAAAAGGGCCACAGGACTGAATTTGTTTTATAATGGAGGACTGGACTTTCTGTTGTCATTACACATCTGTGCCACTAGATGGAGCCGCACTGCAGTAACCAGCTAGAGAACAGCAGGACAGTGAACACATGGAGCAGATCTGATGGAACATGGAGGAATGACGAGAAAGTTTTGTTGTTGTCCAGAATTTTTGTTTTCAAAAAGAATTGTTAATATTGCTACTGAGTTGCTACCTGAACTGTAAAGTACAAGGAGTTTTACTTTTCTCCATGTCTGTTTTAGCTTTTCTGCATGTTTTTTCTGCCAATTATTTTCCGGTTCCACAGCAGCCAGTAACGGACTTTTCAAAACAAAATCATGTGAACAACATGTGTTAATGTGTGATAAAATAAATGTCGGCATTAATAAATTAATGAGTTAAGGCGATAATAATGCGTTAACTTGCCCAGCCCTAATATTTTTAATTGTTTGAGATTCTTCTGCAATTCTTTTTAAATTGAAAATTGAATGAATATCCCTCAATGTCATCTTGAAGGCAGCATATGTTGCTTTAAAAGTGTCAGTGTACTTTTCTGCCACCACTGAAGTGTCAGTGACCTTTGCCAAGAGCATCGATACAAGCCTGTACCATCACAGACCTTTAGACTCGCAGACTGATAACAGTCTGCGTGACCCTTTTTAGATGCGGTCCACAAAAGAATCGCGCGGAATACTGATCAATATGATCTCAATACATGCTCCCAACGTTTGATGTTTCATTGCAGATGTCTCTTACTGTGCACTGGAGATGTCAGCATCACCTTTAGACAAAGTTAACATCTTTTTTTCCACAGTGAAGCTTCATGTGGCTCATGTGAATGTAGCTCCTGGTATTTGTGCTTGACTAAGGTTTTTCATAGAAAGCTCTTGCTCATGTGGTTGTATCAGCTGTAGATGAGAGATGTTTCTTGACACGGTGTCATCTAAAGGGATTGAAGATCACAGGCGGCCCTCTCTGGCACACGTCGTCACCCTCTATGAGCTAAAACTCCTCCAGATTCCTCGAGTCGTTGCATGATCTTCCTCAGATATTTATTGACAAAGTGGAGATTATCTGTACTGTCGTTTATCCTCAAAAACTCACGCCTGCTGCTCCTGTACAGAATCATCATTGTAATCACCTGGTCTTGAGAGCATTTTCTCACCACTTTACCAGCATGAAAGCGAGTTACAGGCTTGAAATGCAAAACTGGCTGGATGTGAAGAAATTAAATGAAGTTGATGGTGAAAAAAAACACATAGATCTTAGGTTCATACTGTCTACAAATAAATAACATTCAAAGTAAACTTAAAATTCATCCCATTTATTTGATTTTATTTTTTTATTTGCATTATCAATGGGCAGCCTGGTGGCTTGGTGGTTAGCCTGGTGGCCTGGTGGTCAGCCTGGTGGCAAGGTAGTTAGCCTGGTGGCCTGGTGGTTAGCCTGGTGGCCTGGTAGTTAGCCTGGTGGCCTGGTGGTTAGCCTGGTGGCCTGGTGGTTAGCCTGGTGGCCTGGTGGTTAGCCTGGTGGCTTGGTGGGCAGCCCGGTGGCTTGGTGCTTAGCCTGGTGGTCAGCCTGGTGGCTTGGTGGTTAGCCTGGTGGCGTGGTGGTCAGCCTGGTGGCTTGGTGGTTAGCCTGGTGGCGTGGTGGTTAGCCTGGTGGCTTTGTGGTTAGCCTGGTGGCTTGGTGGTTAGCCTGGTGGCCTGGTGGTCAGCCTGGTGGCTTGGTGGTTAGCCTGGTGGCCTGGTGGTTAGCCTGGTGGCAAGGTAGTTAGCCTGGTGGCCTGGTGGTTAGCCTGGTGGCTTGGTGGTTAGCCTGGTGGCCTGGTGGTTAGCCTGGTGGCTTGGTGGTTAGCCTGGTGGCCTGGTGGTTAGCCTGGTGGCAAGGTAGTTAGCCTGGTGGCCTGGTGGTTAGCCTGGTGGCTTGGTGGGCAGCCTGGTGGCTTGGTGGTTAGCCTGGTGGTTAGCCTGGTGGCAGGTAGTCAGCTTGGTGGCTAGCCTGGTGGCTTGGTGGTTAGCCTGGTGGTTAGCCGGGTGGCAAGGTAGTCAGCCTGGTGGCTTGGTGGTTAGCCTGGTGGCGTGGTGGTTAGCCTGGTGGCGTGGTGGTCAGCCTGGTGGCTAGGTAGTCAGCCTGGTCGCCTGGTGGTTAGCCTGGTGGCTTGGTGGTTAGCCTGGTGGCTAGGTAGTCAGCCTGGTGGCTTGGTTGTTAGCCTGGTGGCTTGGTGGTTAGCTTGGTGGCTTGGTGGTTAGCCTGGTGGCTTGGTGGTTAGCTTGGTGGCTAGGTGGTCAGCCTGGTGGCTTGGTGGTTAGCCTGGTGGCTTGGTGGTTAGCTTGGTGGCTAGGTGGTCAGCCTGGTGGCTAGGTGGTCAGCCTGGTGGCTTGGTGGTTAGCCTGGTGGCTTGGTGGTTAGCTTGGTGGCTAGGTGGTCAGCCTGGTGGCTTGGTGGTTAGCCTGGTGGCTTGGTGGTTAGCCTGGTGGCTAGGTGGTCAGCCTGGTGGCTTGGTGGCCAGCCTGGTGGCTTGGTGGTCAGCCTGGTGGCTTGGTGGTTAGCCTGGTGGCTAGGTGGTCAGCCTGGTGGCTTGGTGGTTAGCCTGGTGGCGTGGTGGTTAGTTTGGTGGCTTGGTGGTTAGCCTGGTGGCTTGGTGGTTAGCTTGGTGGCTAGGTGGTCAGCCTGGTGGCTTGGTGGTTAGCCTGGTGGCTTGGTGGTTAGCCTGGTGGCTTGGTGGTTAGCTTGGTGGCTAGGTGGTCAGCCTGGTGGCTAGGTGGTCAGCCTGGTGGCTTGGTGGTTAGCCTGGTGGCTTGGTGGTTAGCTTGGTGGCTTGGTGGTTAGCCTGGTGGCTAGGTAGTCAGCATGGTGGCCTGGTGGTTAGCCTGGTGGCTTGGTAGTCAGCCTGGTGGCTTGGTGGTTAGCCTGGTGGCGTGGTGGTTAGCCTGGTGGCTTGGTGGTTAGCCTGGTGGCTTGGTGGTTAGCCTGGTGGCTAGGTAGTCAGCCTGGTGTCCTGGTGGTTAGCCTGGAGGCTTGGTGGTTAGCCTGGTGGCTAGGTAGTCAGCCTGGTGGCTTGGTGGTTAGCCTGGTGGCTTGGTGGTTAGCTTGGTGGCTTGGTGGTTAGCCTGGTGGCTAGGTAGTCAGCCTGGTGGCCTGGTGGTTAGCCTGGTGGCTTGGTGGTTAGCCTGGTGGCTAGGTAGTCAGTCTGGTGGCTAGGTAGTCAGCCTGCTGGCCTGGTGGTTAGCCTGGTGGCTAGGTAGTCAGCCTGGTAGCCTGGTGGTTAGCCCGGTGGCGTGGTGGTTAGCCTGGTGGCTAGGTAGTCAACCTGGGGGCCTGTTGGTTAGCCTGGTGGCTAGGTAGTCAGCCTGGGGGCCTGTTGGTTAGCCTGGTGGCTTGGTGGTTAGCCTGGTGGCTAGGTGGTCAGCCTGGTGGCTTGGTGGTTAGCCTGGTGCTTGGTTAGCCTGGTGGCTTGGTTCCCTCACCGCAAGAAGGTTCCTGGTTCAAACCTCAACAGGGGTCTTTCTGTGTGGAGTTTCCATGTTCTCCCTGTGCTTGCGTGGATTTCCTGCAGGTACTCCGGCTTCTTCCCACAGTCCAAAGACATGGATGTTCAGTTAATTGGTAGTTCTAAACTGCCCCTAGGAGTGATTGTGATTGTGCGTGGTAGTTTCTCTAAGTATGGCCCTGCGATGGACTGGAGACCTGTCCAGGGTGGACCCCTGCCTTTCACCCAGAGAGCGCTGGGATTGACTCCAGCAGATCCCCGTGACTCTGCAGAGGATTAAGCGGGTGTAGATAATAGATGGATGCATTGTCAATCATTTTCTACCCATCTCTGGTTTTGGACTCTTATAAAAAAAAAACAAACAAAAGACAAAAAGTCCTTGGGGCAGGTATTCTGTAGATTTAATGTTGAAAAGAGCCCACGTCAAACGTCTTTGGGGATAATAACCGCGCCTAAAAGCTGACAACTTTTGTCATCCATTGACGTATTGGGAGACACCCCCCGCATGGCGTCGTGGCTCGGAAACTTCGAAGGCTACTTTACATCAAGATGTTTTACCATCCCTTTTGCCTGACAGCAAACACGCTGATGAGGGCAGACGCTCGGAGAGACGGAGAGGTAGAGCAAAACTGGGATGGGGTGGAGGGAGGAAGAAGGTAATAACTCCACACCTGGTCTGCAGAAGGAGACATCAAAAGACCCTCGACTAAAATGAACTCCGACAGAGTCTGGGTACGGCCCATCAATATCCTCTGTCGCCATTAAATCATCATCCAAAAAGCGAGCGAGGTGCTCGCTCATAAAGCCAGAATCCCTTGACAAAGAATTAGGGCACTAACGAGAAGGCAGGTAATGGATGCACAAATCCTGAGATGGGCAGCTGAGTGTCGAGCAGAATCACTAATGAACGGCGAGCCTTGTAAATCCCGAGCACGCTCCCAGAGCGGTATTCAAACAGGCTGGCTAAATGAATGCGGCTGCCGGGGCTTCACTGATTAAAAGATTTCCCAGTAAACATCGAAAAGACATCAACCGCTCTGAAGGACATTGCTGTCCCTCCCAAACACGACACACAATCATCCCATTGAACTCTGTGACACCAAGGTTATCTCTGAATAGACTTAATCTCCAAAAAATTCAGACGGCTCTAAAAGGCTTGACACGAACGAATGATGCTAGCTAAGACGCCACCGCACGGCGGGACGCGACTGCGCCGGCGAGTCGTGGCCTCGTGATGAGGGGAGGAATCAGTCAGACAGATCTAGGTGGATTGATCTGTGATTCTAGAAGCACCGAAAATGGAAAAGTATCAGTAGTTCCTTCCAGATCACTTCTAACTGTTTGCATCTGGACAGTCGATTCGTTTCTCCTGTTGCACTGCGGCAACGTACGTTGCAGCTCATCGTGCACCTCCTGTGGGAAAATAAAGAATTTGAAACTATTTATTCCATCCAGTGTTACAATAAAGGCCTCATGCCTCCAAGCGTATCATTCAGATTGACAGCGAGGACAGAGGCAATTGAAGAGAACTTAAGTCTACCCCCTGCCCTATAAATAATATTTAATCCCTATTTGAAAGGAAGAACTGGTAATGATACTCAGAGCTTCAGCTGCAGCTGACACTGGTGGGTTCTAAACCACACAGCTTTCCACGGCCTGAAATACAACAGCTTTTTAAAGATTGGTTCAATCAAATTAAGGCTGCTTCAATCGTGATATTTGCTTTTTGTATGTGTGTGTGTCTGAAATGTGAAATAATGTGAGGAAGATAGTCTGTTCAATGTGCAGAAGGTTATTCAGCATCATTATCCTTTGAGGTATTATTTAAAAAAAGCTAAGAAGCATTAGCTCAGATATTTGAACTTCAAATAGAGCTAAATATGAAAAAGACTTTATGGCAGAAATCCCATAAAGAGAGTGCATCATCTGTGCATTCATGCTGTTGCATACTGATGTCTTTTTAAACTTTACTTTACTTGCATTTTATGCTCTTGTTTTTTATTGAGCTACGTAACTTTTTTTTTCTTTTTTTTGCCACGTTTTAAACAACATAAACAGTTCTGGGAAGAAACGTATCAAGATTCACGTTCAAAAGAAATCACTCTACATAGTCACATGATGAGTAAAATGTGGTTTTCCTTGGATCAGAAGTCAGGGCGACGGGCCTTGAGTCATCGGTGTCAGAACAATGGGATGTCAGTCCGAGTAACGAATTAGATCGGTTCCGACAAACCAGTCGCAGGTCAGATTGGTCGTAAATCGAAGCATATACAAAATGAATATAAATTGTACTGTATAACTCATTTGCCACCAGCCATCTGCAGAGTTTGTTTACTGGTCCTCCGACGCCCACAGAATATTGTATTTCATGACTGTGTGAACACTGAAACCGCCTTAAATAAAGGGTAGTCTCTTCTAACTACAGTAAATATGAATACGCGCTACCACAATTATATTACACACTGCGCTGCCATCTGCTGGACGTGGTCGTAAGTACGCTTGGTCGTAACTCGCCTACGTCGTAACTAGGGATGCACATGGTTAACCGTTTAACCGTTAACCGATAACAGTAACTCTAACCGATTAATACTAACGGTCAATTTTTATTTTTTAGCTACGTAATTCAATCAACTCATGGGGGCGTGTCGACAGGTGCAACACATGCCATCACATGCGTCCCATCACAGCCCACTTTACAGCGAAGATGTAGAGAGCAAAAAGGAGTTCTGTGCAGCAGAGACAAGCACAGGTTTGGGTACCCGTGGGTGAACCGTTACCCTCTATACAACGGGTGAAACATTGCCGGGTTGGGCCGGGTCGGAAGAACCAGAGCGCGGCCCGCGCTTTAAAAAGTAAAACCCTCTTTAAAAAGTAAAATCGGATTTTTATTATTTTTTTGTCTGTAAACTGCTCGCGCGTTCCCAGGAATCTTTGCAACTTTTGTTTTCATGTCACGCAATGCCCTGCAGTGTTATTCAAAACTACGGAAGAGCTGAAAAAGAAGTTGGTTAATGGACAGTACAAAGTTGTTGCCAATACCTCCACGAAACTAAAATCAGACGTTTGGAAGTATTTTGGATGTGTGTCAGATAGTGAGAACAACATCGTTGAAGGCTTCACTGCCTGTAAGAAATGCCTTAAAGTGCCGAAAGTGTGGGACATCCTCTCTCAAGAAGCATGCCAACACCTGTGCTAGCTTTGAAAACCCAGCAAAGTCTGTCCTTGAACATTTTGTTAAGAAGACGGCAGTACTGCTGGTGCCTCGCAAAGAAGACAAAGACGCTATAACCAAACTGTGCGTGAATTTTGTGTGCAACGATATTCGACCCTTTGAAACTGTACATGGCGAGGGCTTTTTTGCATTAGCACAGGGGCTTATTGATGTTGGTGCACGAGCTGGCCGTGTTGATGCTAAACTGCTGCCTGACCCCACCACCGTTTCCCGTGGAGTGGCCAGATATGTGGAGGAGATTCGTCAGCAAACAATTCCGGAACTCAAAATGCAACTGTTGGAGCACAATGGTGCCGTTACTTTAGATATGTGGACGGATGACTACAGAAAAACTGGCTACCTCTGCGTCCACCTGTAGGAATTCCTGTCGACTGAGTGATCGCATCTAAATGGCCTGTACAGGTAGGCAGTATCTTTACTTTTGCGCAGCGTAGCCCATGTTATTTTTAGTTCGTATGTGTGCACGGCATGGCTATCCCCAAATTCAGAGATGACTGTGATAGGACCTACATTTTTGTTTCTATGTTAAGGCAACGTGGAGGCCACTGAACTTCATTATTTCACTTGCCTAGTGTTGCAGCAATAAACGTCTGCATTTCATTTTGGCTCTGATTTATTTTAACTCCCGTACGGTTCGGGTAACAGGTCTATTTATAGCGGTTCGGGTCAGGTGGATCGGAATGGTGGGACGTTTGTGTGTCGGAATAGCAGTATTTCGGGATTGTGATGTGTCTAAATGGTGGTATGTCGGAAAGGCAGCATGGAAGGGCATTTCAATCTTATCGGTTAACGGTTATTAATCGTTAAAGGGCATCGGTTAACGGTTATAAAAAAAATCCAAAATGTGCATCCCTAGTCGTAACTCAAATACTGAGTGTAGTGGGTCGTCTGAATAATGAGAAGTCTTGCCTGCAAATGGGTCAGCCCAAAACCTCCACTGCACCCCAACACTACAGTTTGACCGATATGAATGTTTTAGGGCCGATGCCGATACCGATTTTTTTTCCATCACCTTTAGCCGATGACCGATTATGGACTGCCGATTTTCTTGGGCTGATATATGTGGCCGATGCTGCTTTTGCTCCCTTAATTTACATTTTTTAAAAATGACACAATGATAACAAATATTAGAGGTCTCAAGTTGAAACAAACATTTATTGAAAAGTAAAATTTAACAATTTAACAACTTTCACTTCAACTTTACCACACATACTTTCAAATAAAAAAGTGTTAACACGTCTGCATGTACTGCAGGACCAACACAGAGTTGCCCGTGGATGCCTGTTGGTAAATCATGCTATGGAAAAATACATCGGCGAACCCATGAGCAAATCGGCCGATGGCGATTCAAGTAAGAAACGCAAATATTGGCCGGCCGATATATCGTTCTATCCTTACCCAACACTGCCCTTCATTTGTTCATTACGGTGTGATAGAAGGAACAACAACTCTATATATCCTGTTTGTCATGTAAATGCAAACCAGAATCAGAATCAAATATGACCATGACTTCTATATTTGGACATAGTTCGTAGTCATGGCTAACATGCACACTGGAGTCTGAAGTTGCAGTTGTGAGCGTATCAGCTGCTGATGAATGACGCCTCTTGATGCAGAGCCGTCTGAGGCATCAGAGACCCGCAGGGATCCAGCTTGTGCCAGTGGCCCTTACTTGAGGAAGCTTCTCATGATTCTCGTCAATTGTTTGATAATATTATGCACCATAGAAGGAGAAAATATGCAAACCCCCACCAACCTTTCTTTGAAGAACATCAGTCAAGTCAGGATCCTCTGCCCATCAATGCTCCTCAAAGACTCAGCCTTCTATGGCAACTGCTTTTGTACCAAATCATCATGAGAATCACTTATTTATATCACCTGCTTGCAAAAATGAAAACGTGGCTACGAGCTGACTTGAATATGACAGATGAAGTTATGTTGTTGAATTTCCCTTCTGGGATAAATAAAGTATTTTTCATTTCATTTCATTTTCATGTCACTGCCTTTAATCACATTGCTGTCCATAGGCATACAGTAAGGGTAATATAGAGGCTATGAGTTTTCTTCTGATTTCCCTCTTGGCTTTGGCATTGGTGTGTCATCATACAGGGAGGAGAATGGTGCTCAGTACAGCTTTGCTTTGCATAGCATTGGGTATACTGTTTTTTTTGGTTTTTTTTTTAGAGTTGGTGGCCACTTTAACCAGAAGGTCAACAGATCAATCGTCACTGTGCTTCAACCACAGTTACGGCTCAGACATGGTAGCGTTACTGCTGAGGTAGAAGAGGTCTCCAATCAAAACTGTAATATTCACGTAAGTAAGTCAAAGCCATTGCTACCTTGCTGCACAGTTCTCAACCCACAACACGCTTGTTGCCTGCCCGTCATCAAACAGTTAAAACCTGTTGGCCGCCAGCGTTGCCAGGTGGGAAATGTAGGATTACCGTACCAGAGATTCAAAATTATCCTATTTTTGAGGAAAATTATCGTACATCTCTCATAACCCAAAAAACAAGCCCAACGATGCGCTATAGTCAAATTTAATCACTCTAGTGTTAAATAGCGGGTGAAGCTGACCATTCAGCTCCTTTAGCCCATCATGCTCCTTGTTCTGAGACAAACATTCGTATCTCACGCTCAGCAAAGCACGATTGGCTGGAAACATGTCAAATGAAAACAGATGCCTTCAGGGTAAAAAAAAAAAAAAAAAAAAAACTCTCCGGCAGACAGTTGCAGCAGGCAATAATTTGAAATAGTCAAATTATCGTACATTTGGCCTTTTTTGGATTATTGATCGTACAGAGGGCCAAATTATCGTACAAATACGATAATTATCGTACACCTGGCAACGCTGTTGGCCACACTCTGACCATCTCACCTCAGTGCTGCTACCTGCATCTGTTTATATAGTTATTTCATTCAGTCATTTGTGTGCTCTCCTCTCTCTGTCCTCCATCCTCTCTCTGTCCTGTCTCTCCTCTCTTTTTCTTTCTTTACCCGGCTGGTCTTCAGCAGGAAGGTCCCTCCATATGATCCAGGTTCAAGGCTCAAGGTTTCTTTTTCTTAGAGTGGAGTTTTTTTTTGCCACTGTTTGTCTTAAAGGTTTTTTTCTCCCACTGTGGGAGTTTTTTACCTGCCATTTTCCTTGATTTGGATTCAATTTTATAATTTTAGTGAATGATATTTGCTCGGGGGTCATGCTCTAGGTCTCCGTAAAGCACCTAGAGACAATTGACGTTGTAACAGATGCTATAAGGATAAAATTGAATTGAATTAATGTGTTTCTGTTGCTTCATGTTGACGCAAATCGAGTGTGATATGAAGGAAATGATGAGTAAACAGATTCCACAGGGAATGATGGCCGTCAGCAGTACGACCCAATGAAGAAGTAAGCAAAAAGAGCAAGAAAGGAAGATGAATGAATCTTATTAAAGAGTGCCGATGCCTGGTCAGCAGGAAAATGAGGAAATTGCCAGACCGGACCTTACCTGCACACTCGCTGAGCAGAACCGCGGCGCTGTCTGGATCCAGATTGCATTTCACCTGGTTTTCAGCAAAGACTTTCATGAGCAGAGTTCTTATTATGTTCACTTTTTAGAATGAATTTCTGTGAGCTCATCAGCTATTTTCAGTCAGGTGTTTTAGCCGTTCCCTTTAATTTGCGGGTACTTTTGTATTCAGGAAAAAAAAAACAGCAGTAAAAATGTGCAGGAGCACAAAGCCACGTCAGATTCCTGTAACTCATATATATATGTCTCTCAGAGTCGCGTCTCTGCTCGTGGGTTCTTTATCTCTGCAGTCTTTTATTTGTACAGGGAGAGTTTTACATCCCGAGAACAATGCTTATTGCATTTCTTGCTGAGTTAGATGACAAGATTGATTTGGCTAATAAATAAAGCAGCTGTAAAGTGAGAAATAAATGGGGGAGTTCAAACTTTTCCCACTTGCCTCGCATTTTATATTTTGCTTGTATTTCAGGACTGAGCTGACACACCGCGGCCCAGCTCTCAAATGTGAAAACTGCAGTTTGATACATTGAAGAATAGACTGCAAACATATATATATATGTTATATATATATATAACTTAAACTACTGATTATGTGACTTATAGAGATTGATCTTTTTATTTAGGTATATGCACTTTTTTTTTTTACCTAAATGAATCCTTGGTACTATTTATGGGATTAAAATCATTAAGGCTCAGATTGCACAGATATAATACCACAGGAAGAGGGTTTTACTAGAAAATCTAAAAGATACTAACTGGCCAATCACCTCCTTCCTTATTCTGCGTTTTCCTTTAGAGGACAGCCTGTTTCCATCCTTCTCTGTCTTCTGCATGTTAATCTGTCACACCAACCAACTGCATTTCCTGTTTGACCACATCAAGAAATCTTTGGTCTTCCCTTTTGTTTTTTCCTGTACGACAGCTTCATCTCCAGCATCGTTCCACCGACGTGTTCACGTGCCCTAACCACTCCGATCTGGCCTCTCTCATTCGATCTCCATGACATCCAACCCTGGTTGTGACCCTAATGCTTGTTATTATCCTTATCAATCCTTGTCACTCCACAAAAATCATCTCCAGCTCTCCTTCTTGTGTCTTGATGAGTGTTGCTGTCTCCAAGCCGAACAGAAAAGCGGGTCTCACCACCGTCTCGTAAAACCTTCTCGTTACCGTTGCTGCTCCTCTTCTCTTGCAGATTATTCTAGACGCCACTGCAGCACACTTGCACTCTCCTCTCCTTCTCTTTTACACTCTCCCCACTGAATCCAAGTAATAAACTCCTATACCTCCTTCTCTTCTATTCCCTGCATCCTCACCATTCTGCCTGCTTCCTTGTCATTAACATCCAACTATTCTGTCTTGTTCCAGGTGACCTACATTGCTTTTCTCTCTAGAACGTCTCACCACCTGTCCAGGTTTTCTTAGACCTGATCCCTACTCTCACTACACATCACAATATCACCCCGCCACATCACAGTCTGCGGAGACTCCCGTCAGGCCTCATCTGTCAGCTTATCCATCACCAGGGCCGATCCTTGATGCAGTCCCACTTCCACCCGAAACCCTTCAGTTACTCCTGCTTCACACCTGCACGCCTCTACCACACTTTTCTGCCACGCCAGACTTTCTCATGCAATAATACATTACTTTCCTTAGAACTATATGTTTGATAGTAAATAATAAATGCTCTTGTGAGTCTTTTGAGTACCGTGTAGGCCCAAATATAGGACGATATTTTATTCTCGAAATCATATCAAAAATGAAATCGTATTATAATCGAGGTCTCAACTTTTCTATTGTCGTTACACATCTGCGCCACTAGATGGAGTCAGGAGTGATGAGAGCGACAGAAGACCTCTGTGAGTGATGGACTGTTGTCTATTCTGATACACACATGACGAGCTGAAGGACACTTTGCACTACTGTGTTATTGCACTTTTGTATTGCAAATAGAGTTGAGAGATTTTATCGATTCTGCGATATATATCGATATTTTATTTCCCCAGAGAGTATCGATTTTTCAGCCGCGGGTATAGATATTCTAAGCTTCTTTCAAAAGTTCCGTGTCCCACCTTTAAAAGGTTGCAAGCAACAATTTGCACTGTTTAAATAAATGAAACCATTTTTTCAATCTTTCGGATGTAAATGTATTGTAAGATGAATATCGATATATATATATTGTATCGTGACCCGAATATCGTGTATTGTATCATATCACGAGATTAGTGTATCGCTAGAGCCCTAATTGCAAAAACCATTTCCCCTCCCAGTCAAATGATTTACACATGAAGCAAGCTAGGTTGGGTCAGTTTGCAGTTTATAGCTATTTAAATTTTTTTAAGCAATTGCAATACAGCAAACTGTTTATAGCACTGATGTTTCCATCAATGATGCATTACACTACTGTTTGCTTTCAATCTATGAGATTTTCAGTCTGACTTGTTGTTCTTGAATTGAACTTGACTTTGATGGTTGATGCAGTTTATTTGCGCTGTTATTACATCAATGATGCATTGCACTACTGTTTTGTTGCAGTCCAGAATTTTGTTTTTTACAGACTGATACTGTAATTACAAAATATTTTTTTCTAAAATAAGCTACATTTATGAGAGCCTTGTAAACAAAGAACAAACATATCTTCAGTATAGATTGTGTCAATATACAGCGATATTAGCATCATGATATAGATAAAAATTGTGAATGTAGACACTTGGACTATTTGGGTATTCTTAGACTGGGTGTTTGTAAAACTAACTGAAACCTTTGCTCTATTTGTTTTGTCATCTACACTTAAGACACCTGGCTGCTCTTGTGAGGGCAAATTATTACAGGAAGGAGGGAGAAGTTCAAAGGCGGAACAAATCTGATTTTATTTCCATGGTCATTGTCTGTCTGAGAAGCAGAGAGCCGTATATTCTTTGCAGACTGTCCGCGAACCGTACAAGCAGAAATCCATTACAGAGGAAACATCTTTATACCGTGACAGATTCCACTGTGAACCAGAACACCAACCAGCCACAGGACATCATACAGATGGCGTTAGACACGCTGCTTTCACCTGTTTGCAAAACCTTTTGCTTTTTTAATGCTATTGCTATCAGTCTCGCTCTCTCCGCCTAAATGCATAACCCACAGCTGAATTCAATGTGTTCTCACTTGTTCTCTGGGGATTGTCAAGTAATTCGTGGGCAATGTGGGAAATTGCCCACTGAAGTAGAATGGAGGAGGGAGGCTGAGGTGAAAACACAGCACAAGGAAGTGAGTTACACCATTTTCTGTGGAAATATATAGGATGCTTGAGCACTGTAGACGGATGCAAAAAAATATATTTAATTCAGACCGGGTTTGGGCTGGGGGATTTGAAATGACCGTATAATACGGTGATTGTTAGCACTAAGGGGTACTTTGTATTGCCCGCATGATTTTTTGTGGATTTCTTTTAATTGATGATAAATAATGGGACGGTGAAAAAGATTCCATGTTGTTTTTCATCCAAGGTGAAAAATTTGCCTTGGACACAATGCAGTCAGGTGGTTTTTAAGCATTTCTTGTGCTTAAGAAAATAAAAGCATAGTATCAGAATAGTGTACTGACTGTAGTTTGGTTAACACCTAAGATATGAAAGAAATTCAAAGTCATATGAAAAACTATAAGTTAAAATAAAAAAAAAAACAAAAAGAAGTGGAGGAGGGAGGCTGAGGTGAAAACACAGCACAAGGAAGTGAGTTACACCATTTTCTGTGGAAATATATAGGATGCTTGAGCACTGTAGACGGATGCAAAAAATAGATTTAATTCAGACCGGGTTTGGGCTGGGGGATTTGAAATGACCGTATAATGATGAAAATGCTTTAGTGTCTCCACTTCAGGAATTAGCTTCCATATAAGTTCCATTATTATATTCCAATTTTTCATTTATATTCCATTTTCATGTTTCCTGTGTTCTCACATGAGGTTGCTATGTAAAGGTGAGAGGAAATTATTACTTTGAAATCCCATGCTGATCTCAGGACTGCATCTTTCTCATCCTGTCATTCTGAAAAGGAAATGGATTCAACCATCGTGAATGTGACTTTGACCTGCATGACACAAACGGCGTTACTGCTTTAAACACAGCAGCGCGAGCAATTTTTAGCACATTCTTCTTTGCTTCATTGATCTTTTCCGGCCTCAACAGAGGATTTCATTTGGGTTAAATCTGGTCTTTGACTAGGTCATTCCCAGGCTGATTCTTTGAATTATTTATTGAGCCGTTCTGATCTACATGTGCTACTATGTTTTTAAATTATAGTTTTTGTTGCAGGACTGAGTTTCAGCTCAGCTTCAGCAGATGGCTTCACATTTGCCTCCAGATTACTTCAGGTATATGGAGGAGTTTGGGGTCGATTAAATTACCTGTGTACTCCAAATCATCACCCTCCAACATCCTGCTGGACATGAAAAAAAAAAAAAGAAGAAATTTCACTTATGTCTCATCTGTCCACAGGACATTGTTCCAGAAGCCTTGTGGTTTGTCCAGGTGCTGTTCTGCAAACCTCAGCAGTGCTTCCGTGTCCGTTTTAGACATAATAGGTTTTCTCCTGGCAGCCCTTCCCAACAAACTGGTCTTGGCCAAGGTCAAGGGTTTTTTTTTTTTCTTTTTTTTTTCCTATTCCCATGCTGCAATTTGTTTCACAGCCAGAGGAGAACCTCAGTCATCAAGGGCACAAAAGACATCAGTATGACATGGACGATATAAAACTTATAGAACCGTAAAAAACCAAGGAATCTAAAACCCAAAATAAAATATGAAAAGATATTTAGGAAACTGCTGACAGGAGGTACAGATGAGTTCTTGTATCCGTGTGTTTTGCATCTTCTTGGGAAAGAAAAATACACGGAACAAATCCAGATCCTTATGGGAGCAACGAGAACTAAAAACTCAGGTGGGTGACTCAGGTCAGCCTCAGCTGGCGGGACCAGCTTAGGATACCTGATCTCACGTGTGTTGTCGTGGACTTTAAAGCAGCACAGAGGAACTTTAGTCATTGTTAGCTCAGTGGGTCCCCCTGTAGGCATGGGGGTTAAGTAGCTTTTACAGCACAGTCCAGGATTTAGTCCTGTTTGGTTTCTTACTTGGTCACTTTCATTTTCTCCTGGACTTCTTTCATTACCTCCACCAAGGAGGTCATGTTTTTGCCGGCATTTATCTATTTATCTGTTTGTCTGTCTGTTTGTCGATGTGTGTACAAGATAACTCAAAAAGTTATGGATGGATTTTGATGAAATTTTCAGGAGTTGTCAGAAATGTGAAAAGGAAGACCTGATTTCATTTTGGGTGTGATCCGGAAGAAATCCTGGATTCTAGATTACTTTCAAATTTTCCAAAACATTGCGGTCAAGGGGGCCAAGAATGTTGTTTCTCAGTATCTCTGTTAATTATTGCCCAAAACTCATGAAATTTGACTCAGGGATTGACATCAGAAACCTCTATCAAATTTGCTATGAGGTCCACTGTAGCTCTGTGAGCTAGTTGTTGTTCCTGTGTGACATTGTGCTGTAAAGCGAAATGTGGTTGTCGTCTGGGACGACTGTGACACGAATAAGCAAACATTCCTTGAAATGAAACTGATATGTCAACTTGACTATGTTAAATGCTTTATTTTTTGTTTTCCTCAGTCTGACCTTTGGGTAAATTTGCCGGTACGTCTATTAGCAGGAAGATCCATGGCTATCGTGAATGTTTTCCACTTGTGATTCGTCTCCTTTGTAGAAAAATAAACCAACAAAATAGTTCCATGGTTTTATGACACTTTTCAGATTTATGTGCGGCAACAATTGCTCCTCTAAAATCACTTCTTAGGTCTTTCCCTCTTGCCATTGTGTTAGCGCGCCTGAATGATCCAGAGAGGGAAAAGTGGCAAAAATAAATCTGCATTTTTAGGCAGCTATAGCTAGTTAGGACGCTTCCTGATGATCAGCTCATCAAAGGCTGATTCTTAGCACTAAGGGGGTACTTTGTATTGCCTGCATGATTTTGTATTTTGTATTTCTTTTAATTGTTGATAAATGATGGGACAGTGAAAAAGATTCCATGTTGTTTTTCATCCAAGGTGAAAAATTTGCCTTGGACACAATGCAGTCAGGTGGTTTTTAAGCATCTCTTGTGCTTAAGAAAATAAAAGCATAGTATCAGAATAGTGTACTGACTGTAGTTTGGTTAACACCTGCAAGTAAGATATGAAAGAAATTCAAAGTCATATGAAAAACTATAAGTTAAATAAAAAAAAAATAAAATAAAAAGAAAAGGCCTCTTTCCTAAAGATGGCGCAGCGGGTGGCAGAAAGTGGTAGTGGCTCCGTGAGTTATGTTGGCAGGCTCTTTCAAAGCCTGCTAACAGACTCGCAGGGCGTCCAGGTGCAGTTTGCAGACACCCCTCTGAGAAATCAGACCTTTATTATTTATTAGGCTACAAAATGAAGCAGCGAGAGGCGGCCAGTCAGCCGCGAAGCTGGCGGGAGGGGATGCTGCTTCCTCGTTTGCCCGGGATGTGGGTTGGAACGCTGGGCATGCGAGCCCACTGCTAACCGCACGAGCGGAAGATAAGAGAGACGTGGGATTCAGTTCCTCCCGCTGCGTTGTGACTGGCCAAATATAGACTCAGATGGAGTTGTTAATTTCAAGATGACACGCTCCCCCCCCCCCCCCTTCTCCCCAGAATCGACCATTTAAGGTCCCAGCTAATCTTTAATCGGACTCAGTCAATCTCCCGCTCCACATTCTTCCTCTTTCTTTTTCTGCTTCTACGCTATTGTAATAGCTTAGAGCCAGATTCAGCCTTCACCCCCCCCCACCTCTATTCATGCCATTTTCTTTGCTTTCATGAGCAATTTTCCATTATCCCTGGCCGAGCCTTACATGCTCAGTAAATGCCATTTGACTCCTTTTTCACTGAATAGTGAAAAAAAATGGGAAAATTGGAAGCTGATTTAAATAATCCTGTCAATGTGGTGACTCAGTTGATTTTCATGCTGTTATACTGGTGGAAAAAAAAACATTGTTGCCATGCCCTTAACCGTCCATCTCATCATGTATAGCAACTTTGGACAACAATGTGTAACATTATGGAAGCTATTTACTTTTTGGTTGTTGTATTTTTGCATTGCTTTGGATTAGTCATTTAGTTGATGCATTTTTCTAAAGAGGCTTGTTCGACGAGTGAGTAACAAATGGGGGGCAAAGTGGGGGTCCAGAGTCTTGCCCAAGGACACCTCAACATGTAAACTGGGGAGACAATTCAAAACCCAGCACTCTTGGAGCTGGGGCAACTCCAGTGGTTAATATATGTCTTTCATCATTTCATATTTTTGCATTTTGTGATGACGCATGTCTTTGTTCATTTCGTGTTTAGGTTTTTCCATTCTGCTGATTTTGCCTCATGTTTTTGGGCCTTAACCCTCAATCTCAACCCTCGACCTTAACCCTCAGTCTTTGGCCCTGTAAGGGTTATCTTGTGAATCTAGAACTGGGACACCCCTTGAGTGCAGTTACGTCTTCAGACTGTGGAGGGCGGCCTTACGCTAAAGCTACGTCCAGTCTGTCAAGAAAACAATGATGATGAAGAAGAAGGAGAAGAAGACGTAGAAGAATAAGATCATATAAATATATATAACCAAGACAATAAGATAGTTTCGTAACATTTATATATTCATTATCTACAAAAATACTTACATTTGAAGCTCGCTTTTTTCGGCGCCATTGTTTTCGAAGAAGTTTTAGCGAAAATATGCAATGCCTTCTGGTTAGCCCTTACTTCCAAGGGTGGTGCTGGAGAATCTCAATATTGAGGGCGATACAGCCCTCAAACTAGTCCCTCAACTTGACGTTTTAAGAATCGGGACAGCACTTGCACTTAGCGGGAGTGCGTTTTTTTTTAGATTGAGGGTTGAGATTGAGGGTTTTGGGAGGAATTGGAATTCCCCCCCCAGCCTCTCTGATATTTTGAGGCTCAAAGTTTCATGAGTCTATGATGGTCTGGCAACTCTTAAGGAAGCAATCTTTCTGCTTGTAAAGTCCAATTGTGGAAGTTCCACCATGTTGTAGAGCTTCTAGATGGTCTACAAGCTGCCGCAATGACAACTGGGTGAACTAAAAACTCAGCGAGGTTATGTGGGAAAAAAATGTTCTAATACTGAGGATGTGAGATGTTACTTACTGTATGATTATGCTCAGTTGATTGTTCCCCCTACAATGGCCCCATCATAAACTGCAGCGCAATTTAATTTCTAGAGCATCTATTACAATGCAAGTTGTCTCTCGGCACTTTTCAGAGGCCCAGACCATGACCCTTGAGAAAATATTATTGAATGTTAAGTACAGTACCAATGGCAAATAAAAACCTTTAATATAACTAACTAACTAACTAACTCCAGTTAACAGCCGTTAAAACAGTTAACAGCCGTTAGAAGCAGTATATCTCCATAATGATGACAAGTGAGATATCTCCAGGTCAGAGGAGGAAACACCGATGAACCAAACCGTCTCTCCTGAGAAGACCGAGCTCCATTCAGTCCGGCGAGCAACGGAGCTGACCGTCTCAGAGCCCGGTTCATCATGCGGACCGGACCAGGCCGTTGTCGTCTCCCCCAGCGGTGCTGGGCCCCACCAGGTCACCAGACGGCCCCTGCCAGGTCAGCTGACCCATCCGGCGTGTAAACTGCTGGACGGGGGCAGCATGCCGCCCGCTGCTACGTCGGGGGCTCCCGTCCCGGCTCAGTGACGCTGCAGCCCGGATCCAGTGGCGGTGGTTGCCACGGGTAGCAGTTCAGGACTACTTAGCTTTCCCGAACTGGCCTCCAGAGACACCGTCCATGTCCGCGGCGGCAGGTCTCCACCAGCCGCAAGAGGACCGATCCGCCCCCTGCAGACAGGATGTAGACATCCGACCCCAGATCACCACAAACCGGGCACAAACTGGAGTGTCCAGCGTCCAACGTCGCAGGGATATGTCCCGGAGCAGCAGCGAGAAGCGTCCATGCCAGGCGTCATCTGGCCCAGCTTTCCTGAGCAAACTGCTCTATGTGTTTCAGGTTTGAAGGACGCCTCCTTTTATATATATATATATATATATATATATATATATATTAGGGCTGTCAATTTCTCAAAATAATTAATCAGATTAATCGCATGACTGTCAATAGTTAATCATGATTAATCGCAAATTAATCGCATATTTTTATCTGTTCTAAATCTACCTTATACAGATCTTTTTCAAGTTGTATTACTCTTATTAATACGAGTCCTGACTAGAACCAGGAAATATGACCATATTAGTCCAGTCCTGAGGTCTCTGGCTTCCTGTTTCCTGTTACTCAGAGAATAGACTTTAAAACAGCTCTACTTGTGTTCAAGTCTCTTCATGGCCCCAAAGTCCATCTCTGACATGTTAGAGTCATATGAACCAACCTGGACTCTGAGAACCTCAGGTAGTGGTCTCCTGCTGGTGTCCAGAGTCAGGACTAAACAAGGTGAAGCTGCATTTCAGTCTTATGCTCCTAAAATCTGGACCAGTCTTCTAGAAGATGTGAGACAGACCTGAACTCTGACAATGTTCAGATCCAGACTGAAAACAGTTCTGTTTAGATGTGAAGATGATGACTGGAAGGATTTTATCTGCACTCTTCATTTTTAATTTAATTTATTAATTTTTTTATTAATTAATTTTATTTATTATTGATTATTTTTATGCTTGTATGGAATGATTCTATTTGCCTTCTTGTGATTTTATGCATCTGTAAAGCACTTTGAATTGCCTTGTGTACGAATTGTGCTCTACAAATAAAGTTGCCTTGCCTAATATGAGAGTACACAAATGCTTGCCTTATGCAAAACAAATGCATGTTTATTTATTGCTACAATGCCAAATCCATTATATATATTATATATATACACTCAATATTTTCTCTAATGTTCTTCATACAAAATATTTTCGTGGTTTGCTTCAAACGGGGGGGGGGGGGGGGGGGGGGGGGGGGGGGGGGGGCGGGGGGGGCTCTCTGCATCAGCGCTCTGATTAGCCAACAAGTGATATCTGAGTAGTCGGACTCCGGTGGTAACTAAATTCACATCGACAGCAAACACAAACAACATTTATCTTGCCGAGTTAGCCATCTGGCATGGTTTTGAAGCTGAACTTACCATTCAAAATAGTATCTTTTGTATCCATTTTATACCAACTCCTTTTAACAGAGGTTTGTTTACATGTGTCTGTCTGCGGCATGGCCGTCCACGTCAGTGCATTACTTCCTGTTTTGACAGGACTACGGAGGACTACAGGACTACAACTACAGCGGGGCCCGAGGCTCATTAAACCTACTCTCCTCTCTACTATTGTACATCAAAGGCCAGGCCAAGGCTCGCGTTAATCGCGCGTTAAAAAAATTAGTTGCGTTAAAATGATTTTGCGTTAATCACGCGTTAACGCATTAACTTTGACAGCCCTAATATATATATATATATATATATATATATATATATATATATATATATATATATACATATATATATATATATTTTATATATTGTCAGTGTTACACAGGACGAAATGTATTTGAGACTGATATATGGCATGTTATATATATCATATATGTATGCATGTTAGTATGTTGCTTTGGAAACTCTGGCCTGCAAACATATCTGGGGGGGACAGCATAAAGAAATAGGCACAAAAAACTCCCTGTAAACATAGTAAAGCTTACAAGGAGCTCATAATTAGCAACTATGTGTTGAGCTGAGGGAAGAGAAGAAGAGGAAAGGAGGGGAGGGGGGCACCTCTCAGTGGATCATGTTGGTGCCCCCCTGCAGCTATGGCAGCATAGCTAAGACGAGGATATGTTTAAGATGATCCTAGGTGATAAGCTTGGTCTTCTGTCCATTTGGACGGAGGCAACGGCCTCACCAGAAGCACTCTGGATGTTGATGAACTCAAAAAAGCACTCTTGGTTTTGTTATTTTTGCTTTAATGTACTGCAGCAGCTGGCAGTGGGTGGAAATGTCTTGTTTACTTGGATTGAAACTAAAATTCCTCTTTACTTCCTCCAAAATGTAACTTACTGCAAACAACATGAAATCTGCTGGTGCCTTTACTCTTCCAGCACATTATCGTTTTTTTGGCAGTCGTGGCCTTTATTTGCAGTCAAAAGGAGCAGGAAAGAGGGGAAGACACGCAGCAGAGGGTTGCGAGCAGGGAGTCGAGCCTGCGACCGCTGCAGGAGGACTGTCGCCTCTGTACGTGAGCCTCCTGCCTGAACCGCTGAGCTACCCAAGAGGCCCTCCAGTGCATCATCTAGGGAGGAAACAAAATCTACCATCCCCCAAAAAACAGCTTTAAAAGTTTGTGTCCTCTGCTTCAGCAACCATCCAGTTCAGCTGTACTCTTTCTCAAAAGGCTCAACAAAAGTGTATACATGAAAAATAATGTATAAGCATGACAGCATCCTGGTAGTCATGCATAAAACATTTTACAGAGCAGTTGTGTGAGTGGGTTATAATTCACATACTGGGTGCATTCACTTTAACAAAAAAAAAAAAAAAAAAAAAAAAAAAAAAAAAAAAAAAATATATATATTATATATATATATATATATATATATATATATATATATATATATATATATATATATATATATATATATATATATATTGTATTTATAGTAGGGCTGGAGCAAGTCAACACGTTATTATCGCGTTAACGCATTAATTTATTAACACCGACATTTATTTTATCGCGCGTTAATGCATGTTGCTCACATGCTTTTGTTTTGAAAAGTCAGTTACTGGCTGCTGCGGAACCGGAAAAAAATTGGCAGGCAAAACTAAAACAGACAAGGAGAGCGGTACAGTGAACTTTACAGTTCAGGTAGCTCAGGTAGCAATATTAACAATTCTGTCTAAAAAAAAAAAAACTTCCTACCCTTTTGTTCAAGATGATCGCGTCATTCCTCCATGTTCCATCAGATCTGCTTCATGTGTTCACTGTCCTGCTGTTCTCTAGCTGGTTACTGCAGTGCAGCTCCATCTAGTGGCACATATGTGTAACGACAACAGAAAGTCTATTCCTTCATTATAAACAAAGCTATTTCTGGGTCATGTAAACCAGACAGTAAAAAATTTTAAAACAAATTCAGTCCCATGGCCTGTTTGCTAAAATTGAAATATTAAAAAAAACAGGCTTTTTTAAAAATTTTTTTAATTTTTGTGTTAGATTAAAAAAACGGAAAAAAAGTCACTTTTAAATTATTGTAATTTTTGATTGACAATCGAAAATGGAAAAAAAACAAATGATACACAGATAATTACGGATTGATAAAGTTACTGAACTTTAACATGGACATTTTCATTTTAAAGTTCTCCCAGACGGAGGATTCAACAGAAACAAGGTTATTTGTAACAACTGCCAAGTTGAACTCCCCGTTAAAAGTTTCTGCTGTTACCTCAGAAATTACCTGTTTTAATGTTCTGATTGTGGCCTCTAGATTGTTAGGATTTTGTTGGTTGACTATTATTTATTTTTCATAGAAAAACAGGATGACATTAATGCCCTGGCAGTGGCAATAAGCTTTATTTAATTAGACATTTTTTAAGATGAGATTTACACTAAATATGTGTTACTGACAAGTGCTGATGTTTAAAGTGTTTGAACAACAAATGTTATAACACTTTAGTTCATATGGCAGCAGAACATTTAAATAAAAGTGACCTTTACACTACTTTTGAATTCATTATTTGATTTTTCGTATACAATGCAATTATTCGTGATTAATCAGGGAAATCATGCGATTAATCGCGATTAAAAATTTTAATCGTTGCCCAGCCCTAATTTATAGTTTTTTGGCATCATTAATTTTGCTTTTTTGTGCTCCCTTGTTCTCTAATGGTCAGACGCCCCTGCAGCTCATGCAGAATGTGAGACTCAACAGATGACGCGATGCAGCCCCTTTCTGACTTTTTGTGTCATCGTGTTGCATCTGTTTCTCATTACAGATGTGCTTCATTTGCATCTGTTTCAGCTGAACAAATAATATTGCAATGCCATGCTGTTTACAACTGATTCGCTGGTTTAAAAAAAAAAATGTCTGGGAGAAAAGGTCAGCAATGTGCAAGTTGTTAGATAAAATAAACACCGTATTTATTTTGGGCTTGGACCTTCATTTGCCATCAGTTGTGATTTATGATACAACACATGCTTTTGTTCAGCACATCTTTGTCCTTACAGTGTTGTGATTTTCTTTCTTCAAGCTTAGTAGTGATTTTTTTTCCATCCTATGTTCCCACTGATTAAAACATTTAAAGCGACGTCTTACCTGAGGATGCTCCGGCACGTGTGTGCTGGTGGGTGTTCTGCCAGCCGGCACTGGGACAGAGAGTCTTGCACATCAATCAGTTTCTTTATTTGATTGCCTCAAGGTATTCTGCAAAAGTGGGAAAAATTAAATAGCTGTATTTACAAAGAAAAAAATTGTTATTCATGAGATCATTTAAAAAAAACAGCATTTTCCTTAAAAAACAACTTGAAACTTTGTAAAAAGTCTAGAAACAGAAAACTTGTGGCTGTGAACATAAGGCGCATGGTCGAACCCAGTAGAATCAAAAACTAATTAATATGCATGGCTACAGAGGAAGGCAAGTCTTGATTTCCAGAAATAAATATGTGGATTCAGATGAGATTAAATTCAGCCGAACTGAATCTGATGATTGAAAGGTTCAAGTTCCAGAGGAGGAATTAGAACTCAAATACGTGTACATGTGTCAAAGTCTGTTTTGGTATCAATGAAATTGCATCTTTGGAATCAAGAATCAAAAATTTAGTCTTCAAAGTTCACAAAAGAGCCAAAAAGTCTTTAGAGTTAAATATGAAGAGGTTGGGGTAGTTTGATGGTCCCTGCAACCTTGGAGCATGTCTCCATGTCCAGGAGCGGGTGGTGAGGGTGGTGTTAACTGAGTCACAGCTGACTGGGGATGCTGTAACTGGGAGATGATGATCCCAGTTCAAGTCTCATCTTCTTACTCACCGCCAACATTGTCGTGTTTGCAAACCACCTCGCCTCCTTCCATGCCGTTCTTCTCATTCTTGCTTCCTCAGAACTAAAGCAAACCCACCTAATGATCCAAACTAGATGAAAGGATGGTGTATATGCAGAATGGCCCGAGTCCTGATCTGCGTCCAGGAACATTATTATGGGATGTCACCGTTTACTAGCTGATGCTCCTGTATGGATGAACCGAGGTCTTTGCTGATTGATACTTGGAAGGAAGTCTTTCACTTTATACATTATTATTATTATTATTATTATTATTATTACCTTTATTTAAACTCAGAAATACATTGTGGTAGAGACCTCATTTACAATGCAGCTGAGTAAAGCAATAAAAATAAGGTTGTTTTCATCCCTGCTACATTTTTCCATATTTGCAGTGTTATGAGCCCCCCTGACACCTCGACCTGCTTGGTGATCCCAGAATGCTTCCACCCCGGTCACGCTGAGGTGAAGCATCTGATATACGATGTGCTGTTTGTGGACTATGACGCGCGGACTCGCCGTCACTACTAATGTCAGTTTCTGCTTGACTGGACAACTACACGTCTTCCTCCTGGAATCGGAGTTAGCCAGAACCTGACAAAGTACTTCGTGGAAGATAAACCAACCTCTCAGCATCGTGAGTAAATGAAAAAAACACTCTTTTGCTCTGTTCTGCTCTCGCTACACTCAGCATTTCTACCCTGGCAACGCGGGAGAAGCCACGGGAAAAACACACCGCTAATGGAAATCCATTCACCTGATTTCCATTACCAGAAATCAGGTGATGATGATGATGAAGATGATGGTGGCTGAGAGTTCTTGAGAGAAGAGGAAGAGTATTGAAAGTGGAGCCTAAATTTTGATGAGCCTGTTGGTTTTTGTGGAGACGATGTGACAAATTCTGAGCCCATTGATTTCATCCCTTTTCCAAATGATGAATTCTGGAGCCTCATCACCAATCAAACAAATAGAAAAGGCCACCAGTTCTTTGAAGGGAAAATATTGAAACCAAACTCCAGATTTCATGATTTTATGATGTGATTGTCCCTGAAATGAAAGCTTTTATTGTGCATGGGGCTTGAGGAAAAATCTGAAAATGAGGACTACTGGGCAGGTTTGGGCAGATGATGTCACAATAATCAAATTAGATGACAAATCTACTTCCATTCCAAATTTTGGTTCATACTGAAGATATTTCTCATTTACAGTATGCCTTTATCTCAAACCACTTTAAAGTTATAGCCTTTTGAAACCTTGATATCAAAATTGAACATTTTCCAATATGACTGCCACCTTGTGACGTCATAATATGCAAATTAGATGAATAATTTCACTCCCATCACAGACTTTGAGTTATACTGAACAGTTTTCTCATTGACAGTATACCTTTATCTCAAACTGCTTTCAAGTTAGACCCTTTTGAAATCTTGATATCAAAATTGTATATTTTCTTTCTTCATGCCCTCTCAGGTTCCTTCTCTGTCCTTCAGTCCCCGGCATCTCATTCCTTCCGTCCCGGTGCTGATGCAGTCCCCTCCTCCTGCATCCTCACCTCCGTCCTCCCTCTCGGCGTCCGACTCCATTCCCCACTCTCAACCCAGGCTTTCCTCGCACGCTCTCATCCAGTTTCCGTCTCATTCTCTCCTTCTCTGTGTGTCTCCCTTTCCAGTCGTCAGTGTGGGAGTAAAAAGGATTAGCCGTACCGAGAGAAGCACTAAATGACGGTATTGAATTCTGGCAAAATAAATTTGAGCCTCTCATGCCAGGCGAGGAGTTAAGACGAAGCCATTTGCCATTTCTGTCACATCTGAAATGATAGCAGCGCATAATGAACTCATTTCAGAGTGACATACATTATTAAAAATCCTGCCGCTATTTAGGCTCAGAACACTGAAGCTACACAAAAGAGATGAGAGAAACTCTGCAATGGGTCATTTAAAAGACACTTGCTAAGTACTGGTCTCATTTTAATGATATTACATCAATTAGTTCTTTCGAGTAGTCCGTTGTCTCCAGATATTATAGAAAACCAAAGCGTCGGGAACATAACAGCTGTTCAAAAAGTTAAGTTTTTCCCTGATTTTATCTAATTTATATTGGATCTCATCACCGATAATAATGTCTAGGACAACTTGTAGGATCATAAGTTACAAGTGAGCATCATACAAGAGGAATAGGCTCTACAATTGCTTCGGCAGGACAGTTTAGGGGTAACAGGCCGAGCCGTGGCAAAAGCAGGCTCAGCCCTTTATTGAGTCGGCCCAGAGATCCTTCATCGTTAGTTAGACTCCACCAATAGAGGCAAATAGAGCCTCTGTCAGTGTTATGGAGTTACTGGGATGAATGAGAGGAAGCAGTCTGAAGTCAGAGCCAGCACTGTGTGGCCAGCTATGACAGGCGTGTAATGAAATTCCTTTTCCTCCTTAGGTTTGGCATCAGTGTTGCTGTGCAGCTTCTGATGGCATCGGAACTGCAGAAGCAACTGCACTGACAGCGTTGCTTCTGTAACGAGGGCCTGGACGAACTGCAGATTCACTCGGTGCCTAATCAAAACCAGGAGCTCAAACACCGGCCCGCTCCCACTGGCTCTGCAGTTTGTGCCTGTCACTTAGCAAAAGTGCTGAAGAAATACGTTCAGACCAATTTAGAAACAGTCTTAACTCTTAGCCAAAGGCAAGACGTGGGGATTGAAATGGTCATTTTAATCAGGACCGGGCCTGAATGTTTGCTCGTTTATCTGTTCGGCAGACATCAGGTGACGTGAGTAAGCAGCACTTAAATTTTAAACCAATATTTTAAGACTTAAAATAAGCTTACACCGCTTTAAAGCGCATATTGACAATAAACTACATCTCCCATAATGCATTTCGTCGTTACCCACAACGATACCAGTCTATCACCATGAGCAAGAACTCAAGACAATTTTTCAGAACTGATGGACTTGAGAAAAACCTTTACAAACTAACCCCAATACGTCCAAGAAAAGAAAAAATGATGCATAAGGAAGGCAGTTTCATGAATGATGGGAAAACAAATACAAGTTTGTATCTTAAGCTGAAAAAACAGTTTGTCTTTTGTGTTATGAGGTGGTGTCAGTCGTGAAAGAGTTTAATCTACGTCAGCA
This sequence comes from Hirundichthys speculiger, assembly GCA_018398805.1. Taxonomy (NCBI): domain Eukaryota; kingdom Metazoa; phylum Chordata; class Actinopteri; order Beloniformes; family Exocoetidae; genus Hirundichthys; species Hirundichthys speculiger. The sequence continues at coordinate 546,957 of JAGFBZ010000489.1, forward strand.
TTTTGACAGCAAACACGGAGCTAAGTATGCTAAATTTAGCCTGCAAGAAAAACAAAGAACCGCTTCCGTTTCTGAAACCAAGGTAATGGATACTCTGAGTGATGTAAACATCACTTGTGTGAGAGCACAAACCACAAACCCTGAGTTTAATATAATGAATTAAATATTTGAAACTTGAATACATAATAAATACAGAAACACTTATTTAACAATATAATAAGGTGTAGTGTAATTTATTTTGATTAACATTGCATTTTGTTACATTCATGTTGTCAATCTGGCCCTTCAAGGGCCACCACGATGCTGATGTGGCCCTCAAAGAAATGAGTCTGACACCTCCGATGTAGGAATTTGAGACAGTAAAGCGGTTTATGTTCAGGCTGAAAAGTTGCGTGAATTGGTTCACATCCATTCACTGTATTTTTTTTGTTTTATTTTGCAGCTGATGGCACTTTTGTTTCGTGAAGCTCAGACTGTAATCAGAGTGGGATGGAAGTCCAGTTTTTACTTCCACACTCTGTTCTGTGCAGTCAAAGCAGGGGCGGCGCTAGGGGGTAGCTTGCAGTTGCTATAGCAACCCCAAAATATGGCCTAGCAACCTCAAAGCAACCCCAAGAATGGAGACTATTAAAAATGAAAAAATCTTAATTGTGTTAAATACAATAAAAATGGTGACAATTTAATTTTAAATTAATTTCAAGTGTTTTTGTTTTAAATTAAAATAAAAGGAAGACAATTAAAAATGATGAGAGAGAGACTCGTCTCACGAGAGCTGGCCTGCAGGGGTCACACGAAGTCAGCTTGGGAAAATTAAACCGGGCCGTTAGAAAAGTTACATCAAAATGGAGCACTATCTGCTGAAGCGTAAGTCTGCCAGATCTCTTCTGATGTGAACTTATGTGAATATTAACTGGTTAAAATGTGATGAACAGGTTATTGTTAAATGATTTGTAGTCTGGGCTGTTAATGTGCATTTCTCACTGCTGTGAAAAGCGGCATGACTATATGGTAAAATTATGATAACGAACTTCAAATTGATTTTTTTTTATCTGTTTCATGGCATCCGCGCTAGTTTCAGATAGCGCTGATTAGAATGAGTAGGCTGGTAATGACATACATATCCATATTTATGCTATTTAATTGGTATTGCAGTAAATTGTCCAGCAACTCCATACAATTGTTTAGCAACCCCTAAGCAACTGCAATGAAAATGTTCTGCCGCCGCCACTGAGTCAAAGGGCAGCTTTGTAAACCTTCCTGGTCCAATACAGTGAGGTCACCATCCACGTCACAGTCGACATCAGCTGAGCTGCATACGTGACGCTGTGGAGGTCAGAGGTCTCCACTAAGGGGAAGATTCGGTGTTGTCTGTTGGGATTCCTCACCTAGCCGTTGTTTTTATGAACTGCCATTACAAGGATTTTGAGTCTGGACTGTAATGAACTGAATTATAATTGAAGCATCAGGCTACATTTTCTATTTTTATTTATTATTTTTCTATTTATTTACTTACATATTTTTTTTTATTTATTTCTATAAATCTATATTTCAATTATTATTATTTATTTTTGAATTTAGTCAGCCGAGGGTCGGCACGCCAAGGCCCACGCTTTCGGCTGCCGCCCATAACACATCGCACCCAACTCCTATGACCCTCCTTCCGGGTGGTGGGACCACGGGGTGGCGAACCCATATAGCCCGTTCGGGCTGAGCCCGGCCGGGCCCCATGGGTGAAGGCCCGGCCACCAGGCGCTCCCAAACGAGCCCCTCCCCCAGGCCTGGCTCCAGGGTGGGGCCCCGGTAACCCTAACCCGGGTGAGGGACATCAAGCTCTTGGTTTTACTTTCTCTTCTAAGAGTCGTCTGAATCGCACTTGGTCTGGCCAGTGCCCCAGGACTAGTTTGCCTTGGGTGACGCTACCAGGGGCAAATGCCCCCGATCTTTCACCAAACCTCTTAAAGCCGCTATTAAGGGATAGTGGGTAGCGGGAGGGGCGTTCCCCCACAAACAACGCAATCTTCCACCTCCCTAAACCCTCGATTTTACCTGCGCTAACCGCTACATTATGCAGAGGAGTGGTTAGGGCGTTCCACCTGTTTAACCAATCAGTGTGTCAACCTGCCCTTTAAGAGCAGGTTGCGCTACCCGCAAATCGCTATGGAGTGTCTTTTCATCCAGATCAGAGCAGCTCTCATGCGCATCTCATCTGGGACTCTGCTGTAGAGCTTCCTCCTCTTCCTTCTCCTCTTCCTCTGCACTGATATATACATATAAATATTTTTACACAGACAATTCCTATTGGCTACCTGAAAGTCCCAGATAGTTGGTGTCCTCCCAGTTAACACGGCCAGGCAGAGCCGCGGGAATATATTCTCAGCAGGGGGTGCTGGGAGTCTGAGACAGCTGTGCGTCTTGGCGCAGCTGATGAGCTTTTTAAAATACTGCCAAACGAATCATTGGATGCACATTTAAAGATCAGGAACAATTAATGTTCCTGTCCCTCCTCGACCACCAACAGTTTCAGACATATCAGAAATAAATTTCCACATCCAACCTTTTCCAGCTTGACATCAGAGCCACGGCGCTCTATTTGATGATCTGACCTGTTTAAAAACAGAAGTGACTGTGATGTCGGCCATGACGGATTTTGAGGGGAAATGTCCCAAAGATCTCCTTGGGTTCCTCCACAGCAGACATCTGGATGAGATCATGCCACAGCTGTACAGACTGACGTGTCTGGCCGTGACTATTTCCACATCCACCACAACTGCTGACCAGACATCCTCTGACCTCAAAAGAATAAAAACGTATGACAGTAATACGGTGATGTGTAACCGAGAGGTAGAGATGTTTGTGCACGTCCACATGTGACCAGGTGGACGCACATTTATGCCATTTGGACGTGCTCTTTTATGCGCCGACATGCAAGTTGGATCGGTAACTTTCGATTGCGGGTTTGGGATAGCGGGTAGTGGGTGGTCTGTACTCACATTGAGTAAAGGAGTCACAGACATGTGAGTACAGGAGTCGGCATAGTGGGTAGCGGCTTTAGGGAAGCGGAAGATTGCATTAGCGGTTAGCGGAGTTCCTAAACCTGCAATTTGTGGGTAGCGGGTTGCGGGTAGCGGGAGGTGTACGATTGGGGCTTATATCTCTCGGCTGGTGTGGGAGCGCCTCAGGGTTCTCCCAGAGGAGCTGGTGGAAGCGGCCGGGGGGAGGGAGGTCTGGGCCTCTCTGCTGAAGCTGCTGCCCGACTCCAAACCAAACAGCAGATAATGGATGGATGGAGGGATGGGTATTTTTAAATGTATTTTTAATTTTTTTTTATGTATGTATTTTTTTATATTTCTATTATTTCTTTACTTATATATTTTTTTAAATTTATTATTTATTTATATTTCAAAAATTATTTAATTTATTGATTAACTTACTAATACCCTAATCTTAAACTATACCTGTATTCAGTCACTTCTGCGTTTTCTATATCTTAATTGTCATTCTTCAGTGTTTCCTCTGAGACTAGAGTCGTCGTTTCCTCCGTTCCTGCTCCGTCACTGAAAAACTCTCTTCAAGACTCTTTTCTTGAGGCCGCGCCCTGTGAAATTCAAAACACGGTTGAGCTGCGTTCCCTCGATGCTCCGGCTCTCCCATCTGCTCACGGGAACATTAGCGAGTGCTCTCAGCATGATGCACGTCAATTTTATCTGTAATGAGTTTTGGCTCCATGTCACACCGCGATTTAAGGACAGACGGCACTTTCTCCCTAAAAAGTGTGATTTACTGACAATTAGAAGAAAACGTCTTAAGAGGAGGGAACAGATGGGTTACGCAACCCAGTTTTTTCAAGGGAGTGTGTGTTCGCTGTCTCTTTAGTTTAATCTTTCATCATAAGTGAAACGAAGTTCTCCCTCGCTAATAGCGGCGCACAACTAGATATTTTCCAAACCTTAGCCTCAGTTTAAATGAAAGAAGCCACTCTTCGTCAACCATTTAGACTCCAGTCTGCTTCTTCTCGTGACTATTTTCACTTATCAACTAGCTCAGTTTCTTATAAAACTCCCAGTCTACTTAAATTTAAAAGCTTGTGCATTTTTATTCCCCCCCCCGTGGAAATGGCTCACTTAACAAAGCCTCCGTGTCTCTGTTTGTGCGACTGTGCTGCAGTGGATGCTGCAGAAACCAACTCGTGCCACAGGGTCCCTCGCTGTGCCTGGGAAAAAAATTTAATAAATAAAAATTTCTGTGCTTTGAACAGCTTGTGAGGAGCTTGTGAAGGTTGCGGGGGTATAAGGTGTGGCGGGCGCACGCGCGTGGGCGTGAAGGAAGGTGGCTGGTGGGTGGCAGGGTCACGGGCTGTGCACAGACGGGCTTTGAGGCCTAACGGGTTCCTCGCTGAGCTTCCCTACCGGCGGGAAAATGCTAAGTATTAATAGAGGGTTTTCACGGTGCGTCATCAGCGCCTCATCCAACCGGAAGTTGCCATCTTGGAGGCACGTGGCAACTTAAACAAAGCGCACACACTAGAGAAAATTTGGACGTCTTAATTGAAAATGGTAAATTATTGCCGTGTTTTCGGCTGTACCAACCAACTTCCAAAGGTTATTAAAAATCAGGGAGAACAATGCCAGAAGTTGTCAGAGGAAAGGAGGCGCTTGTGGTTAGCAAAGCTAAAACAATGCCTGCGTGGCAAAAATCTGGAAAACATCCAAATTTGTTCGGCCCATTTCATGTCAGGTAAGTTAAGTGAAATGTTGTTAGCTCTTAATTTCACACATGAACAATTATCAAGAAAAAAAGCTCTTAATTTCTAGTCTAATGATAATATCAAGCTACCACCTAGCTACACTAGCAACACAGTTCTTAAAATGTAGAGCAACAATTTCTCATTGTATTCCAGGTAAAAGGTCTGACCTTTCTCAAAAGGATGACCCAGATTGGGTCCCTCTGTTGGAATGATGGGTAGAAACCAGGTAGTTTACGATGTCGGGGTATGTAATCAAAGGGCTCGTCATTGCTCCAAGACGAGGGAGCTAACTCGTACGGATCGACACCACCGATAAACTGTAACTTTTCAGAATATCGTTCCCTTTCCCATGGACCAAGTCCTTCTCTGTATGTGTTTGCGTCTGTTACGCCTTTTGAAGAACTTTTCTGTGGTTTATCCATCCTTTATCCACGGTCTTTTGCATTGATCCAGCGGTGTTTACATTCGAGTACCTCCAAGATGGCCGCGCATCCCGGTCACTGACCAAAACATGACATAGGTGAAAACCCTCTATAGCAGTGGCTGCAATTTTATTTTATTATATTTTTTTCAGAATTTGATTCCAGTGATTTTATTTCAGGTTGGGAAAATGCGGAGAGCTGCAGCCCGGGCTCCTCTCCTCGTCTGATTGCTCCGTGCACAGTTATCTCCGTGATGAATCGTGGGCTGTTGCTGCAACCCCCATCAGCAGATGTTGTTGCACCCACGGAGGGATGATTAGGGACAGAGTGTGACAAGAAAGGACCCTCTTCCTCCCCTTACAGTGGCATTACAAAAGACCCTCCTGCTTTTATTTCCATGTGCCTCTTTGTGTGCGCTGTTCATTAGTGTACATGTCTGCCGACAATTACTTCTCGTTCGTTAGTGCTCTGAGAGACGTCTCTCCAATGACGTGCCTCTCGCTTCTCCCTCCCGCTGGAGATCTCATCCCCTTGTGTTGACAGAAAACCTCCCACCCTGCTTCAGGATTCAAGGAAGGAAGGAAAACAACTCACGGAGATGGCGCAGGCAGTGTCAACACGCCTCTCCAGCTGCCTTTGTGACGTATTGTTTTCATTATGTCACAGCGGCTTAAAAACAAAATCTGGAATTTATTTGACTGTTGAAGGGTTAGCTGCGTTCAAATCCGACTTTGGCTGAATAATAGAGTTATGTGTTGTTTTTTTCAATGTAAAATCACAATGTGATGAACAACAAGCTGTACAACTGAGTAACTGATAAATGTGTTGTATACAACTGCAAAAAATGTTGGACTAAACAACGTTTGCTTAAATGCTTGCAGTGACGTGCGGTCAGGTGAGGCAGGGGAAGCCGTGCCTTACCTGCCATCATGGAAAGAAAGAAATGAAAAAAATATATATATATTATATTTATCAATTGATTTGTACTATAAAGTAATTTTCCATTTAACTTCACCATTTTTAGATTATTTTTTATTCAAAATCGCCAAATTTTCACATTTACCATTCAAATACTGAGAAGATGCGGGCGGTGAGGCAGCACCCCGCTGAGCCTCACCATGGATTGCGCAATGACTGCTGAGAAGAGGCACGGGGTGAGGCACGCACTTCTCCTGCCTCACGTTAGGGGGCACTAGTGAGCACAGGGATTCTTCTTGCGACACATTGGCTGCAGAATAAGTGACAGCAAGCGCTGTCACTTATTCTGAAGGAGCGGCGCATGGACTTCATTTATAAGTAAAGGTAAGACCATAATAACTTTTTTTTAAATTAAATGTGCTTTTTTGTGCGCTACAGTTTGTATGTGTAAAGCATTTATATGTGAATGAAGATAGGAGGTTTTAAACATAAACAGTTAACTGCTGCCAATCAAATGGTGAATAAGTTGTTCTGGAGGGTTCACATGCTTGTAAATCTGACTGATGAAGTCAGTGCCTCACCAGCAATGAATCTCACCGCACGTCACTGAATGCTTGACAGATTAAAAAAAAAAAAAACAGTTTACAGCAATTGATCATTTTTGACATTTTGACCAAGAGCAAAATAAGACTAAAGGAGGCTAAATGAGCAGAATCATACAAACTCAATTTGATCATGGCTTTATCACCATATTGGCCCGAATATAGGACGACTCTCATTATAAGATTTTTCAAGTACAGTGGTACTCCTACTTACAAATGTCTCTACATACAGAATTTTCACAGTTACAAAATGCCTCAACGGGAAAATATTGCCTCTGGTTACGAAAGAAATTTCAGGATACGAAAGGCAAAAATACAGTACGCGCTGGTACTTGCAGCTCCCAGAGTTTACTGAATGTAAACATACTTGCAGCTGCTCTGCCATTGGCTATCAGCTAGCATCTTCTTGGCACCACATTGAGATTTTAGGAAAATTCAATGAAGTTTCGTTGAAAAGAATCACCCAGGAAAAGCGTTCATTAGTCAGGGTATTGCTCACTATGATGACGTTTGCCTTGCACATTATCGAAGGATTGTTAAAAGCCAACAAAAGCAAAACGTCCTTAGATCGGTTCTTTACAAAACGTCAGGTAAAAACCACTGCTGAGAGAGAAAAGGTGACGACGATAGCAGTTAAAAGGTAAACGAACATAATTTTTATCCTTTACTTTATTCTTTGTTTTTTATTATGTACAACTCTCATTTTATGTTTATTGTACAGTAATCTTGTTACATGTATTTGTTACATGTTTTGATGCATTTTTATGATCTATAAAAAAAATGATGTCTGAATTTTGGGGGGCTTGAAACGGATTAGAGCATTTACATGGAAAACGTGAAACCTACTTACGAAATTTTCAGGTTACAAACTACTTCCAGAACCAATTAATATCGTAAGAAGAGGTACCACTGTATAAGTTTGGGAAAATAAAAATATGATGAAGACGATAAGATTATTTATAAAATTTTTTATTGCACAATTACTACAGAAAAAAAAATCACATAGAGATAACATTCTGCTGTAATAATTTTTTTTTTTTAGGAAGTATGGTACCATACTGTAGGTAGGGTACATGTCAGGTTTCCCTGTAATTTAAGATCAAGGTATAGTACTATTTAATAATCTTTATTTTCTCCTTTGAGGCTATGACTCAGTGAATCAGCAACAACCATGCAGTTCAATAACTGCATTCATGATGTCAATACCTGCAGAACCATCAAAGTCCAGTTATATTCGGTTTGGACAACAACATCAATAATTCAGTCGGTAAAAAACAAAATTCTGGACTGTAACAAAACTTTCAAACCCATTTCTTCAGCACAGTCACGTGGTTCCTCTATTTTCCATGCGTTCACTGCGATGCTCCATTAACTTACTGGTTACTTCGGTGCGACTCCATCTAGTGGTGCAGATGTGTAATTACAACAGAAAAGTCTAGACCTCGGATATCGGACGATCCCATTTTTGAGAATATGATTTCTAGAATAAAATATCGTCCTCTTTTTGAGCCTATACAGTATATATAGTCACTGTTTAAAAGTTGAAGACATTTAATACATGATATATATATTTTTTTTAATCTTCCACAAGACTTTAGTTGTACTTATGACGCAGGATCTTTGGTTAAATTAAAATCCTTGGGCTTTCATGCAAAAAAGTTATTTTAATTAACTCAGCCACTTTTTTTGCTCCTGTTCCCCTATTGTACGACTAAAGATTTAGCACATGGTTAGTGAAGTATCTTTTTTTTAATCAGGTGTCTTTGTCATTCCTGTTTCTTCTGAAGAGTCTCTAGAGATGTAATTACTCAATTTATCCAAAAATGGTAAAATGACACAGAGACAACTGCCGCTGAGGTCCTGGTTTGACCCTGCCTCAGTCACACTGGAAGGAAGGGAGATTTCTCTCATTTTTTTATGTAACTGCTCAGCAGAAAACATGTCGTCATAATGCTGAACATTAACCACGTCAATGACATGTCAGGACAGTCCATATTAACAATGATTAGGTTTTTCCTAATCGATATACTTGAGTAAATGATAATCAGGAAGTGCGAACACCTCCATAACAGCAGATGTTTCAGCTGTTTTCTGCTCTGGAACATTCATGTTTATGTTAAAGTCAACGTCTAGAAGGAAAGACATCAGCGCTGACTTTAGAGAGGCAGCTGATGCGCAATGAGACCATTTCTTCATGATTTGGAGTCCATCATTCTGCAAATGAGATAATTCACAAGTGGGAAACGTTCAAGGCAGTCGCCAATCTTCCAACAAGCTTGAAGTCAGTGATGCCAGGCTGCAGTTCAGCAAACACCTCATACCAGCTGTGAAGCGCGTTGGCGGGACGTTGATCACTGGGCGCGTTTTTCACACCCTCAGCACCAAAGTTTTCTAAAGTGAAACGTGAGGCTGTCTGTGCATCAGCTGAAGCCTGGATGAAGCTGGACCTTACAATGACAGTGATATGAAGAACACCTGCATATCAAAGTGTCTGGCTGAAAAAGAGACGAGGCGATGCCCATAATCCACACGGCAGGCTGCTTGAAAGGCAGCGGCAGAACCTTAAGAAATGCGCAGAAACAAATGTCTTCAAACTTCAGTGAACCGAAACAAAGAACGAGCCCCGAGTCTCCAGCAATAATGTGATAGACTGAAAACTGTTACTTCAAGCTGTTGGTATTATTACCTCCACCAAGGAGGTTATGTTTTTGCTGGCGTTTATCTGTTTGTTTGTCTGTGTTCAAGATAACTCAAAAAGTTATGGATGGATTTTGCTGAAATTTTCAGGAGTTGTCATAAATGTGAAAAGGAAGAAATGATTTCATTTTGGCTGTGATCCGGAAGAAATCCTGGATCACTTTCAAATCTTCGATAACATTGCGGTCAATGGGGCCGAAAATTTAGTTTCTCAATATCTCCGTTAATTATTGCCATTATTGCAAAACTCATGAAATTTGACTCAGGGACTGACAATGGGAACCTCTATCAAATTTCAAAGGCTGATCCGGATCTGATCCAGAACGCGGATTTTATCGCAATCTGCAAATCGCTAAATGGGGGAATTGTTGCACTTGGCGGAGGTCTGCGTTCTTCGAGTGCTTTTCTAGTTAAGGGTTCATTGGTTGATCTACATCAATGTCAAGATGAATGATACACAGTCATGGAAAAAAAATATTAGACCACCATTTTTTCTTCACTTTCTTGTTCATTTTAATACCTGGTACCACTAAACGTCATCATGTGACTAAAACAGACAGAAAAGAAAACACTGAATGCATAAAAGCAGTGTTTTTGGCAGTACAACGCCATAGCTATTGATGTAAAAACTTAAGTGATTTAGATTATAATCAAGAAAACCATGGAAAATGGTAAGATATCAGCTCTTAAATAAAACTCTTATGAGCAATCATTGTGGTTATTGTTATGTTTGTCCAAACAAATGTACCTTTAGTTGTACCAGGCATTAAAATGAACAAGAAACTGAAGAAAACAAGGGTGGTCTAATAATTTTTTCCATGACTGTATATATGTTACATATGTAACCCTCATCGATACATGTTATCAGGTGGCCTTTTGTTATTTGTGTAGCAGGAATCAGAAATAAAAACGTCAAATTATATTTTGGTTTCTTCCTGTTATTTGATGTGAACTGAAGCGACTGCGTTCAATCAGCATGATGTCGTCTCGTATTGATGTCGAGCTCCTGAATCAAAATCGTATCCTGAGAGACTGTGATGCCGGAACACATGCGGTTAATCAATATAATACAGTACTGTGCTGAAACTTGTGATTGACACCCCTAGTTGATTTTACTGAAGGTGGTATCGATCATGGGGCATCGCTTTTTCCACACTGCTTTGCCATTTTCAGTTTTCTTTCCATTAAAGAAGAATACATTCTGCAAAATAGTTTTAAAATGATTTTTAATTAACCGCAGGTAGTTGTTCTCTTGTTAGCATGGCAGCTGTAAATAATTAACTGGCTAAACATCAGAGCAATAGCGCTGTCACTATTAGCAGGTTGACTTTGGCTGCTCTGCCTCTGTGTCATGTCTTCACAAAGACAGTGGCTTAATTGACGTGTGGCTCAAAAAATAAAAAAGAGAAAAAGAAAAAACATGTCCACTGGCCAATGTTTTCTATTGCTAAAAATGAGTGAGAAAATCTGTGACTGATACTCTGGAGAAATAATAAGGTCACCGGTCTTTCTCTGTTGAGCTAATCAAGAAGAAGAAAAAAAGGTTTGTACTGAAACCATTAAAACCTTGAACACTCTGCAAATGTTTTTATTTATCGCGAAATGCGGCTCACCGTCGAAGTAAACCATCTGGTTCCCCAAATAGAATTCTGTAGCTTCTGGATGGGACTTCAGTGAGCAGTATCCTCCCTAAATCAGCTGCAGACTTGACAGTGAAAGCCCAGACGCTGTGTGAGCAGAATGAAAGCAACGACCAAGGCTGCAGGCTGCTGGAGGAAAACCTCTGCAGAGCACCTGCACCGCCTCGACCTGCCACCAGGGGGCCACGTTGTGCTTTAGCAAATCTTGTTTTTTTTCTTGTTTTTTTTTTTTATTCTTTCCTCCAATAAGTCAGATAAACAGCAAGAAAACAGAGCTCACCTACCATCGACTGCTCTGTAAATGTATGGCTTCGTAAGTGGCATTGAGAATGTGCGAGAGAAAAAGGTGTGAAGCGGAAGAGATTTGGATATATGTTTCAAAGAAGAGTCTCACATTTAGCCGGCCTCTTTGCAGATGCAGAGAACATGCCTCCGCTGCCTCAAAGCATTCATTCACCAACATGGCATCTCTGGTAATGGGAGATTAGTGCAGAGAAAGGGAGAGGGAAACGGAGAGGGGAACGACAAGAGGAGTGAGAGAGGGAAAGTGGGAGACATTTAGAAACAGGCAGCGGGAGAAAGGTAAGAAGATATCAACAGACAGGAAGTGGAACATTTAAGTGGATGATTTATGGTTTTTTGTTTAGCAGCTAAATTACAGCGGGCGCTATACTATGTTACCAAGAGTGTGTCAACGACAGACACTCCCTTCTGCATTTTTAACAGTGAGCTCATTTTGCACAATCTGTCCAAGGCATCGTTGTTCTGACTTCGGTGCACCTTGCTGCTCCACGAGGATGGCACGGGGACAGAACGGATGGTGTTCCACCTCTGAGCATGCAGCTGAGGCAGTCACAGGGCTGAATCAGCGTAACACAGACGCCTACGCCGTTGTATTTCCACATTAAGCATTCCATACCCCGGTGCCAGCGCGTGATTAGTGAGCGTGCGGTGAGATGGTGATATCCTGTTCGGTTCTGTACATGAAAGACGGATGTTGTCGCTCGCTGTCAGAAGTGAAGCTAATGTGGAAGTGACATTAAGGGCAATGACACTGACGGCTGCAGGGCGCTGGCTCCGTAGCATCTCCACCTCCCTGCAGAGCATCAAAAGGCATCAGCTCATGGAATGCTAAGACAATAAATCTTCAACCTCAGCCTCATTGCACAAATACCTTTGCCCTGTAGGGACACTTTTAACCCTGTGAAAAGGCTAAGATGATGATCAAGGCTTCAAAAAAAATGGTTTGATGTCAAAGTGGTTTAATCCTCTTCATATGCAATATGAGAGCATGTCGTGATTCTGAGGGGAAATAGTGATTAGTTACTTTATTGATTCATATGGTGGCTCTCTTTGTGGTTGCGTGGGTATTTTGTTGACTGTCTTTTGGCTTAAACATGTATATTGATCGTTTTCAGTTCGGGAAGGTACATCTGATGAGGAAGAAGAATTATGATGGGGCGGTTCGGCTAAGCTTTCCCACTAAAGCAGTACCAGTGCTGGTTCAGAGCAGGCATCTAACTTAGTTTTTTCTGTCCACCATCCATGAAGAAAGCATGAGTTCAGATCCAGGAAAACTGGTGCTACTCCGGTACCAAAACTGCGCCTATGTCAAGGACGGGATCATTGTGACTAATCAAAACATTGGGACTGCCATTACAGTGATCCCTTATTTTTCGCAGTTAATGGAGACCGGTGCCCCCCCTGCAAAAGTCAAAATCTGCGAACTGGAGCCGGAGTTCCCCGAGCCTAAATAATGTGTTTAAAATATGTTTAAAAACCGCAAAAAAAGTAGCGAGGCACTGCAGCAAAACAAGACAAAGGCTCAACTGTGGTCTTTCTGTTACCTTCACAGCCTCTGGTCTCTGAACCGTAGTAAAGAAACTGCTGGTATTGTGCTATTTTTGGCTAGTAATTAGCGGCTAACACGCTAACAACAACAAAACAAAAAGTCTGGTTTCCTCTGCATGGAATGAGCACTTTATTCTGGCACTGCAGGAACTTGTAACATCACACAGGTTGTATTGTTGGGCTCCTGTCGGTTAACAGAGAATATAAATCTATACACGCTGGGCTGCTGTTGATGCTCACTACACCGTCCCACGACACACACACTACATTACCCATAAGGCCACATCATTACCCATAAGGCCACCTTCTTAAAGGGGTCAGGCTGGCTCACAACATTTCTTCACTGTGAAAGAACGCACAACATCCTGTGATGTTTCCACAATATTTTCTTGATTTTTTTCTAATATTATAGATTTCTGAAAAATCTGCGAATAACTAAAACCGCGGAACTTAAACTGGCGATTGATCACTGTATATCACATCTGTTATTTCCTTCATGCTTTTTTCTGTGGTCCATAGACGAGACCCTCTCCGATACTGAAGCTGAAGAATATTCTGTGCGTGCCATTACATCTGGCCATACTGTTGCATTGTGAGAGGTAATGAGGAGCCAAATGCAGGAGATTCCAACTAGACCTAATTTATTTCAACAAAAAGGCAAAAATCCACACTTAAAACTCTGGTGCCAAGGAGACAGGACAACGAGGCAGGAACACAGGAGGGAAAAGGGCTGAGGGACGCAGGGGAGGAACAGGCGAACCAGCAACAGAACAGGGAGAGACCAGACTTAAATACACAGAGGGACAAACGAGGGACAGGAGGAGGCAATCAAGACAACGACGGGGAGAAGAAGCAGAAACCAGTAAAGACAAGACAGGACTTCAAAGTAACACAGACTCAAGACAGGGGAGACGAGACTAAACCCTCACTAAAACCAAAGACACACCGTACACAACGCACACCATAACACACACCAACACAGCGTTTCACAAAAAGACCGACATCCTGAGCTGGGCGACTTGCTGTAATTGAAACCATGAATTCTGTTCCCTGCCAGAGAATGTCCAGCAATGTCAAGCGCTTGGGTTTTGCAGCAGGACGATGATCCAGAGCATCCAGAACATCTCATCCAGAAAAAGAGCGTTGTCAAAGTCAGTCCAGTTAAGATGCTGTGGTACGACCTTAAACAGACCGCTCATACTCAAAACCCCCCCCAATGTGTCTGAACGCAGCAACTCTGCAAAGAAGAGCGGGACAAAATTCCTCCACAGTGACGTGAAAGACCCTTTGCATGTGTTAAAAATCATCACTCACATTGACGCTGTCTGATGTAAAGATTCGTTTGCTCTGAAACATGTAACAGTAGAAACATGTGAGGGGGAAAAAACTGTTTATTACTGTTGATGCAAAAATGCATTATTCTTTGAGACTCAAAGTGATTTAAAACACAAAAGGATTTACAGAGAGCCTGATTTATTGGGAAGAATGTGAAACTGGGTGAAATGCTTTGCAACCCTTAGGATTCAGGCGCTGCAGTGCACTGGGGAGGTGCACAGTGTATCTGATTCCACTTAGCTGGGCTGCTCCCTGTGCGACTCAGATACCAACATCAGTCCCAGCTCTAGCTCCCGTCCTCCTCACACTTCTCCCCTCATCTCCCTGATGCTGCAGGGATGCAAACTGTTAGGCCACTCCTGTCTGCGATAGAAGACGAGGGAAACGCTGGGGGATAAATTTGAGGTAGAGAGGAAGGAAGGGGGATGAAATGGCGTACAGAAAAGAGAAAGTGGGACTTGGCAGGGAGAAAGGGAGGCGGATGGAGAAGATAACGAATGGCAAACATTTTTGCCTACCTTCTGTGACAAGGAGGCAGTCAGAGGAAGAGCAGACGAAGACAGCGGCTGTGAAGGAAACAGCGGTGACAAAGGTTAAGAGGAGGAGGGAAACAGAGGCGGTGACAGACGGGGAGATCTACAGGAGCGAGACAGCTGTTGTTCAAGACTGCAAAAAAAAAAAGAAGGAAAGAAAAAACAAAAGACACAAACACTGAAAGCAGGTCGGCTGCACGGCTCCAGCAGAACTTCTGTTTATCCAAATAAAGCCTGGAGCGCTGTTTGAGCATCTGTGTCTGGGTTTCTGCTTCTTCTGCATTCATTTGTGGATGTGCCTTTTTTTTTTTTGCTTGTGATTGCATGTGTGTTTGCACGGCAAACATTAGTTGTCGAACGCACGCCGCTAAGGGTGGATGGTTTGTTTGGGCGAGCAGCTGTGTAACAGAGCGTTGACCCCGCGCTGCAGTCATGGAAGCCAGATGACTGCGCCCTCATACTCCATCTGAGGCTTCCAGCCAGTGTTGTACCTGAACGCGTTCACTGAACGAAAGTTCACGAATTAGTTCATATTTTTCGCGAACGTGAACTGAACTTGCGCTCTCAAAGTTCACGCACGGTCAAAACCGTTCCAGGTTTCCAGTGAACCCCATTTAAAATACACCACAAACGTGCCTGATATGTATCTGAGGAAATCAATCAAACATGGCAACACGGCTGTCGCTTCTGTCACGCTAACAGTTGCGTCATCAAATGTTTAAAACAAGCAGGAAGATGAAAGCTGCAGTCGCCCAGAGCTGGAGGAGACCCCCGACTGCTGGGGGGGATTGAAATATTGAAATGGGGGAAAAAAAACCTTCAGGACCTGTTTTTGTCTTATAATAAAGACCATTTGGTAGCAAGTTTTTCCTCATATTTTTAATATACTGTAGAGCAGTGATTCCCAAAGTGTGGGCCGCGGCCCCCTGGTGGGCCGTCGTAGTACTACAGGTGAGCCGTGAGAGGTCATTAAAATTAAACAAATGTGTTTTAAATCTTCAATCTTTTTTAAATATGTTTTAAATTACTGTAAAATATTCATGACATCATTAAAAAAAACATTAAGAAGTAATAAAACAAACCAGTTAAGTGTTATTCTACTGTCATCTTAACTTAATATGACAAGTGTCACCTTATTTGTTGACCCCTTACATTAATATCGGATCATGGTTCCTGGTCCTGGATGATGATCACAGTTGTGATTAAAGGTTTCGGTGGGCTGCGGAGATTTTTGACATTTCAAATTGGTCCTTGCTATTCTGAAGTTTGGGAATGGCTGCTGTAGAGAGAAACTGAAACAGAAATTACAGTTTTACATGGGCTGTCCATCCATCCATCCATGCATCCATTATCTAGAGCCATTTCATCCTCCGGAGGGTCACGGGGATCTGCTGGACCCTATCCAAGCCGTCTACGGGCAAAAGACAGGGGTCCACCCTGGACAGGTCGCCAGTCCATCGCAGGGCTACATGGGCTGTCCCTTCAATGCTAATGTGAACCCTGGTTGGTTAAGGATTCCGAAATGGACCAATAGTTTTCGACAGTTAAAATGGATAAAATAATTGCTGTTTGTGCTGGGGTAGTATATGGGCAGTGGTAATCATTTTGACAAATAATTGCTCGCAGCAACATTAAAAAATAATTTTTTAAAAATGAACAATTTAGTTCATTCATCATAAAAATGAACTATTTAGTTCATTTTTTGAAATGGTGAACTGAACTAGATCATTTTAATTTCTATGAACTATGAACCTAACTAGTTCGTGTAGAAAGTGAACTTGCCCAACACTGCTTCCAGCAAGGAAATAAGCATCGAGTGCCACTCAGGAAGGATGTTTGTGGGATTCGGGCGAATAATGCTGCTCTTTTCTGGAAGCAACAGGGCTGTGTGTTTAATCATGGCTTCCCCCTGTTTATGCCACGGGCAGTGTGTTGTCCATGGAAGAGAGCCCCGGCCAGCTCTGCTGATACAAGGTCAAACACACAGGCACGGCCCCCAGGTCGCTCTGAAACAGATGTTACCCCCGCACGCTGACACCCACTCGCTTCTCCCTCACACCCAAACTCAATACGAAATTACCGCTCGTGACAGCGCTGCGCAGGGATGGGGACCGATTACACGCTCACGACAGACAACGCTGATTTCACTCCGTGACCGAAGAGCGTCCTTCTGGGTATGAAACCATCCTCTTCATCTGAAAACGCGACAGACCTTTCGGCTCTCGTGTGCCCTCCTCTCATTCATCAGAGCTGGTTTCAAAACAAGATTTAAACAGATGTATATTCCTTTTTTAACCTTTTGGTCATATCTTGTCACGGTTGTCTGAGCGGGGCAATAAATCTGTTTGTGTTTGTGCCGCTTGGCTTTAAGCAACATGAATGAGTCTGAAGTCAAAAGTTTTAAAGTTGTCATTTATATTCCACTCTGCCTGACGGTCAGGATGAATGAAAACCACACAAAGCACCAGCATGCACGTACGTGGGTTTGTTGTGGCAAAAAATGTTATTCTCTTTCGAGGCCTTTTGATGATCAGAATTGAATCACAACAAAAGGTACGAGGAATCACGCTGTTAATCTTTGGTCCTGGTACTCTGCAACTCAATAAAACTACAACAAAAACTAAACTAGTGCACGGCTGTTTTGGACTTTTCTATAATTGTTTCTAGCTGCTGATTCTGTGATAGAAGGCAAGAATTTACCTGGCTGTAACGCTGTCCTGGATCTCTGAACCATTCAAAAGGTTCATATCTAGTTGTTGCTTGAAGCTAATGTTCTTTACCCACATGTGTATGTAAAAAGAAACATGTGGATTTGATTTTACAGTGATCCCTTATTTTTTGTGGTTAATGGGGACCCGCGAAAATCAAAATCCGCAATCTGGAGCCAGAGCCCCCCGAGCCTAAATAAAGTGTTTAAAATATGTTTAAAAAATGCAAAAAAGTAGCGAGACACTGCAGCGAAACAAGACAAAGACTCAACTGTGGTCTTTCTGTTACCTTCACAGTCTCTGGTCTCCTGAACCGTAGTAAACAAACCGCTGGTATTGTGCTATTTTTATCTTGTAATTAGCGGCTACACGCTAACAACAACAAAAGAAACAGTCTGGTTTTCTCTGCATGGAACGAGCACTTTATTCTGGCACTGCAGGAACTTGTAACATCACACAGGTTGTATTGTTGGGCTCCTGTCGGTTAACAGAGAATATAAATCTATACACGCTGGGCTGCTGTTGATGCTCACTACACTTTTCATCTAACCCCGTTTTCTTCTGCCGTCCCACGACACACACACTACAATACCCATAAGGCCACACCATTAACCATAAGGCCACCTTCTTAAAGGGGCCAGGCTGGCTCACAGCATTTCTTCACTGTGAAAGAACGTGCACAATATCCTGTGATGTTTCCGCAATTTTTTCTTGATTTTTTTTATTATATTATATATTTCCGAAAAATCCGCGAATAACTAAAACCGCGGAACTTAAAGTACGAATTGGCAAGGGATCACTGTACAGCAACACTGCATAACTTTTTCACTTTAAAAATCCTGACATTTCATTGACATCTGTTTGCTGATTTGGGTTCAGTGATACAGCGCACCCTCCTGGCCTGGAATTGCTCTATGTACCTTTTTTTGTTTCTGCCCAGATCGCTCTCACGAAAACACGTCACACAGCAGCATTAACACCTCTTCCTGGCTGTGAAACTTGTTGACTCACGGTGCTCTGTAGAGAACAGGTTAGACGAAGCAAGGAGAAGAGAGTGAAGGAGCAAGGGACTGGACAAGGGTAAATCTTGGGGTGAATTCCAATTCCTCCCTTAACCCTCAATCTCAACCCTCGCCCTTAACTCTCAGTCTTTGGCCCTCAATCTTAACTCTCCAAAGTAAGTGTAAGGGCTATCTTGTGACTTAGAAATGGGACACCCCTTGAGTGCAGTTACAACTTCAGACTGAAATGTATCAGAGCCGTGTTGTCTCTGTATTTCCTGAAATGACACAGGGATAACATTGAAAAGAGCACTGTATATTCTCTAAATAATATTAGCAAATAACACAATAGAGGATACATTATTCAGTCCTCCGTTACAACACAACAAGGTATACAAGTAATGTGAAGCCGGCCGGAACCGCCTGCCGGGACCGCCGGCCTGGCAGCAAACATCGTAAAGTAAAAAAATAAATGTTACACAACAACGATGTAAATTCATGAAAAAAGTCTCAAAGACAATGAAACGGTTTCATAACATTTATATTTTTAAGATCTACAAAGATACTTACATTTTCTTACTTTTTTTGTCACCATCCTTTTCGAAGATGTCTTGACTAAATTACCCAGTGCCTTTTGGGGAGCCCTTACTTCCAAGGGTGGTGCCGGAGAATCTCAATTTTGAGGGCGATACAGGCCTCAAATTCGTCCCTCAATTTGATGTTCTTAGAATCGGGACAGCACTTGCATTTAGCAGCAGCGTGCATTTTTGAGATTGAGCGTTAAGGGAGGAGTTGGAATTCACCCTTGGAGTGGCTCTTACTCATTGGCTAAAGTGAGATTCAACACCAAAAATGGACAAGCCATCTTCTTGCTGGACTAAAAAAAAGGGAAATTCGAGGGCTGCAGAAAATGGTACCCACTGGGTGGCATCACCGGTCAAAACCAGTCGTTATCACTGCATTTTGTGTGTTTGTGTGACATGTGAACGTCTGGTTTTGAAAGTGACTGTGTGAAGGGATTTATTTTACTGCGAGGGTAAGGACAAAACAGGGGAGGGATATCAACAAGATGGACCTCAAGAAATTCCAGGCTATGTTCCTGACTCAATTGTTGTTCTTTGTTCTAAACCCTTTCAAAAAATACTAATATACTAAAATAATAATAATTTTTATAGATTGTTTTAATATGCCAAAGAAATTAGCAATCCCCCTACAAATGCCAAAGGGTTGGACCCAAAATGCAGGAGAATGGGAGGCAGGAGTATTCAAGCAAAGCAAAATTCCACTGAAGGATCCAAAAAGGTAGAACGATAGCAGGGCTGGAATCACACAGGAAAAGGGGAGCCAAGAACATGGGCGTATAAACAGACGAACCAGCGAACCAAGAAGTGAAAGACAAGACTTAAAAACCCAGGAACAAATAAGACACAGGTGCAAACAATCAAGGAGATGAAGAGGGGGGAGTAGAACAGGACTTAACAAGGGAAAGGTAGGCTTTCAAAGTAACACTGGAAGTGAACATTTAGTTCATTTTTAGTTAACATCAGTTAACATCAATGGAAAAGAGCACATGAAAAGCAGACCAATTTAAGAAAACCCAGGAAAAGCACAAAAAACAAACCCAACACCACATAAATCAACCCCAAACCATTACAACTTTTAATTACAAAATTATTTTTAAAATGTTCAGTTTTTACTCTTAGAATATCATCAACATATTTGTTTGCAAATGCGAACATTGATGAAACAGTGAATGTACAGTTAAGTAATTTTATTACTTATGCCTAGAAATATGTGATATCAATATGCTCATTGACATCTATAGACATCAATGACAGCTAATTAGTTAATGGAGCCAACTATCTTTGCTTCTGTTGACCTGTATTTGTGACAGCTTGTTTGCTTGATTCCTTTCTGTCTTGATTGCGACCACCTGTGTCTTGTTAGTCCTTAAAGGCATGTCAGTGTGTTTGTGAATATCATGTATTTTGCCCTTTTGTCTCCTCTCTTTGCTAGTCCGTTGTCATTTTGTTAAGCTCTTTGCTGTGCAGATGGTTTGTGGTCCGTGTGTTTCTTCCAGTGTTGGTCACCATTCTCCTGTTAACGTTTTATCAGTATCATTGGGATTTTTGAGCTTTGGATATTATGCATTGTGCAGCACTTTTTTTGACAAAAGGACTTTGATTCTCCTGCCTCCAAGTCTCATATATATATATAAATATGTGTGTGTATACACTGTATATATTTCTATTTATTATGGGAAATAACTAAAATACTCTTCTGTCATAAAAAACTCAGTTCTATTCAAACATCCCAGACAGATCAATATACTTGAGTATTCCAGCAAGTTTCATGTTTCTTGCATTTCTTGCGTTTCTTGCAAATTGAAATTGAAATTCACCCTCTTTTGTTAGAACCAAGAATAACTGCAGTGGGAAAATTCTGTTCTTTTTTTTTAAACCAAGCTCCACATGGGTTTAAGATGAGATGATATGATTCATAAAGGAAATGAGTCATCTGCTAAGTGTGTGTTTGCTTGTTGTGAGATGTGGTCGCATGTGGAGCAGAAGAACAACCAAATGAATTGTGTATGTGAGAATAAAACTTCCATCCTTGTTCCAGTCTGGCAGAAGTTGAAGTGAATAGCCATGTGTGTCTCTTTGCTTCTCTCTGCATCTAACCTGAGCCGTGCTTACTGGGGGACAGTGAACCAAGCAAAATGCACTGTAGCCCCATTATGTCACTTTTCTTCACAGCATAATGCATCCCCATGCCTCATCATCTTTTCAAAGCTTCAAAGTGCCAATGCAATGTTGTGTTACAGCCTCTACGATACAAAGCTCACACAGTTTCAAAAAAATGTTATAAATGGACATGTCTGAAACCCAAGTCCAGTTAATGCTTGATGAGCAGTCTTGCTTGGTGTTATTTTATGCAAAATAATATCAAAAATCAAAGCCACCATCAGGAGAAGTAATAAGGACATAAGTATCAAATGTTGAAAAAGATCTATCTCATTGCGTGAAGAAAAATGTTCATTTTGACTTTGATGGCAGTGCGACATCTCAAAAACATTGAGACATGAAAAGTAAGTAGTGCTAAAAAAAATTACACTTGGAGGGACGTCTTGTGTGTGTTAACTGGCAACAGGTTGTTGGCGTGACTGGGTCTAAAAAGAGAATCTTAGAGAGGAGGTGTCTCTCTGACTATTTCTGGAGAAATATGGGCTAAATTTTACTAATCTGTGAAAAAAAAATGTGTCCATGAATTGTGAAGCGATTTTAGAATCGTGTCTCTCAGCAACCAAGGCTAAAAATCAGTCTTAGATGCCTACAGATCTTCAAGCCCACTGCAGTTCTACTGCATTAAAAGGGAGCGTGCCTATGTTCCCTCAGCCCTATGTTCCCACAGCCCTATGTTCCCACAGCCCTATGTTCCCTCAGCCCTATGTTCCCTCAGCCCTATGTTCCCTCAGCCCTTTGTTCTCTCAGCCCTATGTTCCTTCAGCCTTATGTTCCCTCAGCCCTTTGTTCTCTCAGCCCTATGTTCCCTCAGCCCTTTGTTCTCTCAGCCCTATGTTCCCTCAGCCCTTTGTTCTCTCATTTCTAAGGTTTTATTTTTCTTTCCAAAATTAGGCCCTATGTTCCCACATTTCCTCTATCAGCAATTTGCATCAGATTTTAATCCCATTTCTGACAATTTGGTCAATTAGTCAATTCGGGCAGCACGGTGGCTTAGTGGGTTGCTTACTGTGTTGCCTCACAGCTAGAAGGTTCCTGGTTCAAACCTCAGCAGGGGCCTTTCTGTGTGGAGTTTCCATGTTCTCCCCGTGCTTGCGTGGGTTTCCTCTGGGTACTCCGGCTTCCTCCCACAGTCCAAAGACATGCATGTCAGGTTAATTGGTGGTTCTAAATTGCCCGTAGGAGTGGTTGTTTCTCGATTAATGGCCCTGTGATGGACTGGCGACCTGTCCAGGTGTACCCCTGCCTTTCACCTGAAGAGAGCTGGGATAGACTCCAGCAGATCCCTGTGACCCTGCAGAGGATGAAACGGGTATAGATAATGGATGTCTGTCTGTGTCTTCGATTCTGTATGTTTTTTTTGCGGTTTACTTTTTTTTAGTTATGCGCTTTGGGTTGCACCCAGTACATGTTTAAAGGGATGGTTCAGAGTAATTTCAACCTAGGGTCCTGCACCATGACCTCGTGCCAAATGCCCTCCAGAAGCTAGTTTTCCCTTGCTCAATCAGTGGCATTTTGAGAAAAATCTTGGAAATGAGGGAACAAAGGGCTGAGGGAACATAGGGCTGAGGGAACATAGGGACTAATTTTCAAAATTTTCAGTGAAAAAAAAATTCTTAGAAATGAGGGAAAATAGGGCTGTGGGAACATAGGGATGACCCCATTAAAAACAGACAGGCATTTCATTTTTCATTTCATTTTATTGATTCATTCCAGACATGTCAAAACAATCTTTTAAAGCATAGACAATTTTAACACTATCATGAATCTATGTATCTGAAAATAAATATAATATATTTATAAAATAAAAATATATAATAATGCATAAATCAATATACACTGACACATGTGCATAACCATAATTTAGAAACATATAGAACCTCTTGTAAATAGATTTAAATATTAAATGGACATATTCCCCCCCAAAAAGATGAAATAAAAAATAAAGAAAATTTATACCCAATGTATACACACTGATCTGTATACATACATATACATACCAATATGCAAAACACATATCTGGTTTAACATGTCTGAAAAGGGGTAGGAAGAAGTAAAACTTATTTAATCCTACCTCTTCTCCAATGTTCCATGATTACCCTTAAAATATATCTGGTTTTTGAGGCCTAATACTAAATTTTAGTTGTAATTTCATATCCAGATAGACATAGACATCTAACTACATACATACATACTGATATACACACATTCACACTACAGTACATACTACAGTATATAATACAGTACATACTACAATATATACTACAGTACATACTACATATACTTCACCCTACACAGTCACACACACACACACACACACAGTGCACCCCGAGAGCACCCAGATACCCCCCTATCCCACCATGCTGCACCAAAGCCACCTGAGCCCAGTCCCTCCCACCAGCCCCCCACAATGATGGGGCAGGAGCAGAACCAAGAGGGTCCCTGACCCGGTTGGCCCACATAAGGCACCACATCAACACAAGCACCCAGACCCCCGACAGCAACACCCAGCTCACCCTGGTTTTGGTTGCATGAAGGCAACGCTGTCTTCTGGGAAAGCCTTGCATCTTTCAGCAAGACATTGCTAAACTGTGCACGGCATCTATTAGAAAAGTATGGGTTCATAGGAGATGAGTCCAGGTGCTGAAATAGTCCTGATCTTTCACTAACTTGACATCTATTTATTTTTTTAAGGATGGCACATTTCTTCAGTTTAAACATTTGTTTTCTATGTGAATGAAATGTGGTTTTATAGTTTTGGAAAGTCATTGCATTCTGTTCCTGTTTTCATTTAATACATCACAACTGTTTTTTTTTTTTTTTTTTTTGTAGAATTATGGTATTTTTCCCTAAGTTATCACTCTGTATAATGCTGCTCTGAATTTGTTTCACCATTTTTGCCATCAACACAAACATCTCAGCTATGTCTGCGGGAACTGCCTTTAAAACTAAACACTGTTAAGCCTATCCACCAGCTGTGGTCCTCATATGGATTTATGTTGACATGTTGAAACAGTGCCTTTAATTTGAAACTACCAAACCAAGTTAAAATTAAAAGCTCAACTGGCATATTTGAAAAACACTACATGAATTAATTGCCCTTAACTACTGCAAACTATCCTTATCTCATCTCGTGTGAGAAAAAGCTCCAAACAAAGACAAATGTTTGAAATGCAGCATGAAGTTTTCCTCATAAAGCTTTGATGAGCCCTTCGTGTACGAGGTAAGATATCTGCGTGGGCTGGAAATTATTTCTGTGTAAACAAAGAGTAGAGAGCATTTCTTAAGCTTTATAAGTACGTTTCTCAATTATACACAAGAAAAAGGAGAAGCATAGTTTCAGTGGAGTTCAGTGAGATGAACCAAACCCAAACCCACAGTCCTCACTTTCCTACAGAAACGGCTTGAAAGCATCTAGCTGTACATTAAAATACAGTTAATATTCAATACTTTTTGGACGTCTTTTTTTTCTTTTAGATTTGAACCTTTCTGCGCTGAATTTATTTGATCTGCGATGGTTGTAAAGGATGGTTGTTCCTTTACATACATACTTTGGCTTCCTCCTGCCGTCCAGAGTCATGCAGGCTGTGCCCCCCCCCAAGCAAATGGCTGCCCCCCCACTGGGACAGCCACCATAAACTTGACGGTGTCAAGCCAGACCTGGCATCTCTCTCTCATCAAAATGATCTTATTGTCCACCTAGTTCCACCGTTATGTACGCTGCGTAAGACTCTCTGTGAGCAGAGCTCAGCGACAGCCAGATATGAGCGACTACCCATCAGCCAATCAGAAAACTGCATACTGTCAGATAACAGCCAATCAGAAAATATTAGTACTGTATCCGGGTAAAATTCGAATAATCAACTGCGGGCTAGATGACAAGAAGAGGAGGAGACACGTCTTCAAAGCGCAGTGAGTGATCTCATCTTTGAATTTTGTAGCCTACTAAATCATAAAATCACTTAATGTACAAAAGGGAAAAACGAGAGCTCTGACGGTTGGGCAATATTAGTTTTTTATAACTCACAAGTGTTAAAGTTAACCCTAACTTCAGCCATCACAGTCATTTGCTAACTTTAGCAGCCTCACCATACACACCCCTAATGGTTACACTGGACACACACACTAATCACACACTATCAGGTTTATTTTTATTTTGTCAGGGTTTTTTGTCGGAGAAGGGTTAGGGTTAGGGTTAACCCTAACCCTAACCCTAACTCTAACCCTAATCCTAACCCTTCTCCTAACATTTTCATTCCAGTGATTGATGTTATTCTCACAGAACTTTCAAAGATTTTCAAAAGATGGTTCTGAGACCATGACCAGGTATTCATGCTTTAAATCCTTTAAGTGCTACATTTTGTAACAAAGATAAGAAAACCACTGAGTTGCTTTGCAGCTTTGCTGCTTCACAGGTAGTTTGGCAACCAACTTTTCACAAGGGAACCAAACATTTCTAAGTTTGATAGAAACTATTTATTCTAAAGGGAAAGCCCTGATTACAACACCTTAAACACTGCAAAACAGTTCTGCAATGCCAGGGCTAGGTGTAGATACCTTATTTAGATACTGTAGTGCAGGGGTATCAGACTCATTTTCACTGAGGGCCACATAAGCATCGTGGTTGCCCTGGAAGGGCCAGATTGACAGCATGAATGTAACTAAATGTAATATAAATCAAAATAAATTAAACTACACCTTGTTAAATAACGGTTTCTGTATTTATTATGTATTAAGGTGTCAAATATTTAACAATTATTATAATTATTATTGTAACAATTATTACATGAAACTCAGGGTTTGTGATTGTAAACCTGCTCTCACTCAGGTAATGGTTAGAAGCAGAAGCGATTTTTTTTGTTTTTCTTGCAGGCTAAAATTAGCATACTTAGCTCCATGTTTGTTGTCAAAACGCCGACGTAGATTATACTCTTTTACGACTGATACCGCCTCATAACACAAAAGACAGGCCTACTGTTACTTCACCTTGAGGTACAAACTTGTATTTGTTTTCTCATCGTTCATCAAACTGTCTTTCTTGTGCATCAAATTTTATTTTCTTGGACATGTTGGGGTTAATTTGTAGAGGTTTGTAGAGGTTTTTCTTAAGTTCGTCAGTTCTAAAAATCATCTTGATGTCTTGTTCATGGTTATATACTGTTATCTTGTGTGTAATGATGAAATGCATTATGGGAGATGTAGTTTATTGTCTTTGAAGCACCGCAAGCTTATTTTAAGTCCTAAAATATTGGTTTAAAATTTAAGCCAATAAAGCACAAGCTCTCGAGGGCCACATAAAATGATGTGGCGGGCCACGTTTGGCCCACGGGCCTTGTGTTTGACACGTGCTGTAGTGTCTTGTCTATGTTGTTTAGGATTTTTAGGGTGCCTCAGTGGGCCTCCCCCAGTACTTCAACTGGCCCCACCTGGCCGCCCCCCAGAAAATATTTCCTGCAGGCGCCATTGCTGACTGGCGACACTGGACTGTGGAGCGAATGTGAGCATCCATGGGTGTCTGTGTCGGTGGCCGTCCACTGTTTGACTGATGACTCCCTTACTTTTCACCCCTTGTCAGCTGGAATTTACTCATGTGGCTCACCACCGCTGCCACTTATGTCGTGACGCTAGATGTCAGGTGGTGCCTTTTGTCTTCAACTTTTTTAACCACCACGCCACGGATTGAAGCGAAACATAGACGTTGCAGTGAAACTCATTTAGGACAGACCAGTTAGGGACAGAGCGTCAAAGGCAATGGGCGCTTTTTTCATCCTGTGGCGTCTCTTGTCAAGACAGATTTTCCACATTCAGCAGCCGCTTTATTTTGTGTTTGGCGCACGTAACAGTGCTCAGCGCCTTTAATTAAAATTTGGAACATGATGACCGTTCCTGCTTAATCAGCACGATCGCATTCTGAGTGTGTGAGCATTACTGCAGTTGAAATGCACATGCACACCAAACACAAAAACACCCGAGTCATTCAGGTGTTAGTAATAAGGATATTAATCAGCTATGTTAGCACCTATAATTCCTTTTGGTGACTCTGTTACATAACACAGTCTAGTTACTCAGATACTTAACTATCATTTTCTTCCATTCGATAGCGAAACAGTCCAACGCTCTTGTCACCGGATTGACTTCAGCAGAGCCACTCGGTGGCTGATGGAAACGCGTCTCCCACTGACGGGTTAAAGGAGCCCATATTTCCGTCGTGATTGACAGCCCCTGCTGACAAGTGAGATGACAAGCAGATTGGTGCCCTCGTTCGAGGGTTTGAGGAGCAGCGAGCAGCGACTTGTCAACACGCGACATATCAGCACGAACGGGCCGGGCATCTTTGAGAGAGAGTCTCTGCTGCAGCGCAGTAAACGACGCATGCCGTTCAATTAGCTGGAGGGTGTTTACGTGCACACCACAAAAGGATGTGCCGCATGTTGTTGTGGGTGGGAAAAGTGAGGAAAAGTGATTTGCACTCACTACAGCATGCAGCGAGGGCGCTTTTTTAAGTGCTCGGTGGATGTACACGGCGATCAGAGGAAAGGGCACGAGGAATGACACGCTCTCTGCCTGCTGAAATGTAAATGGATGCCAAAAAGCCAATGCCACCATTTAATGGCCACTCTCGAAATGCTAGAGTGGTCGTGTCCCCACGGCGCATCACTGACGGGTTAACTGAGACAAGGCTGCAGATGATTAGCATTCACATTTCATACACTGAGACCTTAATGGAAACTAGAGTCTCAGTTGTGTCACTGCCAACACCATAAACAAGCATTTGCAACCACATCCATCCATCCATCCATTTCTACACTCACTTCATCCTGTTCAGGGTCACATAGGTGTGCTGGAGCCGTCCCAGCTGTCAGAGAGCCGGGACAGCTCGCCACTCCATCACAGGACCGAATCCAACATACAGAAAGGAATAGAAGAAGGGGCTCCTCAGTGAATGCCTTTCACTTCATATATCTTCCATGAGGCTGGCCCTTTTTCCCAGCGCATCACACGCCATCACTTTGTCAGGATCTCTTGCCATCAAATTGTCACACGCTAAATCCTGTTTGTCTTGAAGGAGGAAAAAAAACCAAAGGAGTTCTGCTGTCTAAAAGAACTCAACAGTGAGAGTAAAAGTGGAAAAAAAAAACCCAACATCGATTGGAACTGCCGGACTAAGGGATCTCTGTCATTATTTTAGCTCTTTGTGAAAATACCATGGTGGAGTTTTTAGGTCCCACCTCAGCGTGCAGTCAATGTTCACACTTGACACATGCAGCACTGGAACCCATCATTCCAAAGATGTCATGCACATACACAGTAGTTGTTAATGTCGGTCGTGGGAAGTAAAAAAAAAAACAGGTGGGAGCGCCAGCAGTGAAGCCCAACGTTTATTGAAGTCACGGAAAACCAAAAAAAGTGTGATTTTCACACGTGTTTTAAATGTGATGACTTAAATAGGTGACTTATCCTTCTGTAAACTTCTTCTTCCCAAATTCCATCAGAAGGCTCACAGCATGACAGAGGGTGTGAAACACACACATAATATGCTTGTTTATATATGTATACATTTTTTTCTTCATTTTAACAGAATCCAATATGTGACAAATTCAATTCAATTCAATTTTATTTGTATAGCATCTGTTTTACAATTGTCTCTAGGTGCTTTACAGAGACCCAGAGCATGACCCCGAGCAAATATCATTAACTAAAAATATAACATTAAATCCAAATCAAGGATAATGGCAGGTAAAAAACTCCCAGAAAAAAAAACCCTTAAGCCAAACAGTGGCAAGGAAAAACTCTTTAAGAGAAAGAAACCTTGAGAGGGACCTGGATCATATGGGAGGACCTTCCTGATGAAGGCCAGTCGGGTAGAGAAAGAAAAAGAGGGGAGAGACAGGACAGAGAGAGGATGGAGGACAGAGAGAGGAGAGCACACTAATTACTGAATGAAATGACTAAACTAGAAAAGCACTCTGAGAGCGCAGACCTCCGCCAAGTGCAACAATTCTCCCATATAGCGATTTACAGATTGCGATAAAATCCGCGTTGTGGATCATCCGGATCAGCCTTTGAAATTTGATAGCAGTTCCCATTGTCAATCCCTGAGTCAAATTTTATGAGTTTTGGGCAATAATTAACAGAGATATTGAGAAACAAAATCTTCGGCCCTATTGACCGCAATGTCATTAAAAATTTGAAAGTGATCCAGA
The DNA here is from genome assembly GCA_018398805.1 of Hirundichthys speculiger. Lineage (NCBI taxonomy): Eukaryota > Metazoa > Chordata > Actinopteri > Beloniformes > Exocoetidae > Hirundichthys > Hirundichthys speculiger. The sequence continues at coordinate 576,353 of JAGFBZ010000489.1, forward strand.
ATCCAGGATTTCTTCCGGATCACAGCCAAAATTAATTCAGTTCTTCCTTTTCACATTTATGACAACTCCTAAAAATGTCATTAAAATCCATCCATAACTTTTTGCGTTATCTTGTACACAGCAGACAGACAGACAGATAAATGCCACTGAAAACATAACCTTATTGGCGGAGAGTAATAAAAGTAAAAATGAGAAATACAAGCCAATCTTTGGCACTGTTACTTTTGATATGATCAAACTCCATATTTACAACCAATGAGATGACAAACGGATTCTGAGCTTGTTCTGTTTTAGGCTTATGGAATAAATGTTTTACATAATTGATGCAAGTGAACACGTAAGAGCATCAGAACAAAATGTCATCTAGACTGGTACAGATTGGCTTCAGACGAAGCCCAGTGCAGCCCTGCATGTATGTGTACATTAGGGACGTTTCAGTTCTTTGCGCAGCTGTTTCTTCCTCGAATCAGTGTTGACGAAGCTAATTACACACAAGGGCAGCAAAATCTGCTGGTAAGGGAAGGGGAAGGGGCGTGTTATCAGCCACCCATGGAGGGAACCTGCAGAAATGCAACTCTCTTCTTCACTGCAGTCTCGTGTGTGCTGTTGCGTGTTGTTTTTAGGTGAGTAGATCACTTTTCAAGTCACGATTTGCGTATAATTACTGGCTTCACGAATCAGTGAAAGTGACAGCGTTGCTCGTCTTTTCATCCAGACTCACAGTCTACCTACAAAGTGAAGCCACATCGAGACGACATCAATTGTGTTATGAGTCCTTATGGATTTAGAGTTTTCTGACAAAATGTCTTATTGCCGTAAAGATTCATATCTTGGTATCAATCCATAGTGACAGCGGATGATCAGCAGAGCACGAAGCTGTTCTATATCTTCAAGGTTACTGAACTACCACGTTATAAAGAAGTCTGATTGATTTATACTTGCAAGGGTTTTATTTCACTTCAGTGATCTGCATAGATGTTTCTGGTAAAAGAAAAATGTTGGCTTTGATCTCACCTGTATGTGAGAGGAGAACAGTGATTCAAATCATCGTGGTGAGTAATTTCTTCTTCTTTTCCTTTCGGCTTTTCCCTTCATTGTCTCCACAGCGAATCATCTCTTCCATCTAACTCTACCTTCTGTATCTTCTTCTCTCACTCCAACTAACTTCATGTCCTCTTTCTTTACATCCATAAATCTCCTCTCTGGTCTTCCTCCAGACCTCCTGGTAGTTCCAGCCTCATCATCCTTCTCCAGATATCTTTACTGTTCCTCCTCTCTTCATGTCCAAACCATCTCAGTCTGGTCTCTCTGACTTTCTCTCCAAACATCTACCATGTTCTGTCCCTCTGATGTTCTCATTCCTGATCCGATCTAACCTCTTCACTCCCAGAGAGAACCTCAACATCTTAACCTCTGCTACCTCAAACTCTTCCTCCTGTCTTCTCCTCAGGACCACAGTGTCTAAACCAGCTACATCTCTGGTCTCACCACCATCTTCTACACCTTTACTTTACTTTCATTCTTGCTGATACTCTTTTATCACTTATCACTTTTGACACTTTTCTCGGCCTCTTCCAACCTGCTGCACACCAAGGTTATTATAGTTAACGAAAACGAACGAAATAGCGAAAACTAGATTTGAAAAAACATTTTTGTTAACTCAAATAAAATAAAAATCAGACTTCTTAAAAAAACGATAACTAAAACTTGATTTTGTGTTTATAAAACGAACTAAAACTAATTATATTATCAAGAACATCCTTCGTTTTTGTATTTGTAATTTTTTTTTCACATAAACGTTTTGGAATTTACATGAAATCTATTAACTCAACAACTGCAAAAAAGAAAAAAAAAAAAAACCCTAGAGCAATCAGTGATGGCTGCGGCAAAGGTTGGGAGAAAGCGGCACAATCCTATTTGGGATTTCTTTCACTATGACTGTGTTAACAATAAAAATAAGTGCCTTGTTGTAGAAGCAGGTGATACAATGTGTGGAATACTTCTCAAGAGGAAAAAAACCCACGAATCTGAAAGTCCATTTGAAAAGCTCACACAAGAAGGCTAACCAAGACTAGCTGGATAAGCTAGCCTAAGCTAGCCCCCTGGAAAGAAGGCTAACCAAGACTAGCTGGATAAGCTAGTCTTGGTTAGCTAGTCCTGGAAAGAGAAGCTACAGCTGCAGGCCAGTCAGCGTTGGGAAGGAACGGGAGAAAACAGCAACTATAATGGACTGTTTCCACCGGAGACCAGATAGCTGCTGGTCAGTAAATATGCAGGAACACATGTATTAAAAAAAAAAAAAGAATAAAAACTAGCAAAACTGCTCTAAAAACGAATTAAAACTAACTGAATTTGAAAAACGAAACTAAAAGCTAAATAAAAACCTAAAACTAATGGAAAATCCAAAACTATTATAACCCTGCTGCACACACTTCTTCACTTCTTTTCTACTCTCTGTTGCTCTGAACTGTTGACCCTCAGTACTTCAAATCCTCCACCTTCTTCATCTCTGCTCCCTGTAGCTTCACCGTTCCTCTTGGGTTCCTCTCAATCACATATGTAGCTAACCTTCATTCCTCTCCTTCCCAGGTTACACCTCCACCTCTCTAGATGTTTGTACCTACTTTCTGCTCTCACTACAGATCACAGTGTCATCTGCAAACATCATAGTTCATGGAGGTTCCTGTCTAACCTCATCCGTCAGTCTGTCCATCACCAGAGAAAACAAGAAGGGTTTTTCTTGTTAACATCCTTCTCTGCTCCTCCAGACTTCCTCATCAGCTCCTCTCAGCTCCCTGTCATCTGCTTTCTCAATGTCTACAAAGACACAATGCAGCTCCCTCTGACCTTCCCTGTACTTCTTTATTAGGATCCTCAGCCTTTGCTACTTCCAACTTTAACCTTACGCTGCATCTCCTTGTACTCCCGTCTACTCTCTTCAGTCCTCTCAGTGTCCCCACTTCTTTCTAGCTAACCTCTTTCTCTGTACATATTCCTGCACTTCCTCTTTCCACTATCAAGTTTCCTTGTTTGCTTTCCTACCAGATGACACTAGAAGTACTCTCTTACCTGTCTCCCTGATCACATTAACTGTTGTTGTCCAGTCATCTGGGAGCATCTCCTGACCACCCAGAGCCTGTCTCAACTCCTGTTTCAGCTTCCTCCACTTTGTCCTCTGCTCTGCGTTTGTCCTCTTCATCTTCCTCACCACCAGAGTCATCCTCCACACCACCATCCTATGGTGTCTCTCACCTACCACTACTTTGCAGTCACTGATCTCCTTCAGGTTACATCATCTACTGTTCAGGCAAATTAGGTGATGCACTGAATAATACATGGGGAAGCAATGGAGTGCAAGAGTCTGGACAGTTATTAATTAAATAACATGATTTGTCAGAAAAACTGAAGCCAACTTACGACCCAGCGCTACTGTGTGTATAACGGCCAATGTGACTGACATGGCAGATCCAACCTGTGCTCTGTTGAAAGTTACATATAAATATTACCAACTCTGACATGGTTATTTTGCTCTTTGCTCAAAATGTTACTGATGTTAAGTTGCCATCAGATTAGAGGATAGCAATGCGTGTTTGAAAGGAGTGCAGATGTTAAATCCCTTACACTTGATCCAACTCCATTGACATAACATCAACATAACAACACTACATATTACATTTTTATATGAAAACACAATGAAATCTTGCAGAATCTTGCCCTTACATAAACCTACCCACTCTAAAGCTTTCATTAGATCACAGAGAGCCCATGTACGCCCCTCACACTCATGGATGTGTTGGAAGCATCAACAGCGTTATTGTCCATTGGCTTTGATGGGGATTAATTGTGGGCTCATCGCCTTCTGTTAAAGGTGTTGCTCCCGTCAGAAGTTGAGAAAAACTCAACTTTTGAGGCCTCAACACAAGCATCGGCCAATCATGTGTGGCTATACACCTCGCGCGGGCCGATGATATCATAATGTATCAAAGCACCAAGCTACCTATCAATAAGAAATCTGATAAGTTCATTATTGACATGATGACGGCATGTCAGGAACACGTACCATCAAGTGTTACTGCAACGATCCTGTGAGAGTGCAGGATAAGTGCTTTTCAATGCTTTGCGCCGCTTCGTTACATACTGAACCTTCAAATTTATTGTATCCCGGAGAATCTTTGGACCGTAATGTTCTTGTATAGGCATTAAAGTCTTCGTTTCAAGACTGTGCATAAAGATACAATTCAAAAAGCTGAAAGTGTGACAGAAATGTGTGATGTGTGTGAAGAGAAACCCTGTGCTCAAGACATCAACTTCTTTGTTCCTCTTTCCATATTCCTTTTTACACCCCAGCTTTTCACAGAAAGACTATCATTGTTGCAGTCCATTTATTTCTTACAGAAGCACTTCAAGTAGCATTTACACCTTACAGACTCTCATATAGCTTTTATACTGTCTCCAACCCTTTTCACTAAACCTTATGTACTTTGAAGACCAGTATACTTACTTTAAAGCAATACTACTGCACTTATCTTTCAAGCCTTACTTTATGAACAAGAATTTGTTGACAGCTGCTGAATACAGCCCATCTTAAATTTCCTCATCACCACTGACTGTATTTTATGGTTTCCATGTGTTTCCTATTTGCTTTATTTGACTTAGTTGTTGCCCCATATGAACTTTCCTCATCAGACAGCTTTGTTGACTGACAGCGACTTCACCTGGCCTCAATTTGCTCTGATAGTCAGGTGTAGTTGCAGTGTGTCCTGGACCTGGATAAGGATGGGTGTCAGCCATATTTTTATGTGTCAATGACAACAAGAAAGACATCGCCAATGATCTAAAAAGGATAAAGAAAAAAGAAGAAAAAAATTTTTCACAAGTGGACATTTGGGCCCCGATCATACACTTCCCCTTACCTGTTAGCACTAGCCGCTACCCGCAAATTGCGGGTTTAGGAACCTCCGCTAACTGCTAATGCAATCTGCCGCTCGCTAAAGCTGCTACCCATTATGTCGAGTCCCTTACTCACTTTGTAGGTGTGGCAATGGGTGTGTCGTTTGCCCTTTCTGCAACTCGGTATCTTGCGATCCTTCTACCTGCAACCCGCATGTCGGCGCGTACAATAGCGCGTCCAAATGGCATCAATGTGCATCCACCTGGTCACACGTGAACATGCATAAACGGTTCTACCTCTTGAATTAACTCTTGTATAAAAAGCGTGATTTGGCCTCAGTTGAACCCCTGAGAAAATAGCAGAGATCGTCTTAAACGGCTTGCTCGCCAGTTAAACCATAGATGACCAGAGCCTGTTTACTGGGAGGAGACGACTATCTGGGACTTTCAGGCAGCCGATAGGAATTGTCTGTGTAAGAATATTTATGTGTATATATCAGTGGAGAGGAGGAAGAGGAAGGAAGAGGAGGAAGCTCTACAGCAGAGTCCCAGACGAGCTGCTCATGAGAGCTGCTCTGATCTGGATGAAAAGACGCTCCTTAGTGGTTAGCGGGTAGCACAACCTGCTCTTAAAGGCAATGGCTACTGACGCACTAATTGGTTCAACAGGTGGAACGCCCTAACCACTCCTATGCATGATGTAGCGAGTAGCGCCGGTGGGATAGCTGGTTTAGCGAGGGTGGAAGATAGCGTTCTTTGTAGGGGAACGCCCCTTCCGCTACCAGTGGCTTTAGGAGATCTGGGGGAAGATTGGGCTCTTACTGTTCAAGGGTTAAGCCTCAGACCCAACAGGCTTCAGATAGCTTGTTAAATGTCTTTAGTGCAAAAGTATGCTTCATTTGGAATACTTAATAGGAGGAAGCCTGGTTTCTTATTCAAAAAAACATGGCCTCTCAGAATTACATCTGAATAAAATATCCCCTTAAGACAGTTTTTTACCAAATTAGTTTTCTGACCAAACTTAACATATCAGCACAAACTCTCACACTAACTAGTAAGCTCCAGGATCGGAGGACTTTGTTGTCACTCATCTTATATGTATGTGAAAGTATAAAGCTGACAGCTAAAGCCTGGGCAGAATTATGTCAATATTATAACAGGGCAATGATCTGATATACGCCAACAAATGTCTGAAAAAGAAATGACCTGGTTAAGGTCCAGAGCAAGTGGACGATGCGAGAGATTAATAACATTGTCATGCTCCAAAGCCATTTGAGCTCTACAATCAAAGAGGATACTTAGCAGTTGTTCAATAAAAATGACACAGTCAAACATGTTATGCTGGTTCATCTGTGGGTATAAGGACCAGATGATAATTTCTTTTTTCCTCTCCGAAAGGGGTAAAACTTAAATGAGTAATTTCAGTTTCATGACTGCAGGTCTGTATGACCATACAAAGTAAAAGCAGAGGATATTGTAAAAGTCGGCTCCAGTGCTATAATGAAAGTTATGACTCTCTGTTCTGTTTTGAGACGTCCGGATGGCTGTTCTGAATCTGAAGGACATCATTTGTCACATTTGGCCTGTGTTAGAAAGTGTGTCAACCTCACCCCTTAGCAAATGATCTATAGTTTGATTTCTGTGATCTGACTTGCCTCCTCAAGAGTTTGCTGCCGACGAAGGTCAGGACCTGACATTTAAATCCTGACACCCATTTACCCAACAGGCATATCTGCTGCTCTCAGGTCTGGCCTTCTTGTTTGCCATTTGTTCGACAATGTCACCGAATCCTTAGTTGCAATTTGCAAACTCTAATTGCTTCTCTGTGTTTGATTTAACGTGAGCCCGAGAGCTAGAGATGGATGGCGGCGGCAATGGTCTCAACGTGCGCAACAGCACGTGGCCTCTTCATATAGCAGCAGTGCCAGCTTGGTTTTTAAACCGCCAACCCAAATAATGTTTTCCTTCTAAACCGTTAATCTCATGTAAGGAAAAATAAAACTTGTAAGTCGAACATGCGACCCAAACATAGAGTAATTTCTAATTTAAAGTAGATTACGGTCCAGCCCTATAGGCCGAGGGAGATTAAGCCCCTCAGTGAATTTCAGTGTATTACAACAAAACAACAGGCACTTCTGCAGCTTTGGAAGTGCCATTTGGCTCGCCGTGCTGCTCTGGGATCTAATCTGATTAAGTTCTCGCTGCTCCCAGCATTTGCCGTGTCTGCCACCGGTGCCTTTCAAGAACATGCATCACACTGAGCAAGAAAAAAAAAGTCAGACCACTGTTACAACGCCACCTGCACATGCAGGTAGCAATTTGTGCTGTCCTTTTTTCCTGTTCTGGCTCGCAATCAGTGTCTCCACTGCACAACTATTGATTAGAATCTACTGCAGTTTCTCAAGATGGTTACTGGCGGTTAAATGCCCCCCCACCTCGCCCCCTTCTCTATACATTTCTGAAAAATACAGAAGAAGAGGTTGAAAGCAGAGAAAATCAAGTGACATTAATAAGAATGCCATGTATCATTCACTTATGTAATCATACTTGGAAAACATTGATCTGTACTCAAAAACACACAGTAAGAGTAAATCTGAAAAGCCTATCTCACAGTTTAATATATATATATATATATATATATATATATTATATATATATATATATATATATATATACATACATATATATATATATATATATATATATATATATATATATATATATATATATATATATATACATACATACATACACACACACACATTATCGCATTAACTCATTATTTAATAATGCCGACATTTATTTTATCTCGCATTAATGCATGTTGCTCACATGCTTTTGTTTTGAAAAGTCTGTTGCTGGCTGCTGAGGAACTGGAAGAGTATTGGCAGAAAAACATACAGGAAAACTAAAACAGACATGGAGACGGTAAAGTTACAGAACTTTAACATGGACATTTTCATTTTAAAGTTCTCCTAGACGGAGGATTCAACAGAAACAAGGTTATTTGTAACAACTGACAAGTTGAACTCCCCGTTAAAAGTTTCTGCTGTTACCTCAGAAATAACCTGTTTTAACCCTCCTGTTATGTTCGTTTCGGAGGAACAGCAATTATGTTCCCGGGTCAATTTGACCCAGGAAATGTTTGATCATCCAAAAGTATCTAAAAACTAAAAACTCCCAAATAAACACTGTTTATATCTCATTATTAACTCCATCACTAACTATTTAAATCAATATTTAGTGCATTGTTGTTCTTTACCTCTCACAGATCATGGTTCAATGGTAATTATTCACTCGTTTTCTTTTTTTGATTAATGTTAAAACATTTTTAGATGTGCATTGGAAAGACCGATCTATAAAATACAATAGTTCAATCTAACATTGACTTTTTTTGTAATTATTCTATATTTTCAACTTTTCTTTTTGGGGTGATGTTGATAAATTAGCACAAGAAAACCTCATCTTTCGGATCAAATTGACCAGCTGAATTAAAATCAAAATCTACTGAATTTACAATGAAAGAAAACTGAAGAATTGTTTTTGAACCAGAAAGTAATAAAAATAAGAAAAATCAAACTAACTGATTAACAAAATGAACATGGTGTGTTCATATGTGTGTCTGTGAGTCTCCACTGCACACAAGTGACATGTCATCACGTTGTGACAATAAATACTACGCAATGTGTAAAACCAGAAATCCATCCATCCATTATCCAACCCACTTATTCCATGCAGGGTCATGGAGGTCTGCTGGAGACAGAAGCTTAGACAGAAGATGTGCTCCTTGCAGAGCTTTGATGGGTTCTACTCTGGAAAGATCTCCTTCCAAATGACAAATGCGTTGTAGGCTGATCTATCAGTCATGTTATAAAAGATGACCAGCGGTCAGCTTTCAGTCATTCGTTTGGTGCTTTTAGACCCAATGACTTGGTCTAAATGATCCACCCCTCACTTTGGTGGCATTGTAGGGATCATACTTGGTTTCTGATCTTCTCTTGAGCTGATTTCAGAATTTTTATGCAAAGTGCTCATGACATTTTGACATTTCCCTCCTTTTTGGGGCAGAAAGGCTCTTGGGCTGTGGTGTCTGTGAAGGCAGACATGGAGGACTCAGGGGTCCTGTTCTTGGTTACCAGCTCAGCAGAGAGTTCACACTGGTTCTTTTGGACCGCTCCAACCATCGTGAGCTTTCTCTTTAGAAGTCCCTGACTCAAGTTGCAGCTTGTGAAAAAATTGTCACAGGTTATATTATGCCTTCTGAAACCACATGTCATGTCAAGCACGACCCAAAGGAGAGGGTGTGAAACTGGGGAGAAATGGGGGTCACAGTTGCAAAGAAAAAAAAACAAACTATTAAATTAGATACTTATAACCCCTTTTAGTCTCCATTTTGGCTGCTGTGTCAAATTGACCAGAACATAATCTATGTAACATAAACGTGGAGAGGGGAGTTGCAAATATGTTACATGAACAATTTTTATTTTATATGTTGATTAGACTAATTAAGCCAAGCAGAATACGTTTTATCCTGAAAAAATACTTTAAACTTTTTTTTTTTTTTTTTTTTAATTTTCAAAACGGGTCAATTTGACCCGCAACATAATAGGAGGGTTAATGTTCTGATTGTAGCTCAGGATTTTGTTGGTCAAGTTTTTTATTCATAAAAAACAAGAGCACATTAATGCCCTGGCAGTGGCAATAAGCTTTATGTTATTTTACATTTTTAAAGATGAGATTTACACTAAACATCTGCTGATGTTAAAAATGTTTGTACAACAAATGTTATCGCACTTCAGTTCATATGGCAGCAGAACTGAAGAAAAATATGTGCACTTTATACTACTTTTAAATTGCGTTTACGTACGTGTGTATGTGAAATTTGATTTCACGTACACAATGTTATTAATCGAGGAGATCATGTGATTAATCGCGATTCAAAATTTTAATCGTTACCCAGCCCTAATATATACAGTGATCCCTTGCCGCTTCGTGGTTTGAGCACCGCAGTTTTAGTGCTTTAAGAAATATATTATAATAAAAAAAAATCAAGAAATAATAGCTGTAATTCTGCGAAAATCCATCCCACAGCAGACAAGAGGCTGCAGCTGGCAGCTAAACGTCAAACAATGACTCACAGCCTCCTGTAAGCAACACGAGAAACACAGACGGCCCAGAACTCTAGATCGCGGATTCTGATCATCGGGGGGCGCCGGTCCACATTAACCGTGAAAACTAAGGGATCACTGTATTATATATACAGTATTATATATACAGTGGTACCTCTACTTACGAAATTAATTGGTTCAGGAAGTAGTTTTGTAACCTGAAAACTTTGTAAGTAGAGAGGCGTTTTCCATGTAAATGCCCTAATCTGTTCCAAGCCCCCCAAAATTCGGACATAAATATTTTATAAATTATAAATAATACATAATATGACGTGAAAACCTGTAAGAGATACATGTTAGAACTAGAAAAGCACTCAGAGAGCGCAGACCTCCATCAAGCGCAACAATTATCGAAAATTTGAAAGTGATCCAGAATCCATGATTTCTTCTGGATCACACCCAAAATGAAATCAGTTCTTCCTTTTCACATTTCTGACAACTCCTGAAAATTTCATCAATATCCATCCATAACCTTTTGAGTTATCTTGAACACAGACAGACAGACAGATAAACGCCGGCCAAAACATAACCCCCTTGGCGGAGGTAAAAATTGTTTGTTTACCTGGGTTGCTGGGTTACGCTCATACAGACAAGGGGCCCTCCTAGCCAATGGGATGCCAGGAAGATGCTAAGCGATAGCCAATGGCAGAGCAGCTCGGACGCACTGCTTTCAAACCGAGATACAGAACCGACAAGTATGTTTACGTTCGGTAAACTCTGGGAGCTGCGAGTAGCAGCGCTACTGTATTTTTGTATCCTGAAATTTCTTTCGTAACAAGAGGCAATATTTTCCCGTTGAGGCATTTTGTGACCTGAAAATTTCATATATGTATATATATATATATATATATGTATATATATATATATATATATATATACATATATATATATATATATATATATATATATATATATATATATATATATATATATATATATATATATATATATATATATGTATATTATACAGTGTGTGTGTGTGTGTGTGTATTTTATTATATTTCTATGCTTCAGTATGCTTCAGTGACTATGTTTACATGGACAATAATGATTTAATTATTGATCTAGATCTAAATAAAATAAAATTCCGATTAAGGTGTTGGCATGAGTTGCTTTAAAAATTATTTTATTATTATTATTTTATGGCACATGTTGTATGTGTATAATTCAACCAATGAGACGTCTCTACACCTTGTGCACACTGCTAGCAGGCATTCTGCACCTCGTTCACATGTATAGTTGGTTTAGTTTAATTCAAAAGTGTTTTATTGATCCCTGAAGGGAAAACAACTCTTGCAGTAACTGTCATGATTTAAGCCTCTTCTGTGGGCATGAAGGATCTCCTGTAGTGTCTGTGTTGCAGCAGATCCAAAGAAGCCTCTGACTGAAGACACTCCGTTGCTGTATCACTGCATTGTTATGAGGATCTTCAGAGTTGTCCATGATGTTTTTCATTTTATGAAGTGTCCTCCTCTGTAGAATCTAGAGGCTCCAGAACAGAGCCAGCCATCTTTATCAGTTTGTTCAGTTTCTTTAAGTGACTGCAGATAGGACTGAACTCTCAACAACAGACTTATAGACGACATGCAACACCAGGGCTTAAGCTTCTTCAAGAAGTCTGCTCTGTCCCTTTTTATCAGCAGCATCAGTATCGCGTCTCCAGTCCAGTCTGTTGTCCAGGTAAACACAGCTTTTTATACTCCTTCACCACCTCCACTTCCTCTTCCATGATGGAAATACTATTTAACTCAATCCTGCAAGTCATAAAATCAACAATCTCCTTTGTTTTGTTCAAATTCAGGATGAGATGATTGTTCCCACAACATGCCACAAAGCGGTCCACCAGTCTCTGTACTCAGTTTCTTGTCCATCACTGATACACCCCACAACTGAGTATTTCTGCAGATGACAAGACTCTGACTGGTACTGGAAGTCTGAGGTGTCCAGAGTGAAGAGGAGTGGTGAGAGTACAGTTCCCTGTGGTGCTCCTGCGATGCTGACCATCTGGTCAGACACACAACCATGCAGTCTCATAAACTGTGGTCTGTTAGTTGTCCAGGTGGCTTTGGGGGCCTCCATCTGTGTCTTCTAGAGTTTCTTATGTAGTAAAGCAGGCTGGATGGGGTTAAATGCACTAGAGAAATGGAAGAACACGATCCTCACAGTGCTGCCTGCTTTGTCCAGATCACTGTGGGTTTGTTGAACTAGGTGGCTCCAACTCCAATCATACAACGATAAGCAAACTACACTGGGTCCTGGAAGGTGCTTGTTTGCTCATTCAGCTGGACCAATGAAAGTCTCTCAAGGACTTTCATGATGAGGGATGTTTGGGCAACAGGTCTGTAAGCATTGGAGGAAGATGGATGAGATCTTTGTGCTACCAGAACAAGGTAGGATGTCTTCTAGAGGTCTTCACAGGTCCACTTTCCTGGACCCAAAGCCGAATGGACTTGTGAAAATTCGACCTGAAACCGACCCGACCCGAGCTATTATCATAAGTCAGGGGGTCCGAACCCGAATGGACCCGCAATATTTGGACCCGGAACCGACCCGAGTCTTTAGTTTCCGAACGAACCGAACCAAGTTACCCGAATAGAACCGAGACAATACAGCGCATAGTTGCTCATGTTAAAGTTGCCTAGTGTTGAATAAAACTTGATTTTCTTACCTTAAGTTGTCTTCTTCTACCGGTTCAGTTGCTACATAGGCTACGTGATGTAAACAACAATAAATCCATGTTGTTATTTTCTTTGTGGATACATATGCTATTTTTAGCAACTGCTAACGCTAATAGCCTACACCAGTCAGGACCTGTCGTGAACATATTCTGTCATCCAACGTTATCATGTTAGCGATCCGTTGTTTTTTACAGCGACAGCAGGGTGGCTTAGTGGTTAGCACTGTTGCCTCACAGCTAGAAGGTTCCTGGTTCCTGTGTGGAGTTTGCATGTTCTTCCCGTGCTTGCGTGGGTTTCCTCCGGGTACTCCGGCTTCCTCCCACAGTCCAAAGACATGCATGTCAGCTTGATTGGTGGTTCTAAATTGCCCGTAGGAGTGAGTGTGAGTGGTTGTGTGTCTGTATGTGGCCCTGCGATGGACTGGCGACCTGTCCAGGGTGTACCCCTGCCTTTCGCCCGTAGATGGCTGGGATAGACTCCAGCAGATCCCCGTGACCCTTCAAGGATGAAACGGGTATAGACAATGGATGGATGGATGTTCTTTACAGCTGCCGGGCAAACCACTAATAACATGCTACGGCAACATGGTTGTTTCATGACAAACACGCCACTTTAATGAATAATCATTTAACTGCTCCAAGTCCTGACATTAGCTGCCACTGCCAATATCTTTACCTCTCTCAAGTGAACGTGGACCCAGCCTGTCAGAGAGCACCGACCGGACCCGAGACTAACTGTACAGATTCCGACCCAAACCCAGAGTCATGTCTTTTGAATGGACCCAAGACCCGATTCGGGTCGGGTTGGAACCTCAGGTTTTTGGGTAGGTGGGTTGTTCCGAAGACCTCAAATGTCTTCCACACCACTGGAACCTTCTCCTGACGTAGGCTGAGGAAAATAATTACAAAGATAAAACTGAACCAGTGCAGACAGGGCCAGTCATGTCAACCCCACATTTAAGACAAGACAGAAGAATATAATCATCCAAGAGTCAAGAGTCAAGTCAAGCCTACTTTATTGTCATTGAGCCAACGTCCCAGCACAGTGAAATCACTTTCCAGTACATAGTACAAAGGTCGATGGTGCACTGAGGCTGCAGGCAGGTAGTGGCGCCACCTTTCAACAGTATCCAAGGCAGTGCTGAGGTCCAATAAAATAAGCAACAGATTAGTCTCCTTTTCGGCGGGGATGTTCTACAATCTTGTTTGTGTTTGGGAATGGCAAGAGCTGTAATAAGACCACCTTTTCCATAATTTTAGAAATGAAAGGTCTCTTCGAGGCAGGTAGGTAATTTATCTGACACTTATCATTTTCTTTTTGGTTTCTTTTAGCAAGGGCTGGATATCAACCTAGATTGTCCAGTATATGCCTATTCTTGCTTTAAAATACACTTAAATAATATAATATTATGCATCTACAGTCTTAGCAGAACCCATTTGTACAATAAAAATGGCTTGGAAAAAAAAGAAACTGAAATAGATAGTCGGTGGTAGCTGAATGTGCAAGGGTGTTTTCTTCAATCAAATCCAGTTTTTGCAAACTGAAAATTCTGTACAACCCTATTATCTTCGAGCACTGCATCAAACGCAGGACAACAAACGAAGGAAACCATCTGAGAGGCTACGCTTGTGACTGGCATGCATTACACACATCCTACACACTTCCCCAGGAGATGCAGTTCAAATGGGCTCGCTGAGGAAGTTCTGCATGGCTGCCCAGCACAACACAGTCAGAGTGCATGAAAGTGAGGCGCAGACCTTAATACGGTTCTCTCCAGCAAGCTGCTGTAATCGAATCTGTCCATCCCGAGGAGAATAACAGACAGAAAACAGCAAAAGATGCTCTGTGGTCTAATTTAACTCTTGTCATGTTTTTGTCTGTTGTGTATTTCCAAATACATATAAACCAGAGTGGGACTGGAATCATTGTGTAAGAGTAAGCTGCGGTCAACAAACTGAGATGTGTTATTACACCACGGTAAACTAACTGTCGTCTCCGAGGAATCAAATTCCCTTCCAAGTAGAAATCACTTTGGTAATAATGATTGTGCTGTACTGACCATTTTTACGTCGTGGAATCAGTATGTAGTTGTAGGGAACGCACACTAAAATAAATGATGACTAATCTTCTTTTTGGCTTTTAATCAATAAATTATCATTGTGAATTAAACAGTGGGTGCATCCCATCACATCATTAAATGTTGCTTCATCACTGCTTCTTTGGATGTTTCTTTGAGAGCGATCAAAGACTTGGCGCGCGCTCGGTTTTAAACTCGGCCAACGAGGCGATGTGGTGAAAGCAGGCTTGTTACAGATTGATGAAAAGTTGCCGCAGTCCTGGGAAACACAAGCTTCAAGGCGCAGCCATGTTAAAAATGCAGTAAGGTCTTCTTGACCATTTATCATTCTCCCTGTCCAGTGTGAATTTTTAATTTATTTTTTATGATTACAGAAGACTGCAAAGGAGAATCTCCGATGACAGGTCAGAGATGATCAAAGTCCCACTTTCAATTTCTCTCCACAAGATGTTCCATGTTCTAATGTGTGTAGATATTGAAGGTGCTGTGGTACAAGTTGTAGAGAAGGCCTTTTCCTATGATTCTAGACTTTGGTACTTTGATCCCTGCCCCTAAACTTGAACCAAGCAAGGCAGCGAGGAAAGTTAAAAACTGTTAAACTTAGCTGAAACATGTCTAAGTTTAAAGGGTGCATAAATGCAGACTATTGTTCATTATATGCTGTAAACCTTTTATCTTAATGGAACTATTGAAGAACTCTTTTTGAAACATGGAAAGATATCAAACCCTCCTGCTTCCTGTTCCTAAACAAAAAGCAAATTATTTTAAGGGAACCTTGGCGCCTTTGAGGGTCACAGGGATCTGCTGAAGCCCGTCCCAACTGTCTTCGAGTGAGAAACAGGAGGCTAATCGCTGCTGCTCCGGGGGACTTATCCCTGCGACGCTGGACGCTTGATGCTTGACGCTCCAGTTTGTGCCCGGTGTGTGGTGATTTTGCGGTCGGAGGTCGACATGCTGTCTGCGGGTACGGACCGGTCCTCTTGCGGCTGGTGGAGACGTGCCGCCGCGGACATGGACGGTGTCGCTGGGGGCCGGTTCGTTGAAGCTAATCCTGAACTGCTACCCGCGGCAACCACCGCCACTGGATCCGGGCTTCAGCGTCGACTGAACCGGGACGGGAGCCCCCGACGTGGCAGCGCCTGTCCAGCAGTCTACACGCCGGGTGGGTCAGCTGACCTGGCAGTGGCTGTCTGAGGACCTGGTGGACCCGGCACCGCCAGAGGTAACGCCAGCAACCGGTCTGCATGATGAACCGGGCTCTCGGACGGTCGGCTCCATCGCTCGCCGGACTGAGGGAGCTCGATCTTCCCAGAGGAGACAGTTTGGTTCATCGGTGTTTCCTCCTCTGACCTGTGATATCTCACTTGATTCACCATTGTAGAAATATACTGGTTTTAACGGCTGTTAACAGGTTTTATTGGCTGTTAACTGGAGTCAACGCTCGGACCACAGGACCGGAACATGAAGAAGGAGCGCTGGACGCCGGCAGCTCCTCGAGTACACCAGACTGCAGCGTCTGGTGTACTTGAAACTTGAATTTCCCCCTCAGGGATCAATAAAGTATATTTGTATTCGTATTTGTATTGTATTGTAAACCCCCCAGGTCACCAGTCCTTCCCAGGACCAAGTGTAGACAATCGCACTCACACTCCTTCCTATGGGCAATGTAGAATGACTGATGATCCCGGCATTCATGTTTTTGGAATTTTGGAGGAAACCTGCAAGAAGCTAATTGGTATCTCTGAAATCCAAGGACATTTTGAGGAAGCATGGGATGCTCTTAGCCTGTAAATTGAATATCTATGGGACATAAGAACGGAAACAATGATGAAAAAACAAGAGCTCGATGAGACTTTAGTCCTGGTAGGAACTGAGGTTTGAGTCACTCCTCAAGTAGGACGGTTAACACTTTTTTGATGCAGTTTGGCATTTGTAGAACCAAATCTAAATATTATTAGTGAGCTGTAAGTTTCTGTGAGGGATAAAACTACTGCGTATCAGGTGCTTATGGGAAAAGCACCTGGTCATAAAGGTCCGTGGATATTACTGGACTATTCAAAGTTTTTTTTAGGGCTGGGCAAGTTAACGTGTTATTTTTTAATTTAATCTCATTCATTTATTAATGTCGACGTTTATTTTATCACACGTTAACGCATGTTGCTCACACGCTTTTATTTTTAAAAGTCTGTTACTGGCTGCTGCAGGACTGGAAGAGAATTGGCGGAAAAACATGTGGAAAAGCTAAAACAGACATGGAGACGGTAAAGTTACAGAACTTTAACGTGGACATTTTCATTTTAAAGTTCTCCCAGACGGCTGATTCGACAGAAACAAGGTTATTTGTAACAACTGACAAGTTGAACTCCCCGTTAAAAGTTTCTGCTGTTACCTCAGAAATTACCTGTTTTAATGTCCTGATTGTGGCTCAGAATTTTATTGGTTGACCTTTTTTTTTTATTTTCCATAAAAAACAGGATGACATTAATGCCCTGGCAGTGGAAATAAGCTTAATCTTATTTTACATCCTTTAAGATTAGATTTACACTAAATATATGTTACTGACAAGTGCTGATATTTAAAGTGTTTAAACAACAAATGTCATGGCACTTGGCACATGGAAGCAGAACATTTAAATAAAATGACCTTTACACTACTTTTAAATTCATTATTTGATTTTGTGTATACAATGTTATTAATCAGGGAAATCATGCGATTAATCGCGATTAAAAATTTTAATCGTTGCCCAGCCCTAGTTATTTTTTAAGTTTTTGAGGAAAAAACAAACAAACAAAAACCCCTCCAACATCTAGTTGAATACTTTGAATAATCTAAATAACAACAAGCAAAGAGAGAATCTTGCCCTTTATAGTCAATATATATAGAAAATTAGCAGCCAGAAAGAAATATCAAATTAATGACAATCCCCTGGGGAGATAAATATGTAGAGTAGATAATACTAATCCTTTATTTTTTTCGAGGTGCAGAGTCTCCAACAAACAGAGGAAGAAAGCAGAGCAGCAATACGGGGTATAAAGAGGACAGAGAAGGTGGAAGGGAAAGACAAGATAATATATAGGCTCAGGTGAAAACAATCAGGACAGATGGGAAAAGGAAAGTATACTCAAACTCAACCCACAGAGAAACAGACCTTGAAAACAAAACGGGAAGTAAATTTAACAGAAGGGAACGCAAGGAGCGCAGGAAAGCAGACAAAACCTCCTCCAGCAGAAATATTTGTAGAACTGAAAGCTAGAAAGAGAAAAGTGTAACTGAGAAAGACCTTTGAATCAGTAACCAAGGAACCAAACTAGAGAGCAGACTTTTGCTTCTTTGATTCTAGATTTTGGTCCTCAGAGTTTGGGTTTTAATTCTCGATATATATGCTGCTGCATAACAACCAACTGAAAGTTAGATGAAAGTTAAAAAGAAAAGGAATTGTAAGTGTGGAAGAAGAAAACTGACAGTCCAGACAGTCCCCTTAAGTAGTTCTACAGTTAAACTTAGGAAGGACGATACTTTATAATAATTCACATGTTTGCCATGTGGTGGGAGCTATGATCCTGATCAATGCTACTGACTCACTAGAAAGTGACATTGGAAGTTCATGACAGGAATCTCGTTATGAGCCTGGACCGGCGCCATCGATGTCAGGCATTACAACATTTACATCGGCATGCTGGACTTCTGTTTTGGGACAGAACCTGCTTGTCAGCAGGGGAACTGAGTGTACCGTAAAGAAGGTATGGTACGAGTGTTGAGAGTCCACGGTTTCCCACCATCTTCTCTTTCCTCCTCATAGACACTTGTCTAACATCGACACTGTCATGTAGTGAAATATGAAATGTGGATGTGATGACAGACACAACGGGTCAGCATCAGATAACAAACATATTGAAATGTTGGCCGTCTAGGTCTTTCATGTGGGGAACCTTAAGCTGCGCCTCTCTGGGGAAATGTGTAAGGAAGTATTGTACAATCTTTGAGCTTTTTTGTAAAGGAGCAAAAATTTTTTTTGGCTATGCACCATCCTAGCTGTCTATCATGAGATCGTGTTGGGGATACGTTTCTGCACTACACAATCCTGAACAAGATTAAGGGCCTACAGAGAACGAATGGATTGATGCAAGTGCATGCATACACCCACCCAGACAAGACAGGGAGGATGGCAAAGCTGCAAGAGGGCTCTGTGCATTTGAAGCACTTTCTTTTCTCCATATTGCACTACAGAAACTAGAGACAAACACTGATCGGTTATCCATACAATGAAAGCAATGACGTACTTTGAAGGTTGACAAACCCACGTCTCTGAACTGCAGAACAGGGTACAGAAGCATACGGCAGATCAGAAGATGTTCACATTTCCGCTGGAATACAGACCATACTTAATATCCACTCTGGTGCATTTACTTTATATAAATGACCCTCCTTCCCCGTCCAGGTCTTGTGTTCATTGGTTACTCTCCGATAAGCCAAGACTGCTCTAATACTCCTCTTGAAAGTTAATGGTGGTGCCCCCTGGTGGGGAATCACTGCCTTATGCCAATCATTCCCAAAGTGTGGGCCGCTGCCCCCTGGTGGGGCGTCGTGGTACTGCAGGTGGGCCGTGAGAGGTTATTAAAATTAAACAAATATGTTTTAAATCCACAATCTTTTTTAAATATCTTTTTAATTACTTTAAAACACTCATTAGATGATTTAAAAAACATTAAGTAATAAAACAAACAAATTAAGTGTTTAACTTGCCTACTGCCATCTTAACTTAATATGACAAGTCTCACCTTATTTGTTTAACCCAGGGGTGTCCAAACTCGGTCCTGGAGGGCCGCTGTCCTGCATGTCTTAGATGTTTCCCTGCTTCAGCACACCTGATTCAAATGAATGGGTCGTTAACAGACTTGTGCAGACCTGAATGACAAGCTGGTGGCGACCTATTCAACTGAATCAGGTGCGTTGTGCCTCGGAAACATCAAAAACATGCAGGACAGCGGCCCTCCAGGACCGAGTTTGGACACCCCTGGTTTAACCCTTACGTTAATATCAGAACATAGCTTCTAGTCCTGTATGTTGATCACAGTTGTGATTAAAGGTTTGGCTGGGCCGCGGAGATTTTTCACATTTCAAATTGGGCCTTGGTATTCTGAAGTTTGGGAATGGCTGCCTTGTGCTGAAAACAAATATTCCATTCTAAGTGCAGAATATTCCTTTCATTGAAAGGATTTGAGGTGTTGTGGTGAGTCATAGGAAATGCTGAAAATGTAGCATTGATAGGATTCTGTCATGTCGAAAACATGTGTTTGACAACCAACAGGAAATATTCACGCTCTGTTGGGAAGCCTCCGGGAATTCGACCAATCAGAAAACACTTGAGCCCAATCTGTTCGATTTCAGGAAAGGCCTCCCTTGTGATTCTCAGTTTTTATTGTTCTGAAATTGCAATAGGTTTTTGGAGTTATACTGGGTGCAGAGCTACTTTAGAGGTACCAGGGTTTAAAATGAGTGCAATATAAGCACTTTAAACATGTTTTTAGGGGACCTTTGCATGTTCTTATCATATGAAAGTTACTTCTTTATTTACCTCCATATTGATCTAATCTTTTTCCTCGTTAGCAACCAGCGTTTCAGCAGATTTTTGTGCCGGCCTGGCTCGGAGCGGTCTCTTCAGGACAGTCAGGGTGAGTCCGTGCCAAGAGTTGATCCGTCAAATGGTGCGACCATTCTGCTTTGCCCTCGTGAACAAAAATAAATAGAGCTAAGTAAGCTAGTGCGAGTCCAGGGGAGGCAGAGGAGAAGAGGCGCTGGACAAATGCTGGAGACTTGCTGTCATGATTCATTTTCATTCACTTTGAACATTTTGAACCGACAGATGCCTGCGTCTATCGCGAACACTCAGACCAGTGTTCAGACGGGCTGTACACACTGAGACAGGTTGCAGTGTCAAATGGGCCTCAGGCAAACACGACCAGACATGACTTATGTGGTAATGTGACTGCACATCAGATGATGTGATGGGAGCGCTTTGAACACAACAATGTAATGTGCTATTATTGTTTGTGTTGGAATTCTCCACTTGAAAAAGGTCTTTTGAAGGGTTATTTATCCTCCTTACATTTTACAGAACGCAGACATAATCTCAGGTGAAGTCAACCCCAAGCACAAGCTTCCTTCCTCCTTTCATTACCAATGACATTCAGACGCCGGTCCACGGCTCCTCAAATTGGTATGTGTCTAAGAGTAAAATTACTTATCGAACAGGTAAGGTTCAAGGCTCTGAATAATATTGACTGAGTGTACTTTTTGTACTGACTGTGAGCTCTCGGAGCAGACTGGCTTTGAATGACAATTCCCAAATATTGACTTAAATTTCCTTTTTCTTTATCTAAAGAAAAAGAAGCCATAGTGCCTTAGTGAAATTGTGAGTATTGAACATTGTTCTCCAGAAAATGATATTTGTAAATAAATGACATTGATATAATACCACATTTTGGATCAGAGTACTTAAAAATGGAAATTCAAGACCAGGTTTCAGACCTTTTATAAAATATATTTCCACAGCAGTCACTGATTGTCAGAGGGTGAGTGGAACGGATAGAAACTATCCACTGAACATAACTTTTACAAAGGGGACCACATCCTGAATCCCATGTTTCTTGAATGCTGAGGCCATCACAGAAGGTTAATTGCACTCTGCCGCTTGATCGATGCCCCAGAATTTGCTGTGGAGACTGAAGGGGGTGCATGCTCACTCAAGATCCGGTACCCGGTGAATCGCCTGTGGCTCATGCATGGTGCAAATCCTTGGGGGGTGCCAGGGTAATGGTGGAAGACTGTGCTGCCTGGTGCGTGCTGAGATTTGTTTCGAATCAGCGTTCATGAGTGCAAGGAGCCATGGAGCAGGCTTCATGACCATGTAGTTATGTTTGTGGCTAGTGGGTGTTGATTGGGCAGTTGGAGAAGTGGCAGAGGGGACGCTGAGGCAACACACCTCTTAGCATAAGATCAAGTCAGTTAAACTGATTGTTTTCAATAAGTTACAATGTGCATAAGAAAAGATTTTCAATCAGGCATTTTCTGATGTGTTGCTTTGAATTTTACAGTGTATACTAGTGAGTAGGAACTGAAAGACAGCATATTATAACAATCCTAGGGCTGGGCAAGTTAAGGCGTTATTATCATGTTAACTTTTTAATTTATTAACGCCGACATTTATTTTATCGCGCGTTAATGCATGTTGCTCACATGCTTTTGTTTTGAAAAATCTGTTACTGGCTGCTGCGGAACCGGAAGACCTGTGGCAGGTAAACATGGAAAAGCTAAAACAGACATGGAGAACGGTAAAAATTCCTCCATGTTCCATCGGATCTGCTCCATGTGTTCACTGTCCTGCTGTTCTCTAGCTGGTTACTGCAGTGCGGCTCCATCTAGTGGCACAGATGTGTAAAGACAACAGAAAGTCCAGTCCTCCATTATAAAACAAATTCAGTTCTGTGGCCCGTTTTTTCATTTCGTATTTTTGATCCAAGTCTAAAATTGAAATATAAAAAAAACAGGCATTTTTTTCTTTGTTTTGTGTTAGATTTAAAAACAAAAATCGTAATAAAATGTCACTTTTTAATTTTTTTAAATTTTTGATTGATAATTGAAAATGGAAAGAATGAATGATACACGGATTGATAAAGTTACTGAACTTTAACATGGACATTTTCATTCTAAAGTTCTCCCAGACGGAGGATTCAACAGAAACAAGATTATTTGTAACAATTGACAAGTTGAACTCCCTGTTAAAGGTTTCTGCTGTTACCTCAGAAATTACCTGTTTTAATGTTCTGATTGTGCTGAGCCACAATCATTTTGTTATTTTTTTTATTTTTCATTAAAACAGGATTACTTTAATGTCCTGGTAATAAGCTTAATTTTATTTTACATTTTTTAAGATGAGATTTACACTAAATATGTTTTACTGACAAGTGCTGATGTTTGAACAACAAATGTTATGGCACTTTAGTTCATATGGCAGCAGAACATTAAAATAAAAGTGCATTTTACACTACTTTTGAATTCATTATTTGATTTTTTTGTATACAATGCGATTAATCGTGATTAATCAGGGAAATATTGCGATTAATCACGATTAAACATTTTAACTGTTGCCCGGCTCTAAATAATTCTTAAGTGTGTTCATTGTGCCATGCACTTTCATGCTCTTAATCTGACTCTGGCTTCAAAAATACTCTGGAGTTAAGTCATCCCTAGTTTTGACATTTATTCTGACATTGCTACTTACCCTCTGGGCTTTTCTTTAAATCCATTATGCTGAAAACAAATATTCCATTCTAACTCAAAACTGCATAAGTTCACTTTATTTTGTCTCTTAACTCCAGTTTAGACCCCTTATCACCCAGTAATAGACCGAGGATTGATTCAACTCCAGAATATTCCTTTCATTGAAAGGATTTGAGGTGTTGAGGTGAATCATTGTAAATGCTGAAAATGTAGCATTGATAGGATTCTGTCATGTCGAAAACATGTGTTTGACAACCAACAGGAAATGTGCACACTCCGTTGGAAAGCCTCCGGGAATTTGACCAATCAGAAAACACTTGAGCCCAATCTGTTCGATTTCAGGAAAGGCCTCCCTTGTGATTCTCAGTTTTTATTGTTCTGAAATTGCAGTAGGTTTTTGGAGTTCTACTGGGTGCAGAGCTACTTTAGAGGTACCAGGGTTTAAAATGAGAGCAATATGGGCACTTTAAACATGTTTTTAGGGCACCTTTGCATGTTCATATCATATGAAAGTACAATTTAAGGGATTTCTAAGCTTTGAAGCTTCAAGACACA